>CM056050.1:566974668-567574668 GCA_029574335.1 Rana kukunoris | reverse complement strand
AAAACTGCACTGATTACTGTGTAAATGTGACTGGCAGGGAAGGGGTTAACACTAGGGGGCGCTGAAGGAGTTAAAATGTTCCCTAAAGTATGTTCTAACTGTAGGGGGAGGGGGACTCACAAGGGGAGGAGACCGATGTGTGTACCTCTGTACTGGGAACACACATCAGTCTCCTCACCGCTGACAGGAGGTGGATCTGTGCGTTTACACACACAGATCCACACTCTTGCCGTGATCAGCGGTAATCGCGGGTACCCGACGGCAATCGCGGCCTAGGGATCGCGAGTGGTGATGCGGGCACGCGCGCGCGCCCTAGAACGCCGAGAACAAAGGACCTCATATGACGTCCACTCTCATCGGCGAGGGGTTGCTGCAGACGTCAATCTCCTATGGCCCGGTATGGAAGGGGTTATGGAAGGGGTTAAAGAATGAACATAAATAATTACTGCTTTATAGTTTCATAAAAAATAAATTAACATCAAAACAAAACATAGAACAGACTGTAACTTTAGGCCTCGTACACCCGATCGGACATATCCGATGAAAACGGTCCGCGGACCATTTCCATCGGATATGTCCGATCGGGAGTTTGATCCGATGGCGTGTACACACCATCGGATCAAATTCCCCGCTGCCGGACAGCGCGGTGACGCGGCGGTGACGTTGACGCCGCCACGTCACCGCCACGTCACCGCACCAGGAAGTTAAACACTTCCGCGCATGCGCCGAATCCATTCGGCGGCGGCGCGGCGGCGGTGGGGGACGACATGTCTGCTGGTAAGTGTACTAACCAGCAGACATGTCGGGCGGACAGATTCCACCGGATGGATTTCAAAGCATGCTTTGAAATCTGTCGGGTGGAGAAATCTGTCCGCTAGCCCATACACACGAGCGGAGATGTCTGCTGAAACGGTCCATCGGACCGTTTTCAGCGGACATATCCCCTCGTGTGTACGAGGCCTTACAGACATTCGCAGACATTACTCTGTAATACTCATTCATAACTGCATTTGTTAGCAAAAGAAGAAAACAAACTAGGAATACTAATTTGAATATACATAAATAGATGCACAGGAGGTAGAGCACATCTCACATACGAATGTTTTTTATCACATTCATGTGATCCTGGCTGCAGTGCAGTTCCTTATTATAAACTTGTTTGCAATTGCCACTTGAAAATTCATGGATTTGTCGATTTGGTATGAAAAAATGCATGTTCGCCGTTATTTGCACGCTTTTCCATTCGCATGTTTGTCCAGTCGAGATCCTAATTGACTTAATTGGGCATCCCTAAATGTAGAGCGACCATTACTTTCTGCTTTTCTTAGTAAATCAACCCCATAGTATTTACATATACAATTCTCATCATAATCAGTCAATAGTTAATAGCTTTCCCCCAGGGAGAGGGGGAGGAAAGAAAACCAAAAGAAAGGGGACAGAGATGTGTAAAATCCAATTAACGTAGAGTTGGATCACCAGAATGCACAATACTGGTAATCCAACTAGATGTTAATTGGATTTTTTTTCTTCTTCTTTCCTCTCCTCCTCCATGGATGATACAGTAGCTATTAAATGTTTTGTTATTGACTGATTATGATGAAAATTGTATATGTAAATACTATGTGACTTACATATATTTCTGTTTTTAGAACCTTTTTTCACTGTACCTGTGTATGAGATAGGAGGTTTATCTTTATCATTATTTTCCTCCATTTGTTAGGGTTGATTAACTGATACTTGAGAGAGAAAAATTTGGTGCAGCTCTGTATAGAAACCAATCAGCTTCCATTTTTTTTTGTCAAAGCTTTAGTCAAGTTTGTTCACCATTTTTTTCCTAAATTGCAGCTCCCCTAAGTATCACTATAGCATTAATGGATCACTAAAGGAATTTTTTTTTAGCTAAATAGCTTCCTTTACCTTAATGCAGTGCTGTTTTCATGTTCTCATTGTTCGTTTTTGCTTTGAAGTAGTTGTAATACTTCTCTGATCTCCACACTTCCTGGTTGTCTGGCTCCTTATGTGTGTCTAAAACTCCTCAGAACTAATCAGATTCATTTTAAGAACAAAACACTGCCCTGGATTTGTTTGTTTTTGTTCTGTGTGTCTTCTCTACTTCACAGAAACATGAAACCATTTTAAAAACGAAAGTGAAACTAGAGGCACATTATATGATTGATTCTTATCTATTTTTAATCATTTTTAAAAGGAATCAGTTAACTTTTATGTCTCTATACCCTGTAAACAGTCTTTTTAGCAAAAAAATTAAAAATTCCTTTAGTGACCCTTTAATGTACTTATTTTGCAAAAATGCACACCCTGCATTATCTACCCTCAGCTGGTCAACTCCTTCCTGTGTAATGACCTAAAGTCTGTCCAGGAAGTATGACAGAAGTAATGGATCAGTGTTTCTAAACAGCCATGGAGACAGTGAGATGAGCGTGTGTAGAACAAATGGAAAGCTGTTTCATTTTTGCAAAAGAAGTACATTAAGGCTGTATTGTTACATAGGGGAGCTGCAATTTAGAAAAAAAGGTGAGCTTAGCCTTTAAGTTGAACAAGCACAGTTACATAATATTTTGCACTCTCCAGTTTTAGTAAATCAGTCTTGCTGACAGATTTTTCAGAATAAGACTGTTAAGTTTAGGTCACTAAGGAAACCATTTTTCAGAAGAGCAAAAGATGTTTATTCCAGAGAAATTACTGATATGGAGTATTGATATATCATGAGACATTACCTAGCTTTCCTCATAATACACAGAGAAATTTAACTACATGAATATCAGAAAGGAAGTTTTCTGCGCTCCATTGACATGATGATGTATAATTTAACATCATTAGAAAATTATCGACCATCTAATCAATTTTTAAAGTGTCTTGTAAAATTAAATTAAAATGTAAGGAAAATGAGAGACTAGATTAATGCCTTCTTCCACCTTTAATGAAGTAAATCAATATTACAAGCTGTGAATTATAACACTTCACTTATATTGTTGTTGCTCTGTGTTAGAAGGGGAAATTCTGTTGAACTTCAGCTGACACAGTGGCAATTTTGTGTGCGAAATACAAATACAGTGTGACAGAAGATATTGCAGCGGCTGTGTCACGTACCTGGATCGTGAGCCTGACGTGTAGAGGAGAGCCTCCCTTGCAGCACCTGCTTGTGGGACACTGAGGTTGAGACAGTAGCCACAGAAGCACGGTGACACAGGAGTGCCTAGGATCAGTCTAGTATTTGGTATGACCTGGTGTTTATGTCTGATGATGCAACAGGCAGACCAGCAGAGGTGGGTTGACCAGAGCTGTGGCAGGCTGGATCGCAGAAGAGACAGGAACTGGTGCGATTTGCAGAGCAGAACTGCAGCAGGCAGAGAAGCAAATGCAGAGTCAGGCAGGCTGGGTTGGTAGCGTTCAGGTGGATCAGGCAGAGCAGCAGGCATAAGAGAAGCAGAAGAGAAGTCCAAAACTAGCCAAAGTCATGGATTCAAGGAGACAAGGTTAGTGAGAGAAAGCTGGGTTCAAGATCAGAAGTCAGCACAGGTAACAGGGTTCAGACACACAGAAGCTGCAGACCAAACAGCAAAAAGCCTTTGGTGCACTCACTTTAAATAGCCCCTTTGGCACCCATGTTGGTGACAGGTGCACGTGTGCGCGCAGGTAAATGCCCATGTCTGGCGTGCAATTCCTGCTGGACGGCTATGCCTTTCCTGACAGACTGCCATTTTGATCTCTAGAGTATTTGCTAAAAAAATATATATATATAATATTTTGGGGTTCTAAGTAAACAACTGTCAGAAAAAGGCCTGGTCTTAAAGTGGTTAAAAATAACAAACGTTACCTGCCCTGTGAAGTATATTTGCACAGAGCAGCCCCGATCTTCCTCTTCTCGGGTCCCTTGCTGGTGCTCCTGGCCCTTCCTTCCTGCCAAGTGCCACCACAGCAAGCAGCTTGCTATGGGGCACCCAAACTGAGCCGCTACTCTGTGTGTCCATTCAGACACAAAGCCATGGCTCAGCCCCACCCCCTCTCTCTCCTCATTGGCTCATTAACTTTGATTTACTCCCTTCAATAATTAAGTTGCACATAGGTAGAGTAAAAACAATGAAAAATAAATAAAGTCCATCCAAGATAAGATGAAAATCTGATGTGAAACTGACAAACGATGCACCAAAAGAATGTAGTAGGAGAAATGCAAAAAGCTGGTGATAGGGAAGGAAAGGAAGGGAGGGGGGAATAGAGAGAGATATGGAGATACAGGGGGATTGCACTCACATGGGCCGCATCCGTGTATACAGAACTCAAAAAAGGAGGGAAAACAATAACTACAGCTAGATATTGATGGTCGGACTTTGAGGCCAAGGAAATAGGTTAAAAATTTCAAATTTTAATAGCACCAAATTAATACAGAGAAAAAAGCACATAATAAAATAATAAAAACAAAATAATAATACATATACATGGATGGACCACTGCATACAAAATCCTTAAAGTCGCCGACGCACGTTTCGCCGTGGGGCTTCTTCAGGACGGTTAGTAAGGATTTTGTGGAAAGATGTATAACAGAAAACAAGTGGTTGTATAGCCGACGATCCTATAATGAATGCATCCAATGGCACGCACAGCAGGCAGATAATCAACGGCCGGGTAGGAACTTGCTTAAAAGGTCCTCAGAACTTTGAGAAGATCTTCAGTTGACAATAGAGTCAGAATAGGAATATCTTTCGAGTTTAGGTTAGACGTCACTTTACTAGCAGCCTCCACTCAATGAGGAATAGCCCTGCAGCCAACTGGGACAAAGAACCCCTTTCAAATGGCCAGACTGGATGCCCTACGAGTATACTAGACAACCGCAGTGCAGGTTCCTATGTTAGGCTTTAAAATTGGAGACAATATATATGCTGTCGAAAAGTTGTCCAGAGGTCAGGTCAGTGTCCCAGGGTGTACATCCAGTCCGGCCATTTTGCCACACAGAATTAATCCAGCGCTGAGTAATCCTCTTTTAATGTTCAGTGCAAATTAACAGATTTCCAGATAAAAACTTGCCAAATTATAAAGTCCGTTTCTCTGTTTTTTGCTTTCAGTGACAGGTTATTTACAAATCTAGCTTGGACATGTTTATCATATGCTATGTTATATTTATCATAACATGAGGTGATCCAAAGTTCATTGTATGTTACCAGGATGTGTTATGTGGGGAAGGGGTGGATTTCTCACTTATTATACCTCATGTTATGATAAACATAACATATGATAAACATGTCCAAGCTAGATATGTAAATAACCTGTCACTCAAAGCAAGAAGAGAGAAAACTGACTTTTTATTTAGGCAGGTTTTTTTTCTGGAAGGCTGTTCATTTTCACTGAACATTAAAAGAGGATTACTCAGCGCTGGATTAACTCTGTGTGGCAAGACTGGGCACAGATGATAGGAAATCTTATACTCTATGGCCCAGATTCACAGAGCGATTACGCGTGCGCAACTGCTGTTGCGCGTGCGTAAGTCTAAATGTGCGCGTGCGTATAGTTGGACGCGATTCACAAAACAATATACGCCAGAAATCTACGTTTTTTGGTCCGGCGTAATTGAGTTAGACATTCGCTTCCCTTCGCGCAAAACTGCGCTAGACACACCATTGATTTGCTAGTCAAATATGCTAATGAGGGAGTTACGGGGATCCACAAAAAAACGCAGTTGCTGCGCAGGCTACGCGATGTGCGCAACTGCAAAATGTCCTGTCTAAAGTTAGAGCACATAAAAGCTGATCTAACTTTTGAAAAAAAGTCTAATTGTCAGATAAAGCAACACCGTTACTGAGGAGCAGACCACACACACGTGTTGCACTACAATTTGACTGCCAACATGCTAGGGGCATCGTCGCTCATAGCTGCACTAGTGAATATAGATGACCAAAGAAGGAGGAGGGCACGGAGGATGGCACGGGAGAGGGTATACCGCACCCGCATACACCTGTTTGGCATGAATGATTCAGAGGTCTTTCGCATCTTCAGATTCCCCCCTCATGCCATCCTGGAATTAACCACAACCTTGCAGGAGGACATCACCAGCCCAACACACCGCTCACATGCAGTGCAGCCACTGGTGAAGGTCCTGGCAACACTCCATGTCCTTGCCAGTGGCTCTTTTCAGCGTACAAGTGGAGTGGTGGCTGGGATGTCACAGTCCTCCATGAGCAGATGTGTGCACCAGGTTGTCCCTGCAATCCTCACACGCTTGGCCAACCAAATCATCAAACCCACCACTGAGGAGCTTCGAATCAAGGCAATGGCAGATTTCTACCGAATTGCCAGATTCCCACGCACCATCTGGGCCATAGATTGCACACATGTGGCACTCCAGCCCCCCCATGAGACCGAGCACATGTACCGCAATCGGAAGAATTGGCACTCCATCAACGTACAGGTGATAGTTGATGCCCAAGGCCTCATATGGCACGTCCGTGCCAAACACCCAGGGTCCAGCCATGACAGCTACATCTACAATCAAAGCCACATCCGAACAGAATTCGAACAGAACGTGTATGGGAACACCTGGCTGGTTGGTGAGTGACATGGGAGTCAGGCATGACTATCCCCTCCCGTGATGCACAACAGAAGTGGCACATGCATGACTAACATTCTCCTGTCTTTTCCTTTACAGGTGACTCTGCATATGCACTGGGACCCCATCTCATGACTCCTATCCGGAACCCCCAAACCCCAGGAGAGGAACGATACAATGAAGCACACATCAAAACCCGTGCAGTGGTGGAGCGCACCTTTGGCCTCCTGAAGTCACGTTTCCGATGCCTGGATAAGTCTGGGGGTACACTGTTGTATTCCCCAAACTTCGTGTGCCATATCATCGCTGCATGTTGCATGCTACACAATCTCGCAGTGAGGAAGGGCCTGCAGGTTGAGCTACGTGATGATCTGACCCCCCAACCAGAAAATCAACCCCTAACCGAGGATACCCCGTCTTCTGAGGGAAGAGCAGTCAGGAGGCAGCTCATATTGGGCATCTTTGCACGTTAAACACACACATTAATCATGGCACAATGAGAATGCATGCATGCACACCACTATGGTCCCTAGCACACACACCCCACATCCTCATCAAATTGGATTGGCACCAGTCCACCATGCAAGACTGGTGAGCAGTAACGCCACGTCAAGGCTCCAATTATGTCACTGTACATTCATACACCATTCACACGGACCTGGGAATCACTTCTCCCTGGTCCTGGGGAACCCTTCTCCACCAAAATTGAGGGTGACACCCCTTTTCCAGCAGGAATGTCACCCCCACATTCAAACATCATTCACAACCCAAAATATGCCAAAAAAGTCAAACAAACAAAAATGCATAGAAACAAAAAATGCATAGTAAAAAAAAATTGCTTAGAAAAAACAAAAAAAAGCAGAGAACAAAAATAAAAAAGCTTTCAAAACAAACAAAAGGGTGAAAAAAAAATTATTGCCCTCTGCCTGAGCCACGCCTGGGGCGCCCCCGGCCACGGCCCCGGACCCTCAGGGGAGACGCATGGGGGAGGGGAAAAGCCGGGGAAGGAGGAGCAGCCCCTGAGATCTGCCCACCTGGCGGCCTGCCCTCCAAGGCCACGGCTATTCTGTCCAGGGCAGCACCAAGTGTTGCCGTGTTGCCCTGGATAGCCTGGGTAAGGGCCCTCACATCCTGCCCAACGCCTGCTGCTGTAGTTTGCAGGTCATTTAGGCAGGTTGTGGAGGCCCGGGAGTGGGAGTCCAGGTTACCCAGGCTATCATTAATGGAGGACAGGCTCTGATCCACCCGCCCCATAGTCTGGCAGAGCTGTCTCAGAAGGCGGGTCTGGGTGGCCAGGTTCCTTCTCAGACAGGCGGGCATGAGATTGGGCGCCCCCCTGGTGCTTTGGGATGACCTCCTGGCTCCAGCTGATGGTTGTGGCCGGGGAGAAGGGGAGGCCCTTGTGAGGGGAGCCATGTTGGGGGAGGAGGGGGGGGGGCTGACCCTTAGGGAGGGCAGGCTTCTTGCAGCCAGAGGGGAAGAGTCCGCAGAAACCAAAGGGCCAGTGCCTTCCATGGACTCCTCCTCCTCATGATTCTGCTCCTCCTCATGATCGTCCTCCGCATGATCCTCCCCCTCCTCTTGGTCCTCCTCTGCGGACTCTGGCCTTGTTGGGGGGGCCTCATTAGGCTGCTGTCCTGGGGTTGGAGCGGTCAGTCCAGATGGCCCTGCACCCTCCTGCACATCTGTGGATGACACAAAACATTCACAGGTTGGAGGATCCACACACTTGCCACATATTCCCTTTCACCCCCTCCCCCACACATGCTACACACCTGAGAGAAATAAAAACCTTACCTGGCACCGCGGGGACCGGACTTGTGTCAAAGCCTGGCAGGCCCTCCACTTCATGCCGGTGAAAGGTCAGGGCCACCACACGCTCCGTCTCTGAAAATCTAACCCGGCATGGTGGGCCCCCTCCTGTGCCCCTGGCATGGGCATTTATTGCGGCCAGTTTTTTTTTCACCTCACGCCGGAGGTCATTTATTTTCTTTTCTATCCCAGAGCGGGTCCGTGTCTCCCCCTCCCCCGATGAATTGACCTGCTCTGTGATCATATCCAAGATCTCCCTCCTCCTGGCCGGGGTGGTGGTGGCACTCTGCGGGCCGTGGAGAAAACGCCCATAGTCGGTAATGGCCCGGGCAAGAATTCTTTTTTCCCCCACAGTAAAATTGAGCTTTCTTTTTCTCTCAGTCATACTTCCAAACAAACTCACTAGCAGTCACCAAAAATCTGTCACAAATACAAGCACAACCAATCAGACAAGAACACACACAAAGAGAAAAAGAACAGCCAAAAATCACACTAGCACTCAGCAAGAAACACACACAAAAAAATCAGATGAAAAAATAAAGCAAGAAAACAAACGCTCAGAAATATATCAATCAAACAAACAGTCTCAAACACTTATCAAAATACACTTTCACAAAACTACCAACAAGCACTAGATCACACAGAACACTAATCTCACAACTACAAAACACACTCTAACGAACAACAGAGCAAAAGCACTTGATTCAATGGGAAGGGACACAAAGGGATGTACTTTTGCAATGGAAGGGCGTTTGTGTGTGTCTATTTATGCTGTCTGCGTAGTTCACAACGTTGCCCTAGTCCATTTCCAATTTCAATGATTGCGCCGCTCCCGAGTTGTGAGCATGCGCACAACGGAGCTGACATGGTTTCCTTCACGCGCGCATGCGCGAGTCGGCCGGCCCTTCATTTGCATGGGGTCACGGCTCATTTCAATGTAACACGCCCACGTCCCTCCCAATTTGTATTACTCCTCCTTACGCCTCCGGAAAAAACCTTACGTTTGCGCAAGCTCTTGCGTAAAAGCTACGTGAATCGCCGGATTACGCGGCTAGATTGCGCAAGTCTAACGGAAAAGTGGTGCGCTACGCCGGAATGATAATGCGCCGATCTACGTGAATCTGCCCCTATATTTATTGTGACATAAAAAAATAATGTTTTTTGGGTTTACATCCACTTTAAGCCAAAAGCGTTTGTGATTTCCCGTGATAGAAGATCATTGGAAGTCAGCAAGCGGCAGTGTTTTTTGCGGTGGAAGTCATCTTTCTCATATGACATTCTTTGGGTGCATCGTTTGTCAGTTTCACATACATTTTTAATCTTATACTAGATGGATTGGATTTTATTTATGATATTCAGTTTCCAATTTTTTCACTATACCTATGTATCAATGATCTAGGAGTTTAGCATAACTTAATTATTGAAAGGTGTATGTTCTGCATGCATCTCACAAGACGTGGCAGCTTGTTTTTCAAATTTTTACTTGATTTTTGATAGCCCAGTAATTTATATTTTGTTTGTAATTAAGACTTTGATTTACAGCAGCAGGAGCCAGTAATGGTGGTGCTCAGTGATTTTATCATGACTGCGACATTATGGTGGACACATTGGACACTTTTGATGCAATTTTGGGACCATTGTCATTTATACAACGATTAGTGCTATACAAATGCATGATTACTGTGTAAATTACACTGGCAGTGAAGGGGTTAACCAGTAGGGGGTGCTGAAGGGGTTAAGTGTGTTTCAGGGATGTGTTCTAACTGTGACACGACTATGTGTGACACGACTAACTGTGGTCTACGTGTGACACGACACTGATCACCGCTCCCGATCAGTGTCCTTGTCACTATGCAGAACGGGGGAAATGCTTGTGTACATCAGCATTTCCCTATTCTTCCTCTGCATGAGACAATCCCGAGACTCCCGGCAGACATCAAGTCTGTCGAACCGGCCGTCATACTCACGGATCTCCCCGGCAGTGTGCGCACCCACAATGCCGCGTCTTAAAAGGGAAGTACCTATATGCCTAGCCGAGCCATTGTGCCAACGTACTTGCACTGGTCGGCAAGTGGTTAAAGCCTTCATAAGTATTTTTCAGCGTGTCCAGTAAACTACAGTATTTATCAGCCACCACATTTCAAACTGTCGTATTACTGTACCAAGGATTTAGATTCACTGTAATCCATAACTACATAAACCACACTGGGGAAAATTGTAAATGTCTTTAAACATCTCTCACAGCAATAAACACAATCTATCAGAATTTCTATATGTCAGATAAGCTGATGCATTGTGGTCATATTGCTTCTACATGCGAATTCTTGCCCATACAACCTCTACTCTCTCTAACATACTACACGGTATGAAAAGCAAAAGATTAAATCAAGCTTCTAACAAGACAAAATTGTGGTAGTTGATCAAAATTGACAATGTGTCATAAATGGATTCAGACATCATTTGGCAGTAAGCTCTGGAGAATACAGGCTGTTTGTTTTCAGGACTGTTACACGTCAGAGCATGTGTTTTGTACTTTATTTTCAACTCTGATAGAAAATGATTGGGATATTCACCAGATCTAGCTTGTCAATGGCAGTCACAGCTTCTCATTCTTTACCGGACATTAAGTTGACCTAAATCAATTTATGCCTGTAAACACACAGAGGACCAAAATCTCCACAATACATAACATAAATTCACTGTCATTTTATATTAACTATAAAACTGAAAAAAACTGAGTTAGAGCTTTAACCGATTACAAATAATGATGTAAGCAGGTTCCTAATTTTAAAACGATATTCGGTTTATATTTTATTTTATTTACCGTATTTGCCGACGTATAAGTGACTGGGTATAAGACGACCCCCTAATTTTCCAGCTAAAATGTTGATTTTGGGATATACTCGCCATATAAGATGACTCCTTCCCCCCTCACTGTGCCATTGCATGCCTCACTGTGCCTTTGCATGCCTAACTGTGCCATTGAATACCTCACTGTGCCACTGCATACCTCACTGTGTCATTGCATACCTCACTGTGCCATTGCATGCCTCACTGTACCATTGCATACCTCACTGTGCCATTGCATATCTCACTGTTCTATTGCATGCCTCACTGTGCCTTGTATGCCTCACTGTGCCATTGCATGGCTCACTCTACTATCGCATGCCTCACTGTGCCGTTGCATGCCTCACTGTGCCATTGCATACCTCACTGTGCCATTGCATGCCTCACTGTGCCATTGCATATCTCACTGTGCCATTGCATACCTCACTGTGCCATTGCATGCCTCACTGTGCCTTTGCATGCCTAACTGTGCCATTGAATACCTCACTGTGCCACTGCATACCTCACTGTGCCATTGCATACCTCACTGTGCCATTGCATGCCTAACTGTGCCATTGCATACCTCACTGTGCCATTGCATGCCTCACTGTGCCATTTCATGCCTAACTGTGCCATTGCATACCTCACTGTGCCACTGCATACCTCACTGTGCCACTGCATGCCTCACTGTGCCATTGCATGCCTCACTGTGCCATTGCATGCCTCACTGTGCCATTGCATGCCTCACTGTGCCATTGCATACCTCACTGTGCCATTGCATGCCTTACTGTGCCATTGCATGCCTCACTTTGCCATAGCATACCTCACTGTGCCATTGCATGCCTAACTGTGCCATTGCATACTTCACTGTGCCATTGCATGCCTCACTTCGACAATCTCCATACCTTATCCCTGGCAGAGTCAGTCAGACTGTAGGCGTCAATTGTTCAAAAGCCGCGCCTCCTCCTCGTCCTGTTCCGTGATAGGCGGAACACTCAGTTTCCCAGCAGAGCTTGTGTTCAGTGTTCCGCCTATCACGGACGTCGTCTTGTCCTCAGCCTCGGGGAAACTGAGTGTTCCGCCTATCATGGAACAGCACTAGGAGAAGGTGCGGCTTTTGAACAATGGACGCCCGCAGTCTGACTGACTCTGCATACGGCGTACAGTATAAATGACCCCCGATTTTTGAGACATATTTTTAAGTATAAAAGGTCATCTTATACGCCGAAAAATACGGTACAGCTGGTTTTTAGCAATCTTAATGTGAAATGGTTATTAGACACGTGCAATTTTTTTCAACAAATTCAATAATTTGGAAACATCCTAATGAACAAAACACATTTAACAAACTCGTAAATTCAAAAATTCAAAAATCCAAAAACCTGAAAATCTGAAAAAATAACTAACTAATAATAACTATTACTAACTATTAAATTATAGGTATTGGAAATTGCTTTCAAATTTAGCTGTAAGTGAACGTGATCTGAAGTTACAATTGATCCTAAATAATGAATGCCATTTTTAAATGAATGTAACAAATTAATAGTAATAAATAACAATAATATTTATTATTATTATTATTATTATTATTATTATTATTTGTTACGTTCTATTCGTTTAGATATGGCATTCCTTATTTCAGATAATTCTTAACTTTGGATAAATTTGTATTTGTTGTGTTGACTAACAGCCAAATTTGAATGAAATTCCAATACCTATAATTTAATAGTTAGTTATTATTAGTTAGTTAGTTATTCTTTTGAATTTTACAGATTTCCTTTCTTAATTTCAGATTTTCAAATATTAGAATTTATGAATTTACAAATGTTCTAATTTACAAAAACAGAAAAAATCAAATGAACAGAAAACAAAAAACAAAAAAAAACAAAAAATTGGCAGTACACATGTCTAATGGTTATGATAAAAATAATAATTAATTGACAATAATAATATCATTATTAATATTATTATAACGCAAACCTAATTAACATATCTTTGTTTAAGCGGTTGTAAACCCTGGGAAAAAACAAACAAACATGTAAGACAAAAGCATTATGAGCTAGTATGCTTCGCATACTAGCTCATTATGAAATACTTACCTTAGAATGAAGCCCTTCGCTGGCGCCCACACACCGCTAAGACGGCTGACATTTTCCCTGATGTTTCTTCCAGGTTCACAAGTGGCCAGAGCAGCAATGACGTCAACCCTGCTCATGCACGTGGGAGCTGGCATTTACAGCATGGGCTCTGAAGTTCTGGCATGATGGGAAGGAACTTCAGAGTGTGCGCCAATGATGTCATGCGCTCTGAATATCTCTTAAACTGTTCAAGCTTAGGAGATATTCACAGTACCCACAGGTAAGCCTTATTATAGGTTTATCTGTAGGCACAAGTTAAAAATAATAATTTACTTCCACTCTAATGCCATTTCAAACGTTATTTTATATGGTTATATTTGCAGCTAATTCTAAAGTAATACCTGGTAATGCTGCCATGAAGATTCTTGTTCAGACACTTCCTATTATAGAGTGACAGCACTGTCTTTGTCTCACAACTGTGCCTCCTCTGCATTGTCATCCTATCACATTGACTTCGGATACAGACTACAAGTGGCTGTTTCAACAATTTATACAAGCATAGTCCATCATTGTCAGTCTCAGAAAACCTTCAGCCCCGGAAGAATTTACCCCCTTCCTGACCAAGCTATTTTTTGCAAAACAGCCCTGCGCCTATGTTACTGACAATTGCGCGGTCTTGCCACATTGTACCTAAACAAATATGCCCTTTTCTGCCCAAAAAAAAAATATTTTTTGCGCTATAAACATAAAAAGAGCGACAATTTTGAAAAAAACACAATGGGCCAGATTCAGGTAGCTTAGCGTATGTTTAGGCGGGCGTAGCGTATCGAATAAACGCTACGCCGCGGCAACTTAGTGCTGTATTCTCAAAGCACTTGCTCCGTAAGTTGCGGCGGCGTAGCGTAAATTTGCTGGCGTAAGCCCGCCTAATTCAAAGTAGGAAGGAGGTGGGCGTCATCTATTTCAATTTAGCGTGACCCCATGTAAACGAATGGCCGGTCGAACTGCTCAGAATCACGTCGCATAAACTCCCTAAGATACATCAGCGTAAATGCCTATGGCGTGAACGTAACTTACGCACAGCCCTATTCACGTAGTACTACATAAACGGCATACGCAACGTAAAATTCAACGGCGTCGTTCCCTGGCCCATACCTTTGCATTAGCTGCGCCTGCTATAGCAGGGGTAACTTTACACCGGACGTAAGCCTTACGCAAATCGCGTATATGAAGAGGCTGGGCGCATCTACGTTAGTGAATCGGCGTATCTTACTCATTTGCATATTTCTAATAGGATCGCCGAATGCGTCCAGCGTAACTATGCGCCCATGATACGCCGGTGTAGGAAAGTTAAGTCGGACGGCTGAAGCCATGTTTTTCGGCGTATCTCGCTTTGTGAATCGGCGCAAAAATACGACAGCGCACATTTGAAATTACGACGGCGTATCTGGAGATACGCTGGTGTACATCTTTGCTGAATCTGGCCCAATATATTTACATTTTGCTACAATAAATATCAAAAATGAAAAAAAAATTCTTCATCAGTTTAGTCCAATATGTATTCTTCTACATATTTTTGCCCAAAAGTTATAGGGCATAGATTGATGGCATTTTTTTTTTACTAGTAATGGCATCGATCAGCAATTTTTATCAGGACTACGACATTGCAGCATACAGATCAGCATACAGATCAGACACTTTTTTGGGACCATTGACATTTATACAGTGATAAGAACTAAACATAGCCGCTGATTACTGTATAAATGTCACTGGCAGGGAAGGGATTAACACTAGGGAGCGATCAAGGGGGTTAAGTGTGTTCCCTAGGTGTATTTCTAACTGTGAGGTGATGTGACTGACTAGAGGAGGAACCAGATCGTTGTTCCTACTTAGTAGGAACAGACAATCTGTTTCTCCTCCCCTGTCAGAACAGGGATTTGTGTGTTTACACACACAAATCCTTGTTCTGGCTCTCGTGCCTGTGATCGTGTGTGGCCGGCAGCGATCGCGTCACGCGGGCCACGTGCATCGGGCCTCCTGCTGTTCAGCGGGCATGCCCGCGCCTGCAATGCCTCTTAAAGGAGCCGCTGTACATTAACAGTGATTCGCGCAGGAGAGCCATCCTGCCACCTTATATGTACAGGAGTCGGTCGGGAAGTGGTTAAAGCGTTTGTTACCCCAACACTTTATATTCCTGATATGTGGTTGCTGTGCTATGTTTTTGCATAAGAAAGTATCCTGTTCTCTTTTTACTGCTTCCTTTGTGTGAAATCCCTGGTGTTCCTGCCAGTCCCTCTGCTTTCCTATTAAAAGCTGACCACATGAAGCAGGAGAACACACCATGGTCAGTTCTCTAGCTGTGCTGAGAACTCAGTGTGCTCTCCTCCAATGATCAGGCTAAATGTGAAACATTGAATCATTTTTTTTTTTTTATATATATACAAAAATGTTTTGCCTTTAATTTCTATTTGAAACTGAGTGATATGTTTTAGAAGGTGATCATTTACAATCCCTTTACGCAGGGCTCAAAATTTCAAGTCCTGAGCTACTAGCCAGTCCTCAAGAGTTACTCACCACTAGTGTTGCTCACGAATATTCGCATTGCGAATATTCGTAACGAATATTGCATATTCGAGTATTCGCGAATAAATGGAATATCGCGGTGAATATTCGATATTGCGAATATTCGTATTTTTTCAAATTTATTTTTAAAACAGATCACATCCTAGTGATCTCCATCGACGTCTAAAAGCATTGCTGGTATGATTAGAGACCCTGGGCCGAGTAGCTGAGGCGATCCTTTTATGTTGCCGAATATTCGCAATGCGAATATTCGTATTACGAATATTCGTATTACGAATATTCGCGAATACTTTCTCTGCCCTTCTGTGTTTTGTGTATAAAAAAAAAAAAATGAGCTTTAGTTTAGTCATATAAGTTTGTGTAAGTAGAGTTAGTGTTTAGTGCATATTAGTTTAGTAATCCAGGAAATGATCTCCGTTTTCACGTGTTGACGAGAATTTCGCAATCAATTTCGCATTCGCATTAGCGAAATTTCGCAATTTTTTTTTTTTGATAAAATATCACGAATATTCGATATTAACGAATATTTCACGAATATTCTTCTATATAATCGTGAAATATCGCAAAATCGAATATGGCGTATTCCGCTCAACACTACTCACCACCAGTTGCCCCGCCCAACCTCTACCCTGGCCCCAACCTTAATTCCACCCCTAAACACGCCCTCATAAATTATCCCATGAAATTACACTTAAATGTTTTATGCAAAATTAAGTTATAAAAATAAATATTAACAAACACGTTATCAGTGCCCAACAATGCAGCCTGCCGTGTCCAACAATGCAGCCTGCGTTCCGCATATGCAGCCTGTGTCTGCCAATGCAGTCTTCTTTGAAGTTCACCGAACCCTACTGGAACACAACCCAGGGAAGTTTGGCTTATCCCTAGTCATTTACTGACTCATTGTCACATACCTGGCCAAAGTACTGAGAGGGCTTCCCTTGCAGTGGAGTGCAGGGCACCCTTAAAGGTGGTAACAGGGAGTGCTATGCCCAGATGTACCAGATGTACCCTCAGATGTACCAGATGTACCAGATGAGACTTGGCAGAAGGAAGAGCCAGTAGCAGGGTCAGGAACCAGACCAAGGCAGCAAGAAGGGTCAGGAACCAGACCAAGGCAGCAAGCAGAGTCAGGATTAAGCCGAGGTCATACAATGGTAATAATGCAGCAGCAGAGTCCAAGAGCAAGCCAAAGGTCATGCATGGATCAGCAGATAAAAACAGGGTCAATGGAGCAAGCCCAGGGTCAAAGCCAGGAATGAAGACAGGACAGGTCAGAGGCAAGCCAGGTTGGTAACAGGAAATCCAATAATATCAATAACAGAAACACACATCTGAGCTGAAGATCATCTAGCAACTAAAGACTCATGCTGCTGGATTTAAATAGGCCACTGGGCGCCAGAATCTGACACGTATATCGTGCCTTTTGGCGTATGCACGTGCACACTAGCACATGGATTCTCACGGCTGTTTAAGTATTGGCATATTTATGTGCCGATCTTCAGTTCCACTTGGCATTAGGAGGTGCCAGTCCTTCTACAAACCATTTTCTGACACTCATATTCCAAATGTTTTTTATACCTTTAGAAACTGTTCATTTTATATTACCTAACATAGAGTTTTACTTTAAACATAGTATGACTCGTAGGTTTAAAACACACAAAAAGGCAAAGAAAAGCCTTAGAAATCATCCTTTTACAACATACCCTTGTTAATTTTTTGAGTTTGTTAATGCAACATTTTACTCCCTCTAAGGATGAACATAGGAGCTGTGTTTGGCGACATATATTCTTCAGCAGCCATTGCCACTCCAGTGTGAATGTTTACTACATACTACCTAGAGACCTGCAATACCATGATTACATTTGACCCTTAAGACTTATGTTGCAAAATATTGCTGTTTAATGTGATAATACTCACATGTTCTCTGGCGCATTAGCATGGATTATGTCTGAATTAGCCCAGCATGATTTTTTTTTTACTTTACAAATGAAGCACTCTCTGGAATTATCAGATGGAGCGTGCGTTTTTGAATGTCAGCGACAGATGAGTGCTTAGATTCAGGCTATCACGGACGAGTCCTCAGCAGGAATGACATTTGTTCTGACATTTGAAAAAACAAAAAAGGAATGGTACCCTGCATAAGAACTGCATTTGCATCTTATTCTTGTTTAAATAGGAAACACCATCAATTCAGATGGCATTTGCCTTTTTTGGATAGTTCACTACAAAGATTATGGAAATTGCATAGGTCTTTTACTGCTAAAGGTTAATTTTCTTTAGAAAGAAGGAAAGATACAGTACCTACTTTTCTATTTAAGCCAAAAGGTTGAAAAGCACTTTTTTTCTTAAGGTCTCAATAATTAGCTCTGCATTCATGTATAAATAATATATTGAAATAGAATGAATAAAACATAATGCATAAGAAATCAGCAGATGACCAGAAGCTTTTTCAAATATTTTATTATAAAAAAATAAAAATAAATTACTCTATTGCTTTTTGTTTTTAATTAGACATGTGCAGACTGGAATATTTTGTTTAGTTTTTTCGTTTTCGTTTGGAAAATAAATTTATTTAGTTACTCCCGAAAATCGTTTTGACTTATTTCGTTTTTTGTTGGGGAATAGCTTTCGTCCGAAAATCCAATAATACTTGGTTTCTGTCGAATGGTCAAAAGAATATTCGACGGAACTTCGAATCTTTACGTCGAATCGTACATTTCCGTTCGAATATTCCGCCTACAAGAATTCTAATGTTGTATGACTAGTAACAATGTTGAATCTATTTTCTCATAAATCGAAATCTATTCTCTGTAATGTCAAATCTATTATTTCTATAGTGTCAAATCTTTTCTCTATGTTGAATCTTTTCCCTATAATGTCGAATCTGTTCCCTATAATGTCAAATCTCTCTATATCGAATTTTTACCACAACGAAAACGAAAATAAAGCATTTTTGTGTGTCGGAATTGGCTACAGACGATTGGAATTTCCGACAAGAACTTTTGTTGTCAGAAAAATTGAGAACCGGCTCTCAAACATTTGTTGTCGGAAACTCTGATAGCAAATGTCCGATGGAGCATACACATGGTCGGATTTTCCGACCATGTGTACGCGGCATTATTGTTTCTATTTGATTGTCTCAATCCAAAACATCAGTTTTTGACTTGTAGTTTTAACCACTTAAGTACCGCCTCCTGCACATATACGTCGGCAGAATGGCATGGCTGGGCACATGCACGTACAGGTACGTCCTCTATAAGTGCCCAGCCAGGGGTTGCGGGCTCGCACCCATGGCGCGCACCCGCGACCCGGTCCGAAGCTCCGTGACCATGACCGCTGGACCCGGAGCGGGACCCGATGGAGTCCTGCGATCGGTCCCTGGAGCTGAAGAACGGGGAGAGCTGTGCATAAACACAGCTTCCCCGTTCTTCACTGTGGCGCCGTCATTGATCGTGTGTTCCCTTATATAGGGAACCACAATCAATGACATCACACCTACAGCCACACCCCCCTACAATTAGAAAAACATATGCGGTCACGCATAACCCCTTCAGCGCCCCCTTGTGGTTAATTCCCAAACTGCAATTGTCATTTTCACAGTAAACAATGCATTTTAAATGCATTTTTTGCTGTGAAAATTACAGTGGTCCCAAAAATGTGTCAAAATTGTCCGAAGTGTCCGCCATATTGTCGCAGTCACAAAAAAAATTGCTGATCGCCGCCATTAGTAGTTTGGGCTCTGATAGGCAGCACTAAAGGGCACTGAGAGGTGGCAATGATGGGTTGCACCAGTGGGCACTAATAGGTATCACTGCTTAGGAGCACTGGTTGGCACAGATTGGGACCAATGTCCTTGTAAAATAAGCCAGTTACCGGCTTTCTTCTTCTCTGCTCATGCTTATTGTGAGGGAAAAAAAACAAGAAACTGGCTCCTGTTTCCTTTTGTGATTAGCTGACCATGTGGTAAATGGCTGCTGTGATTGAACCTTTACCCTGTTCTGTGATCAGCCAAGTTCAAAGGACTCATCGATAACAGAATGCCCTGCTCTCTATGGACATCCTCCCCGCACTGGAAGCCTGCGCTGTACCCATCTTTTGGCTATAACGTGAGCAGAAAGTGACTAACCTATAGGTTTATACGTAGAAAGAGGAGGTGGTGAAGGGGTTAATGTACAGGTCACATACAATAGGAGAATTGAGACAAATGGGGTTAATGTGCAGAATAAGGGAGGCACAGGCATTCATATACAATTCAGAGACAAGATGGAGATAAGATGTACAGCTCACACTTCAGCATTACACATATAGATAAAAGAATCCTTCATCCACACTCTATGGTTGGCCAAATCTCTCATTCTCACGGTTATTGTATTTTGACAACCAGTACTGCCAGCTGTCAAAATAGACAAACAGCAGCTGCATATGATTCAGCTACTGTTCAGCCAAATTATTTTCCATCCTGTTTTTTTTCATTCTCAGGCCGACAGGGATACACACATTGAGAATTTCAGCAGGCTCATCAGGAGAGGCTTTTATCAACTTGAACTAACTAGAATGAAGCGCGCATAAAAAACGTTCTGAAAAACAACCTTTTATAAATAACTGTGCTAATTTTCTGAGCTCAAAATTTCCAAGGACTAGAATTTTGTAAACAGACATTTCAGCTACCTAAAAATGTCATCATTTGAATAATAACAGTTCTAATAAAAGCTTGGGTTATTCTGTAGGTTATTAAAACTGTGGCAGGTTTAAAGCATGATTAGCCTGAATACCAGTACAGGGCAAAGTGTTGTCACCACATTGCAACCACAGCACTGCAGAAAAAGAAATACAGTATTAGGGCAGAATAATTAGACATTTGTTAACTGCAAAGAGATGTGCTGGATGACGTGAAATGAAATCCTACATTTTCTGTATATTGGAGTCACCTCCAGCTTGAAGAGTACTGCAAAGCCTTGTACACACGATCAGTCCATCCGATGAGAACAGTCTGAAGGACCGTTGTCATAGGTTAACCGATGAAGCTGACTGATGGTCTGATATGCCCAGACATCATCAGTTAAAAAAACAATCGTATCAGAACGCGGTGACGTAAAACACAACGACGTGCTGAAAAAAATGAAGTTCAATGCTTCCAAGCATGCGTCGACTTGATTCTGAGCATGCGTGGATTTTTAACCGATGGTCGTGCCTACTAATGATCGGTTTTGACCTATCAGTTAGGAATCCATAGGTTAAAATTTAAAGCAAGTTAGCTTTTTTTTAACCAACGGTTAAACAACCTATGGGGCCCACACACGATCTGTTTTGACTGATCAAAATGGTCCATCAGACCGTTGTCCTCTGGCTACCCTATCGCGTGTACGAGGCCTAAGGCCCCTTTCAGGGCCCTTTCACATGGGCTATCCGATCAGGTCTACCTGTCAGTTTTTCAGGCGGACCTAATTGACACTCCATTCACCTCTATGGAGCGGTGAAATTGTCCACTGACATCCGCTGCTCTTTACTTATAGTGAGGCGACGTACACACGACCGAGAAACTCGTCGGGCGAAACTCATCGTTCCGCCCGTCAAGTTCCTAGATCGGCAGTCAAAAAGCTTGTCGAGCCAAATTTTCCCATTGAACAACGAGGAAATAGGCGGCGTACACACGACCGAGAAACTCGTCGGGCGAAACTCATCGTTCCGCCCGTCTAGTTCCTAGTTCGGCAGTCAAAAAGCTTGTCGAGCCAAATGTTCCCATTGAACAACGAGGAAATAGAGACCATGCTCTATTTTTGGCTCGACGAGCTTCCCGACGGGTTGCTCGGCAAAAAGTGTACACACGACCGAGTTTCTCGGCAGAATCCAGCGAGAACCTCGATGGGAGACGTATTCTGCCGAGAAACTCGGTCGTGTGTACGCCGCCATAGAGAACATGCTCTCTTTTTGGCTCGACGAGCTTCCCGACGGGTTGCTCGGTGAAAAGTGTACACAAGACTGGTTTTCTCGGCAGAATACGTCTCCCATCGAGGTTCTCACTGAATTCTGCCAAGAAACTTGGTCGTGTGTACGCCGCCTAAGTGTCAATATCACACTCCACACCTATCAAACTGTGAACTTTCTCACCATTAATGCA
The DNA here is from genome assembly GCA_029574335.1 of Rana kukunoris. Classification (NCBI taxonomy): domain Eukaryota; kingdom Metazoa; phylum Chordata; class Amphibia; order Anura; family Ranidae; genus Rana; species Rana kukunoris. The sequence goes on along the minus strand of CM056050.1, from coordinate 567,552,692 downwards.
AAAGGCCTCAATCATCCTGAAAAACGCAGATCTCTGTGGAATGAGATGATATAGCATGATTGTGAATTTTTTTGCATTCAAGAAACACACTTTCACAACCAAGCACCTCCTAGGTGTACTAATGCTAAGTTTCCACACATCTTCTTAGTGAATGCCAAGAAAAGGGGAGTGCTGATCGCTTAACCACTTAAGGACCGCCTAACGCCGATACAGATTGGCACGGCTGGGCACAGGCACGTACCTGTATGTCGCCTTTAAGAGCCCAGCCAGTCTGAAGCTGACCGGGACCCGCCTGACCGGATCGCCGCCGGTGTCCTACGATCGGGTGACAGGAACCTGAAGAACGGGGAGAGGTGTGTGTAAACACACCTTTCCCATTCTTCTCTGTGGCAGTGTCACTGATCCTCTGTTCCCTGTTATAGGTAATGACGATCAGTGATGCCCACCCCCTATAGTAAGAATCACTCCCTTAGGGCACACTTAACCCCTTAGCGCCCCCTAGTGGTTAACCCCTTCACTGCTATTGTCATTTTCACAGTAATCAGTGCATTTTTATAGCACTTTTCGCTGTGAAAATGACAATGGTCCCATAAATTTGTCAAAAGTGTCCGATGTGTCCCCCACTCAAAGCACATGTCTAAATATCATTAACCTTACCTCTTATTTACTTTCAGAGGAGCAATCCTCTGTGTTACAATTAGGCTTGGGCTTTTGCCCACTCGACCCCCTCAAAATCACTTATACTATTAAAGATCTTTATCTTTTTGCCCGTAATCTTACATACAAGTACATCTATGATCATGACCGCTCCCTGGTTGTCTTGGAGCATGAGCTCGCGGACCGGACGAAACATTTCACTATGGATGAATTCCGGGCACTCCGCGACCTGATGCTCCTATATGACGAAAGCAACCCGGATGAAATGGATTCTTCCATTTCTCCAACACCCACTTCAACCCCTTCTACCATTATCTCAACAAACATCTGTAAACCACGAAAACCCTTTCGCCTTCCATCTCATCGTTTCCCTGACCTTATGACATGCCCAGCTATCTGGGCCTTTGTCAAAGCTAACATTCGGGACCTAAAATGCCAAGAATGGCACAGTATTACCCCTAACCTGACCACTAGTCAAACCAAAGCCTTAAAATCCCTTCAGAAATGTACAGACCTTGTGATTAAACAGTCCGATAAGGGCGGCAACATAGTTCTGATGACACATGATTTCTACCAGAAAATGTGCCTATCCATTTTAAACAATCCTCAGTGGTATACCAGAATCTCGTCAACTTTAGTTTCTACCTTTGCTGCAGAACTAAAAAACCTCTGTACTGAAGCCTACTTCCTTGGTCTTATTGACAAAGACACCCTTGAATTCCTCATTCCCAAACATCCTCGCCTTCCAACTTTCTACGCCCTTCCTAAGACACATAAAAATGTAAAGAATCCACCTGGCCGACCCATTGTGTCGGGCATTGGTTCACTTACTGACAATGTCAGCAAATTTTTTGACGCATTTTTAATGCCTCATGTTACCAGTCTTCCGTCATATATCAAGGATACGTCCGATCTATTGAGACATGTTGAGGGCACCCAGATCCCTCCTGACGCCTTGCTCGTGGCCTTGGATGTTGAGGCTTTGTACTCTAGCATCCCCCACGAGCAGGGCGTCGGGATGGCTGGCTCGTTCCTTCATCAACAAGAGAACACCTCCTGGCCCCTCGTGGATTTTGTTTTACAATTACTTCTGTTTATATTGACTAAAAATTATTTTACCTTTCATGATGAGCTTTTTTTACAGACCCAAGGGGTCACAATGGGGACTTCGTGTGCCCCAGCATATGCTAACTTATATCTAGGTGGCTGGGAACGTTCTCTTCATGTTAATCATTTGTTTTCTGAACATCTAGATAAGGTCCTTCTATGGTATAGGTACATAGACAACCTATTTATTATCTGGACAGGGACCCCCGAATCCCTTCTTGAATTTGTCTCTTTACTTAATATTAATGAATTTAACCTCAAATTCACGGTTCAGTTCGACAATGGCCAGGTCCCTTTTTTGGACCTGTCCATTGTCAAACTGCCGGATGGCACACTAAGTACCGATCTATATCGGAAACCAACAGCAGGTAATACCCTTCTTTACGCCACCAGTGCCCACCCTAAACCATTGATTAGAAGCATCCCTTTTGCTCAGTATCTACGGATACGGAGAAACTGCACACTTACTAGTGACTTTAAAACGCAGGCCAATGCCCTTCGAGATCGTCTTCTAGCCAGAGGCTACACCAAAAGCAACCTCAAAAAAGCATTTAATAGAGCTACATCTCGAACTAGACAATCTCTACTATACGATCCCCCTAAATCTAAACTAGCGAATAATGAAACCGTTAGATTCATTACCACATTCTCAGCGCATCACAATACACTTCGCAATATCCTGAACAATAACTGGCATATCCTTACTGACGATGTAACCCTTTCCAAACATGTCAAAACTAACCCTGAACTTGTGTTCCGCCGGGCATACTCCCTCAGGGATTGACTTACCAAAAGCCACTATGTGTCACAACACAGGTCATCCCCTGACCCGAAGGGAACATACCAATGTGGCGCTTGTTCACGTTGCCCCTGGGTCTGGGAGGGACAGTCCTACCATTTACCTAATGGAGAACTTTTTCGTCCATCTTTTTCTGCCCACTGTGGGACCAAGGGGGTGGTTTACCTGATGGTCTGCCGATGTGGTGCCTTTTACATCGGCAAGACCATCAGGGAATTTCGCCAAAGAATGGGTGACCACCTATATGACTCAGACAATGGTAAATTAACAACCATTGGACGTCATGTTGGCCTATATCATCGCTATGACCTCTCTGTTTTACGTTTTCTGGTATTACATGTGATTCCACCAAACCCACGAGGAGGTGATTGGAATAAATCCATCTTGCAAAGTGAGTGTCTCTGGATAGAGCATCTCAATGCCACAGTCCCTCCTGGCCTCAATGAGGTCAACTCTTATAAATGTTTTCTGTAAAATATGTAGTTATCCTCCCCTCGCCTAATACCCCCCCTTTTCTCTCCTTCCCCCTCCCCCTTCCCTAACACCGTTTGCCCTCCTCCCCCTCCCTGGGCCCCTGTTGAAGGCATCAACATTTATTTAAATTATGCTTGTTCTTTTCTATAAATAATATATATTTTTGTAGATCCTCCTGAAGAAGCGGTATTAACCGCGAAACCGGTCGAGGTCGCAGATTGGCTCCACGCATCTGACCAATACGGTTTTGCTTTGTTTTGTGTCATCTTAACAAACACCTTACTGTGTCCAAACTGTGGGGCCTGTCCCATCATTTATTATTGATGTATTGTTCTTTTTGTAATGAATCTATTTTTTTATATGATATACGTCTCTCTACAAGTACCTTGAAAATCCCAACCAAACCCATACCGATCGATTTAGTTTAGACACTTGGGGGCAGATTCACAGAGAAATGGATTAACGTAGCGTATCAGAAATACACTACGCCGCCGTTTTTTACCTTGCTCTACGTGGAATTCAGGTAGATTTTCTACGGTAAACGACGGCGGCGTAGTGTATTTCTCCCATCGCAATCCATCTGCGCGAGTAGGGGGCGTGAAACATTTAAATTAGGCGCGTTCCCGCGGCGATCGATCTGCGCATGCTCCGTTCGCAAATTTCCCGCCGTGCATTGCGCGAAATCACGTTGTGACGTCATTCGTTGTTTATGTAGCGTACTTTACGGCCGATCCACGTCCCGACGAGTTACGTAAACAAAATAACATTTTAAATAAATTCGAAGCGGGAACGACGACCATACTTAACATGGGCTACGTAAAGTTAGAGCAGCAAAAAGCTGCTCTAACATTACGTATAAAAAAATAGACGAAAACGATTGCGACGCCCGCTCGTATGTTCGTGAATCCCCGTAAAAACACATTTGCATATCCCGACGCACCAAAACGACGCGAACTCCTCCCAGCGGCCGCAAATAGATGGCAGCGTAGATCCGAAGGCTTACGAAGACGTAAGCCTCTCGGATCGAAGCCCGAAGCCGGCGTATCATGGTTTGAGGATTCAAACTAGTGATACGCCGCGCGAAATTTGAAATTACTCCTGTCTAACCCCAGTTAGACAGGCGTAATTGTTTTGTGAATCTGCCCCATAGTGTCAAGCAGCTTTGCTGTCTCTGTCTAGTTGGTCTCCCCCTTTTCCAAACATTCCGGGATGCTGGTACATTTTAAATTTACATTTTAAATCGAATAACTGAGACTATACTCTCCCATTGTCACGTGTCCCCCATATTGTTGCAGTCATAAAAAGAAATACTGATCGCCACCATGACTAGTAAAAAAAAAAAAAATATTAATAAAAATGCCATAAAACTATCCCCTATTTTGTAAACATTATGGCCCAGATTCACATACATCGGCGCATTATTGGACCGGCGTAGCGCACCGCCTTTACGTTAGACTTGCGCCATCCAGCCGCGTAATCCCCCGATTCACGTAGCTTTTGCGCAGGAAATTGCGCAAGCGTAAGGTTTTTTCCTGAGGCGTAAGGAGGAGTAATACAAATTGGGAAGGACGTGGGCGTGTTACATTGAAATGAGCCGTGACCCCATGCAAATGAAGGGCCGGCCAGCTCGCGCATGCGCGCTTGAACGAGACCATGGTCAGCTCCGCTGTGCGCATGCTCACAACTCGGGAGCGGCGCAATCAGTGAAATTGGAAATGGACTAGGGCAACTTTGTGAACTACGCAAACAGCATAAATAGACAGACACAAATGCACTTCCTTTGCAAAAGTACATCCCTTTGTATCCCTCCCTCTACAGCAAGGTGCTTTTGTTTGTTTGTGACGTGTCTTTGAGATATTTGGGGACTGTTTTGCAGAGTGATTTTTGTCTTTTATGGGTTTTCTTTGTTGTTATTTTGTTTAAATTATATTTTTGCTGGGCATTTTTTTTTTTTTGCTCGTCATTTATTTAAATTTTTTGGTTCTGTTTGTGTATGATTTTGGAATGTGGGGGTGATATTCCTGCGGGAAAAGGGGTGTCACCCTCATTTGTGGTGGAGAAGTGATCCCCAGGTCTGTGTGAATGGTGTATGAATGTACAGTGACATAATTGGAGCCGTGGCATGGCGTTGCAGCTCACAAGTCCTGCATGGTGGACTGGTGCCAATCCAATGTGATGAGGATGTGGGGTGTCTGTGCTAGGGACCACAGTGGTGTGCATGCATGCATTCTCATTGTGCCATGATTAATGTGTGTGTTTAACGTGCAAAGATGCATAATGTGAGCTGGCATGAGATGGGGTCATGAGATGGGGTCCCAGTGCATATGCAGAGTCACCTTGAAGGGAAAAGACAGGAGGATGTTAGTCATGCATGTGCCACTTGTGAGGTGTGCATCACGGGAGGGGATAGTCATGTCTGCCACCCATGTCACTCACCAACCAGCCAGCTGTCCCCATACATGTTCTGTTCGAAATCTGTGGGGATGGGGCTCTGATTGTATATGTAGCTGTCATGGGTGTCATGGGTGGTGCCATGTGTTGGACTGCTCATGTCCTCCTGCAGGGTTGTGGTAATTCCAGGATGGCATGAGGGGTGAATCTGAAGATGCGAGACACCTCAGAATCACTCATGCCAAAGATGTCTATGCGTGTGTGATATATCAAGTGAAGAGTGAGGGGCTTGTATCAGATAAGAATATTGTATTAGATTAGATTAAATTGTAAATTTTATATAAGCAAATAGAAAAAAAAAAAAAACATCTCCCATGCCCTCCTTAGTGCCATCCTCCGTGCCCTCCTCCTTCTTTGTTCATCTAAAGTCAGTAGTATAGCTATGCGCGACGATGCCCCTGGCATGTTGGCATACAGATTGTTGAGCAACACGTGTGACTGCTGAACTCCTCACTAACAGTGTTGCTTTATCTGACAAGTAGACTTTTTTTCTTTTTTTAGACCAGCTTTTATCAGCTCTAATTTTAGACAGGACATTTTGCTGTTGCGCACACTGCGTCGCCTGCGCTGCCCCAACGTTGTTTTGTGGATCCCCGTAAGTCCCTCATTAGCATATTTGACTAGCAAATCAATGGTGTGTCTATCGCACTTTTGCGCGGACGGATGCGCCAGTCTAACGAAATTACGCGGGACAAAAAAAAGTAGATTTCTGGCGTAATTCGTTTTCTGAATCGCACACATCTAAACGCACGCGCACATTTAGACTTACGCACGCGCAACACCAGTTGCGCAGGCGTAATCGCTCTGTGAATCTGGGCCTATAACTTTTGTGGAAACCAATCAATAAACGCTTTTTGCGATTTTTTTTTACCAAACATAAGTAGAAAAAGTAGAAGAATGCATATCGGCCTAAACTGAGAAAAAAAATTGCTCTATATTTTTTTAAGCGCAACAAATAAAACCCCAGAGGTGATCAAATACCACCAAAAGAAAGCTCTATCTGTGGTAAAAAAATGACACCAATTTTGTTTGGGAGCCACGTCGCACGACAGCTCAATTGTCAGTTAAAGTTAGGAAGTTCACCAAAGAAAATTAGAATGAAGTTTTCCTAAATTGTTTACAAAAGATAGAAAAAAATAATCAGTTCAAAATTCTTTAGAGAAAATACTGTATTAATGTACCCAATAACAACTTAAAGTACATAAACCATAGACATCAGGTTCACATTACAGTTTGTTTCTTAAAAACTCAGGCCCAGATTCACAGAGCGATTACGCCTGCGCAACAGGAGATGCGCATGCGTAAGTCGAAATGTGCGCGTGCGTTTCGTTGCACGGCATCCCCAGAACGAGATACGCAAAAAATCGATAGACACACCATTGATTTGCTAGTCAAATATGTTAATGAGGGACTTACGGGGATCCACAAAACAACGTTGGGGCAGCGCAGGCGACGCAGTGTGCGCAACAGCAAAATGTCCTGTCTAAAATTAGAGCTGATAAAAGCTGGTCTAAAAAAAGAAAAAAAGTCTACTTGTTAGATAAAGCAACACTGTTAGTGAGCAGCTCAGCAGTCACACGTGTTGCTCAACAATCTGTATGCCAACATGCCAGGGGCATCGTCGCGCATAGCTATACTACTGACTTTAGATGAACAAAGAAGGAGGAGGGCACGGAGGATGGCACGGAGGATGGCACGGGAGAGGATATACCGTACCCGCATAGACCTGTTTGGCATGAGTGATTCTGAGGTGTATCGCATCTTCAGATTCACCCCTCATGCCATCCTGGAATTAACCACAACCCTGCAGGAGGACATCACCAGCCCAACACACCGCTCACATGCAGTGCAGCCACTGGTGAAGGTCATGGCAACACTCCATTTCCTTGCCAGTGGCTCTTTTTAGCGTACAAGTGGAGTGGTGGCTGGGATGTCACAATCCTCCATGAGCAGATGTGTGCACCAGGTTGTCCCTGCAATTCTCAGACGCATGGCCAACCAAATCATCAAACCCACCACTGAGGACCTGCGGCTGAAGGCAATGACAGATTTCTACAGAATTGCCAGATTCCCACGCACTGTGGGGGCCATTGATTGCACACATGTGGCACTCCAGCCCCCCCAGGAGACAGAGCACATGTACCGCAATCGGAAGCATTGGCATTCCATCAATGTACAGGTGATAGTCGATGCCCAAGGCCTCATATGGCACGTCCGTGCCAAACACCCAGGGTCCAGCCATGACAGCTACATATACAATCAATGCCACATCCGATTGGAATTCGATCAGAACGTGTATGGGGACACCTGGCTGGTTGGTGAGTGACATGGGTGGCAGGCATGACTATCCCCTCCCATGATGCACATCACAAGGGGCACATGCATGACTAACATCCTCCTGTCTTTTCCCTTACAGGTGACTCTGCATATCCACTGGGACCCCATCTCATGACTCCTATCCGGAACCCCCAAACTCCAGGAGAGGAAAGATACAATCAAGCACATGCTCAAACACGAGCAGTGGTGGAGCGCACCTTTGGCATCCTAAAGTCACGTTTCCGATGCCTGGATAAGTCTGGGGGTACCCTCTTGTACTCCCCAAACTTTGTGTGCCAGATCATTGGTGCATGTTGCATGCTGCACAACTTTGCAGAAAGAAAGGGCCTGCAGATTGACCTACGTGATGACCTGACCCCTGAACCAGACAATCCCCCCCTAACCGAGGTTAACCCGTCTTCTGAGGGAAGAGCAGCCAGGAGACAGCTCACATTGGGCATCTTTGCACGTTAAACATACACATTAATCATGGCACAATGAGAATGCATGCATGCACAACACTGTGGTCCCTAGCACACACACCCCACATCCACATCAAATTGGATTGGCACCAGTCCACCATGCAGGACTTGTGAGCAGCAACGCCACGCCAAGGCTCCAATTATGTCACTGTACATTCATACACCATTCACACGGACCTGGGGATCACTTCTCCCTGGTCCTGGGGAACCCTTCTCCACCAAAATTGAGGGTGACACCCCTTTTCCGGCAGGAATGTCACCCCCACATTCACACAGCATTCACAACCCAAAAAAAAAAATGACCTGCAAAATCAAAAAATTTCCAGCAAAAAAAAAAAAAAAAAAAATTTGAAAAAAAAAAAAATTTGGGGGAAAAACAAATGACTGCCCTCTGCGTGAGCCACGGCCCCGGCTTCTCAGGGGAGACTCATGGGGAAGGGGTAAAACCGGGGAAGGAGGATCAGCCCCTGATCTCTGCCCACCTGGTGGCCTGCCCTCCAAGGCCACGGCAATTCTGTCCAGGGCAGCACCAACTGTTGCCGTGTTGGCCTGGATAGCCAGGGTAAGGGCCCTCACATCCTGCCCAACGCCTGCTGATGTCGTCTGCAGTTCATTTAGGCAGGTTGTGAAAGCCCGGGAGTGGGAGTCCAGGTTCCCCAGCGTATCCTTGATGGAGGACAGGCTCTCCTCCATCCGCACCAATGTCTGGCTGACCTGTCCCAGATGGCGGGTCTGAAGGAACTGGTCCCTTCTCAGGGTGGCGGGCAGGAGATCGGCCAACCCCCTGGTGGTCTGGGATGACATCCTGCCTCCAGCTGATGCTTGTGGCCGGGGAGAAGGGGAGGTCCTTGTGAGGGGAGCCATGTTGGGGGAGGAGGGGGGGGGCTCCCCCTTAGGGAGGCCTGCCTGCTGGCAGCCAGAGGGGAGGAGTCCTCAAAACCCAAACGTCCAGTGCCTGACATGGACTCCTCCTCCTCATGATTCTCCTCCTCCTCATGATTGTCCTGCTCCTCATGATTGTCCTGCTCCTCATGATTGTCCTGCTCCTGTTGAACCTCCTCCGCGGACTACGGCCTTGTTGGGGGGGCCTCATTAGGCTGCTGTCCTGGGGTTGGTGCGGTCAGGCCAGATGGCCCTGCACCGTCCTGCACATCTGTGGATGACACAAAACATTCACAGGTTGGAGGATCCACACACTTGCCACATATTCCCTTTCACCCCCTCCCCCACACATGCTACACACCTGATATTAAAAAATAAAACAACTTACCTGGCACCACGGGCTGGGGACTGGAGTCAAAGCCGGGCAGGCCCTCAACTTCATGCAGATGAAAGGTCAGGGCCACCGCACGCTCCTCCGCTGTCAGGCTAATACGGCATGGTGGGCCCCCTCCTGTGCCCCTGGCATGGGCATGCATTCTGGCCAACTCCTTTTTGACCAGACGCCGGAGGTCATTGATTTTTTTGTCAATCCCAGACCTGGTCCGTGTCTCCCCCTGCCCCGCAGAATTCACCTGGTCAGTGATCCTATCCAATATCTCCCTCCTCCTGGCCGGGGTGGTGTTGGCACTCTCTGGGCCGTGGAGGTAACGCCCATACTCGCTAATGGCCCGGGCAAGAATCTGTTTTTCCACAACTGTAAAATTCAGCTTGCGTTTTCTCTCACTCATCCTTCCAAAAAAAAAAAGTCCCAGTCAACAAAATTCACGCACACAAACAAGCACAACCAATCAAAAAAAAACACACAGAGAGAAAACGACTCAGCAAGAAACAGTCCCCAAAAAACAAAACAAAAATACAGCAGAAAAAGAAACAAAAATAAATATATCAATCAAACAAACAGTCTCTCAAACACTTATCAAAAACCACTTTCAAAAATCTACTAACAACCACTTGATCACACAGAACACTAATCTGACAACTACAAAACACACCGCAACGAACAACAAGAACAAAAGCACTTTGTTAAATGGGAAGGGACAAAGGGATGTACTTTTGCAAAGGAAGTGCGTTTGTGTGTGTCTATTTATGCTGTTTGCGTAGTTCACAACGTTGCCCTAGTCCATTTCCAATTTCACTGATTGCGCCGCTCTCGAGTTGTGAGCATGCGCACATCGAAGCTGACATGGTCTCGTTCAAGCGCGCATGCGCGAGCCGGCCGGCCCTTCATTTGCATGGGGTCACGGCTCATTTCAATGTAACACGCCCACGTCCTTCCCAATTTGTATTACTCCTCCTTACGCCTCTGGAAAAACGTTACGTATGCGCAATTTCCTGCGCAAAAGCTACGAGAATAGGGTGATTACGCGGCAAAATTGCGCAAGTCTAACATAAAGGCGGTGCGCTACGCCGGTCCAATAATGCGCAGATGTACGTGAATCTGGGCCTCAGTTTCTTTCAGCTTTCATATTGGTGCAACCTATGTGCGTGGTCTTGAACTGTTTTTTAATAAAAATCAGCTGCACATTTCCTCTTATAATAAGCAGCTGACAGAAATAAAAAATGTTTAGGTATTTTATTCCTTGAAATGTGTTGTAGGCAAATAATTGAAGCTAAAATTTTTTACTTTGAAGACCAAGAGGAATTATTAAGCTTTCTTACTGAAAACACCCTTTTATGTGCTCAAATGATTATCTAGTTTCCAAATTTCTTCTTATGAGTCTTTTTCAATTAGTTCTTAGTTTGATAGTGTGTTTTAGGTAATTATTGATGGCTATCGTTCTCAGTTCAGCCTATATAGTTCAGCATAAACAGTATCTACAATCCAAAATTATACTTAAAGTAAACTGTAATGAGAGAATATGAAAGCTGCCATTTCTGACCAGTTTCTGAAAATTATACTTTCCTGTCTGATCCCCTGTGTGTGTCATAGGTTTGTATGTGACACAACACAAAGACATTTTTCAGAAATACACAACTTCTGACAGGTAAAAGTAAAGACGAAAAGCTCTTATCTCCAATATATCACCAACAAGGTTGCTGATGTGGAGGATTGCTCAAGAAGAAACAATGTTAAAATTAGGGGCATTCCTATATCAATACAAGTTACTGAACTAATACCATATTTGCAGCAATTCTTTAAGACCCTGGTCCCAGAGCTGTCCCCTCACAACCCAATAATTGATTGCATCCACAGGCTTTACAAATGTACATATTCCCGCTGCAGTGCCACACAATATCCTAATCTATGTGTATTTTTTTCCATGCTAATGAGCATATCATACTGACAACGAGAAATGTGACTCTTTCTCTGAGCCATATTCCCAGCTCACTATTTTTGCAGACATCTCAGGTGTTGCAGCACAAAAATGCAAAGAATTTACCCCATCACCAAGATTCTGTGAGATCACGAAATACTGTACAATTTTCAAGTCCCTTCTACACAAACTCCAGCCATGTAGAGACAGTTGTATGCAGTGACTTTACCAAAGCCATTGATGTTTCCATTGATTCTACTAACCTATCATCACTCCTTGCTTCGGAAGATAACTGTGATGCATGGCACTGAGAGTGATTACATATTTATTTTATTTCAACACTCAAAGATTTTATTTCATAATTGATCTCTTCCTTATGGATAGACGAATCACACCCATCCAAATTGGGGTAAATACCTGGTCAGATCATGTGCCAATCTCTCTTGTACTCTTTATGACTGCCCTTCCCCACACAGTTCCACCCTGGAGACTCAGTTCATCTATCCTCATCAATGATAAATATAAGGAAGAGGTCAAATCTGCATTACTATCCCAATCGCTTATTGCGATTTGTTTACCAAAAATATGTAGATTACATATTGGCCTAAACTGAGGAAAAATATATATATATATATTTTTTAATTGGCATATTTATTATAGCAAAAAGGAAAAAATGCAATGGGGTTATTTACTAAAGGCAAATCCACGTTGCACTACAAGTGCAAACTACAAGTGCAAAGTGCACTAGAAATTGCACTGAAAGTGCACTTGGAAGTGCAGTCTCTGTAAATCTGAGGCCGCATACACACGATGAGACATGTCCGCTCAAACATGTCCGACGGACCGTTTCCAGTGGACATGTCTCATCAGATTTTGGTCCCATGGCATGTACACACCATTGGACGAAAATCCCCTCGGGCTGAGGACGCGGTGACGTGGCGGTGACGTTGACGCCACCACGTCACCACTCCAGGAAGTAAAATACTTCCACGCATGCATCGAATCTATTCGACGCATGCGCAGAGATTTCTGTCCGCTGGTTAGTGTGATGATCAGATGATGATCGTTTGATCAAAACGCGTCGGGACTCTTGCTGACTCCACTGCTAGACTTTTATACGCTTTGACATGTCTGCTGAAATGTGAGTGTAATGATTTGTATCTTGAATGTCACAGTAAAGGTTTCAAACGTTATTACACTATGTATGCATTTATTTTTCCTCTCCTAACTGCTACACTCTGAGCACTTTGTATCCTTTGCAAAGAGTCTACGATCCCTATGTGTTGGTCCTGGTACTACAACTTTTTTGGTTTCCCATCTACCATACGAGGAGTTGATTCGTATTGAAGTTTCATCCCTGTTTGCCATTAGAAGGTTCGCTGTCTGGACACCATCATACATAAGCTTTAGTGACTCATTAAGTTTACGCTTAGTTGAGTCCACGCTTTCCGGTAAGCCTCCCATCTCTTCTTTGGTGGTGGATCTGCTTTCAATCACTCTCTTAATTTATTGTCACGTTTTTTGGACGTTTTGGATTGAGAATCATTTGAGACGTATCCCCTATTTATTTATCGTATTCATAGATATGAACTTTTGAACACTTGGTGATAAGTTTATGTGATGCTTCACGTGTTATATGGTTTTTCACTTATTATGCTTTACAGTGTTATATAGTAACTTTCCACATAATTTTAGCGCTACACTTTTTCACTTGTTTTTATTGCAGAATTGATCCAATTCTGTGGTGTTGGCAGCTTATTAATGTTTAGTTAGGTAGCGCGGTGTTATATGCAATATTGTATATATATTTTTTCACATATCCGACGGACATGTCTCCGGCGGTCAAATTTCAAAGTATGCTTTGAAATTTGTCCACTGGGAAAACATGTCCGCTAGCCCATACACACGATCGCATATGTCTGCTGAAACGGTCCGTCGGACCAGTTTCAGCAGATAAATTTGATCGTATGTACGCGGCCTGAGGGATAGATCTGAAATGAGATGAAGCTCTGATGATTTTATTATTCAATTATAAGCAAGCTAAAATGCTGTTATTTATATTCCTTGCATGTCCCCCTCAGATAACCACCTTTGTTGGGTTTTTTTTTCAAACGTATTGCTCTTCTTTTGTTTATAGTGCAAAAAATAAGAACCACAGAGGTGATCAAATACCACCAAAAGAAAAATCATAAATATTTTATTTGGGTACAGTGTAGCATGACCACGCAATTGTCATTCAAAGTGCGACGGCGCTGAAAACGAAAAATTGGCCTGAGCAGGAATGGGGTGAAAATGCCCGGTATTGAAGTGGTTAAAGAAGCCAAATACGAATCAGCTGGCAACAACAATGCTAATTTATAGCAACTTATAATATCAGTTGTGCGTTAACTTACCTCTCTTATTATGTATTACTATTGTCATTTTTTGAAGCATGCTTCTTTTTCTTTAGTTTGGAATTGGTGATCCTGTCAACAACATCAGTTTCCCCCGGAACTTCCAGACGCTAGGACACTGCTGTACATGTTGACAGCATACTGACACATTGTGCTTGATTTATGTATTTGTGGCCCCGCTTTTTACCATAACCATGCCATTGGGAATGCTCAACTCCCCTGACATGTAGCTGGCTGCATCATTGAGCGCTAATTTGCACCTGCTGATGTGCTGCCACAAATGCACAAACCTGAAGGCCTGCCATGGGACCTGCAGCTTGGTGAACAGAACCATCATATTGATGTAACTTCAAATTAAGAAAAAATATTATTAACTTAAATTAGCTTTTTGAATTTGTATCTTAACCTATATGTTAGTCATCTTTGTTTTACATTACGGTTTTTAGAAATTCACCAAAAGAACATAAGGTGCAAAATGGAAAAAAAAAAAAACAAATACAGTTCAATATGTATTTAACTTGGTATTTATTATTAGTGTTGAGCAGAATATGCCATATTCGTATTCGCGATATATCTCGAATATATAGTCGAATATTCGACAGATATTCGCTAAATACGAATATTCGTGATATATTTTCGAAATGAAATTATTGCGAATTTTCGCTATCGCGAATGCGAATTGCGATTGCGAATTGCGCATGCGAATTGCGAATATTCGAGAAATGCGGAATGGAGCACTCTGATTGGCACAGAATATTCGTGATATATTACAATATAAAATAATTGCGAATATTCGAGAAATGCGGAAGGAGCACTCTGATTGGCTCAGAATATTCGTGATATATTACAATACACAATAATTGCGAATATTCGGCAAATGCGGAAGGAGCACTCTGATTGGCTCAGAATATTCGTGATATATTACAATACACAATAATTGCGAATATTCGAGAAATGCGGAATGGAGCACTCTGATTGGCTCAGAATATTCGTGATATATTACAATACAAAATAATTTCGAAATTTCGAGAAATGCGGAATGGAGCACTCTGATTGGCTCAGAATATTTGTGATATATTACAATACAAAATAATTTCGAAATTTCGAGAAATGCGGAATGGAGTACTCTGATTGGCTCAGAATATTCGTGATATATTACAATATAAAATAATCGCGCGATATCGCTATTTGCCGAATAATCGCATTGCGATTTTTCGGCAATATAAAATGAGCGCTGCAGCTACTCGGCCCAAGGTCTCTAATCATACCAGCAATGCTTTTAGACGTCGATGGGGATCTCTAGGATGTGATCTGTTCCAAAAAATGTTTTAAAACATTCGAATATTCGAAATAGCGAATATTCGCCGCGATATTCGCGATATTCGCGAATACTCGAATATGCAATATTCGTAGCGAATATTCGCAATTCGAATATTCGTGAGCAACACTATTTATTATATTACAATACCAATAGCAGAAAAGGTAATGTCAGCCTTTTCAGAGTCAGGACCTGTACAGAGTAATTGAAGTTCTTCCATGCATACAATTGATATTGCAAACAATTTTCATTGTCGTTTTAAAATAACAAGTCCCTTGATTAGGTGAATCAGTCAGGTGTACGTACCCCATATCTGAGCACTATTTTGATATAAAAAAAAAAAACTCTATTTTAATCTGCTAAGCTCTTTCATACTATGATTGTATAATAGAATGAAAAACAAAACTAAAACAGGAAATAAATTATGAGATAAAAAAAGGGGTGTTATTTACCAACATTAGACATACATTCCCTTTCCTTAAAAAAAAAAAAAAAAAAAAAAAGCTTCATCTCAAATGTATAAAATCAAACTTTTTGGTAGGAATCTCACAGGTATTTTTTTTTTGGGGGGGGGGGGGTAAATAATTTTCATTAAAATTATTAATTATATATTATTTTAATAAAAAAACGTATTTTTTATATATAAAAAATGTATTTCACATTTAAAGTGTTTGTTATTACCCCAGCATGTCATATTCCTGATATGTGCCTGCTGTACTATGTACTTGTATGAGAAATTATCCTGTTCTCTTTGTATTGCTTCCCTTATGTGAAATCCCTGGTGTTCATGACAGTCTCTCTGCTTTCCTAATAAAAACTGACCACACTAAGCAGGAGAGCCTACTGTGGTCAGTTCTCCAGCTATGCTGGGAACTCAGTGTACTCTCTTCCAATGATCAGACTTGTTCTGACATGCCCCCTCTGCACAGCCATTCACTGGGAAGCTCAGAGTGCTGCTGCTTCTCCTCCCCCAGCTCATATGCAGCTGAGAACAGAGGGAATACAATCACTCAATATACAAATGGAAAAAGGGTATTCTTATGTATTTTTTTTATCTATACAACAATGTTTGCCTTTAATTTCTATTTTGAACTGAATGGGTTGTTTACAATCACTTTAATGCAGACTGCAT
Organism: Rana kukunoris; assembly: GCA_029574335.1. Taxonomy (NCBI): domain Eukaryota; kingdom Metazoa; phylum Chordata; class Amphibia; order Anura; family Ranidae; genus Rana; species Rana kukunoris. The sequence goes on along the minus strand of CM056050.1, from coordinate 567,536,366 downwards.
CCATGACACTGACTTTGCAGAGCAATCTAGGTTTTTAAAGAAAGGACAAATGATGCCTTGAATCTTACCATAGTTAAAGCTGACTTTATACCTGTGTGTTGTGGTAGCATAACGTGGCAATGTGTGGTAAAAAAGCATATTGCAGCATCACCTGTTAAAGTGGCTGAAAACCTCAGACCTGATATGTGAACAAAGCATATCCCTCTATAGTGTGTACTTGTCTCAATTAAAAGCACTTTACACTATCAGCATAAATCACTTCTGGCAAGTCATAACACCAAGAGAAAAGTGACAGGGAAGGGATCTCCAGTAGGGATGGGCGAACTTTGGTTGTTCGGTTGTTCTGGCGAACACCGAACAATATGCTGAGTTTAGTTAAAATTCGAAAGCCATGGAACCCTGTTAAAGTCTATGGGACACTAACATGAAAAATTAAACATGCTCATTTTAAAGGCTTATATGCATGATATTATCATAAAAAGTGTTTGGGGACCTGGGTCCTGCCCCAGGGGACATGTATCAATGCAAAATAAAACGTTTTAAACAGCTGTTTTTTCAGGAGCAGTGATTTTAATAATGCTTAAAGTGAAACAATAAAAGTGAAATATTCCTTTAAATTTCAGACCTGGGGTGTCTATAGTATGCTTGTAAAGTGGCACATTTTCCCTTGTTTAGAACAGTCCCTGCACAAAATGAAATTTCAAAAGAAAAAAAAGTAAATTTAAACTATTCCCGGCTATAATGAATTGTCGTGTTGCGGCAATACAGATAAAAGTCATTGGAAAAAATGGCATGGGTCCCGCCCCCCCAGTCCATTAACAGGCCCTTTGGGTCTAGTAAGAATATTAAGGGGAACTCGAACCAACATTTAAAAAAAATGTGTGGGGTTCCCCCTAAATTCCATACCAGGCCCTTCAGGTCTGGTATGGATATTAACCACTTAAGGACCGCCTCCTGCACATATACATCGGCAGAATGGCACGGCTGGGCACAAGCACGTACAGGTATGTCCTCTTTAAGTGCCCAGCCGGCACACGCCTGTGACCCGGTCCGAAGCTCCGTGACCATGACCGTGGGACCCGCAGACCCGATCGCCGCTGGAGTCCCGCGATCGGTCCCCGGAGCTGAAGAACGGGGAGAGCTGTATGTAAACAAAGCTTTCCCGTTCTTTACTGTGGCGCCGTGATTGATCGTGTGTTCCCTTTTATAGGGAAACACAATCAATGACGTCACACCTACAGCCACACCCCCTACAGTTAGAAACACAAATGAGGTTACACTTAACCACTTCAGCGTCCCCTGGTTAACTCCCAAACTGCAATTGTCATTTTCACAGTAAACAATGCATTTTTGATGCATTTTTTGCTGTGAAAATGACAATGTTCCCAAAAATGTGTCAAAATTATCCGAAGTGTCCGTCATAATGTCGCAGTCACAAAAAAAAATCGCGGATCGCCGCCATTAATAGTATAAAAATAAAATTTAATAAAAATGCAATAAAACTATCCCCTATTTTGTAAACTCTATACATTTTGCACAAACCAATCGATAAACGCTTATTGTGATTTTCTTTACCAAAAATAGGTAGAAGAATACGTACCAGCCTAAACTGAGGAAAAATAAATTATATATTTTTGGGGAGTATTTATTATAGCAAAACGTAAAAAAATATTGTTTTTTTTTTCAAAATTGTTGCTCTATTTTTGTTTATAGCGCAAAAAAATAAAAACCGCAGAGGTGATCAAATACCACCAAAAGAAAGCTGCCTAAAGGTCCGGGTCTTAAATGGTTAAGGGGAACCCTGCACCAATTTTTTTTTTAAATGGCGTAGGGCCCCCCCAAAAAATCCATACCAGACCCTTATTCAAGCACGCAACCTGGCAGGCCACAGGAAAAGAAGGGGGCAATAGAGCCCCCCTCTTTTTTTCCATTACATCAGAGGGAGCTTCCCTGACCTTGGGTATGGGCTCGGGCGCAGGCGGGACCATCTTACAACCCACAGAGTTGTCCTGACCAGGAGGCACAGGAGGAGCAAGAGAGGGCAGAAGGAGAGCCCTGCTGGGCAAGTCTCCTGGAATTCCACAAAAGCAGCCAAGAGGACTGGTGAGTGACTGGAAGGCACACCTGAGATGACTGGGATGGAGCAGTCAGGGATAGGTGCAGAGCCAGTCAGAATGATTGGGGTGGCACAGGCAGAGGAAAGGGGTAGCTGCAGCCCAGAGAGCTGGCAGGGCCTAAATATGTGGTACTGGGCTCAGTAGCCACGTGGATAGCTAGCACTGAGACTACCTACATTTTGCTGCACCAAAAGGGGCCAATGGTCCCTGCCTGCAAAGGGCATTTGCCAAGGCCTGGCTGGGTCAGAGTCAGGCCTAGAAATCAGTGCTAGCCAGTCTGGGAAGTCCAGCAAGTGATGTGTTGAAGGTGCTGAGGAGAGATAGTTTGCAAGCATGTGATGTGCTGGAGAAAAGAGAGGAGATGTATACACTGGTTTTGTATATAGTCTCAAGTCCCTGAACCGTTTAATAATCAACTGGGCATCTCATAATTTCCCATTTATCTCCATCCAAGTTTATTCCCCTCAATAAAAACATAAAAACAAGTGCAAGGACTGTTTCATGCGTTTGGATGCTTTAAAAGTGTGTGACTGGCTGGGCAGGGTGACAGACAGACTACAACACTCAACAGCCCCTACGAGGGTACATCTACATACAGTATTTGTAGCCACTGACTTTTTTTTTTTGATCAGACTGAAGCTCCCCTTTTTAGTTGCTTATGAGGTCTCAGCTAAGTGGAACCTTGGCAAAAGGAAAAACACATACAAAGAATATATACATATGATGGTGAGCTCTAAAGAGGGGTTCCGAATGTCTATTTACCCTGCAGTGTAGGGGGGAGGGTACCACTACAAGTCCGATTAAATACTTTTGCATTGTTTCATAGCTTGTTAAAATTGTATAGTATAGGTGATAAACATATGTAGAAACAACTTTGGCTAAACTGGGGAAGTTGACTTAATATTATGTGCCAATTCAAAGAATAACGCTTGATTAGTTGTTATGAGCAATTATGCTGCATTTACATTCATCAGCCCTACCCCAGTTTTATTAAATCAATTAGTCTTTTGTTTGCGCCTTTCCCTATCAGTGTTGAACGTTTAAGCTGAATTGTACTTAGCCATTTGACTCTTCCATTATGTGTGTTGGACAAGGCGTACCTATTGTGTGTAAGTATTTTGCTGATACAGACTGTCAGGCATGGTAACACATGCTGCATACAAAGTCTGTTCTTCTCAGGGAGTCACACAGTTCTTCTGGAGAAAAATAGAGAGGTGAGGTCAGTTAATTATATCTTAATGTATAGAGCTGCAAGGCATAGGGATGTGAAAAAGAATAAATTACATTTACAGTCAGTATCTCTGGCATGGTGGGTCAATAAATGACCTTAACTGCCTGCACAAAGTATTACTTCATTTAACTTATGATGTTTACATAGTACAGTATATTACATTTAGCCAGCAGTATAGATTCAGTGTGGATGAGGTTTCAGTTCATTAAAGAGGAACTACTGCCAGTTACAAAAGCAACTTCCGTAGAGGTGAATAGGTGAATTGGCAAGGCCGCGTACACACGATCGGTTAAACCGATGAGAATGGTCTGATGGACCGTTTTCATCGGTCAAAACCAATCGTGTATGGGCGCCATCAGTTATTTAATCATCGGTTAAAAAAAGCCAACTTTCTTTAAATTTAACCGATGGATTCCTAACTGATAGGTAAAAACCGATCGTTAGTAGGCACAAACCATCGGTTAAAAATTCACGCATGCTCAGAATCAAGTCGAAGCATGCTTGGAAGCATTGAACTTCATTTTTTTCAGCACGTTGTTGTGTTTTACGTCACCGTGTTCTGACACGATCGTTTTTTTAACCGATGGTGTGTGGGCGCGACGAACCATCGCTCAGCTTCATCGGTTAACCAATGAAAACGGTCCATCAGACCGTTCTCATCGGATGGACTGATCGTGTGTACGCGGCATCAGGAAAAGTGTAAGTTCCAGGTTGGTTCAGCCCTGAGTGTAATGTCCAGTTTTTGTTTCTGTATTAATGGGATTATATGCAGAACCTTCATTAAAATATGTAAACACTTTAATTAAAGTTAATAAAATTAAATTAATAAATTCACACATAACCAATTATTGATTTGAAATGGCCACGGCCCTTTATTATTGGTGTAAAGATTAATATTAAACCTTAAATTATACAACAATTGTTAATATTATCACATAAGATACACCAATGAAGACCTTTAATCAATTCCATGATCATTAACTTAGCCATTCAGCTTGAGTTAACCAAACAATACAAGTGTCCCCTCTACTAAGAGGTGGAGTAAAACCACATAAAAAGGAGCTGCGACAAAGAAGGTAATGGTGGGAGGCAGGGTGGGAGATCTGTTCTCGATGAAGGCCAGCGCCGCCTGTGAAATTATGACACTACATTCCCAGGAGTCTGTGCGGTGTAGTTTAGAAAGCACAAGCACCACGGTGCACGAAGAGGGAAGATTAACTAATCTGCCTAGCAACAACAGTTTAAAGGCACGTACATTTTTTTATTTTTTTTGTTAATGGGCTAATGACATTTTTTCAAAACTACCGATGTATAGTTATATTTAAGGGTGGAGCTCCGCTTTAAATTCACTTTCTTAACCTCCCTGGCGGTATGATTCTTTCAGATTTTAGGTGCTAAAAGCGGTACCATTATTTGCAAGGGAATTTGGCGTTTTATACTGTAGGCTTGTAATTCTTAGGAATAACTCACTGAAATCTATCCAAACAAGAGTCTAATAGGCATCCTGGGTATGATTTTTTTTTTTTCTTATTAAAAATTATAATATAATAAATAATTATAAAAAATTATAACAAATAATAATATAATTATAGTAAAAATTATTCAATAATGTAATCAAATCAAAATCACTGAAATTTGCTCAGTTGCAGAATTTTTGCTGTCATTATTTTTTTTTTTTTTATGACAAATTTCCCCACAAATCGCTATCGCTAAATTCTGCAAGTGATTCTGATTTATTATCGCTGTTTTTTAGCTGCTCTAAAACAATTTTTGCCATAAAGGGACACTTTTGGTTGCTATGGGCAATCTACAGTTTGCAGGGAGAAAGAACAGTTTTTATTATATAAAAGGACATGTAGTGTACAGGGCAGACCACTAGGGACATGGGGGGTGTGTATTTTTTACATACAGTACTGTAATCTATAAGATTACAGTGTACTGTATGTATAGTGTTTGTTTACTTTTTTAAATTTGGCGCCGTTCCCCCCCTACGTCGCGACGCTCGCAGGGAAGGGAATCGGCGGAACACACAGCATCAGGCGGACATCCGCCCGCCGTGTACTGCGGGGATTCATCGCTGGATCGCAGAGAAAAGGTAAGTAAACTTTTTTCTGCATCCAGCGAGGCAAGTCCGTGTGTGGCACGGGGTTACCGATCGTAGCTTTAAAATCTCACCCCGTGCCACACACGGGAAGACCGCCAGGGAGGTTAAAAACTTTTGTTGAAAAATCAGAGCGGATAATTGATAAATATTCTGCTAAACCCCAGCTTGCAATCCTGTGTGTTGGAATGTTTATCAAGGACTTATTTTATTACTCACAATTACACCTATTACTAACAGAAAGATACTTCCTTCCAACAACTGGTGTAATGATAAATGACCAGGGGGGCTCAGGATCTATTCATTAAAACATGGTGCCAGTTTCCATAACACTCTGGACTGAAGCCTTCAAGATCAGGGCACAGGTTCTCTGCTCTACCTAGATATTTAAAAAGCTACTTTCTGTCTTAGTAACGAGTAAGGCTCCAAAGGAACACTTTATTAATTGACTAATTTGAATAGAAAATTTGGAAAAACAACAGGTACTTAGTTAAATCTTGGCCACTGGTATTTCAGTAACAGTGTTGTTAGTGAGAGTAGAAACCCCTTTACTTTGGTTCTCAGTGGGAGCAAGATGCCCCTTACATTAATGGTCAGTGGAGGTAGGACACTGCTTACAATAGTGTCAGTGGGAGTAGAATGGTCTTTACATTGGTGGGCAAAGCAGGCCACCCCTGCCATTATTGGTGAATAGGTGTAGGATGCCCAGTTCATTGCTGTTAGTTGACATAGGATACCTTTACACTAGTGTCTGTGGGAGTACAGTAGATGCCTCTTACATTGGTGGTCATTTGGAATAGGATACCCCTTATAATGGTGGTCAGTGGAAGCAAGGCGACCCTTACATTGGTGTCAGTAGCAATGGAAGGCCCCTTACACTAATGTCAGTGGGAATAGAATGCTCTTTAAATTGGTGTCAGTGGGAAAAAAATTCTAGTATTGTCATTTACTGGTTATTCACCTAAAGAGTAAGAGTAGAAGCTCTAGCTCTACTAAAGACACTAGGTATGGAACTAAATAGACACTTTTGAATTATCCCGGCGCCTATTAGACAGACATTGTTCAAATTCCTATGTCTATGAGCTTCTATTTTAGAAAAAGCAGATATAAAGTATATACAATAATATCTGTCAAGTTTCTTATTTATCCAGGTCACGGTTAAGCTTGCAGTAGTTAATTACATTTAACTTGAATTGTTGTGTGGTGTTAAAAATGTTTCAAAGCTTATTCAAATGAACTGAAGAAGCAGCTTATATAATTTTGAAACATCTTAACATTACAGTTGAATGTGACTAACTACTATTAGCTATGGATAAATACAATGTACAACTTTAAAATGAGGAGCTATTATAATGATTCAATTAAACCAGTTATCATTTTTTCTTTCTGTCTTTGCAGGTGAAGAAAGCTAATATTCAAGTCAGTACCTGTGGGTCTTGTCTTCCCTCCTCAAATTATACATTTTTTAAAGAGCCAAAAACAGGGAAAATTAAAAGAGGAAAGATTTTTTTTTTCTAGCTCAGACCTTTAGCTATGCCATTGCCACATTCCTGGCAGGGAAGTCTGATGAGGAGAGGATGGGCACTCTTAAGACAGGTGTGTAAACACGGGCCGATTGTCGGGAGACATTTGCCAGTTCAACAAAATAAATGTCTGACGTTTAGCCCATGTGTACAGTATGTCGATCTGTCCGACAGAAGCCAGCCCTGGCTTCTGTCAGTCATAAATGCTGGAAAACCAGCAGCCGACCGACTACCGATCAGCACTCTTGGCCATTGGTGGAAAGCGCTGATTGGAGTGTTCTGGTGGGGGGCAGTCACTCTGTCAGAACACAACAGCTCAGTGGTGGAGATCAATGTACTTACTTTGCATAGTGAGCACAGTGGCTCAGACTGGAGCAGACTGGTAATTTTTTGGCCAAGTAGTACAAGGACAAGGAGTGGCAAAAATGTTTGATTAAACACTTACCCTGTGTGTTATGCCTAGATATAATAGAGAGGCTGGCAGTGAATTACATTCTTAGGCCGCGTACACACGATCGGTCAAAACTGATGAAAACGGACTGAAGGTCCGTTTCATCGGTCCAAACCGATCGTGTGTGGGCCCCATCAGTCAGTTATCCTTCGGTCAAAAAAAAGAGAACTTGCTTTAAAATTTAACCGATGGACGCCTAACCGATAGGTCAAACCGATCGTTAGTATGCAAAAGCATCAGTTAAAAAGCCGCGCATGCTCAGAATCAAGTCGACGCATTCTTGGAAGCATTGAACTTAATTTTTTTCAGCACGTCGTTGTGTTTTACGTCACTGTGTTCTGATAGGTTCGATATTTTAACCGGTGGCGTGTAGGCACATCAGACCATCAGTCAGCTTCATTGGTTAACCTTCGGACCATTCTCATCGGATGGACTGATCATGTGTACGCGGCCTTAAGGTAACAACCACTTTAAGATTTGGCAATAAAACGTGGAAGTGGATTGGTTTCATTGCAGAGGTCACCAGATGCACTCTCCAATTTTAATAAAAAAAAACAAAGGTCCTAAAATGTATATTATTTTCAGATCTAATTGTAGGAGAGGTAGAATTTTTTTCACATATAAAGTTTCAGTTATTTTTAGTGTTGATCTATGTCAATAGTTTAGCTGAATAAATTCTTTAGCAGACTTCTAAACCAGCTAATTCAAGAAATTCCACTACAAGCATAAATGTATAGACAGTGGTCTAGAAGTAACAATTTTAATGTATGCAATTCAAATGCTTTACACAAATCAGTGTGTATAGTGTAGATAATGCTATTAAAACGTGTGCACATTCATCATTTCCACTGTATGACATATTTGTCTGTAATCACATTGAATGAATTAAATGCTCCACTCGGCCATATATCTGCTTATAATCCTCCTTTCTTGAATTTTAAGCTTCTGAGCTCTTATCTCTTGTGCTTACAGAAGAGAGTTTTAGAACCTAAATCTTGCATGACATTCCCCTCCAATCCATATGCATACAGTTTATATCTCTGTAATGTGACTTCAATTCACAGTAAAGCTGCTACTGACAGTGTTTTCCCATCTCATTTTAATATGCTCTTGTTTTAGATTTTGGTAATAAAATGCAGTATTAAAGGACCTCAGTAAGAAATACAGTCTCATGTGTGAAAGTGCTAGTTGCTTGGATCTAGACATATTATAGGGTCTTTTGTATATCTTAGTGTTTTTCCAGTTTTCAACCAGACAGCTTAATAGTTTCTGTCCAATTATAAAAGAATCCCAGTTGCTGCCTGCTTATTGTACAGTCAAGAGCCATTTTTGTGAATACCATGCTGGGCTAACACCTGTACTGTACAGGCATACCCCACTTTAAGTACACTCACTTTACATACACTCGTGAGTAAGGACATACCCGTGAGTGTATGTAAAGTGCCTTACAAGTACTGTACAGTGCAGCCCCAGTAGAAGGAGCTGAAGCTCCGAGAGCATAGCCCCCCCTGTTCCAGTGTACCCCTGACACCTCCACTACAGCCCCTGAGACCGCAACTACAGCTCCTGACACCCCCACTACAGTCCCTGACCCCCCACTACACCCTAGAAGTGAAAAAAAGGTATTGTTTCACTTTAAGTACATTTTCATTTTACATACATGCTCTGGTCCCAGTGTGTACTTAAAAGTGGGATATGCCTATATATATATATATAAAATAAGTATTTGAACACCCTGCTATTTTGCAAGTTCTCCCACTTGGAAATCATGGAGGGGTCTGAAATTGTCATCGTAGGTGCATGTCCACTGTGAGAGACATAATCAAACAAAAAAAAAAATTCCAGAAATCACAATTTATGAATTTTTAACTATTTGTATGATAGAGCTGCAAAGAAGTATTTGAACACATGTCTATCAGCTAGAATTCTGACCCTCAAAGACCTGTTAGTCTGCCTTTAAAATGTCCACCTCCACTCCATTTATTATCCTAAATTAGATGCACCTGTTTGAGGTCATTAGCTGCATAAAGACACCTGTCCACCCCATACAATCAGTAAGAATCCAACTACTAACATGGCCAAGACCAAAGAGCTGTCCAAAGACACTAGAGACAAAATTGTACACCTCCACAAGGCTGGAAAGGGCTACGGGGAAATTGCCAAGCAGCTTGATGAAAAAAGGTCCACTGTTGGAGCAATCATTAGAAAATGGAAGAAGCTAAACATGACTGTCAATCTCCCTCGGACTGGGGGTCCATGCAAAATCTCACCTCGTAGGGTCTCAATGATCCTAATAAAGGTGAGAAATCAGCCCAGGACTACACGGGAGGAGCTGGTCAATGACCTGAAAAGAGCTGGGACCACCGTTTCCAAGGTTACTGTTGGTAATACACTGAGGCCTCGTACACACAATCTGTCTGATAGGATTTTGGTTTGCTCGCGTGTACACACGAGCAAACCAAAATCCCCGCCAGCAGACGGCGCGCTGACGTGGCGGTGACATTGACGCCGCCACGTCACCGCACCAGGAAGTAAAACACTTCCGCGCATGCGCCGAATCCATTCGGCGGCGGTGCGAGACGACATGTCTGCTGGTAAGTGTACTAACCAGCAGACATGTCGGGCGGACGGATTCCCACCCGATAGATTTCAAAGCATGCTTTGAAATCTGTCGGGTGGCCAAATCCATCGGCTCGCCCGTACACACGATCGAATCTGTCTGCTGGGACGGTCTAGCAGACCATTTCCAGCAAACAGATTTGATCGTGTGTACAAGGCCTAAGACGTCATGGTTTGAAATCATGCATGGCACGGAAGGTTCCCCCGCTTAAACCAGCACATGTCAAGGCCCGTCTTAAGTTTGCCAATGACCATTTGGATGATCCAGAGGAGTCATGGGAGAAAGTCATGTGGTCAGATGAGACCAAAATATAACTTTTTGGTCATAATTCCACTAACCTTGTTTGGAGGAAGACGAATGATGAGTACCATCCCAAGAACACCATCCCTACTGTGAAGCATGGGGGTGGTAGCATCATGCTTTGGGGGTGTTTTTCTGCACATGGGACAGGGCGACTGCACTGTATTAAGGAGAGGATGACCGGGGCCATGTATTGCAAGATTTTGGGCAACAACCTCCTTCCCTCAGTTAGAGCTTTGAAGATGGGTCGAGGCTGGGTCTTCCAACATGACAATGACCCGAAGCACACAGCCAGGATAACCAAGGAGTGGCTCTGTAAGAAGCATATCAAGGTTCTGGCGTGGCCTAGCCAGTCTCCAGACCTAAACCCAATAGAGAATCTTTGGAGGGAGCTCAAACTCCGTGTTTCTCAGTGACAGCCCAGAAACCTGACTGATCTAGAGAAGATCTGTGTGGAGGAGTGGGCCAAAATCCCTCCTCCAGTGTGTGCAAACCTGGTGAAAAACTACAAGAAACGTTTGACCTCTGTAATTGCAAACAAAGGCTACTGTACCAAATATTAACATTGATTTTCTCAGGTGTTCAAATACTTATTTGCAGCTGTATCATACAAATAAATAGTTAAAAAAATCATACATTGTGAATTCTGGATTTTTTTTTTTGATTATGTCTCTCACAGTGGACATGCACCTACGATGACAATTTCAGACCCCTCCATGATTTCCAAGTGGGAGAACTTGCAAAATAGCAGGGTGTTCAAATACTTATTTTCCGCACTGTATATATATATATATATATATATATATATATATATCTTTTCATTGCTAACCCTCCCCTGCCTTGTATTTCCTCTGGTTTCTAGTGGATGTGCAATGTGACTGGGGGGCAACCCTGTCTTCTGTAACTGTATGTACGTGCTCACTCACCAAATATATTGAGGACTCTTGACACAGGAAATGTGCCATAAGTACAGAACACCTCTCTCTCTACTCATCTCCAAAGGATGGAGGGTGTGTGCGCTGTAGTCCACAGAGAGTACACAGCTACAGTGCCTTGAACAAGTATGCAGTCTTGAGCTTGTATTAGATGCACACAAGCTTAAATTACCCCCCCCCACACTTTCCCCAAAAGGAATGAAAACACGACCTCTCAAAAGAAAGGACATTTTTCCCCCCAAGTAAATTTTACCTAAACAGCGCAAATAGGAACATTTAGAGGTTTCTCTGTAGTACAATTGTAGTACTATTAATCTCCTACAGCATCTTTGCAGCCACTTCCTGACTATATAGATTCTGGCAAAGACTGCATGGCATTTTTTTTGGCGAGTTTTCTGGACCATACTACACACAGGTTTTTTTATTTTATTTTTTACAATAGTTGCTAGAGCCGGTTCACACTGGGGCGGCACGACTTCGGGGGTGACTCGGCAAGGCATCCTGAAGACGACTTCAGAGGCAACTTGCAAAATGACTTCTGTATAGAAGTCAATGCAAGTCGCCCCGAGTCACCCCCGAAGTCGTACAAGAACCTTTTTCTAAGTCGGAGCGACTTGCATCGCTCCTATTAGAACAATTCTATTGAATAGAATGGGACGCGACTTGTCAGGCGGCTGAGTCGCCTGACGCGTCGCCCCAGTGTGAACCGGCTCTAATAATTTGTTTATTAAAGTGGAGTTCCACCCAAAAATGGAACTTGCGTTTTTTTAAATCCCCCCTTTCCGGTTTGACATTTGGCACCTCTCAGGGGGGAGGAGGGAGCATATACCTGTGTAATCTAGGTATTTGCTCCCACTTCCAGGCATTGGTCGCCGCAGCGACCTACGCTACGTCTGGCACCTGCTCCTTCCCCCCGGCTGTCTTTTGGAAGGCACACAGGTCCCAAAAGACAGCAGGGACCAGTCAGATCACATAGCTTCACTTCCTGATTCCCTTACCAAAGATGGTGGCCCCTCCACAAGAGAGCCGAGGGACAGATTGGCTTCGGGTGCCGACATCGCAGGTGCCAAGGACAGGTAAGGGTCCATATGTTAAAAGTCAGCAGCTGCAGAATTTGTAGCTGCTGACTTTTATTTTTTTATTTTTTCTACGGAACTCCGCTTTAACCTCTACGTACTGTAAATATTTTGCTTGTATCTATTTTTACACAATTACCTTAATTTAGCCTAAAATGAAACAATTTTTTTGTACAGGGAAATTACTTGTATTATATACTGTAATTGCATCTACCTACTGTAATGTATAGATATACACATGATTTATAATATATGCTACATGTCATCCCTATAATGCAATTTATTTTTTCTGCCAAAATCCATTTTAGATATTAATGTAAAACAATAAAAAGAATGTGATCAGACAAGAAGATCTTTCATCTCCCATTACAATCAGCATGTCTCTGTGTCAGGGCAGATGCATGAAAACGTTGCATCTTATGACATTCACTTTTGTACAGCCATGTACCAAGTGTCTATTGTATGTGTGACACCTTCTACATATCATCCTCTGTTCATTCTTCACTGCACTAACCAAGGTTTTTTTTTTTTATAGAGGGTACAGTAAAGGTGAATGAATGTATTTATTGTGACACAGTGGTTAATAAAAACTATGTTGGCTGTCCCAGCAGACAGTCACATGTCTGAACTTACAACACCCAGGGGTTGATTTTCTAAGTTAGGAAAATAGGCTGTGCATTTTGTAAAGGAATTTTCCTTAGAGCTTAGTGAAAGTGTCTTGTAAAAAGCCCCCCTAATGTCTATACTGTGTTGTACAATGTTATTGGAACCTAAGGCTGCAATGCTCCTTTAAATGTATTATTTTGTTTAACTATATTATTGCTTAACCTCTTAAGACCCGGACCAAAATGCAGGTAAAGGACCTTGCCCCTTTTTGCGATTCGGCACTGCGTCGTTTTAACTGACAATTGCGCGGTCGTGCGACGTGGCTCCCAAACAAAATTGGCGTCCTTTTTTCCCCACAAATAGAGCTTTCTTTTGGTGTTATTTGATCACCTCTGCGGTTTTTATTTTTTGCGCTATAAACAAAAATAGAGCGACAATTTAAAAAAAAATGCAATATTTTTTACTTTTTGCTATAATAAATATCCCCCCAAAATATATTAAAAAACATAGGTATTCTTCTACATATTTTTGGTAAAAAATCAGTTGGTTTTCACAAAATTTATAGCGTTTACAAAATAAGGGATAGTTTTATTGCATTTTTATTAATTATTTTTTTTTTTACTACTAATAGCGGTGATCAGCAATTTTTTTCGTGACTGCGACATTATGGCTGACACTTCGGACAATTTTGACACATTTTTGGGACAATTGCCTTTTTAACAGCAAAAAATGCATTTAAATTGCATTGTTTACTGTGGAAATGACAGTTGCAGTTTGGGAGTTAACCACAGGGGGCGCTGTGACTTTGAGTTTTCCCTGTGTGTGTGTTTACAACTGTAGGGGGGTGGGGCTGTAGGTGTGACATCATCGATCGCGTCCCCCTATAACAGGGATGCTGCGGCCACAGTGAAGCACGGGGAAGCCATGTTTACACACGGCTCTCCCCGTTCTTCAGCTCCAGGGACGGATCGCCGCACTGCAGCGGCAATCGGGTCCACGAGTCCCGTGGTCCTGGAGCTTCGGACCGGGTCACGGGAGCGTGCAGCGGGTGCGCGCCCGTGACCCACGGCTGGGTACTAAAATCAACGTATATATACGTTGATGTGCCCAGCCGTGCCATTCTGCCGACGTAAATGTGCAGTAGGCGGTCCTTAAGTGGTTAATAAGTAAGCTTGTGTTAAAACTAAAACTTGATATGAGAAACTTGCATGTAACCAATGTGTCTGGGCTGAAAGGAAATCATATATATTTTTTTTCATATACAGTATCTCACAAAAGTGAGTTCACCCCTCACATTTTGGTAAATATTTTATTATACATTTTATGTGACAACAATAAAGAAATGACACTTTGCTACAATGTAAAGTAGTGAGTGTACAGCTTGTATAACAGTGTTGATTTGCTGTCCCCTCAAAATAACTCAACACACAGCCATTGTTGTCTAAACCACTGGCCACAAAAGTGAGTACAACCCTTAGGCCGCGTACACACGATCAGACATGTCTGATGAAACATGTCCGACGGACCATTTTCATCGGACCAGGCTGAAGTGGTCTGTTGGTCTGATGTGCGCACACACCATCGGACCAAAATCCCCTCGGACCAGAACGCGGTGACGTAGAACACAACGACGTGATGAAAAAACGAAGTTCAATGCTTCCAAGCATTCGTCGACTTGATTCTGAACATGCGCGGGATTTTGGTCCGATCATTTTGTGTACTAACCATCGAACATGTCCGACGGACAGGTTTCCAGCGGACAGGTTTCTAAGCATGTTTTGAAACTTGTGTCCGCTGGAAAACGGTCCAATAGGCCGTACACACGATCGAACAAGTCCGCTGAAACTGGTCTGCGGACCAGTTTTAGCGGACATGTTTGATCGTGTGTACGCGGCCTAAGTGAAAGTGTCCAAATTGGGCCCAATTAGCATTTTTTTTCCCGCAAAATCAGCCAAATGATTTGGGGGTTAAGTGGTTAAAATGTTTTACCTGTTCTGACTTGTATACAAATTCAACTTAAAGGGGTTGCAAAGGTATTTTTATTTTTCATAATAAGCATCCTTTACTAGCAGACATTCCTCTTTTCACTTCCTCATTGTTGGTCTATTTCTTCTCTATTCTATTCACTTCCTGCTTGTCTGATTTTACTGACCACCGTGAAGGGAGACTTTACTAGGGTGGCATGCTCGCCCCCTCCTGGGAACTACATCTGTGCGGCAGGACGCTCTCTACGTGTTAGAAACTTCAAGGAGGTGTGAATTACTGGGCGTGTCACAATGCATACTTGGAAATGTAGTTCTTACATGAACAAGTGATGCAAACCAGGAAATGAATGAGATAACAGAAACTAGAACGCCGGAGGTGATATAGATGAAGGAATTTAATAGGTATTTACTCGTTTGTTAACAGAATCATTACACTATTCTGTCTGTCTACCTTGCAGACATTAATTGTAGGCAAATTTTATTTTTCCTTTACAACTCTTTTAAGAACAAACCTACAGACCCCATCTTGTTTGTAACCCAGGGGCTGCCTATATAAGGGATTACAACCACTTTAAAGCTTTACATGGCATTACAGAACTGAACAATTTACATACAACATATTTGGATTTGGAATCAGTGTTTTTCTTTTACATATGGGTTGGTTTACATACAGCAACAGCACCTCAGTCTGATTCATTTCAGTTTAAAACAAAAAAAATCTTGTAATTTTAACAGTAACACATGCTTTTTCATCAAATGTTAATAGGTCCAGTGAAGCAGTGCCCTTTGATGCAAAACTGTTCTGCCATTTGCCAATTACTTTCAAACTCTTATTACGACTTAAGATACCCCAGGTGACACAGCAGTTTAAAATTGGCCAGTGGCAGGACATTTTGAATAAGAGTTGATTGGCTGAATTTTACTAGAGAAAAGTTGCACAGGCAGGTGGTTTCCTCATTACAAGACCACACATGACACAGCTGTATAAAATTGGCAATCAGCAACTGTACACTTGTAAACTTTAATTTACTAGTGACAAAAGCAAAGGCTGGGACTGCGCTCTGTTAAGCAAAGACTTGCAAAAAAACATTGCAAAACAAAAAAATAAGGACCCTGACAACATAAAAAATACACCTCCAAGATAAATGAATACCCCACCTTACGATTCTAAGCTGCTGCATATTTTTTTCTTGAGGCATCTTTATTCATGATCTTTTCTTTTTGGTGTTGCTGCTTTACTTACTTTTCTGTTTTCTTCATTTTAATTCTCCTGGTTTTAATCCATTATGCTGCCCGTTCCCTTTGCATTCTTTACTTTGTTTGCTTGTTGTTTTCTGTATCTTATCTTTCCCCATTGAGCTTGACGTTTACTCTATTTGTTAGGTTCTTCATCTTATCGCTTAGCATTTACTTTGCCAAATATACAGTACATCACAGCCACAGGACACACAACACACAGCAAGGACAAATCCATTTCCTGCACTGTATTTATAGCTTAAAAGCTGTACTTTCAATTTATGTGTACCATGCAGTTATAATATTAAAATAAATAAGAATAATCAGGAGAATATTATTATATCATAGAATATAAATGTAATAAAATGATAATGAAAGTGTTTTTAAAAACAGTTGTGCACTTAGAGCCCAGCACGACTTTGGGAGGCAACTTGGACACGACTTGAGTATGAATCATCAGGCAACTTGCAAGGCAACTTCAAGTCGCCTCCAGGACAGGAGGCTTTCCAGTGGCCAATCAAACAACAATCAGCTCTGTGGGAGGAAGGGGGAGGGAGGAGTTTGCCTGAGAAATGTATGTTATCTTCCTGTATTGTTGCTTCAGTTAAGACAGTGATCTGACTTCTGAGGCGACTTCCATTGAAATCAATGGGTACAAGTTGCCTACAAATTGCCTAGAAGTCGGATTGAAGTAGTACAGGAACCTTTTCTGAAGTCGGAGCGACTTCAGTAGTGTACATTAAGATAGCTCCCATTCACTTCCATTCATTTTCTCGACCGCGCGACTTGGGGCAACTTGAGGCGACTTGAAGTCGGATCCCAGGTCGCCCCAGTGTGAACCAGCTCTTACATTCCATGGTGCTCAGGTCAGCACCAACATAAATAGCCTCGTTTGAAATAACCCCTACAAGCCGCTCGGACGAGCTGTCGTGCATTCCAACGACCAGAGGTTCTATCCAAACCCAACAGGAAGTGACGTAAAGGATGGCGGTCGCGCAGCCTCAATGCATTTTGCATATCAGATCAAAGCTTCCTGACGATGCTGGTATGCGAAATGCATTGAGGCTGCACTACCTCCATCCATGATGTTACTTCCTGTTGGGTTTGGTTAGTACATCTGGTAATTGAAATGCATACCGGCTTGTCCAAGCGGCTTGCAGAAGTCATTGCAAACCAGGCTGTTTATGTTGGTGCTGACCTGAGCACCACGGAATGTAAGTGCACAACTGTTTTTATCTTTTCCACTTTTTTTTTGTTAAACGAAATTACATTATTCTGGGTCTGGGCTACTGGGGAGAGACAAAATGAGTCTGAGAGGTCAGTGGGTGGTTCCTAACTGCTACTACAAGTGACACCCCAAGCTATCAAAAGCACACATATTATATATGGCTGGTAAGGCTCCATCTTGTACACACAGTAGTGGAGCCTGAATTGAAGCAACTATCTGAGCACTTTTATATTATACCTCTCTTCAATAGGGCTCCCCACCCTAACCCCAGAACAAGCCACTGACCTGGAACCCCAATTTGAGCACTTTTATATTAGACGACACGGTGGTCGGAGTCTCAAAAGGATGGTTTTACATGGACTTTTTATTTTAAATATGAAATATTTTTTATTATTTTGCTTTTCTTATTTCACAATAAGTGGATTGATGGTTCTGCTTTTTGTGTGGGAGCGCCCTAACGTTTATTAACTTGTTTTATTGATTAAAGTGTAACTCCACTTTTGTTGAGAAAAAAACATTCCCCTCTGGGTGATCTATGTACATTGCAAAGATTATGACAACCTTTGTTGCAGATTCCTACCTTTTGTTATTCTAAAGAAATGCATGTGTGTTTCTCTGTCTCTCTGTAATGAGTGGGTCTAATGGGAGTGGTTCCATAATTAACTGTCAGATGTGCAGCTGCAGGGCACTATTGAATAAATCTCCTGGGCCTGCATCTATTTAGACGTGTTCCTATTGAAAGTATCTCTCCAAAAATTAAATCTTTGTTTTAAGAGATGCCTCAAATCTGACTTGTATCTTAGGCAGGCTTCTGAGAAAAATGGTGAGCCAATCACACAAGCAGGAAATTATGTTTCTGGGGAGTGGTCATTACACACTCCGGGTAGCCATATAGCAATTCATTCTCAGAAAATTAAAGCGACTTTAGATTGAAAAGGAAAGGTAATTTTAATTAACATTCAATTAAAAACCATCACATCCTTAAACACTGCTAAAAGTCAACTTATTTTCACCTTCATCATTGGCCCCAAATATTTTGCCAAAATGGGGAATACTGTTGAAATCATAAAATAGCAAATATTGCAGCGCTTCACAATGATAAATACATGTCCATGTGTTAAATAAATAAACATTAGTGAACAAATGACATGAACAGAAAAATATTTTCTGGACTCAAAAACTGCATTGTCTTTCTCTGCCAATCAATTATTTCTTGATTGATTAATGGGACACAGAGCCTTAATTACTTAATGGGTTATTATTGATTTGGGACTGTTGTGGGCAGACTTTAAAAAAGGTACCATAAGAAATTCAACAGAATTTGAAAAAATATTTGTTTATAACATGTAATAATAAATTTATAACAAAATTCCATATTAAAAACATACAGATTTGACTCTCTATGGGAGTCGCACAATTTGAAACAATTCCCTAATGATACATATAGGACAATATAAGTCTATGTTTCGCTTGTCGCTTCCTATGTATACCAGTGGGTATACATATGTGTTTAGAGGTATACCAGCAACTGCTTGGTGGTAATATCTTGCATGCTTAGGCTTAGACTTTCCAGTTGATAGCTTATGTGGTTGTTTCAATTTATACTTTCAGATTAGCCATTTTGTGATGTTACCTTTCCAATAATTGTTTGGTCTGATCAACACTAAATCCAACAAATGCTGACTTGTATGTCCCTGGTAAGCTGTGGTGTAGGCTACAAAGACTATACTAGGACTATTGTTAATGCGTTTTTTAAATGGAATACATTTTTAATATAAATGTTTCTTGGTTTATTTTCTCTGGAGGAATTCAATAGTGTTGCCGTCCTGTTATGAGATTTGCCGCAAAAGGTTTTGTTCCAATTTCAGTAGGTGGTTTCCTATATATGGTATACATATTTTTCCATCATACATGAACTTTTACCTCTAAACACATATGTATACATATTGTCCTTACATGCATTTGATTATTATTTTTCTCTTCATACAGATTCCCTCTTATTTGATATGTGATAATAAGTCCTGAGGAAGCTACAAGCAAAACGTAGACTTATATTGTCCTATATGTATCATTAGGGAATTGTTTCAAATTGTGCTACTCCCATAGAGTGTCAAATCAGTATGCTTTTAATACACAATTTTGCTATTTCTTATAATATGTAATAATAAATGTATATTTTTTCAAATTATGTTGAATTCCTTTTGGTACCTTTAAAGTCTGCCCACAACAGTCCTGAATCCATAATTTATAGTTTATCTGAATGTGATACCCCCTTGGCCCTCTTTATTTTCTATATACTTAATGGGTTATGTAGTCAGCAAAGGTGATTGGACACTGGCAAACCCAATTAAAATTGAGTTCCTCCCCTATATAAGCCCTCCCTAAAGAGTACCTCAGTTTTTTCACCAGTGTTTAAGGTGGTTGGTCATGTTGAACATGTGCTAAGAAGAAAAATGCTCTTTTGATGGCCTGTCTGGGAAGACCTAGGAGCTACAACCGAATCCATACCTTGGGCCGATATCAAAAGCCTAAGATGGGTGGTACCCGGGCCTTGTGTAATGAAGAAACAAGGTTTGCCTGTAATGTCTCTCTGCGGAGGTCTGGGTTCTGGGATCCAGACTTTGGTGTACTAAAACAACTGTTGCACAAATAGTTTCTGGCAGAGTCTTCTACAGGTCCAGATATGAGGTTTCTCTAATGCAAGCCTTGATAAACCTGAAGGTCGGCACATCTTGCCCCGCCATGATGGGTGAAAGCTGGATCTACTTTTAGTAGCTTTTCCTGTGGCATGGATAAGGGAAGAAGAAGATAATTTATTTTGTATTATCTTCTGTAAGTAGGATGTCTTTCCTGGTTTTCGCCACTGGAGGTAGTAAGTGCATACCTGGTGTATTCTTACATAAGCCATCCCGGAACAAGCTCAGTAAAGTCAGTCAAATTTAAAACACCACTCACCTCCTTCCACTGCAGGCTCAGCCACAAAAACGTGTACAATGATGTCCTTAGTGATCTCTCCCACCTTTCCTTTTTCTCCTGGGCGCCGCCATGACAGCGGCACACACGCATGTGCGTGACGGGAGCACACTTTCAGCAGTCTTAGTGAGACAATAATTTGTAACTTACCTTCTTGCACAGCTCATTCATTTGACAAAATGTGCAGGAACTGAACAATCGCATAACAACCTATGTAAAGAAGAGCTGTAGTATTAAAAAAGATAAGTGTGTCCCTGGAAGTTTGTAAAGCTCACCATACACTATGGGCCAGATTCAGGTAGATGGGCGCTTCTTTACTTTGGAGTAACGTTTCTCATTTACGTTACTCCGCCGACACTTTCGGTGCAAGTACTGTTATTCACATAGCAGTTGCGTGTAAACTTGCGCCAGAGTAACGATAATGCGCTGGCGTAACCCGACGCAAGTGGAAGTGGGTGTGATCATATGTAAATGATGGGCGGAGCCCAGCGCAGAGGCTTACGTTCAGCGCATCATCCACGGAGCATGCGCAGTAAGTGAGGATTCACTCGGCCCCCTGTGCGCATGCTCACAACTTCCGTCGGCACCACTTCACGGGAAACGCCAGCGCAATGTGTTCCGTATAAAAGCGCCAGCGGAAGCGCCATTCCGGCGCAAAAGTATTTCCGTTTCCCCCCACCCCAGGGAATTTACTTTTGCTCTGTTATGGCTGCTCCCGCTACCCCCAAAGAGAGGAGGAACCTCAATTTTAATGCCCAGGAGGTCTCTGTGGTCATCTCTGGTATGGAGACTTACAATGATTTCCTGCATGGGAAGAAAAGTAGGAAGACCACCCGGGAGAGGAAGCAGGCCATCCTGGACACCATTGCTGGCAGGGTGAATGTCTTGGGGTACTCCACCCGGACTGCTGGGGATATACAAAAAAAATCAATGACCTGTGGCGCAAGGTCCGTGGCAAGGTGGCCACCATTCGGAGCCATGAGCGGGGCACAGGTGGTGGACCCCCATGTCCGGTCAGCCTGACCACAGAGGAGGAGGTGGTCGCCCGCTGCCTGGAGAGGGAGCAATTGGAGGGGGTACCAGGCTATGATTCTGTGGAGGAAGGCTCCAGGACAGGTAAGTGTTTTTTATCCCCTATTTGGTGTGTTGCATGTGGGGGGGGGGAGGGTACATGTGCCAAGTGTGTGGGACCACCAACATGTGTCTGCTTTGTGTCATCCACAGATGACGGAGCTGGGCCATCATCTGTCGGCGGCCAGTCCACCCCATCCCCCCAACGGCACCCAGTGCCTGTGCCCCTGGGTGGTGAAGACACCGAGGTGGAGGAGGAGAGTGCCCACACCTCACCTGCAGAGGTCGTTGTGGAGGAGCCTGTTGGGGCAGAGCAGGACTTTATTTTATTGTTGGAGGAGTCCTCCTCTTCTTCAGGACCCTCTCAGATCCCCTCCCCCATCATAGGAAGCCCCTCAAGGGCGACTCCATCCCCCCGGGGACAAACATCTACTGGCCCCAGGAAGGCCACCCATAAGACCAGGGGGGTGTCTGATCTGGTCCAGGACCAGGTGGCGAGGGATCACGCCAGGCAGACCCAGCAAATGGGGGACATAGTTGGGCACCTGGACAGAGTGGCTTACAGCCTGTGCTCCGTGGCCCAGATTTCTTCAGCAGTGCAGGATGTGAGCTGCAACTGCGCTGCAGTGGTGACCAGTCTGGGGGAGGTGCAGGGTGACATAAGGGACCTCACTGCAGCCGTCCAGGCAAACACTGCTGCCATCCGGGACCAGGGGAGGCTGAGTCGGCGGGCCCAGCATTATCAGGTCACCCGGCAGCTCAGGATGCAGGCCCAGCAGCTCAGGGTGCAGGCCCAGACCAGTGCGTACCTCGGCCGAATTGCCGTGGCCTTGGAGGGCAGGCAGGCCACACCTGCCAGGAGTGGCCCACCCGGGGATCAGCCACCTCCAGATGCCCCCCACCGCCACCCACTCCATCAAGGCAGCTGATGAGCCAGAGAGGGGCCGCCAGAAGAAGCCCCCGGCATCCCAGATAATTTTTTTTTTTTATTGATGCTCAGGACATGAGTTTTGTATTTTTTTTTTTCTGAATGCTCAGGTTATGAGATTTTTATTTTAATCTTAATGCTCATGTTATGAGTTATTTTATTTGTGATTATGCTCTGGATATGAGATATTTTTTTTTGATACTGCACACGTTGCAGTGTGAATGGTGTGTGAATGTGAGGGGGTGGCACTCCTGCCAGTAAGGGGTGTCACCCTGGGCCGTGGTGGTGAAGTTAACCCCATGGCTGTATGAATGACGTGTGAAAGGTGTATGAATGGACAGCGACATCATTGGGGCCTTGACGCTGGCGTTGCTGCTCCCAAGTCCTACATGCTGGACTTGGGCTAATCCAATGCGATGTGCATGTGGTGTGTGTGATCTAGGGACATCAGTGGTGTGCATGCATTCATTGTCTGTGTGATCAATGTATTTGTTTATTGTCCAAAGATGCCTACGGCGAGGACCCTCCTGACTGCTCTTCCATCAGCTGAATGGGTCTCCTCTGGCAGGGTGGGGCTGTCTGGTTGGGGGGTCAGGTCATCACACATGTCAATCTGCAGGCCTTTTCTCATGTCAAAGTTGTGCAGAATGCAACATGCACCGATGATCTGACACACGAAGGTAGGGGAATACAATAGGGTCCCCCCGGACTTATCCAGGCAGCGGAAACAGGACTTCAGGAGCCCAAATGTTTGCTCCACCACTGCACGGGTTTTGATATGTGCTTCATTGTATTTTCTCTCTCCTCTGGTTTGGGGGTTCCGGAAAGGAGTCATGAGATGGGGTCCCAATGCATATGCAGAGTCACCTGGAAGGGAAAAGACAGGAGGATGTTAGTCATGCATGTGCCACTTGTGAGGTGTGCATCATGGGAGGGGATAGTCATGCCTGCCACCCATGTCACTCACCAACCAGCCAGCTGTCCCCATACATGTTCTGCTCGAATTCTGCTGGGATGGGACTCTGACGGTATATGAAGCTGTCATGGCTGGACCCGGGGTGTTTGGCACGGACGAGCCATATGAGGCGTTGGGCATCAGCTATCACCTGTACGTTGATGGAATGCCAATGCTTCCGATTGCGGTATATGTGCTCTGTGGCACTGGGGGGCTGTAGGGCCACATGTGTGCAATCAATGGCCCCCACAGTGCGTGGGAATCTGGCAATGCTGTAGAAATCTGTCATTGCCTTCAGCCGCAGCTCCTCAGTGGTTGGTCTGATGAACTGGTTGGACATGAGGATTGCAGGGACAACCTGGTGCACACATCTGCTTATGGTGGACTGTGACATCCCAGCCACCACTCCACTTGTACGCTGGAATGATCCACTTGCAAGGAAATGAAGTGTTGCCAGTACCTTCACCAGTGGCTGCACTGCTTGTGAGCGGTGTGTCTTGCTGGTGATGTCCTCCTGCAGGGTTGTGGTTAGTTCAAGTATTGCATCTGGGCTGAATCTGAAGAGGCGATACACCTCCTCATCCCAAATGCCAAAGAGGCTCATGCGCGTGCGGTATATCCTCTCACGTGCCCGCCTCCTCCGTACCGGGGGACCCAGTACTAGTGCTAGGACCGCGACTGCCCCTGGCATGTTGGCACACAGAGGTGTTGTTCTCCGCAAGTGTGGTTGTTCAGCTTGCTAGTTTCCTCGGTAACGCTACTGCTGTAGCTGCTCTCCTGCTGACCTGTGGCCGTCTGGAGTAAAGATAAAGCAGCTATTTGTAGAAATAACGTTGCGCCGGACGGACGAGATACGCGCGGCGCATGTAGCCAGCGTATGGTGCTAATCCGTTCGCGAATCGGGAAATCTCCCTCATTTGCATATTTGCAGGGGAAATCAATAGGCGCGACTGCTGCGCCAAGCGAAATTATGCGCTGATGAGACTCTGGCGTCGGAAAGTTAAGCCGATCGGAAATGGCCCATTTTCTGTCGCATCTAGTTTGGTGGGTACGGCCACATAGAAACGACAACGCATATTCACAGTTACGCGGCGCATATCGAATTACTCCAGCGCAAGTCTTGCTGAATCTGGCCCTATATGTTTGTATTGCAAGCTTTCAGTATAATGGATTTTCCATCAATTTCCCGGCTACCACCATAGGAACGGTTTAGATAAGGGAACCTTCTCTGCATCAGACTAAATAAGAAATATGTCCTCTGAACCAACTGTCTCAAAAAGAAGGAAGATCTCAGAACCAGAAGTCTGTAGGCAGCATTGCTGTTAATGTAGCACATCTGGTTAAAGCACAACTCCATTGCTAATATCCTTGAGTTGGGCTTTAAGGTAACATGTCAACGGTATTGATGGGGCAAGTACAAAAGTATTTGTTTTAGTAGAAATTCAGTTGCATTTCAAAGTAAAGCTGTCATAAAATAAAGCAAAATCACAGAGCACAAGAACAGACTGAAGCAATGTCACTGTTATTTTTATATTTTCATTTCATGCTCTCCCTTATTAGGTGGTCAGCAGTACACAATCAGTGATGTTGTAATTTTTATTTCAGCTTGGGACTGAAAATAATAAAGCTACGTGGAGTTAAACATAACTAAGCTCAAAAGTTTTATTTTAATTTTAGATAGAGTTTAAATTGCTTAAAACACCTATCAAATGTTTTTTTTTTTTTTTTGCTATCTACATCCCATTGAGAAGATTTCTCTTTACCTATTGCCCCATAACCCCAATGAGAAATGAAAACAACTTTGTAAAGTGAGGGGAGTCCTCTCAGTTGTCACCAGGACTAGTTTACCCATTGGGCCGGATTCACACCTATGCGAATTGGTTGCGGCTTAAACCGCATCTAATATGCAGAACATTTCGAAATACATTGTTTCAATGAGGCTGGTTCACATATGTGCGATGCATTCGCACTGCGCATTTCAGAAAAAACGTGTGTGGATTTTATGCCTAGCGGTGCAGCTCAGGTGCGAATTCAGGTCCATTATCTTCTATGGGTACGCAGCTGATTCGCAGATGTGTTAATTTCTCTTTAGGAATTTCTGTCATTCAGCTCAATACACTTCTCCCCCACTCCCCCCTCACCCGGAACTTCTCCCAGGTCTCCAAATTCGCAGCTAAAACGCAATGGATCTGCTGAACACTTCTCTTATCTATCTGCAGAGATTACAGAGCTGAAATTCGCACCGCACAAGTGTGATTCCGGCCTTAGATTGCCCCTATTCCTGTTCTGGTGGCATAAGATTTCTCCCATTTTCACTCACATATAGCGAGTGTTAATCTTTATAATGGGGATACAGGCAGTAATAAAACATAGGTGTTTCAATTCCTTTATCCAAGTCTAATAAAAGTATTTTGGATTTAATTATACATTACTTTACGTTCTTTAACTACTTAAGCCCCGGACCATTTTGGTGGTCAAAGACCAGGCCACTTTTTGTGATTCGGCACTGCGTCGCTTTAACTGACAATTACGCGGTCATGCAATGTGGCTCCCAAACAAAATTGACGTCCTTTTTTTTTCACTGATAGGCGCCGTACACACGGCCGAGGTTCTCGCTGAAAATCAGCGAGAACCTCGCTGGAATGCACATTCCAGCGAGGACCTCGGCCGTGTGTACGGTCTCAGCGAGCTTCCCGTCGGGAAGCCCGTCGAGCCGAAATAGAGAGCACGCTCTCTATTTCCTCGACGGCCCGCCTGGAAGAATGGCTGGTTGCCATTCCCGACGGGCGGGTCGCCGAATTCGACGGCCGGGAGAGAACCTCGACGGGCGGAACGATGTGTTCTGCCCATCGAGGTTCTCTGCCGTGTGTACGGCGCCATAGAGCTTTCTTTTGGTGGTATTTGATCACCTCTGCGGCTTTTATTTTTTACGCTATAAACAAAAATATAGCGACAATTTTGAAAAAAAAATCGATATTTTTAACTTTTTGCTATAATAAATATCCCTAAAAAATATATAAAAAAATATTTTTTTTACCAAAGTTTAGGCCGATACGTATTCTTCTACATATGTTTTGTAAAAAAAATCACAA
Source organism: Rana kukunoris (assembly GCA_029574335.1). Lineage (NCBI taxonomy): Eukaryota > Metazoa > Chordata > Amphibia > Anura > Ranidae > Rana > Rana kukunoris. The sequence continues at coordinate 567,509,938 of CM056050.1, read as the reverse complement.
TAAGCATATATTGATTGGTTTGCGCAAAAGTTATAGGCCCGGATTCACGTAGCACTTATGCTGACGTATCTCGATATACGCCGCGTAAGTGTAAATATGCGCTGTTGTATCTGTGCGCCGTACCCATAGAACTAAGATACGCCAAAAAACTGACTTCATCCGACCGACGTAACTTGCCTACGCCGGCGTATAGTGGGCGCATAGTTACACTGGATGCATTTGGTACTCCCATTGATTTGTGATGCAAATATGCAAATGAGGGAGATACGCCGATTCACAGACGCACTTGCGCCCGGAGCATGTTTTAAGCGATTTGCGTAAGGGTTATGTCCGGCGTAAAGTTATTCGTCATATAGGAGGCGCAACTCATGCAAAGTATGAACCAGGGAACAGCCGTCATAATTTAAGTAGTTTACGTAGTACTACGTGAATAGGGCTGGGCGTAGGTTACGTTCACGTTGTAGGCAGTGATTCGACGTATCTTAACCACTTTAGCCCCGGACCATATTGCTGCCCAACGACCAGAGCACTTTTTGTGATTTGGCACTGCATCGCTTTAACTGACAATTGCGCGGTCGTGCAACGTGGCTCCCAAACAAAATTGGCGTCCTTTTTTTTCCCACAAATAGAGCTTTCTTTTGGTGGTATTTGATCATCTCTGTGGTTTTTATTTTTTGCGCTATAAACAAAAATAGAGCGACTATTTTGAAAAAAATGCAATATTTTTTACTTTTTTCTGTAATAAATATCCCCCAAAAATATATAAAAAAACTTTTTTTCCCTCAGTTTAGGCCGATACGTATTCTCCTACATATTTTTTGTTAAAAAAATCGCAATTAGCGTTTATTGATTGGTTTGCGCAAAAGTTATAGCGTTTGCAAAATAGGGGGTCGTTTTATGGCATTTTTATTATTATTATTTTTTTTACTAGTAATGGCGGCGATCAGCGTTTTTTTTCAGTACTGCGACCTTATGGCGGACACTTCGGACACTTTTGACACATTTTTGGGACCATTGGCATTTTTTTAGGGATCAATGCTATAAAAATGCATTGGATTACTATAAAAATGCCATTGGCAGTGAAGGGGTTAACACTAGGGGGCGGGGAAGGGGTTAAGTGTGTTACTATTTGTTTTCTAACTGTATGGGGGGGTGGACTTACTAGGGGAAATCACTGATCTTCCGTTGATACATTGCTGACAGGAACGAAAGCTGTGTGTTTACACACACAGCTCCCGTTCCCCGCTCTGTAATGAGCGATCGCGTGTGCCTGGCGACGATCGTGCCCGCCGGACACACGCACGGGACTCGGGGGCGAGTGGGGGGGCACGCGCGCGGGCTGCCAGCGGTGCGCACGCACCCCCTAATGGCCGTCGAAAGTGGCGACGTAGAGCTACGGGCTCTCGCGTAGGAGTGCCGACCTGCCGCCGTATAACGGCGGCTGGTCGGCAAGCGGTTAAGCAGTTATTTCCACGTGGTTGTATGCATGCGCATGGGGATATGTCCAAGTTACGACACATGTGCCGATTGTTTTAAGTACTTGGATGACGCTCAGCCCATCATTTGCATGGGGTCACGCTTCATTACCATGCATCACGGCCACTTCCAGCCCACTTCCACCTACTTTGACTTACGCCGACGAATACACGTTACGCCGGCGCAACGTTGGGCGCATTTTCTTAGTGAATTTCATACTTGCCTCTCAACATTGCGCCAGCATAGCGTAAATAACATACACTACGGCGGCATAAAGATGCACCAATGGCTGTGAATCCAGGCCATAGTGTCTACAAAATAGGCGATTGAGCTATTTTTATTATTATTCTTTTTTTAACTAGTAATGTCGGCGATCTGCAATTTTTATCATGATTGCGACTGTATGACGGACACATCGGACACTTTTGACACATTTTTGGGACCATTGTCATTTTTACAGTGATCGGTGCTATAAAAATGCACTGATTACTGTGAAAATGACACTGGCAGTGAAGGGGTTAACCATTAGGTGGCACTGAAGGGGTTAAGTGTGCCTAGGGATGTGTTCAAACTGTAGGTTGGATGGGCTATGTGTGATACAACAGTGATCACAGCTTCCAATTACAGGAAGCTGTGGTCACTGTCCTGTCACTAGGAAGACTGGGGAAATGCATTTCCCCCTTCTTCCTCACTATGCCACAATGCCGGCTTTTCAAAGGGGACTTATATATACATCCTTCTGCCTGTCCGTGCCATGCTGTCGACGTATATAGTCGTGAGCTGGTCGGCAAGCAGTTAATTACTGTTTTGTATCTGGACAAAGCAGTTAATTATCCAAATAGTTGTACCCAAAGGCAAACGGCGTGTTATTTTACCAGCTTTCACTCACTTGTAGTCCAGTCCTTGTTTATATATTTTTTTTCAGATATGTAGAGCTTTTTTATAGGTTTTTTTTGCCCACTGCAAGCTTACCCGCCCGTAGACTCACTCACCGCACCGCTCTGCTCTCCACCATGGTCTCCGCTCTGCTCTCCGCCCCGCTCTCCCCCCCTGCTCGCTGACTCCACCCACTGACTTCCTCTGTCCCATCCCAGCCAGGCATCGGGAGCATTTGCCTGGTATCGGTCCCGGGACAACCCTAATATAAATATATATATATATATTTGGATATGTTTTATAGCAGAAAGTAAAATATATATATATATATATATATATATATATATATATATATTTAAAATTTATGTTCTTTTTTGTCATAAATAAAAATCACAGAGATGATAAAATACCAACAAAAGAAAGCTCTATTTGTGGAAAAAAAGGACACCAATTTTATTTGGGTACAGTGTCTCATGACCACGCAATTGACAGTTAAAGCGACACAGCGCAGTATCACAAACAATGGCCTGGTCAGGAAGTGGGTAAAACCTTCTGGGGCTGAAGTGGTTAAACTTCCCCCTCCAACATGTAGCTTTGTTGCACACTCACTTGTTGCACACTTCATTCTGTACTGGAAGCTTCTGTATCAAAATCATGAAGGTTCGGTGCTCTTACCCCTCTGAATTTTACTTCAACATTATTTTTTTGGAGTTTGCGGGAGAGTGTTGGTTGCTGCACCGATGTCACTTCCAGGTCCGTCTCACACATACCAATCATCCTAACAATGCATGGATTGGGCAGGATTTACTTTTTTGGTGGGATGCCAAGAATAGCTGGGCTAGCCTCATGATGCAAGTTCATACTAACCGGGGAAGGGTAGTGGGCCAGTCACTTAATCAAAGGACCCTGACTGTTGTGAGTGGTCTTGACTGCAGGAAGAACCACAGGAGCATATTTGGTTGTTGTCAGACACTTAGGCCGTGTACACATGATTGGTCTAAAGTTTAAACCAATGAAAAGTTCAGTTTCATCGGTCCAAACTGACCGCGTGTACGGCCCATCGGTCTGTTGTCCTTCGGACCAAAGTTTTAAAACTTGCTTTAAAGTCAGACTGATGAACGCCTGACCATTGGTCCAAACCGATCGTTCGTACGCAAAAGCATTGTTTCAAAAAACTGCGCATGCTCAGAATCAAGTCGACGCATGCTTGGAAGCATTGAACTTCGTTTTTTTCAGCACGTCGTTGTGATTTACGTCACCGTGTTCTGACACGATCGGTTTTTGAACTGATGGTGTGTACACACATCAGACCATCAGGCCACTTCAGCAGTGACCTGATGAAAACGGTCCGTCGGCCCATTCTCATCGGATGGATCTCTCTGTCATTACAGCATTCAGACCTAGTATTTGGCTATACACTCATTCCTGAAAGCAACAGGTACTGTTGTTGGCTGCAAAGGAGGAAAGAGTGACAGTACAGCAATAGCAAAGTGAAAGGGAGCTCCTTTGTAAAGACACAATCACTTTGCCCTGTGTGGGCAAGGTGAAATGCAGAAATACAGTGCCTTGAAAAAGTATTTACCCCCCCCCCCGCCCCCCTTGGCTTTTTACTTACTTTGCTACATTACAGCCTGTAGCTCAATGTTTTTTTTATCTGAATTATATGTGATGAATCAGAACACAATAATCTAAGTTGGTGAAGGAAAATTAGAAAAATATATACATAAAACTATTTTTCAGAAAAAAAAAAAAGAAATTATAATTGGCATGTGAGTATGTATTCACCCCCTTTGTTATGAAGCCCATAAAAAGCTCTGGTGCAAACAATTATCTTCAGAAGTCCCATAATAAATGAAATGATGTCCACCTGTGTACAATCTAAGTGTCACATGATCTGTCATTTCATATACACACCTTTTCGCAAGACCCCAGATGCTGCAACACCTAATCAAGAGGCACCACTAACCAAAGACTGCCATGAAGACCAAGGAACTCTCCAAACAAGTAAGGGACCATCATGTTGAGAAATACAAGTCGGGGTTAGGTTATAAAAAAATATCCAAATCTTTGATGATCCCTAGGAGCACCATCAAATCTAGCATAACCAAATGGAAAGAACATGACGCAACAGCAAACCTGCCAAGAGACGGCTGCACAACAAAACTCACAGATCAGGCAAGGAGGGCATTAATCAGAGAGGCAAGAGACCTAAGGAAAACCCTGGAGGAGCTGCAGAGTTCCACAGCAGAGACTGGAGTATATGTACATAGGACGACAATAAGCCGTATGCTCCATAGAGTTGGGCTTTATGGCAGAGTGGCATTACTTTCAGCTAAAAACAATATGGCCCATTTTCAGTTTGCGAAAAGGCATGTGGGAGACTCCCAAAATGTATGGAGGAAGGAGATTTGGTCTGATGAGACTAAAATTTAACTTTTTAGCCATCAAAGAAAATGCTATGTCTGGCACAAACCCAACACATCACATCACCCAAAGAACACCTTCCCCACAGTGAAACATGGTGGCGACAGCATCATGCTGTGAGGATGTTTTTCAGCAGTCGGGACTGGGAAACTGGTTGAAGAAAAGATTGATGGTGCTAAATGCAGGGATATTCTTGAGCAAAACATGTACCACTCTGTGTGTGATTTGAGGCTAGAATGGAGGTTCACCTTCCAGCAGGACAATGACCCCAAACACACTGCTAAAGAAACACTTGAGTGGTTTAAGGGGAAACATGTACATGTGTTGGAATGGTCTAGTCAAAGCCCAGACCTTAATCTAATAGAAAATCTGTGGTCAGACTTAAAGATTGTTGTTCACAAGCACAAACCATCCAACTTGAAGGAGCTGGAGCAGTTTTGCAAGGAGGAATGGGCAAAAAACCCAGTGGTAAGATGTGGCAAGCTCATAGAGACTTATCCAAAGTGACTTGGAGCTATAAAAGCCGCAAAACTCGGCTCTACAAAGTATTGACTTTAAGGGGTGAATAGTTATGCACATTTGGCTAGATTCACGTAGAACGGCGTAATTTTATGCGGGCGTAACGTATCTCAGATACGCTATGCCGCCGTAAATTAGAGAGGCAAGTGCTGTATTCACCAAGCTAAGTTACGGCAGCGTAGCGTAAATGGGCCGGCGTAAGCCCTCCGAAATCAAATGTGTTTGATGTGGGCATGTTTTATTTAAATTAAGTGTGACCCCACATAATTGACGTTTTTTACTAACAGCGCATGCACCGTCCGTCGATGTATCCCATTGCGCATGCTCCAAATTACGCCGCTAAGACTCATTGGTTTTGGCCGTGAACGTAATTTACGTCCAGCCCCATTCACGGACGAGTTACGCAAATGACGTAAAATTTATAAAATTTGACGCGGTCCCAACGTCCATACTTAACGCCTGAAAACGCCTTACGTAAATGGCGTATCTGTACTGCGACGGCCGTGCGTACGTTCGTGAATAGGCGTATCTCGCTGATTTACATATTCTAAATCAGCGTAGACACCCCTAGCGGCCAGCGTGAATAGGCAGCTAAGAAACAACGGCGTAGGAGACTTACGCCGGTTGTATCTTAGCAACATTTAAGCGTATCTTACTTTGAGAATACGCTTAAAGATACGACGGCGCAGATTCTGAGTTACCATGGCGTATCTACTGATACGCCGTCGTAAGTCTACCTGAATCTGGCCAATTGGCTTTTTCTGTTATTTTGTCCTATTTATTGTTTGCTTTACAATATTAATAATAAAAAAGAAATGGGTAAATTAAATCATGTAAATTCTCAAACAATCCACATTGGTTCCAGGTTGTGAGGTAATAAAGCATGAACAATTCCAAAGGGGGTTAATACTTTTGCAAGGCACTGTATATGCAGAAGAACTACAAAATCCATACATTTTCCACAGAACATACTTTTTTCATATTAAAGCAAAAAAAAAAAAAAAACCTTAAGAACGTTGAGACATACTGTAAAATATAATGTCAGATGCAAACTTGAAAAACAAACACCTAATTTAATGTGCTATAAAAGTGTTCCGTCCTTATCCTCTATAGTCTTTCCTGATATTTATATTGTACTGCATTCGCTAAAAGCTTCTCTCTAACAAAGAAACAATGTTGTCATAATGTTAAAGCATTTAAAATAATATGTCAGGAATGATAAAACACATGTATGCCGACTTTTGTCTCTTGATTTAATTTAAGATATATTTGAAGGGACTTGGACTGAAATTGCTTCAATTACTTTAAAGTTGCTGATCAGCAGAGAAGTGTTTTATGTGAAATCGCTGTGCCTTGCCACAGATTGCCACTGTTTTCATAACCTTCAGGGATTAATAGCTGTAATTCTAAATCAAACCAAGCATTCTACTTGTCCCTGCGCTGGTATATCCAATGGTAAATAACTCAGCGCCCATGGGTGTTAAATATTTCTCCTGCTTTTTCCAAAAGTACATTTCCGTACCCCCGAATACAATCCATCTGAGCTTGGGAAAGTAATGTTTTATAATAGGAGCCTGAATGCATTTTTATAAACAGTGTAATTTACTCAAACTAATTTTCTTCATTTCCCTTTTGCTGAAGTATAAAACTAAACAATGTCAACACATATCACTTGCATGGCATTAGCAAATATTGTTCCATTCAACTAAATAGTATTTGTTTTTAAAACATAGTATGAGAGTTTACTTTTAATTTATTTGTTTTGTGGCAACATTTGATTTTTAGATATACAATAAATATTTGGGGACTGAAAGAAAGATAATGTGAAATCATTTCTGGATAAAGGTAAACTCTTATGGTGGGGGTCATGTAAATTCCACAATGTCACCACAATATTTTAACTTAAAGGGTCACTAAAGGAAAACATTTTTTTTTGCTGAAATGACTGTTTATAGAGTATAGAGACATAAAAGTTAACTGATTCCTTTTCAAAATTATTAAAAATAGATACAAAATCAATCATATAATGTGCCTGCAGGTTAGTTTCACTTTTGAACTGGCTTCATGTTTCTGCAAAGTAGAAATAGACACACAGAACAAAAACAAACAAATCCAGGGCAGTGTTTTGTTTTTAAAATTAATCTGATTGGTTCTGGGAAGTTTTAGACACACAGTAATGACAGCTTAAACCATTGTGAGAAAGCTCCCAGTACTGTGGTTATAAGGAAACAGACAAGCAGTGTGGAGAACAGAGCAGGATTACAGCAACTTCAAAGCAAAAACGGAACAATAAGGACATGGAACCAGGACTGCAGTAAGGTAAAGGAAGCTATTTAGCATAAAAAAAAAATTCCTTTAGTGATCCTTCAAAGTACATCTAAAAGGCTCTGAGTGATAATTAAAACAGGTCCCAAATGCAGTTACTATCAAATACACAAGTCACATAAAGTTAAAAAAAAAATACCTCCAAATCCTCTTTCATTTGTGTCTCACATACTTCCCTTTCAGACACCCCAGCTTACAAAGGAAGGGTTTCAGCAGCAGAGTTGGTGCTGTCCAGAAAGTAGTGTTGCCAACTGCAAATTTGTGAATTATCAGTAACAATGACCTCCATCTGGATATTCTGGATCACTATAGTGCAAGCAGACATGGCCTAACTGAGGGTGACAATATTGCCCTGACTTCAGGAGCAGTGCAACAGGGTTTTTCACTCCATCACAGAAAGCTGCATTGGGTGGACCAATGGGTACTTCTGAGACTTTGCAGAAAGAGTATGGGGAAACTGTGTAAAAACTGCTCTTTATTGGTATTAAGCCTGGTATTTACAATATGTATAGCTTATGTTATTAGATGCAGGTATTACAAGAAGGAATTGGGTTGGTGGTTATTTTACCTGCTATTTTTCTTCCTTCATGAAGCTGAGACATTATTTGGTAAGTGAATTGTAATTGAAATTTGTATAATAAAATATTGAAGTACTGTAGTATTGTGGCCAATTGTTGTGCTCAATTTTTTTTTGGGGGGTGCAAACAAACTGAGAAATTCATAAAAATACTGAAAAAAAACCCCATCAATTGCAGCCTCACTGTGCCCATCAATTGTAGCCACTGTGACCATTATATGCAGCCACTGTGCCCATAAAATGCAGCCACTGTGCCCATCATATGCAGCCACTGTGTCCATCATATGCAGAAACTGTGCCCATCATATGTAGCCACTGTGCCCATAAAATGCAGCCACTGTGCCCATCAAATTCAGCCACTGTGCCCATCATATGCATTCACTGTGCCCATAATATGCAGCCACTGTGCTAAAAAAATGCAGCCACTGTGCTAATAAAATGCAGCCACTGTGCCCATAAAATGCAGCCAGGTCAGGCTACAGCTCCTGCATCCTCCATGGTTCCCATGCGTCTCTTCTTCTGTTTTACTAGGCGTCCAATATGGATGACTGTGCCCTTAGCCAATCAGTTGATGGCTAGTAGACCTGGGCTTCCTGATTGGCAGAGAGGCGGGTCAGTGTTAGAAAATCAAATATTAGTTTGCTTTTCTAACACACTTGGGTGGGCTCCTAGTGCAATGCTCTAGAGTCCACCCTATTTTGAAGCCTATTAGAGTCCATGGCTCTATTCAGGTGCTTCAAGAAAACACCCCGGCCAATGTAATTCAGGAGCCCGGCTGATTATGGCTAATACAAATTTCAAGCTGTCTTTATCTGTTTTCATTTATTTGCCGATACCAGTCTGGACAATGAGGGCATTTGTTGCATTGTTGCAATTTTGCTATTCAAAGCTCATTAACAAACACTGTACACCGGGACAGGTAGGTGAACTCAGCTTGAGAGTACTGCAGACTAATAACAAATAAGATTGACTGAGATGGTCTAAGGTTAAGAGAAACTACTGGGGGTTATAAATAAATGGGTGCCACATCTTATTTTGAAGAAATACTTTTAAGGCACCCACTCATATATACTGTTATATACTGTATGTAAAAACTATTTATTTTAATTTTTGTTCATATACACTTTAACCTCCCTGGCGTTTTTCCCGTGTCTGACACGGGGTAAAAATTTCCTGCTACTATCGTTGATCCCGTGTCAGACACGGGCTCGCCTCGCAGCATCTACAGAGACAGTTTACTTACCTTCTCCGTGGATCCAGCGATGCATCCCCGCTGTGTGAGCGAGCGGGTGCTCGCTCGATTCACACAGCGTCCCCGTGTGCCGCCGAGCTCCGTTCCCTGCGACGTTACGACGCACGGGGACGGAGAACGGCGCCAAATTCAAAAATGTAAACAAACACATTACATACAGTACACTGTAATCTTATAGATTACAGTACTGTATGTAAAAAATACACACCCCCCATGTCCCTAGTGGTCTGCCCTGTACACTACATGTCCTTTTATATAATAAAAACTTTTCTTTCTCCCTGCAAACTGTAGATTGTCCATAGCAACCAAAAGTGTCCCTTTATGGCAAAAATTGTTTTAGACCAGCTAAAAAACAGCGATAATAAATTATAATCACTTGCAGAATTTAGCGATAGCGATTTGTGGGGAAATTCGTCATAAAAAAAAAATAATGACAGCAAAAATTCTGCAACTGAGCAAATTTCAGTGATTTTGATTTGATTACATTATTGAATAATTTTTACTATAATTATATTATTATTTGTTATAATTTTTTATAATTATTTATTATATTATAATTTTTAATAAAAAAAAAAAAAAAAAATCATACCCGGGATGCCTATTAGACTCTTGTTTAGATAGATTTAAGTAAGTGCTTACTAAGAATTGCAGGCCTATAATACATAACACCACATTTCCTTGCAAAACAATTGCAACGCTTTTGGTACAAAATTCCAGACAGATTCATATCGCCATGGAGGTTAAAACATGCTTCACAGTAAAACCCCAAATTAATTCACAAGCATGTAAATTAGCCTCATGCAGAAGGGTTATGCCGCACTCCCAGTTTATACAAAAAATATATTTATAGCAATACTGTACTATAAAGAAAAACATTTTTAAAAGTCAACAATAATGCCGCGTACACACAATCATTTTTCGGCATTAAAAAAAAAAAAACGTTTTTAAAAACGTCATTTAAAATGATCGTGTGTGGGTTTCACATAGTTTTTCATCTTCTGAAAAACGACCAAAAAAAAAAATTTGAGCATGCTGCATTTTTTAACGTCGTTTTACATAATGTCGTTTTTTGGGTTGTAAAAAATGATCGTGTGTGGGCTAAAACGACGTTAAAAATTAAGTTTTAAACCCACGCATGCTCAGAAGCAAGTTACAGTAGGTGCCGCCGATTTTGTGTCAATCTCACCTCTGCTAGCGGCGAGATTAAACACCCGCGATCCCCGTCGTGGGAGCCAGCGCCAAGCTATGTCGCTTCTCCCGCTCGCCGCCCCCAATGGATTCCTATGGATGCGCGCCATCTCGTGAAGACAGCGAGCGCGAGAAGCACAGCCTCCAGTGGCGATATCCAGCGTGATCCCATCGCGCTGGATATACAAAATCGGAGGCACCTACTGTATGAGAAGGGAGCTTGAATCGAACTTCCCCTTTAGAGTGCCATTGTACGTGTTGAACGTCACTGCGCTTTGCTAATCATTTTTTTTAAACTATGGTGTGTGGGCAACATAGTTTTTAATGATGAAGTCTACATGCTGAAAAACAACCTTTTTTTTCATGCCGAAAAATGATCGTGTGTACGCGGCATAAGACATAGCTTCTAACATATGTTGGCTGGGGTGGGTCTAGCCCAAATCTCAACTCATTACTACTCTTTAGCCCAACAACAGGAAATACTATTCTACATGTGCATAGTGCACATCTGGCCCCACTTATTGTTAGCATCCTATACAGCCAGTATGTCAAATTGCTCTAATGATGAGGACTATGAAACCAAATCAGGTTTGTTTTTAGATTGTCTACTTGGAAGGGGGTATAGCAAACCCCTTATCAGAAAGTCGAATGCAAACGCTTTAAATTACCATTTCAGGGATGTCCTAAAAAGATCACTGGATACGGTTAAATTAATACTTAATTTTTCGACTCAAACTCAGATCACATGAGATGTAGTCCAAAAATATTGGTATCTGCTAGCGAATGATCCCACAGTGGGAAACTATGTACATCCCACCCCAGAGATCGTATACAGATAGGGTTGTTCATTAGAGACAAACTTACATCCAGCCACCATGCAGATACTGAGAGGGGGGAACCCTTGTAAATGAAAAAGCACCTTCAGATGCCCAACAGTGTCCTTGGGTTTTGGAGTCTACAACAATTCGACTGCCCAGTCATTAACTATTTTGTCCACACCCCTTAGTGGAATGTGGAACAGTTGGGATTGTCTAGCTAATTCTATGTTGTTGTGGGTCCTCTTATATAGGCAAAACTGTCTATTCAGAACTAGGATATACAACCACATCTAAGTACCCTTGGTACACAAAACAATTATGTTTGGTTTTCTAAATAAGCTGTTCAAAGGTCAGGAACAAAATCCTCTAACTGCTCCGGAAATCACACTGGATTACAAAAATTCACAAAATGCACTGACAAAGTTTGTGTATTGCGGGGGGTATATGCCTGGGAGACAATTTATTCACCCTGCATTATGCATTTAGCTAAAACAATGCACCTAGACACTGTTGCACCAACAGTTTACCTTTAGGTAGGACCCCCTAGATGTTTTGTACAGGTGTACCACTATTCCACATTCCCACTGGGGTCACAAGCACAGCCACTTGTGTAGTCTGCCATGCAGTGATATTATCGCGGAGCCCCCCCCCCCATGTCTCCCTGAAAGACAGTAATTTTTCTCTAAAGAGACTTGCCTTCTTTTGAAAATGCTAGTTGTCTGGTTTTACAGAAAAGAGTGCCAGATCAAAGCAAGATATCATTTTTATTGTTGGCAAAATAAATAAAAACTTGTTTTGAGGGTAACAACACTTCTTCACCAGGACTCAACACAGGATAAAACATGGATGTAGAAAACCGTGATGTAACAGATCTATATGTAGCATTACACCCAGTGGAGCTGCTGAATTTTTGGACGGCGTATTACCTCTCGGCTCCTCCGAAATTCTTAGGGGTGAATGATGCGTATTGTAAATAGTAAAAGTAATGGAATGTCCAGACAGGTGCTCTTTGCTGTGCTCTTTATTACCCAGCCGGGCAAAAACAGTAAACTTGTGGTAAAGGAAAGTAGAGATGAAGAAGATAGGAGAATAGCAGATTCAGGCTTAATGATAAGAAACAGTCCTGCTCCCAAACGTAACACTTCTTTGCACCACTCCCGCCGGAATGGGTTTAGTGTACCCGGACATGCCTCTCTCACTGACCTGGCAGCTGGAGTATTCCTCGGATAATTGTAGGATGAAGTCTCTGCCACAGACCCTACTTGGTGAACTTGAACTTGGGAGAAAGTCTCTGCCACAGACCCCTCTCAATGAGCCCCAGAAGATATCTCAGCCACAGGTCCCCTCTGGGTTGGATTCTTGAAAATGTACCTCCTTTATTGAGTTACGTCTAAATCTCCTTCAACTTGTCGCCCAGGTACCGACCGACAGGTGATCAATCCCTCAGTGTCCGGCTACCTTGATCCCCGGTGGTTTATCCAAGCCCTTTTGGACCACCAGCCTCTTAATGACGCTCCTCAGACTGACTCCCCACTGAACAGCAGTACAGTTTGGGATCTTCAATAATGGGAACCCAGTCACTCACTGGGTCCACGCCACTGTTCCGAGGCTCCGAGTCAGCATGGCCCCAAAACCAGGAACAACGCGTGGAGCGCACGCCCTGGCCAGGTAGGCCATAACGCCGGGGCACCGTGATGTGGCCACCCTAAAGTTGGGTGCCACACCGGGCGAAGAAAACCCAGAACCAATGGCGTCTTTCCCATAAATACCCCTCCCCAGCATGCACAGTGAGGACAAACCCTCGTGATTGACTGCTGGGCAAGAGCACCCAAACCTTGACTCCACTGCTGCCACCTGTAGCACCGGGGCTTAAAGAACACCTCAGTACAACAGTATGGACTCACAGCACAGCCAAGCTGAGACAGAGACCGCATTTTGCCACTAACAATCCGGATCAGAGTCTAACTACACTCTGATCTACTCTTAAATTTCACTAGCACCAGTACTGTAAGGTACATAGGCGCTTCATATATTAGAACAAGTATTGAATTTCTCACATGGAGGAACAACTTAACAGCAGTTGCTAAGCAGCAATGAAGGCTTCATGTGTTAATCCCCAATGAAGGGAGAGTGGTGTTGCCCCTGAAACACATTGGATGTTTTTAAAAAAAAATTCCCAAAAACAAAATTACCTAGGACTATTCTGTCTGATTTCAATATACAGTAAAACCTTGGATTGCAAGCATAATTCATTCCAGAAACATGCTTACAATCCAAAGCACTTGTATATCAAAGCAAATTTCCCCATAAGAAATAATGGAAACTCAAATAATTTGTTCCAGAACCATTTATTCATAGGTCCTTCAGTTTATAGTCTATATAAATAGCAATGAGCCCTCTCAGCTGGAGAACTCCAAACCGCAATCCGTAAAATGAAGCCAGGTAAGAGCCCGGGACCTGACGGGTTCACGCTGCAATACTATAAAGCATTTCTACCTGCTCCTTCTCCTGGGATGTTAACTGCCTTTAACGCCCTAGCCTCTCCGTCTGCCCCTATGGGTCGACTGCTGGAAGCACATATTGCTGTTATCCCGAAGGATGGTAAGGATGCCGTGCTTGTCCAAAACTACAGGCTGATCTCCCTCCTCAATGTGGACATCAAGCTGTACGCCAAGATCCTGGCAAATCGGTTGTCCCCGCTCCTGCCTGGACTGGTTGCTCAAGACCAGGTGGGGTTCGTCCCTGGCAGAGAGGCCAGGGACAACACCATCAGAGCGTTAAACCTACACCATTGGCTTACTACCTCCAAGACACAGGGCTTTTTCCTGTCCCTTGACGTGGAGGGTGGCCTGGGACTACATGCGGGAGGTTTTGGGCGCATTGGGCCTTCGCCCTCGCATGTTGGCACATATATCTGCATTATACTCCAGTCCCAGCGCGAACGTGCGGGTTAATGGTCACCTGTCGGACGCCTTCTCCATAAGTAACGGTACTCGTCAGGGCTGCCCCCTGTCCCCGTCGTTCTCCTCGGTCCCAGGGCCCTTAACCCCCTTGAGGGGTAACCCTGGCTTCGAGCTGGGCCTGCCCTCTTCATTCCTGAATCGTGTTTGGGCGCACGATCGGGTCCAAGCACGCCATTTTTTCTCCCGGGGTACCCCTCGTTCCTACGAGGACTTAGTGTCCGCCTCTCCATCGACTTTTTTCCCTTTCTGGTCTTATAGGCAAGTGAGACACTTTCTCTCCTCGCAAGCGACTGCGGAAACATGGTCAAGACGATTGACACCTTTTGAATCCCTTTGTACGCAGACATCCCCATAAAGACACCTGATCTCCAGTATCTATCAGATCCTATTGGACAGTAACCCGGACTTGCCAGACCCTGCTCACTCAGCATGGGAAACTGAACTCAACATTGGAGAGGATGATTGGGCCCGTATCAATGATTATACCCACAAGGGGTCCCTCAACGTAGCTATCCAGGAAAACTGCTACAAACTAAAGACACGCTGGTATAGAACTCCAGCTCTCCTACACAAATTTGCACCAGCAGTTCCGGATACGTGTTTGAGATGCGGTAAGGGACGAGGGACCATGCTCCACATTTGGTGGGACTGTGAGTCCATCCAGCCTTTTTGGAAAGAAGTGCATGATCTTATCGCACACGTGACTAGTTATGTGCTGGATTACTCCCCGGCACAATATCTTCTGCATCATACGCATCTGACCAAGTCCGAGTTCCTTAAGTCCTTGGCCATGCACATGGTAAACGCGGCGAGGCTCTGCATCCCGGTACATTGGCGCTCCTCGCACACTCCGACAATTGGGGAATGGTTTAACAGGATTTCTAGAATTGAAGAAATGGAGGAGCTTGTCCATATTTCACAAGAGCGCATCACACAATTCTCCACTACTTGGGCCTGCTGGACCCACTTTAAAACGACTCAGCGTTTCCGAACCCATAATGCTTAAAGTGCATCCAAGCCAAACTTAGGCAAAACAGGAACTCTATTGAACCGACGGTTTGCTGCCCGACTGGGATTGGCCCTTTGGGGGGAGACCACCGACACTGACGTCCCTCAATCGCACCTTCCCCCTTCCATACCTCCCCCCTTCACCCCCCCTTTTTTTTTCTTTTTGTTCTGCCTTCCTCGTTCTCACTCCCTTTCTGCTCCTCCTTTCTCCCTTTTTCTTCTCTCGCCTTTTTCCTGCGCCCTCTCTTTCCTTCCTTGCAATAGGATTGTACAATGACAAGTGGAAACGACCTTATGGTGGTTTCGTGCAAGATGACAAAATTGTTATAGCCTATCGGGCTCAGGCCCTAAGTTTTGACCCCAACCTAATGAGTCAGCCTTGGTTCTTTACTACTTGTTTAATTGCTTGACTCTACTTTTGGTATTCACATAAGCCGTGTAACCTTAGATTAATTCTTGTATCTGTACTGCTCGTATTGTTCATTTGTCTTTCAATAAAATCTTTATGAAACAAAAAAAAAAAAATGTCCACCCATAAATGGATGTCTCCACAAGGGGATTAGAAGCAAAATCCAGCAGGAGCTACAGAGTATAAACGAGAAGAGTATCAATATGTTGCTAAATGTTGTACCTTCAATAAATGTAACCATATTGCTGAACTTAGAGGCACCACTCTTCTCTTTTATACTCAGTTGAGACATGACACTACTTGTATATCAAGACATCGCTTGTATATCAATTTTTTTTTAAATTTATCTTGTCTTGCAGAACGCAAACCAAGTTACTCTCAATTCAAGGTTTTACTGTATTTGAGTTGTAGACCCAAAACAAGCAAACTGTAAATGAGCATCAGAAGAGTGTCAGAATGTATTTTATCTTTACTTGTTCAGGGTCAGACAGCAGTCAAGCTAAGGTCCAGAAATGGCAGTTCCCATACTTTCTCATGGCTCTGACTCTTTAAACTGGGAAGTCCTTGCCTCATAGCATCACATTACAGTATTGGAGAACACGAACAGCAGCAGAGCCTGGCTACAAAATCTGTAAATGGTGAAGCTTTTCTGCAAAAGCATACTAAGAAACTACAATATCCGTAAGAAAAATAATCCATCCATTCTAATGAATTGTAATTATAATATTGATGAAATGTACTTTACATTTTTCTTCCCTGGAATGTTTTCAGTGTAATATGTCATAAAATGTCTAACTTGTAAAGGAAATTTAAATAAACCATACTGTTTTCACAGAAGAAGGAGCTGAATTCACAGACAGAAAGGAAGCGCGATGCCCTCAAATATCAGACTTTCCTTCCAAGTGAAATAAATTTCACCTTCGAGGTTGAATTAACACATGCTGCCATGCTGTCCTTAAAACTGGCCTGTTGCTTTCTAATTTACTGTAACTCAGTGCTTCACATTGTTCATTTTGCTCGGCAGAGAAGCGGCACAGTAGGTCTGGAAGACTCATTAAAAAAAGGGGTTTGTGTCTTGCTGAACTTAATTCATTTCTTCAATGGAGACTGCGAGAGAAAATGCAGTGTCCACAACAAACAATTTAATAAAAGGAAAACAATGAGAATAAAACCATGCAGATTCATGAAATTACAAGGGTTTCTACAGGAAAAATGTCCCCAGTAATACAAACTGCATGCTGCTCTAGAAAGTTGATTTATTGAAAGTATTTTTGTCACTTTTATAAGTGTTCCCTCCAGTCAATCATGAATATTTTGTTAAACTCGGTCATAGAAATGGGTTTCACTTTGGCGGGTAGCTATTGATTCTGATTTTTTTTGCAGTTAATCATTTGGCACAATAATTAGATTCTAAAGATGTTATTGTCTGAGTTTTCAATGTGAATTATTTTTTTTCACTGTTAATTGTTTATTTATACATGTATTTGTACAGTGTTTTTGTATCACCCTTTTGAAGCGCTCATCCCTATTTATATTTTTACTTCATTCATGTGTATTGTGGACACTTCAGATTTAGCTGCCTCAGACTCGTTGATACCACCAGATTACACATCTGTATACTCACAGTAGCGCATTAGACCTTATTTCTATTTACTAAAGATGTTATTGTCTGAGTTTTCAATGTGAATTTAGCCATGTGAGTATAATTATCATAATATAATATGTGTCATGTCCTCATATATTATACAATTAATTTAAGGGATTAAAGTTAAAGTTAGAGTTAAAGTTAGAGTTTAGGTTAGGGGTTAAAGCCCAGCCCAGATTGTTTTTCTTTATTTTAAACTAGATTGCCCTTATTCCTAAAAATATTCACCTAGTCTCTGGCACTGGACCCCTTAAAGGTGGCCATAGATGGACTGAAATTCAACTGCTTTTGTAGGAATCAGCTGAATTTCAAGCCATGTGTGGCCACTGCAGTTGAACAGAAGATGACCTACTGATTGTCAAATAAAAGCCATTTGATCAGCAGCTGCAGCCATTGGCTGCAGTTCTGATCTGTGTGTTAGACATGTGCAGACTGAAATATTTTGTTTCGTAATTTCGTTTTCGTCCGGAAAATACATTTATTTTGTTACTCCCGAAAATTGCTTTGATTTATTTATTTCGTTTTCGCCGGGAAAGTTTTTCGTCCAAACTCGACGATTTTCGATGCTTTGTCGAATTTTCATTGTTCAATTCCTACCGATATTCACTGTATTCACTGAATACAGTGAATAGGTAGGAATTGAACGACGAAAATTTGACAAAGCATCGAAAATTGTCGGAATCTGAATGAAAACAAAAATAATGTCGGATCTTTCGGTTTTCGTTTCTTGCGCTTTCGTTTTCGTTCGTTAAAACGATAACTAAAATACCAGATTTTCGGACGAAAATGCACATGTCTACTGTGTGTTCTGACAGTGGAGCATCTCCCCACTGTCAGACTTCAATAGAGCAGACGGGGAGGACCCTCTCATCCACCTTGAATGTGTGGATGGGAGAATTGTTTTAATTTTTTTCTTTAAACTTAAAACATTTGGCTCCATCCTGCAAGTGGTCCTTTTTTTAAGGTTTAATAATACTCGGTGACATTCAATTCACTTCTTGGTGGTTCATCATCATGCTATCAAGGGCTCACAAGAGAATGCTACAGAGAAAGTGAATTGGTTAACTATGTTAGGGCTGTCCACTGGCACAGGTGTGACAAACCCAGGTGGCAAGTAACTAACAGCAGAAAAATTGTATATATACTGTGGCAGGGTGAACCTGTGCCACTGGGTAAAATGGTGGTTTAGGCTAGGTTTTTTGGGAAGCAAGCACACTAAGGGCACAGGTGTGTGCTGGCTTCATATGAGAGCCAGATTTAGAGCTCAGAGCCCGACTCTCCCTAGGAGGTCAGTGTGGGAAGGGAGCCGTGAGAGGTACTGCTCTGCGCCATGAAGTACAGGTCTGGACAGGTCCAAGCCCCGAGCCAGAGAAAGAGTCCATGAGAGACAGAGCATCTGGCAAGCTGTAAAGGGAAAGTCCATGCACGACATAACAGTTAGGAAGCTGTAGAGAGAATCCATTAGGGACAGAACAGCTAGGAGGAAGATACAGAGCTGAGGTGCAGCAGCTGTGTATAAATACTGGGACGTGTTTCATGGTCAGGAGGACCAAAAAGGTACTGAGTCTTAGCAGGATCCTGAAGAGGCATTTGAAGCAGTAAAAGCTACCACAATAGAGCCAGGAGGCCGAATGCTTTGTTTTTGCAGTGATGGATATATCGGTGTGTTTTGGCACTACCATTGAGCTAAGAAACTCCCGATGTGCCACAACACTAATATTTAAAAACAATGTCAGAGAGCAGAAATTGGGTAAAGGACTGGGGGGGGGGATGACATTGTACAGCAGCTACCCAATTGGATTGTTTTTTTTTATGGGGGGGTAGATTTATGGTTAGGTTTAAAAGTTAAAGCGGAGTGCCAGGCTCCTTTGAAAAAAATAAATAAAAGTCAGCAGCTACAAATACTGTAGCTGCTGACTTTTAATATCAGGGCACTTACCTGTCCACAAATTCAGTGGTGTCCTCATCCAAGGCAATTTTTCAATCAGCTATTGGGTGCTGCCGCCACCTTCTCAGGCTAAGGGAAGCACGGCTTCACAACCAGTCCCGTAGTGCTCCGAGCTTCGGACTGAGTTTGCCGCGGTGAAAGCAGATGGAAGTGGGAGTGGGTATCTGTCAAAAGGTGCCAAATGTAGCAGCAAAGGGGGAAGAAGGCAGATAAGCAGTTTCTCCTTTTGGGTGAGCTCCACTTTAAGGCCAGGTTAGGGATTACGTTTAGAGGTAAGAATTATGTTGAGGTTTAACGTGGTTCTAAAGCCTCTTTTTTTATATTTAAATGCATCTACTAGACGCATAAAGCAATAATTCCTCAAAATAATCTGTCGTCATATGTTACTAACTGCTAACAAATTTATTATCAACAATCCTTGTTCTGTTCTGTTCTATATGAACTTCTGGCTAGCAGAGTGTGCTCCGAGGTTTACATGGTCCATCTTTCGGGACTACATTCCTATCATGTTTGCGCTATTATGCAAACTGATGTGAGTTTAAACAGACTCCCCATCAGCTGGAGAAAAAAAAAACCTTCATCTCTTCCTCCTGTTTCAGGGTGGCTCCTTTCTTATGCAGCATCCAATGGAGCCACTCTTACATGCAGGGACTTGACTTATAACTCCCTACACCAGGAGTGCCCAACCTTTTGAAGAGCGAGGGCCACTTAAGCAACTTGGTAATCGGTCGTGGACCACAATGAGCAGAGCGGGTGGATGGCATGCCCGTGTCTGCTCTGCATATGCAGAGCAGACACGGACCCAGCCCACGTTCCTTTTTAGAGGATCGTATTGGAGGTAGAACACAAGTTGGTTTATGCATGCCACTTCTTAGAGGTGAATGGAGGGTCCAATTGGTCAGACTGTCGGACTGACCATGTAAAAAAGGGGCCCAAGGCTGCTTTCACACTGATGTGCTGTGGCTTACCCACACCACTGGTACAATGCAGTGTATATTTGGCTTGCCTGCACTTTGCAATAGACTTCTATTATATTCTCTAGGTTTTGTGCACTTTCAGAAAGCTCACCAAACTTGCAGGTAATAACAGAAGTCTATAGCTCAGTGAAGGTAACCCGCAGGTAAACTAATCTACACCTGCGGATCAGTTTGAAAGCAGCCCAGTAACTACTGTAGAAAAGATTTGCCCATATATACACTGATATTAGTAATAAAACTGACCTTTAATAACAGTTTTCTATTCCATCCCAGAGCAGGAGGTTGTGGGCCACATCAGAGGGCTCCGCGGGCCACATGTGGCCCCGGGCCACTGGTTGGGCACCCCTGCCCTATACATAGCCCCTTAGTCTAGGAAAGGCAGACACTGGCCTGCTCCTCTTCCTTCCAGCCCCTCCCTTCTCCAAGCTAACATTGTGACTCCATTCTGCACTGTCCACTATAATCTCTTTCCTGTGAATATTGGAAGTTCAGGAAAACAACAAGGTTATTCCTGGAGCCAGCAGCATGGAAAGTTGTAAACTGCAATTGTTGAGGTAACAAATAGATGTTTATTTTCTTGTGCTCAATGTGTTAAACTATAAAGTAATGGTATTGATTTACTAAAGGCAAATAGACTGTGCACATTGCAAGTTCAGTTGCATTGATTTTCCTCCATGCTTAGTGAATGTGTTGAAACGTTACTTTGCAAAGAATACCCAATCAGATGCAAGAAAAAAAAAATATATAATTTTCGCTTGCACATGGTTGGATAATGGTTATCAGCAGAGATCGACACATCCACTAAGCTCTGGGGAAAAGGAGTGCAAACACACTTGCAAAGTGCACAGCCTTTTTGAGGGTTAATACTACTTTAACCACTTGAGGACCGCTGCACGACAATATAAATTCGACAGAATGGCATGGCTGGGCACAAGGGCGTACATGTACGTTCCCTTTAAGAACCCAGCCGTGGGTCGCGAGCTCGGCACCTTGGGTCGGTTGAGCCAGGGCACGCTTGTGGCCCGGTCTGATGCTCCGTGACCGCACCCGCGGGACCCATGGACCCGATCGCGGCCAGTGTCATGCGATCAGGTTACAGGAGCTGAAGAACAGGGAGAGGTGAATGTAAACACACCTTTCCCGTTCTTCTCTGTGGCTTGTCACTGATTGTCTGTTCCCTGTCATAGGGAACGTTGATCAGTGATGTCACATGTCCAGCCACGCCCCCCTACAGTAAGAAACACACAATAGGACACACTTAATCCCTTTAGCGCCCCCTAGTGGTTAACCACTTCACTGCCATTAACTTTTTCACAGCAATCAGTGCATTTTTATATCACTTTTCTCTGTGAAAATGACAATGGTCCCAAAAATGTGTCAAAAGTGTCCGATGTGTCCGCCATAATGTTGCAGTCATGAAAAAAAAAATGCTGATCGCCGCCTTTACTAGTAATGCTTATTGCAATTTATTGTTTTACCAAAAATATACCAAAAAATAGAAGAATACAGAAATAAAAAAGAAAATTGCGCCAACTAAAAAAGAAACAATAAAGTCCATAAAAAACTTATATATGTCCAAAAAAATGATGAACGTGACATCAACAGCACCCAAGTGAAATGTAGAAGATTCGTGAGCCACCACCACATAGACTGAGGCTTACCAGAGATGAGCCCAATAACAGCATAAATTAGATCCAGAAGATATATACCAAGGCAGTTCTCACAGCTAATCGGGATCCTGTCTCACACCAACACAGCTGATTTCTGATCCACAGGAGTGGGAAGCGGCGCTGGGTACTCAACAGTACCAATATAGTACCGCAACATAGTGTAATACCACTGGTTGGTTTTAATAAAAGTAGCATTTTTTATTAAAACCAACCAGTGGTATTACACTATGTTGCGGTCTCCTTCCTTTTACATGGTCTATTGCTGTCCCATTCGATATTGGTACTGTTGAGTACCCAGCGCCGCTTCCCACTCCTGTGGTTCAGAAATCAGCTGTGTTGGTGTGAGACAGGATCCCGATTAGCTGTGAGAACTGCCTTGGTATATATCGTCTGGATCTAATTTATGCTGTTATTGGGCTCATCTCTGGTAAGCCTCAGTCTATGTGGTGGTGGCTCACGAATCTTCTACATTTCACTTGGGTGCTGTTGATGTCACATTCATCATTTTTTTGGACTTATATACGTTTTTTATGAACTTTATTGTTTCTTTTTAAGTTGGCACAATTTTCTTTTTTATTTCTGTATGCTTGTGTTAGATCACGTGATTGCTGCCTTCTGTGATTTCGCTTATCACGTTATTATTTTATTATTGGTTTAGCGCAAAATTTTCCCTTTTATATGTAGAAGAATACGTATCGGCCTAAACTGAGGAAAAACAATGTTTATATATTATATAATATATTTTTGGGGTATATTTATTATAGCAAAAAGTAAAAAAGATTGAATTTTTTTTAAATTGTCGCTCTATTTTTGTTTATAGCGCAAAAAAAAATGCAGAGGTGATCAAATACCACCAAAAGAAAGCTCTATTTGTGGGGGAAAAAAGGACGCCAATTTTGTTTGGGAGCCACGTCCCACGACCATGCAATTATCAGTTAAAGCGCCGCAGTGCCGAATCGCAAAAAGGGGCCTGGTTTGGGTCCTAAGTGGTTAATTATTCAGTTATTGTAGTACCTCACCTACACTTAAAGGGGTTCTAAAGACAAAAATATTTTCCTCTTAAATTAAAGTCTGACAGTAGCTGATAAAGTAAACAGTAATGTTTTGCATTATAACTAGTTTGATACCTGTTGAAATTTATCTGTTTTATTCACCTCTGTCACACCTGAATCGTTATTCTCACTGACTTCCTGGTTTGCGGTGCGCATTCATTCTTGCTACATCACGGCCTAATGGGAACTACAATTCCCATTAGGCTTAGCCTCCATGCCTGTGAGGGATAAGAGAACATCTTCACGCAGGGCTGTAGTCATAGGGAGGGGGTGAGCACATTCTGCTTTCCACCATGCAAAACAGCTCAGGTGCTGGTGGAAAGCAAGAAGAGGAGAGACAGGAAATGGCATTTTCAAACCTGGATTACAGTATTTTGGAGGTCAAAAGGAAAAGCAAGTTGAGTGATATTTAAATGCTCTAGCTTACAGCAATCAATTGATCTCATAAAAAACAAACCTTTAGTGTTCCTTTAATAAGGCACAGAGTATGTGTATTTAAAACGAAGCAATTAAAAGTAGATAAACCTGACCAATTTTATCACATTCCCTTTTTAAATAAAACAAAAATAAAATAAAATAAAAAATTTCATTGGAAAGTAATTAGCTTTTTTTTTGGGAGAGACAGAGCTTTTGTCACCGATGCTTCTAACTTTTACATGTTTCACAAAACTTATTAACTAAAACTGGATTTAAAAAATAAACTATTTATAGTCCCAGTGTAATGTCAGCATGGCCATCGAAGACCATGGGCTGTGACATTTTGCTGGGACTATGAATGCAAGCGAATGAAAAAATGATAACTCCAGTGGAGTGGCCAGTTTTGAAATTCAAATACCAGAGAGTAGTTTAGTTTGAATTATTCTGTTTTATGTCTTATCATTTCTGAACTGCCTGGGAGAGGTCAGATCATTAGAGATCGAATCTTAATATGTAAATGAGTAAGCTGTTCTTTGATAATGAATGTGCTTTCTTTACAACTTTGTGCAAGACGTCTTGTACTTTAGGCGATAGCTACAATTGCAATATGCAAATTAATTCATTGGAAAAAAAAATGTCTATTGTAAAGATTTATTCTTTTCGCTGTAAAAATTTTCCGTAGTGGTTCCAATGTTCTAATTCATGACTTTTGGCTTCCGCTGGATATTGTCACAAAACATTCAGCAATATTTTTGGATGTGTCAATACTGAAAATGTCACATTTTATTTTAGTTGGTTCAAATGGATTGCCCTAGGAAAACAATTACCTTATGCCACGTTTTATTATGGCAATTGAAGTAGAGTATTAGATGCTTTAACTGCTGCCAAAAAAAAAAAAAAGAAGGAATTATTTAAAGCTGTTAATGGTCATTGTCGACATGTTAAAGGGAATCTGTACTGAGAAAATACTGAGCCTGCAACTGATGATTTTTCCTTCTGAAAATGCTAGTTGACTGGCTGGCATGCTTGTCCAATGGCTTTACCTCTTTCTGAGGCAATGACCTGAAACATATTTGTAGATCTGATATTCTTAAAGGGGAGTTCCACCCACAATTTCACTTTATAAATATAAATACCCCTGTAATACACAAGCTTAATGTATTCTAGTAAAGTTAGTTTGTAAACTTAGGTCCGTTTTGTTAGGTTGTTACAGCATTTAGTTTATAATCTTGAAATAGACCGTGGCCATCTTAAGTGTGGGCATCATGAAGCCAGACTGTATGACTTCCTGGATTTCAGCTTTGCATATCTCGCACATGCTCAGTGCTGTACACTAGGTTTCAGTCAGGTTTGCAAGGACTACTGGGAAACATGATGTCTATCCCAGAAACCCTTGCAAATAGCATTGTGACTTAATAGCCTAGGCTAATAAGGAGGAGGAAGTAATGAAGGACTACAAAATAAAGGTATTTACAAGCAACAAAATAAATAAAAATTGTCCATTCTGAACACTATGGGCCAGATTCAGGTAGAGTTAGGCTGGAGTATCAGTGATACTCCAGCCTAACTGTCACTTTAAGCCGGCGTTTTTGTTTTCTGTAACCAGAAAACAAGAAACGCCGGGTTGGAGTTCCGATGCGAGCGGCGTAATTGAATTTCGCCATCGCATCGCAACTTTAATTTAAAAATGGCGCCGGGGGCGTTCCCGCTGATTAACTCCGAAAAAATATGTTGATCAGCGGGAATCGGCAATTCACGATCGTATTCGGGCGCGACGCAGTGACTTTCCGACGTTTCCGTAAGCGATACGCCGCGTAAAGATAAAGCAGCCCCCTAGTGGAGTATCCTATGTTAAGTATAGCCATCGTCATCGCGTCGAAAAAAAAAAAAATTGCGTCGCTTGCGTAAAACGTCCATGAATGGCGATTTGACATCATTGACGTTCACTGACAGAATTTGGAGCATGCGCACTGGGATGCATTGACAGTCGACGCATGGGCAGTACGTTCGCCGCGGGATCGCGCTTAGTTTAAATAATACACGCCCCGTACCCGTCCAATTTGAATTCCGCCGGCTCATTTGCGATACGCTCCCGCAACTTTAGGCGCAAGTGCTTCATGAATAACAGCACTTGCTCCTAAAATTTCGCCAGAGTAACGTAAATGAGAAACGTTACTCCAGCTTAAAGATGCTCCGATCTACCTGAAT
Organism: Rana kukunoris; assembly: GCA_029574335.1. Lineage (NCBI taxonomy): Eukaryota > Metazoa > Chordata > Amphibia > Anura > Ranidae > Rana > Rana kukunoris. The sequence continues at coordinate 567,484,186 of CM056050.1, read as the reverse complement.
CTGGCCCTATGAGATTAGGGCATGCAGCACAGACAAACATAAAAAAATGGGTGGAACTCCACTTTAACTTACCCTCGCTTGCTATTGTTTATGCAAGTTTCATGTCAGTGATTCAGAAAGCATTGTAGATGTGGGACTGGTATTTATACAGCTCATAGTCCAGGCTTCCTTTTAACTACTTGCCGACCGCCCGCCGTCATATTATTGCGGGACAGTGGCACTGCTGGGCGAGAGCCCGTAGCTATATGTCCGCTCTAAAGCGGCTGCTTTGCCGCTTCCCGCTTCCCGCTTGCCCCCGAGTCCCGCGTGCGTGCCCGGTGGGTACGATCGCCGCCGAGCACACGCGATCGCTCGTTACAGAGCGGGGACCGGGAGCTATGTGTGTAAACACATAGCTCCCTGTCCTGTCAGCGGGGGAAACGCTGATCTTCTGTTCATACAATGTAAAAACAGAAGATCAGTGATTTCTCCTAGTGAGGCCACCCCCCCCATACAGTTAGAACACACCCAGGAACACACTTAACCCCTTCCCTGCCCCCTAGTGTTAACCCCTGCAGAGATGATCAAATAACACCAAAAGAAAGCTCTATCTGTGGGAAAAAAGGACGCCAATTTTGTTTGGGAGCCACGTCGCACGACCGCGCAATTGTCAGTTAAAGCGACGCAGTGCCGAATCACAAAAAGTGCTCTGGTCATTGAACAGCAATATGGTCTGGGGCTAAAGTGGTTAAACAGCTGAAAAGACTAACATTTTATTTTTCATATTATTAAAGATCCTAACTCTTAACATTTAAGATTGTACAATGTGCAATCAACTTTTCTTTTCTACTTTTATTCTGCAGGTTGGAATTGCAAGCATTAATACTATGCTCTAGTTGGATATCAGGGCATTACCTGGGAAGTACAGCTGGAAAGTAAAACTACATATTGCATGATCTCTCCAGAATGTCTACTAATGCTGTCTCTGTAGGACGTGTGAATGGGGAAAGAAGAACCCAATTCGTGATGGAAAAATTGCCCAGTTTATTCCTCACCATCACTGACTGTAAGAATGTACTCACTGTCCAACCAAACTGTGCTATCTATGTTGCTAATTTTTGTTTTTGGCAATGTTGCCTTTAACGTGGTTGTAAACCCTTACAGGCCACTTTGACCTATAGGTAAGCCTAGATTAAGGCTTACCCGTAGGCAGGGCCACCATCAGGGGGGTACAGGCAGTACACCTGTAAGGGGCCCGGGGGTCCTCAGGGCCCCTGATGGCAACCTGCCTTTTTTTATTTAGTTTTTTTATAAAAATTATATATATATTTTTTAATAATTTTTTGTTGTTGTTTTTATTAAAGGGCCTCGGATGGCAACCCCCCTTTTTTTTAAATTACATTTTTTTTTCATTTTTCTAACCACTTGAGGACACGACGATATACATTGACGATATACATTGACAAAATGGCACAGCTGGGCACAAGGGTGTACAGGTACGTCCCCTTTAAGAGCCCAGCCATGGGTGGTGCAGCTTACCGCCGGTGGTGCGCTTGCAACCCGGTCCTCTCCTCCGTGACCGCCCCCGCGGGATAGGCGGAGCCGATCGCCGCCGATGTCCCGCGAACGGGTCACAGAGAGGAAGAACAGGGAGAGGTAACCTCTCCCTGTGCTTCCTAGTGTGGCTATCACTAATCTTCTGTTCCCTGTGTTAGGGAACAACGTTCAGTGACGTCACACGCACAGTCACGCCCCCCACAGTAAAAACATTCCCTTAGGGCACACTTAACCCCTACAGCGCCCCCTTCTGGTTAACCCCTTCCCTGCCAGTGTCATTTTCACAGTAGTCAGTGCATTTTTATAGCACTTTTCGCTGTAAAAATTACAATGGTCCCAAAATGTGTCAAAAGTGTCTGATGTGTCCTCCAAAATGTCGCAGTCATGAAAAAAATCACTAATCACCGCCATTACTAGTAAAAAAAATATTAATAAAAATGCCATAAAACTATCCCCTATTTTGTAAACTTTTGCGCAAACCGATCAATAAACGCCTATTGCGATTTTTTTACCAAAAATATGTAGAATATTTTTGTTTATAGCCAAAAAAAAAAACGCAGAGGTGATCAAATACCACCAAAAGAAAGCTGTGGTTGTGAGAAAAAAAGGACGCCGATTTTGTTTGGGAGCCACGTCGCACGACCCCGCAATTGTCAGTTAACCACTTAAGACCCGGACCAAAATGCGTCGCTTTAACTGACAATTGCGCAGTGGACGTGGACAATTGCTCCCAAACAAAATTGGCGTCTTTTTTTTCCCCACAAGCTTTCTTTTGGTGGTATTTGATCACCTCTGCGGTTTTATTTTTTTGCGCTATAAACAAAAATAGAGCCACAATTTTGAAAAAAATGCAATATTTTTTCCTTTATGCTATAATAAATATCCCCCAAATATATATATATATATATATAAAAACTATTTTTTTCCTCAGTTTAGGCCGATACGAATTCTTCTACATATTTTTGGTAAAAAAAAATCGCAATAAGCGTTTATCGACTGGATTGCGCAAAATTTATAGTGTTTACAAAATAGGGGATAGTTTTATTGCATTCACTTTATTGCATTTATTGCATTCACTTGCGCTTCACTTCCTGGTTCCCTCACCGTGGATGGAGGGGGGAGCAGCAGAGAGATGAGCGATTTGCAGCTGCAGTATTTGTAGCTGCTGGCTTTTAATACATTTTTTTAAGGGGCCATCCGCTTTAATAACGTGTATTCCTTTTTGTTTACAATTATTGTTCATCCTTTACAAGAATGCTGTGCTCTGCTCTGAGCGATCTCTTCTTCACCCGTCACCAGCATCAACCTCTCTTCAAGAGTGAGTAACCACATTGCTGTTACCTTCACATCTTACTCCACCAACCATGGGAATAAAGCTAGTATCAAGAAACGTGAAAAGCTTAAACTAACCAGACAAGAGAGCATCTGTCTGGAGGACAGCACAAGACTTTCAATGTGGCCTCCTATGTTTTCAGGAGATACATTTTAAACTCAATGCTGAACCCTCCCTGCGTCCATAGGAACTTTCCCCATATCTTTAAAGCTTGTGGACACCAGAAACAAAATGGAGTAATGATAGCATTGAGCAGTACAGTTTCCCTCACTCTTCCCAGCAGACTGCTTGACCCCGAAGGAAGATATATTGTATTGATATGCAGCCAAACAACACTGTTTACACTTTTGAGAATGTATATGCCCCAAATTCCCACCAAATTAGATTTCTCACTAAGCTACTGAAGAAAATACAAAAAAATTCACCAAGGTCGCCTCCTATTATGTGGCGATTTCAACCATTGCTTGGATGTGTTCTTCTATGCCCAGCATCATACCTCTCCATTAAGAGCGTTTCTCAACGGCAATGACTTATATGTTTGGCGCTTTCATCATTCAACAGAGAGAGATTACACATTCTTTTCCCACCGCCATAACTCCCATACAGGCATTGATTACTTCCTGGTCGATAAGTGGCTCCTTCAAAACATTTGTGAAACTTCCATCTCCACAATTACATGGTCAGACCATGCACCTGTCACCATTACTATCACAGACAATACACCATTGTCTCCTATTAAGCTCTGGAGAGACAATTTGATCCTAGTGCCATCATCCCCGCATATGGAATATATCCAGCAGCAACTACCATAGAAGAATTCTTTTAAGGGGTTGTGAAGGTTCTTTTTTTTTTTTTTCTAAATAGGCTCCTTTAAGCTAGTGCATTGTTGGTTCACTAACCTTTTCCTTTGATTTCCCTTTTAAACGTGTTTTTTTCTTTGTCTGAACTTCCTGTTGCTCCTCAGTAAGCTGTTCTGGCTGACTAACTCCCATGGATGATGAGGAGAAACCGGAAGTGAGAAATTCAGACAAAGAAAAAAAAAAACATGGTTACTACAAATTTGTCACAGGTTTGTCAGGCTTTCATTTTTCTCCTTATACCTTCCCTTTCCACATTATCTGTGAGCCTGGAGCTCTGTTTTAACTTTACCAGAAAAGGGAAAAATATCTCCAACACTGCTGATTGATGCATTTATATCCTAATATTTTGCGATGAAAAAAAACGTTGTTTTTTAAAACGTCATTTAAATTGATCGTGTGTGGGCAAAACGTTGTTTTTTGTCTTAAAAAAAACGACCAAAAAAAAATTCCAACATGCTTGAATTTTTTGTGTCGTTTTTCAAAACGTCGTTTTTTGTTTCACAAAAAGTCACCGTGTGTAGCAAAAACGTCGTTTAAAATTACGTTTTTCAACCCGCGCATGCCCAGAAGCTAGTTATGAAGCGAGCTTCAATGCAAAAGAGTGGTGAACGTAACCTTGCTTTTTGTGAAAAAAACTATGGTGTGTATGCAACATCGTCTTTGAAAAGTGACGTTTCAAAAACGTCGTTTTTTACTTCACAGAAAACGTCGTTTTTTTTTCATCACAAAAAATGATTGTGTGTACGCGGCATTACTCTTAAGCCAACGAATTATCATGCAATATTCACCTACAGCACTTACCCAAAGGTTTAAAAATCCTAAACAATTCCCTCTTGCTATATGTATCAGAAAAAAGTTAACTAACTAATCAAAATGATCCTTTACCTGTGTACTCCTTGCTCACTACAGACCAGACTGAAATCTGCACCACAACACATCTCAAATTTACACGTGTTCTTTAACCAGCTTGAAATCTGCAACCTGGAAATTCTAAATGGAATCATCTGAGTGGATCCATTGGCAATTAGTGGGGTGAGAGATGTGAGGGAAGGAGTATGATTAACTATTGTGGAAGAAGGAAGAATGGGAACAGGGGTCAAAATATGGATAAGCTACAACACAAAGTAAAACTGTGATATTTGCCTTTAAGAGAGCTGGAGAGTTGACCAATCAGAGAGATAAGTGGAGGCTTCTGTGATGTCCAGTTTGATGTGTACTGTATGTGGCAATTGACAAAAGGTTTGTAGCTGAAATGTTCCTGGCTGGATTAGTTGGTTAACTTTTATAGTGACTGGCAAAGATACAGAAGCAAGAGGAAATTGTGTCTCTAGTATATTAAATCTTTGAATGAGCGCTTTAGGTTTTTTGTTACATTGTTAATTATTGTGATGTACCTTGCTTGAAAATTTAAAAGCTGTGTGTACATTTCTAGCATATTGTCAAGTGGAGCGCATCCAAAAGGGAGGTTAGTAGACATGTGCGTTCCCATTCGTAACAAATGGATTTTCGTACGAATTTGTTAGTATTCGTACATTCGGATCAATTCAAACACCCGAAAAGCTGAAAGAACCAAAATACAAAAATTACGGAATTACGAATAAGCAAAAAAACGAACAAGCAAAAATACGAACGTACGATTGGACAATCTTACTAAAATACGAAACACCAAAACAGCAAAAGAACGAAAATGACATCTATAACGAACGATTTGCATTTTGTATTTTAAATCATTTGTCTGTTTGTATTTTCATTCGTATGTTTGTATTTTCATGTGTGTGTTTTGTAAATCTGTTTCTTTGTCTGTTCGTAAATTTATGTACTCGTATCGTTTTTTTGATTGGGCACTGGGCAGTGTAGTTAGTGAGTGATGTATCTTACTTATTATCTTAGCCAATTAGCTTATCTCTTTTGTGCTGAGTCACATTGGACAGTGTAAAGCCTCGTACACGATCAGACTTCAAACAAACTTTTTTGTGGATTTTTGTCCGAAGGGAGTTGGCCGGACTTTTGAAACCGAAAAAAGTTTGTCCGATGGAGTGTACACACGGTCGTATTTTTTGGAAAATGCTCATTTTGAAGTTTGTTGACAAAAAGTACGACCATGTGTACGGGGCTTAAGAGAAAGTCTATCTAAATTTTACACTTGGCACAATGCAATCAGGCAAGTACCATTCTCCTGGAAACCACCAAACCCAGACATGTTCATCAGATTGCTAGACAAAGAAGTGTTATTCATCACTCCAGAGAGTCTAGTGGTGGTGTGCTTAACACCACTACATCCAACGTTTTTTATTGCAGTTGGTGATGTAAGGCTTGAAAGCAGCTGCTCGGCCATGAAAACCCATTCTACGAAGTTCTCTATGCACTGTTGTTGTGTTAATCTAAAGGCCACACAAAGTTTGTAGGTGTGTGGCTATTGGCTCTGCAGACAGTTGGTGACTATTGCACACTGTGCGTTTAAGCAATTGCTGACCCCGCTCAGTAATTTTACATGGCCTACCACTTCCTGGCTGAGTTGCTGTTGTTCCCAGTTGCTTCCACTTTGTTATAATACCACAAACAATCCACCGTGGAATATTTAGTAGCAAGGAGATTTCACAGATGGATTTATTGCACAGGTGGCAACCTATCACAGTATCACACTTGAATTCACTGAGCTCCTAAGAGCGACCCATTCTTTCATAAATGTTTGTAGAAGCAGTCTGACTGCCTAGGTGCTTTGTTTTATACATATGGGGCCATGGAGATCATTGGAACACCCAAATCCAATGACAATGTAATGTATATATAGTATACTGTATATTGTGCTTGATCTACAAAAGGTATATCACCTCCAACTTAACCATAATCTATTGTCTTTCACTTTTTGAGGAAGATTGGTATACAATGCATTTCTGCATAAATACACTGGTTAATTTAGTATTATTGGATTCATCAGTTAGTAATCATCTAAACAACTGGTTTATCCAACAGCACATTGCTGTTTTAATTAAACTGTGAGAAGTAGACATCACCAATTGGTCATTTGAAAGCAAACTTAACACTGTAATGCAAAACATCTAATCAGAATGCATTATATAATAGTTTATTTTAATCACTGTGAATTCTGATTGGTTGCACAGAAACAGTAGCACTAGTTTTAATAAATCATCCTTTCCAGGAACAATTTCATACAGTTAATACAATATTTTCAGGGTTTAATTAAATCCCTTAAGGGATACTCAACAACGTCAGTTTAACAGATATGATTTCTTAAAAAAAAAAAAATTATGTAGGTCAGTGTAACTCTATTAAGTTGAAATATTCGATCTGATAGGTACATCAAGTAAACATTTTTTTCTGTTTAAATGGAATGAAGGTCATCGTGAGATGCATAGACCATTTATAATTGTCTGTACAAATGTTAAGTTCCCTGATTTATGAAATTACTCGTTCTTTTTATATGGTGTTGACTTCCTGGGATGAGACAGAATTTTTATTGTATATCAGCTGTGTTATTACAGACTGCCGAATCAATAAGCTAAAAGGACAAACACTCCTCTGAAAGAGTATCATTACATTTAATCAACAAGCACATTACGCAATTACAGAGCTTCTTCTTCTGAAATCATAATGCAGATCAACCACTGTATGCAAGTTTGTGTTTATGGATCATTTTACCACAAGCAGTGCTGTATTAATAAAAGAAAAACAGGGCATTTATTCTAGGATCATATAGAGGCATGCCGATCACTTATAAAAATTGATTAGATCTTTGTGTCTTTTAGATTCACATAGGAGGGAGATGGCACTTGCACCAGCAGTGATGTGAGAGAACTAAAATAAAAAGGAGAAAATTATTGGAAACAAGGAAATTGTTAAAATCATGAGACTATTAAAGTCCTTATAGTTTGTGCTAAAACACTTGAAGGCAGCCCAGTGAAGATATAAAGCAAATCTTGAAACAGATGGGGGAAAAAACACAGAGATGCCACTCTAAGTGTGTTGCATATAATTTAATGAGAAAATAGAGCAAACAAACTCACAAACGTCTGGGAGTAAAGTCACTTCAGATGGCTGTGATCTGGTGTAGTGAAGCGGGTACGTCGGTGGATGCCGATGCTTCCTGTATCTCAGACACACAGGGAGCCGGGGCTGTGACGTCAGTTCCAGGTGAGCGGTGGGCCGTGTCGATGACGGCACTTCCGGGTTGTTCGAGGGACCAATAGGCGACGCGTTTATAGAGCATGCGCTCCTTTAGGCCTGAAGAAGGAGCGCATGCTCCTTAAACGCATCGCCTATTGGTCCCTCGAATAACCCGGAAGTGCCGTCTTCGACACGGCACACCGCTCACCTGGAACTGACGTCACAGCCCGTCTCCCTGTGTGACTGAGATACAGGAAGCATCGACATCCACCGACGCTACCCGCTTCACTACACCAGATAACAGCCATCCAAAGTGACTTTCCTCCCAGATGTTCCATGGTTTTATACGCCCAATTTTATCTACCTTTGTGAGTATGTTTGCTTTATTTGCTCATTAAATTACATGTACCATACGGCACTTAGAGTAGTGCCTCTGTGTCTTTTAGATGGTTTATTTTTCACCCTTCCAATACTTTATCTGAGAGACTCTTTGCATAGTCATCATCCAATCCATCAAATTTGACAGCCTCTTGTAAATAGTTGGCAGCCAATAAAATATGATCTCGATTTGTCTGTGGATCCTGATTCTGGAGATGGAAATTCAGATAGTATTTCAAATAGTGTAATTTTTGTTAAACTTCTGCTTAATAGTTACCACTTCAAGAGCTTGCCATGGAAGATTATATGGTTACATGTCCTTAACCTGCGATTTTTATTTTTTGCGATATAAATGGAAAAAGACCGAATTTTTTGAAAAAAAATGATATTTTCTATTTGTGTTATAAAAAAAATTGAATAAACTAAATTTTAGTCAAACATTTAGGCCAAATGTATTCAGCCACATGTCTTTAGTAAAAAAAAAATTGCAATAAAAAAAAATAGCTACCTAGCGGCAACAGTGACACTAATGCCGCGTACACACGATCACTTTTTGTGATGTAAAAAACGTTGTTTTATCTCACGAAACAAAACAACGTTTTTCAAACATCATTTTAAAAAACGACGTTGCATACACACCATCGTTTTCTGAAAATGCTCTTGCAAAGTGCGGTTACGTAAGACACTTTCGACGGCACTCTGTTCCATTGAAGCTCCGTCTCATAACTTGCTTCTGAGCATGCGCGGGTTTAAAAACGTCGTTTTGCCCACACACGATCATTTTTTGTGAAACAAAAGACGATATTCTGAAAAACGACATAAAAAATTCAAGCATGTTCGAATTTTTTTTTGGTCGTTTTTTTGAAGACATAAAACAACGTTTTGCCCACACACGATCATTTTAAATGACGTTTTTTAAAACGTTGTTTTATTTCATCACAAAAAACGACCGTGTGTACGCGGCATAATACAGCGATCAGAAAAATGATCGCTTAGTGACACTGGCAATAGGGGGTGAAAGGGTTAACTAGGGCGATGATCAAGGTGTTAAAAACTTTATTAGGGGGGTAGGGGGCTACCCTGGACCTAACACTAACTGCCTGTCACACTAACTGTCACACCGACACTAAATGCAGTGATCAGTAAATATATGATCACTGCAATCAGTGACAGTGTGACATGGGGCTAGGGGGGTGATCAGAAGGGATTAATGTGCCTATGTGTGTGGTGTCAGTGTAGTGTTGGTGCGACTTACTGTGTGATGTCTTCTCTCCTCTCGGCGGATTGAAAATACCGCTGAGAGGAGAGCTGACATCACTTCCTCTGCCTGTGTTTACATTATACAGGCAGAGGAAGTGCACTGCAGGCAGGGAGCGGATTGGCTGGGAGCGATCCGGAGGGGGCGGACAAAAACGAACAGCCGCCCCCTCATCCCGGATCGCTCCTGCAGCCACGGAGACCGTCGCAATCGGACCCCCGACCCACGTCTAGGCAGGGACGTACAGGTACGCCAATGTGCCTGTCCGTGCCATTCTGCCGACGTAAATGTACATGCGGTGGTCCTGAAACAGTTAAAGGGGGTTGTAAAGTCAGAACTTTTTTTATCTTAATGCATTCTATGCATTAAGATAAAAAGCCTCCTGTGTGTATAGCAGCCCCCCCCCCTAACACTTACCTAAAGTCCCTCTATGTCCAGTGATGTCCACAAGTGTGTCTCAGCCATCCAAGATTCTCCTTCCTGATTGGCTGAGACACAGTCAATCAAATTCAGCTAGCCAATCAGGGAAAAGATGGGACGGGCCGGGTCATGGCTCTGTGTCTGAATGGACACAAGAAGCTCTGACTCAGCTTGGGTACCCCCATAGCAAGCTGATTGCTGTGGGGGCACTGAATGGGAGGGAGAGACCAGGATCACAGAAGAGGGACCCGAGAAGAGGAGGATCCAGGCTGCTTTGTGCAAATCCACTGCAACAGAGCAGGTAAGTAAAACACGTTTGTTATTTTTATAGGCAAAAAAAAAAAGACTTTACAATCTATTGAAGTTTAGGAGTCTAAAGAGGTGAGAATAAAAAAAGAAAATAGGGACTATAAATCCCAATGTTGTGATTTATGTTCCCCTCTTACTGTATGCTGTCATTACGATGGTTTAGCAGAAATATAACTTAAACTATTTATATAAAGTATGCTTACCATTTTAATATTCAGATCAGTCATTGGACAGACAAGGTAAATGCAATGCTTTTTTTCTCAGAGAATAGGTGCAGGTACTCCTCCCTTCTAAGTCACTTTGTTTCTCCTCCCCCTACCCACCTCCAATCAAGCACTGACCCTTGGATCTACCCCTGCCCACCTCAGTGCCATGAACATTGGTTGCACCCCATCTACTCAGCTCCCAGTACAGCCCATGTTAAAAAATATAGAGCCAAGTATAATTTTGTAGTGCTAAGTAATTTGTATAGAATTTGGTAATCATAACAAGAAAAGCAATAACATAGATTTCCTGCAGCCAGCAGCAAAAAACTCCGCAAGCAACAGTAGACCCTCAGCAGCAACAACAGATCTCCCATCAGCCAGCAACAGTAGACCCCTCCCTAAACAGTAGGTCCCTACCAGGAATAGTTGATACCCCCACCCCCCAGTAACAAAAGATCTCCCACCAGCAACAATAGATTGCAATGCAAAAATATATCTTCTTCAGCAACAAAAGATCCCCCAGCAGCCAGCATCCCTCCATCACACCCCAGTACTCCATTTGCTATTGCATTCTGTACATTCAGTCCTGGAGGTGTCAGAACTGTGTTCCCAGTGTTCCCGCTGAAAAAAAGCCCTAGGTAACCATCAACCTTATTGGAGAATAAGTATGTGTCAAATTGCATTTGTGTTGAGTGAAATATATATTGGACTACCAATATCCAGATTTGCCAGACATCAGCCTACATATATTTGCCAAACTGTGAAAACTTGTGTTGTCAGGGCTACTTACCTTTAACATGTTTTACCTGGAGTGTTGTGGCTTAGGCCAATCAGAGCGGTGCACTCCACCCAACAAGCCATGGCCAATCAAAATGGTGCCATCCCTCTAAATGGCAGCAGCCAATCTAGCAGAGTTGTTCTCTACAAATCAGCCTACAGGAAGTCTGTGCAGTGGCCCATTTCCACTGTCAAGCTGCCACCAAGCAGAGCAGCTTTCACCTTTTGTCCAGTTTACAGTATTTAAACTTGAGACTTCTCTTAAATTTTTGCTTGATCAACACTTTCACTAGCTAGCTGCTGTGCCCCTGACAATCTTTCCTGGTATGCAGCCTGCATTATTTTATTGATTTCTGTATACCAACATTTGGCTTTGTTTCCTCATTATCTAGTCAATACTTTATACTACCCAACACATATATTTTAGACTATAGTCCCTACTGCTCAATTGGGGTGAGGTAAGGTCTGTAAACTACCATAGAGTAATTCAGATCTGCCACGTAAAGCGGACCAGTGCTCTGAAGTCCACTTTTTGTTTGTTTGGATGTTCATTTAGCTTTAATTATTGCTCCAACTGGCCCCCTGCCTCTATTCTCACCTAGGTGATAGTGACATTGGTCTTGTTCCTAAAGCCTCCTGGGATATGTGTTGCCATCAGTTCATTAATTCATGATTTTTTTTACCTTTTTTGAAAAAAAAAAAGTGAAATTGTAGAGGTATAATGTACGCCATTACCAATTCACATGCAGGGGCTGGAATCTGGGGGTCCCTTTTGTTAAAGGGGGCTTCCAGATTATGATAAGTCCCCTGCCTGCAGACCCCTTCAACCACCGGGCAAGGGTTGTGGGGATGAGGCCCTTGTCCCCATTAACATGGGGACAAGGTGCTTTGGGGGGCACAGACCCCCAAACATCCTCCCTATGTTGAGGGCATGTGGCCTGGTACAGTTCAGGAAGGGGGGCGTCCCCTCTCTTTTCCTGTGGCCTGCCAGGTTGCGTGCTCGGATAAAGGGTCTGGTATGGATTTTTGGGGGGACCCCACGCCATTTTTTTTATTTTGGTGCAGAGTTCCCCTTAAAACCCATAGCAGACCTTAACGCTCTGGTATGGATTTTTTGGGAGAACCCCAAGTCATTTTAAAAAAAAATTACACGGTGTTCCCCTTAATATCCATACCAGACCTGAGGGGCTAATGTTCAAGTCGAACTCACGCTCGACACGAACATAAAGCTCATCCCTACTCCTAACATATACTAACTGTAGAACACAGTGTTTATCAACCAGGGGTCTGGAAAACCGTAGGGTTCCTCCCGAGATTGCTAGGGTTCCTGAAGCAATGAGCAACTTTTGCCTCTCAGATAAGTAACCACTTACTTAGATTTTTAGCTATCGGTAAGAGGGAATTCCTCCCACTGACCAATAAGGTAAGGAGCATTTTTGCCACTGGCCATTACATTAATATACAGGGAGCTTAAAGTTAAAGTTAATTAAAGGCTAACATAGTATGAACGTATTAATAATAATAATGATATTACAATACAATAGAATAGCTTCGACCAGCTCAACCCCACAATTTAGAGTTTGTGGTAAACCTAGTCATTTCTCTCAAAGCAGATGTATGGGAAAAATCTGTATTCTAAACCATTGTGTTGTTGCTTGCAATTAAAGTGACTTTTATTTTTCTTTGCATAGTCCCAGTTCATGGAAAGAAAACCTTCCCCAGGTGTCTTGGGCCCAAAATCTCCTCCTTCTGTCAGGTGCGTGGTGCAAATACCATATGAAGAAAAATTCAATCCGGATGGCCGCACTTCAACAATAATTTCTTTATTGGTAAAAATCCATACAGCAAATGATGGAATGTTGACATGTTTCACACCGTAACTACTGGTGCTTATTCATAGCTAGATTTTTAGACAAATAGTAATGGTTTATATACACATGCCAAAACAGGCGAACGAGTTGGGCTTGACTGAATAATTAAACAATTAAAAAAATTGATGGAGTAGCAGATTCTTGTTACACATCACAACTTGGCCCTGACTAACACCACGTTGGATCCGCCAAGACACATATATTTCATAGATATCTTAACTGTACCATTGGATTCATGTAATTTATTCAATAAAGCCCAGATCTTTGCTAGATTATACACATTTCATTACTTTTAGAATGCCAAAGACGTATGCACAAACCTCTAAAAACATAGATGAGAAGTAAAAACATCAAGAAGCAAGAAGAGAGAAGAAACCCAGAAAACCCAGACACTTGCTTTGACATGTGTATATAGCTTCATTGATGCTGGAGGAAAAGTTGTTTCTGTGGAAATCTCTGCAAAAAGCGGCATCAGCCTCTTCAACTCCATGAAGACTCAAGGATTCTGTCCAGACGGGAAATGATAACTCACTAAGCCATCTCAGGGTCCTTTACTGATTTCAAGGGTATAGAGGGTACTACATAAGTATGAAAACAAAAGGTATCGTGGGGAAGCTGTAGACAGGCAAAGGGTAAAACTGGAAGCTGGAAGTCCAAAGTTGAGATTTATGGTCGTGTGTACTCTAAAGTAGGATGGGAGAGGGCAGTAGTTTCTGTAGGGTAAGGACTTTTCACAGGTAACCTGGCCATAAACTAGTATTATTTCAGGCAAAATTTTTATTTTTAAGAACTTTCCTTCTATTTTCTAATGGTTAGTAGGATCAAATTGATTTTCCATGTGAAACGTGGCAACCATTTCCCTCCCCTGCCTGCACGTCTGTGCAATGTGTTCCTCTTATGGATTTTCAATAAAGGTGTTTTCTTGATCTTACGTTGGGAGTGCAGCCATCCAAATTACTTTGTTTGGATTAGCACAGCTGGGCATGCACCTTAGTCTCCAGAGATCATACAGCCATGGACTATGTGTAAAGGGTCAAATTGATGTTTTGTTTCAACTGCATTGATGAGAAAATTTGAAGTATGGACGTTTTTTTGGTTCCAACACTGTTGGTTTCTTTTTTTGTATAGTCTATTCATTCCAAAGTGGAATGTTAAAAGCAAGCAAAAATTTGAAGTGTGATCAAAAGACATTTGTCAAGTCATTGAATTTGCTGAGAACGTATTCGAAAATCTACTAGTGTATGGCCAGCTTTACAGTCCAAGGCATGGGAGTCGGTTTGTAAGTTGTAGTTGCTGCCTGTGTTTTCCTGTCCCAGTGACATTTGTTCCCCTTATTCCTTGTCCTGCTTTCACAGGAGCCAAATATGAAGGGGAATCTCCCCAGTGAAGCTACAGACATCAATAACAGGCAGAAGTTTCCGTGAAGCCCACTTGATTCAAAACTAGAAAAAAAAATGTGGCTGAAGTTTATAATTCATTATATACTATATGTACATGTTACAAGCAGAGAAGCATCAGTTAATTTAAAACACTAATTTACAACAAAACAGGGTGATTCCACCAGTTTGTTTCATATCACATTCAGTTTCATAGTTTACAATGCAAATGCACTTTTATTCTAGGCACCTACAGTTGCTATCAAAGCTTTTTGATGCCAGCACATAATTGTGTCACTTAACAAAGGCTTTGCTTGCCAATACAATTCTAAATTATATTAAGAAAATCTGTTTAATTTTCTAGTTTAATTAACGTGCTTCATTGAAGAAGAGCTGGTTCACAGGTCAAGTACTGTCACTTTAAAACAATGTCAAAGGGCTTGGAGAAATTGTATTTTTTTATGTCAGTGCCATTACTTCAACTCTTGCAGACACAGATTAAAAAATTCTGGTGAGCGCACGCCAATAAATGTGTTTACCTGATAATTCATGATGGCTACAAGCTTGGCATGCTAGCTTCTGGAATCCCAGAAAATAATTAGCATATATTGTGCTTCTGTTAGAAACTGAATATATGCAGGCCCCTGCATGTGAATGCTGCTCCATGTACACACCTACCTAGCAAACGTGTTTGCAAATAATGATCCCCATTAAATAGCATGACAGATGTGTATGTTCATACAACAGTACCAGCATCTGAGCATCAGTATATAAAGATCACTAGTCTTTTGGTGCTTTTTGCATTGGTTTACAGGTACAGTGGGTATCAAACTTTGGGCACCCCAGGTAAAAAAAAATATTAATGTGCATAACAAAGCCAAGGAAAAAATGGAAATATCTCCAAAAGGCATCAAATTACAGATTAGACATTGTTATAATATGTCAAAAAAGTAAGATTTTATTTCCATCATTTACACTTTCAAAATTACAGAAAACAAAAAAATGGTGCCTGCAAAAGTTTGGGAACCCTGCAGAGTTAATATCTTGTACTGCCCCCTTTGGCAAGTATCACAGCTTGCAAATTCTTTTTGTAGCCAGCCAAGAGTCAATTCTTGTTTGATGTATCTTTACCCATTCTTCCTTACAAAAGTCTTCCAGTTCTTTGAGATTTCTGGGCTGTCTGTCACGCACTGCTCTTTTAAGGTCTATCCATGGATTTTCAATTATGTTGAGGTCAGGAGATTGTGAAGGCCATGGCAAAACCTTTAGTTTACGCCTCTTGATGTAATCCCCCATGAATTTTGAGGTGTGTTTAGGATCATTATCCATTTGTAGAAGCCATCCTCTCTTTAACTTCAGCTTTTTCACAGATGGCATCAAATTACCATCCAAAATTTGCTGAAATTTTATTGAATCCATTTTTCTTTCTACTCGTGAAATGTTCCCTGTGCTACTGGCTGCAATACAACCCCAAAGCATGATTGATCCACCCTCATGCTTAACAGTGGACAGAGGTTCTTTTCATTAAATTCTGTGCCCTTTCTTCTCCAAACGTACCTTTGCTCATACCGACCAAAAAGTTATATTTTAACCTTATCGGTCCACAGAACTTGTTTCCAAAATGCATCAGGCTTGTCTATATGTTGATTTGCAAAGTTCGCTGATTTTTGTGGTGAGGACATAGAAGAGGTTTTCTTCTGATGACTCTTCCATGAAGACCATATTTGTACAAGTACCTCTTTATAGTGGAATAGTGTACCACAACTCCAGTGTCTGCCAGATCTTTCTGGAGGGATCGTGCAGTCAAACGTGGGTTTTAAATTGCTTTTCTCACAATCCTGCGAGCTGTTCTGTCTGATAATTTTCTTGGTCTTCCAGATCTTGTTTTAACTTACACTGTTCCTGATGACTGCCATTTCTTAATTACATTCCGAACAGAGGATATTGCCATCTGAAAAAGCTTTGCTACCTTGAATCTTCTTATAGCCTTCTCCAGCTTTGTGAGCGTCAACTATTTTCAGTTTCAGTTTTCTAGACAACTGCTTAGAAGAACCCATGGTGCTGATTGTTGGGGCAAGGTCAAATGAGTCTGGGCATTTTAAACCTTTGAGATTGACATCACCTGGTGTTCCCAGACGATTATTGAGAACAATCCATGACGATTTTACCACCTTTATGATCGGGGCATTTTTTGCTATTTGATACTGTGCTACTTTAACTGGTAATTGTGTGGGCATACAACACTGTATGCAAACAAAATTTATATACTTTTTTTCACACAAATAGAGCTTTCTTTTGATAGTATTTGGTCACCACTTGGTTTTTGTGTTTTGCGCTACAAATGAAAAAAGACCAAACGATTAAAAAAAAATATGTTTTTTTCTTTTCTTTCTGCTATAAAACATATCCCATTTGTCATAAATTTAGGTCAAAATGTATTCTGCTACATGTCTTTGATAAAAAAAATAAAGGTTATATAAGTGTATTTTTATTGGTTTGTGTGAAAAAATATTGCAATTGCAAACAATGGCGTATACTGTATACTGGAATTGTTTTTATACTATTAATGGTGCTGATCAGTGACGTATAAGTGGGACTGTGTGGTGGGAAATCTGACACTAACTGATGCTGGGGGGAACTGATTAAGGAAGAGATATAGCCAAAGCTTGTTTGGCTGTACTTCTCCTATGGATCACAGGAGTGCAATTAGTTTTGCACTCCTGTGACCCCGATTTCTGAAGTCTGCTCTCTGCTGTCATCACAGAAATCAGTCTAGGCACCACGTCATCACGACAATGGAGTCTGGATCGGACAGTTTCCTGGATAGACACCCAGCTCAGCCTCTCAGCGAGCCTCTGAGTGACTGACCTGGCCGCCCAATCCACAGCCCAGCATTCCAATGAGCAAGGAGGGGACATAGCAGAGAGCTGTGACTGACAGTCACCAGCTCTCTGCTCAGGGAACTGTCAGAAGCAAGAATTTCGTGGTGTTCGATTGCTCAGTTCTCAGTGCAGAGGCAAGATTGGAGTTGCGCTAAAAAAAATTTAAATGGGTAAAGAAAAAAGAGTGATAAACAAATGGTTTTAGACCAAGTGCGAGTTAGTGTCTTTATATGGATCCGAAATCCAAATAAAGCATGCTTTATCTCCTTTATAACATGTAAGTGTAACTTTTATTAAACCTCTGAAGACTTTTAAAACATACTTCACTATGTGGGCTATTTACTTGTTTCCAGTGCACTGCTGACATCTGGAGGATCTACAATACACCCCGACATTAGCTGCTCCACTAATCCCTGAATCAAGGCTTTCCTTCTTTATGCGGTTTCCTATTTTGGCTTCTGGTAAGCCTTCAATTTATTTGGTGACACGGTGGTGGTGTTAATCTAGTTACAATCTAGGACAGCATACATCCTAATTTAAGTTTCATTTTTTATGTGCTGTTTGGCGTACTTCACTATGTATATTTAAAAAAAAAAAATTTGGGCAATCAACTGCTGATGCATCTGGAGCCTCCCACAATCTGTATCCTGTTTTATCAACCTGCTGTGGACTCCCAAAGGCCCTGGCTGGGTTATAGCTGCAAGCGTGTTATGCTTGCCTTCTGGTAAGCCTCCACTGTTTATCACACTATCATTCTGGTGTTAGATATACACATGTTTCTTTCCTAGGACTGCCCGTTAAGGACATTTCTAATGATTTATGGTTCACCATCAACACTTTATTGGTTTATGTTTGCCACTTGAGTACACTGGACTTCGGATCCATATAAAGACACTAACTCGCACTTGGTCTTTTCTCCTGCATAATATAGTGTATGTATAACACTTAGTGGTTGCTGCTTGTAGTTATTGTTATTTGTGCATGTTAGCGCGGTAATCTCTTTGCATATATCTCAGTGCAGAGGCGCCAGGGGACAGATGCAGCATCGGACCCATGCTGCATTCACCTAGGTAAGTATTAATATTAAAAAAGGCTAAACCCATACTTCTTTTAACTTCCACTGACATCACTATGACACTAATACTGTGAACAGTGCTAATAATAGTCACTGTACTAATGATACTGGCTGTGAAGGGGTTAACATTGAGTGTCAATTAATGTACTGTGTGTGTTGTGTAATGTTTCCTGCTTTGCAGGGAGAACAAAACAGCACATCTCCCCTGACAGAGAGCTCCATCTTGTCATTCGCTCAGCTGATCAGTAGGTGTCGGACATAAATCATTGGCCGGGATCCACTAATCAGCTTGTGCTGCAGAAAATGCAAGCACAACCGGGATGATGCGCTTGCATGCCCTCTACCCGGAAGAAACGGATCACATACATGTACATGATCCAGCACAGGGGGGCTGCTCTGCTGTAATATATCTGTGGTAGGCAGTCCCCAAGTGCTTAAAATGTCTTTGATTGGGAATTTTCAAAATTCTGCATTTTATTTAAATATTTCCCCAAAATATTTTTTGATAGTTCCAGAGAGCACAATTTGCTTTTTATGTAGATCAAAGGCTACACTCCAACCTAGCTACCCCTTCCAATGTGCTCAAAGAGAAGTCTACAAGTGTATGAAAACATTAGTATACTCTGAAATACTGGACTAAGCAGGGGCAGTAGCTACCCAGTCAGCTGATAATATCAGAAGCATAAACGTGCACACAGGGTGTGGCAGATGTGTCCAGGCACACCCTAATCACCCTGTGCAGAACAGATTCCCCCTACTTGCCTGGCTCCCCCTCCTCCCCCCCTTGAAGCACTGCTGGCTTTCCTCCTCTCCCACCACCTGTTGCACCACTCTCTATTCAACCATTTTGGCATAATAGTGCTGATGATATCTCCACACATTGTAATTAACATGTTTTAACTACTCCAGCATTGTGAATGTGGTTCTGATTGTCAGGGGGATCTGTCCACGCCCACAGGGCAGGTAGGGTGCACCCCTGAGTCTGGCACAATCAATCCAGCATACCATATATAAGCAAGCAAGCTGGACTTGTTTGTTAGGCTCCGAGGAAGAGGAACTCCTCTAAATGCATTAGCCTATGCCTCTACAGGATAGTTTCATGTGATGTGGACAGCTGTATGGACCCATGTGGAGGAATTTTATTATATGCTTTTATTCAAGCCTATTTTTGTGAGTATATTACCTACCTTTATACATTATTAAAACAATTGTTTGGGTATAATGCGCTAGGCCTACATGCCTTCTGTTGCTGTCATGTTCCAGTGCTTCAGATTCCCCAGTCTGTGAAGAGCAGCGAGAAGTGCATTATTTAATTTAAAGCTTCAGAATAAAGAGTTCATGTTTGTATAGCCGTCCATTGCACAGCGCAGGAGATTGAATTGTTTCTTCTGGATCTATACTGGAACTTAGGTAAGCATTTGGGGATGGGAGAGAACAGTTAGTTGGGTGTTTTTTTTAACTTAATGCAGGGAATATATTAAGGTAAAAATCAGTTAGGCCCTGTACACACAGGCAAGAATCTCGTCAGGAAAAACCCATAGTTTTCCCTGACAAGATTCTTGGCAAGAATCTCTTGCCACCCGAGTGTACACACTGACCTTTCAAAAGAACCGCGGTTCTATTGAAAGGCAAGAGCGTGGTGACATCATTGTGTACGACGAGCATGCGCTCGTCACATTCAATGCCGCCGCCGCCGTCGCCGCCATCTTGCTTCACCCTACCTATGGCGTGAAAGCTACTGCGCATGTGTCAAAGTCATTTTGAGCATGCGTGGGTTTCCACTGCGACAGGTATATACACACTCTTGGGTTTCTCGTCGGGAAACAGGCCAACAAGAATCTCGACGAGAAAAAAGAGGGCAGGTTCTCTTGTTTTCTCATCGAGATTCTGGCCAGATTTCCAGACGAGAAACCTGAAAGCCTCATACACACGCTCGGTGTACTCGGCAAGAAGCAGTTTTCTTGCTGGTTTTTGCCGAGAAAACCGGTCGTGTGTAAAAGGCTTTATACTTTATAATCCCTTTTTAGATCTTTTGTTCTGACTCTAGGCTTTTTCCTGAGCACAATTCAACCTTCTAAGCTGGTGATGCACTACTCTTTTTCCAACCCAGTTAAGGCAGATCTATTAACCTCCCTGGCGGTGTTCCCGAGCGTGACTCGGGGTGTTTTTTTCTTGCTAAGAACGGTATCCCCGAGTCACGCTCGGGGTAGACATGCAGAGCCTGCAGCGCGCGCTGTCTTACCTTCTTCCTGGATCCAGCGATGCACCACGCTGTGTGAGCGAGCGGGTGCTCGCTCGATTCACACAGCGTCCCCGTGTGCCGCCGAGCTCCGTTCCCTGCGACGTTACGACGCACGGGAGCGGAGAATGGCGCCAAATTCAAAAAAGTAAACAAACACTTTACATCCAGTATACTGTAATCTTATAGATTACAGTACTGTATGTAAAAAATACACACCCCCCATGTCCCTAGTGGTCTGTCCTGTGCCCTGCATGTTCTTTTATATAATAAAAACTGTTCTTTCTGCCTGGAAACTGTAGATTGCCCATAGCAACCAAAAATGTCCCTTTATGTCAAAAATGGTTTTAGATCAGCTAGAAAACAGCGATAATAAATTATAATCACTTGCAGAATTTAGCGATAGCGTTTTGTGGGGAAATTCGTCATAAAAAAAAAAAATAATAATGACAGCACAAATTCTGCAACTGAGCAAATTTCAGTGATTTTGATTTGATTACATTATTGAATAATTTTTACTATAATTATATTATTATTTGTTATAATTTTTTATAATTATTTATTATATTATCATTTTTAATAAAAAAAAAAAAAATCATACCCGGGATGCCTATTAGACTCTTGTTTGGATAGATTTAAGTGAGTTATTCCTAAGAATTACAAGCCTACAGTATAAAACGCCAAATTCCCTTGCAAATAATGGTACCGCTTTCAGCACCTAAAATCTTAAAGAATCATACCGCCAGGGAGGTTAAACAGCTGCTGTGAGTTCCAGTGGAGTAATCCTGGGCATTGCATCTAAAACATCCAGTAATGACATTCACATATACAGTGGCTCTGTGGAACACCTGGTACTTGCGGGGACCCCAAATCTACAAATGGTAACTCTCAAAGCATGCTGTCCTATCACTTGGTCAGACTTCACAGACCAAATGCTGAACAGCATATCAATTACTGGACTGACCTTCTTCTGGGACACACCACTAACCCACTGTTACTATGTAACTGGTAACTGTTCTTGACAGCTACAGTGGAATTGATTGGTTTATGTATGTAGCTAGAGTGGCTGAAATAGACTGCAAAATGGTATTGTGCAGAAATAAAAAAAAATTAATGCCCATTATGCCTGCAACCTGTTTGGTCAAGATGTGTAGAACTACATTAAAATATATATTACCCTTAGATGTTTTCATGTATTATTGTCATAGAACATTCAAGCACAACATGCTTAATAATGTCAGAAGCTTAATGGACTTCAAATATCAATCCAATAGAGAATTTGTAGCAGTATTTGAAAAGGCTGTTCACTCACGATCTGTATGCACACAAAAATTACAACAAAAATAGTCTTTGCGCTAGAAATGTCAAATCCAAAGTGATAACACACTGACCAAGGAATACCTTAAAGCAGAGTTCCACCCAAAAATGTAACTCCTATGGCATGCAATACCACATGTGGCCAGAGGTGGGGGGTGCCGAAGATCGCCCCCCCCCCACCTCTGAGAAATACTCGGGAAGGCTCGGGGACAGCTCGGCTGAACTCGGAAAACATTGGAAAGGCTCAGGAACCGAGTATTTTCAATTTCTTTCAAGTATTTCCAAGTATTTCTGCTCCGGCACCCCCGCATCTCACGCCAAATGCGGTACTGCACACCACTGTGACTTTATTCCTGTTGGTTTTGCGAGACAACAATCGCAAACCGAGTCCGGATTAAAAAAAAAAACAGTGCTTGTATTGCGAAACACTCGTTAACCGCTTTACTCGCAATCTGAGGTTTCACTGTAATTATAACTTAGGCATATTGTATGTATGTTGCCATACTATCCCCCATATGTTTTTTAGTTTAAATTCGATACATTTTGATCATAGGGTTAAAAAAAAAAACAGGCCAATTAATTGCAGCTACAAAAGGGCTCTCTGAATAACAGGGGGCGGATCTGAGGAAGGAGGCCACGCCCCCGAAACATGTTATCCTGACAATTACAAAATCCTCTATCAGTTGGCTTCACCAGAGTTCTGCCTGGAACAAGAGTTTCTAGGCGCCCCCTGGCCCTCTCCTGACCGGCTGTTTCTTCAATTAGTGATCATCTCATTCGCTACGTGTCGAAAGCTGCTTGATAGTTACATAGTTACATAGTTAGGCAGGTTGAAAAAAGACACAAGTCCATCCAGTTCAACTATAAAAATATAAAATAATAATAATAATAATATTATACAATCCCATATACCCACAGTTGATCCAGCCTATTGATGAGCCTGTGTCTGTGGAGCCAGCCCATCCAGCAGTCTTCTCATCCTCTCTGAAGTATGGATGTGTCCCTCGCTAAGGCTCTCTATTGGAGGAACTGTTTGACGGTGTTTATTCACCTTTACTTTTATATCCAAGACATTATTGCACCATGAGCCTGTGCACTTGTATTCCCTTTCGTTTTTATGATCCCTATGCGACATGACAGAGCTGGAGAAGTTCTGCAGAGGCGTAGGGAAAAAATTCAGCATCCAGATTTGCAAGGTGATAAAGTATTTTCCATACTGATTCAAGGATGTAAATGCTGCAAAGATGTATCTACTAAATACTGAATTGAATATGGGTGCACATTTATATAGTCAGTTATTTTGTATAGTTTCCATTGTAATTGTTTTAATTCACTTAGCAGAGGTCTATTTGAGCACCATCTGCATTCTTGTTTCCCCTTGAACATTGACCTATGTAAGATGTTATTCCAGAAGAGCATGCATGATCAAAAATTGTGATAGCTATTTTCCCAATTTTACCTTAAACAGTTCTAGTTACTGTTACACACCAGATTTTGCCCTCTTGAATTTCAGTAAATCAACCCCACAGTTTACTTTTTTATTTTTCTGTAACTTCACTTGAAGTGTCACAAATGACACTTCATTCAAGTCTCTTCACAGCAGAAAAGCTGCGGTGTAGTGCCATGCAATGTGCCGCTGTTCTGTTTCAAATGCTGATTTATGCATCAAGATACCTTCTTAGGCCCAGTCTGTTTGGACAGTATGGTCATCTGATGACTTGTCACCATCTATTGGCAGCTTAACTCTTCATAAGACACAGAAGTCGAATCCAATGCAATGTTACATCAGATAATTGCAGAGGACAAGGCTGGACTATGACTAAAATTTGGCCCTGAACTTAATCCAGACCGGCCCACTTTAACTTTTAGTGTTTCCATCACCATCCCCTTACATTAGAGTGTCCCCAACAGCATTCCCCTTAGACCAGAGTGTCCCCATCAGTACCCCCTTACATCAGAGTGTCCCCATCAGCACCCCACTTACATCAGAGTGTCCCCATCAACACCCTCTTTTACATAAGAGTGTCCCCATCAGCACCTCCTTACATCAGAGTGTCCCCATCAGCACCCCCTTACATCAGAGTGTCCCCATCAGCACCCCCTTACATCAGAGTGTCCCCATCAGCACCCCCTTTTACATCAGAGTGTCCCTATCAGAGTCCCTTTTACATCATAGTGTCCCCATCAGCACACCCCTTACATCAGGTGTCACCCCTCTCCTCCCATTCCCACGTGTACTCACAGCTCTCCAGACTGAAGGCAGCTTGTTCTTCCTCTCTCCAGTCATGTTATAAGTATTAAGGTGATAGAGGAAGGAAAGTCTACTGGCTGTCTACTTCCCCCTGCACCTGGAGGGAGCAGAAAGCCTAATCCTCACTCCAGCAAGTGTCGGCAGCTGCTCCTTGGTGACAGCAGTGAAATTGCGATCATTCATGTTAGTGCGGAGCAGCTCTAGGACTGCCCCTGACCGGCCCACTGAGCCATTGGCCCACTGGGAGACTCCATGTATACCCGATGGCCAGTACATACCTGATAGAGGATGTGTTTTTTAGTCTTTTGAGGGCTAAGAAGAAAATTACTTTCCTAAGCCCTATTTTTTTTCCAAACCACTAACACTGTCTGAGGGAACATAGAAGGAACAAGAAGCTTCTAGCTAAGGACTGAACTGATTGACACTAAACAACAAGTGAGGATGGAGGGAGATATCAAAAGCAAACAAGTTGCAGTGACTATTAACCACCTCTAGATGTCAACTTACTACCGAGCAATAATACCTGATGCAGTTCAATACCACACAGAAACACAGAAAAACACCACAGAAAAAATACACATATAGGTGGCAGAATACCTGCAATAACATGATGCTTGTATCATTGTTTTATAGCAAAACCCAATGCTGCATGTTGGTGTGAACATGCCAAATTCAAAAGAAGGCCCTTTGCCATGTGTTTGTGTTGTGCCTGCAGATTTGCCCAATGCAGCACAACAACACTGGTGTGAGCCTACCTTTAGTCACACTAGTACTCCTGTCTCTGGCAACAATTTGGAACATGATTGCTGAGGAAACTACTCACCTGCTATGTCAGCCTGCCATATGAAATTCTTCATTTGGTCATTGGGGTGCCTATCAGGTCCATCAGAGAGACAGCACACCACCAGTTAACCTCCCTGGCGGTATGATTCTGTCTGGAATTACATAGCAAAAGCGGTACAATTATTTGCATGGAAATTTGGCGTTTTATACTGTAGGCCTGCAATTCTTAGGAATAACTCGCTTAAATCTGTCCAAACAAGACATCCCGGGTATGATAAAGTTTGAAAAACAAAATCATAATTTTTTATATAATAAAAAACTATAAATAATTATAACAAATTATAATGTAATTATAATAAAAAATATTCAATAATTTAATCAACTCAAAAACACTGAAATTTTCTCAGTTGCAGAATTGTCGCTGTCATTATTTTTTTTTTTTATGACAAATTTCCCCACAAATGGCTATCGCTCAATTCTGCAAGTGATTATAATTTATTATCGCTGTTTTTTAGCTAATCTAAAACCATTTTTGACATAAAGGGACACTTTTGGTTGCTATGGGCAATCTACAGTTTACAGGGAGAAAGAACAGCTTTTATTATATAAAATGACATGCAGGGCACTGGACAGACCACTAGGGACAAGGGGGGTGTGTATTTTTTACATACAGTACTGTAATCTATAAGATTACAGTATTCTGTATGTAAAGTGTTTGTTTACTTTTTTGAATTTGGCGCCGATCTCCGCTTCCGTGCGTCGTAACGTCGCAGGAAACGGAGATCGGCGGCACACAGGGGACGCTGTGTGAATCGAGCGAGCAGCCGCTCGCTCACACAGCGTGGATGCATCGCTGGATCCAGGAAGAAGGTAAGCCAGCGTGCGCTGCAGGCTCTGCATGGCTACCCCGAGCGCGACTCGGGGATACCGATCGCAGCAGGAAAAACCCACCCCGAGTCACGCTCGGGGATACCACCAGGGTGGTTAAAGGAGCAGCAGGCTGACAATGGGTTTGATTTAAATATAAACAGTGCAGTGCTAAACCATTATACACAATGAGTGATACACTGATGATGTCATATGTGATAAAATGCAATAGGGCGGAGCCACCTACTAACGCAACTATGTATGCGCAAATCACCGTTGTCCATTTTGGCTACTGGAGGAAGTACTATTTCCAGCGTTTTCATGCCTAAATAATTGTTGCCTATGTGAGTGTTACTCTTTTTTATTAAAGCGGGGGTTCACCCAAATAATTTTTTTTTTAAATTACATGCAGGCGAGTTGTTAAAATGACAATCAGCTGTTTTTTTTTTAAATCCTTGCCGTACATACCGTTTTAGATGTATATCTTCACCGCGGCTTCCGGGTATAATCTGCAGAACTGGGTGTTCCTAATTGATTGACAGGCTTCCGACGGGCGCATACAGCGCGCCACGAGTTGCCGAAAGAAGCCGAACCTCGGTGCGCAGACGCTGTATAGAGCTGACTCGCAGTGAACATATACATCTAAAACGGTATGTACGGCAAGGATTTAAAAAAAAAACAGTTGATTGTCATTCTAACAACTCACCTGCATGTAATGTTAAAAAACATTTTTTGGGTGAACCCTAGACATGTGCATTCGTTTTCGTTAGAATGCATTTTCGTCCGAAAATCTGTTTTTTTCGTTATTGTTTTAAGAAACGATAACGAAAGCGCAAGAAACGAAAACCGAAAGATCCGACATAAAAAATGCTTAATTTTCATTTTCGTTTCGTTAAAAATTTGATATAGAGAGATTCGACATTATGGGGAAAAGATTCGACATTATAGAGAAAAGATTCGACACTATAGAAATAATAGATTCGACATTACAGAGATTAGATTTCGATTCATGAGAAAATAGATTCGACATTATTACTAGTCATACAACATTAGAATTCTTGTAGGCGGAATATTCGAACGGAAATGTACGATTCGACGTAAAGATTCGACGTTCCGTCGAATATTCTTTTGACCATTCGACAGAAACCAAATCAAAAGAAAAACGAAATAAATCAAAACGATTTTCGGGAGTAACTAAATAAATTTATTTTCCAAACGAAACGAAATCGAAAAAACTAAACGAAATATTCCAGTCTGCAAATGTCTAGTGAACCCCAGCTTTAAATCAGTTTTATCAACGATAATACATTATGGCCCGGATTCATGTACCTGGGCGTATCTTTATTCTGGCGTAGCGTATCTTGTTTACGCTACGCCGCTGCAACATTGAGAGGCAAGCCTGGTATTCACAAAGAAAATACGCGCAACGTTGCGGCGGCGTAGCATATAGTTGTCGGCGTAAGTCGACGTAAGTCAAATTAGGTGGAAGTGGGCGTGATTTATTATAATGAAGGGTGACCCCATGTAAATGAAGGGCCGAATGAACAGCGCATTCGCCATCCCATGGACGCTTCCCAGTACGCATGCGCAGAATCACGTTGGGACAAACGCCTAAGATAAGTCTAATCACTGAATGTAACCTACGCACAGCCCTATTCACGTAGTACTACGTAAACGACGTACAATACGATGGCTGTTCCCTCGTCCATACCTTTGCATGACTTACCCCTGCTTTATGTGGGGTAAGTTTACGGCGGACGTACGACTTACGTAAACTGCATATATTAATGCGTCGGGCGCAAGTACGCCCATGAATCGGCGTGTCTTACTAATTTGCATATTTAACATGAGTACGCCGAATGCGTCCACCGTAACTATGCGCCCATGATACGCCGGTGTAGGCAAGTTACGTCGGGCGGCTGAAGCCTTGTTTTACGACATATCTAGCTTTGCGAATCGGTGTAACAATACGACGGCGCACATTTTTTTACTTACGACGGCGTATCTCTAGATACGCCAGCATAAAACTTTTGTGAATCCGGGCTATGTGTTCTCTTTTTATGACATATGGATTGCTAATACATCTGGACACCTGAGTTATAGTGGGTTTAGTGACAGCGGATACCGAGCCCCCCATAGCATACGGTTACCTGGAGGAGTTCTCTGTAACCTGGATGGTGGACCTATGTCCCATAAATTTGAGAGTGATCTGACCACTAACATACAGTGGTCACACGAGTTCTGGTAAGCGCTATAGGAGCTCTCTGTGGTGACAATCTGGTTTTCTTCCTATTGACCTCCACCCCTTAAACACCTCTTGTGGGATTGTCAGTCTTCTTCTTAACTATTCAGATTCTGGAGATTTAAGACTATTTATATTTATATGTGTTTTTTTTGGGACATACAGTAAGTCACTATTATCACAGATTATTTTGCACAGTTTTTTCACTCATGTGTATAAAGGTTTAGCGCTGAACTGTTTATATTTATGTTTGTAATGTCAAAGAAGCTTTATTGGTTTCATATATTCAAGCGAAGATTTGCATTTTGTATATATATATATATATATATATATATATATATATATATATATATATATATATATATATACTGTATCTTACAAAAGTGAGTAAACCCCTCACATTTTTATAAATATCTTATTATATCTTTTCATGTTACAACACTGAAGAAATTACACTTTGTTACAAAACAGTGTACATTTGATGCCCCCTCAAAATAACTCAACACACAGCCATTAATGTCTAAACCACTGGCAACAAACGTGAGTACACCCCTAAGTAAACATGTCATAATTTGGCCAGATTAGCCATTTTACCTCCCCAATGTCATGTGATTTGTTAGTGTTACAGGGTCTCAAGTGTGAATGGGGAGCAGGTGTGTTAAATGTATTGTTATTGCTCTCACCCTATCCTACTGGTCACTGAAAGTTCAACATGGCACCTCATGGCAAAGAACTCTCTAAAGGATCTGAAAAAAGAATTGTTGCTCACATAAAGATGGTCTAGGCCAGTGATGGCGAACCTTGGCAGCCCAGATGTTTTCAAACTACAATTCCCATGATGCCCAACTACACTGCAGAGTGCATGAGCATCATGGGAAATGTAGTTCCAAAACATCTGGGGTGCCAAGGTTCGCCATCACTGGTTAGGCTATAGGAAGATTGCCAAGACCATGAAACTGAGCTGCAACATGGTGGCCAAGCATCATATCCAGAGGTTATCTTTGGGAAATAGACGTATGAGTGTTGCCAACATTGCTGCATAGGTTGAAGGGGTGGGGGGTCAGCCTGTCAGTGCTCAGACCATACGCCACACACTGCATCAAATTGTTCTCCATGGCTGTTGTCCTAGAAGGAAGACTCTTCTAAAGACGATGAACAAGAAAGCCTGCAAACACTTTGCTTAAGAGAAGAATACTAGGGACATGGATTACTGGAACCATGTCCTGTGGTCTGATGAGACCAAGATAAACTTATTTGGTTCAGATGGTGTCAAGCGTGTGTGGCGGCAAACCAGGTGAGGAGTACAAAGAGAAGTGTGTCTTACCTAGCATGGTGGGGAGTGCCATGGTCTGGGTTTGCATGAGTGCTTCCGGCACTGGGGAGCTACAGTTCATTGAGGGAACCATAAATGGCAACATGTACTGTGACATACTGAAGCAGAGCATGATCACCTCCCTTCGGAGACTGGGCCGCAGGGCAGTATTCCATCATGATAACATCATGATAACATCCCCAAACTAACCTCAAAGACAACCACTGCCTTGTTAACGAAGCTGAGGGTAAAGGTGATGGACTGGTCAAGCATGTCTCCAGACTTAAACCCTATTGAGCATCTGTGGTGCATCCTCACATAGAAGGTGGAGGAGCGCAAAGTCACTAACATCCACCAGCTCTGTGATGTCATCATAGAGGAGTTGAAGAGGACTCTAGTGACAACCTGTGAAGCTCTGGTAAACTCTATGCCCAAGAGTGCGGGAAAATAATGGTGGCCACACAAAATATTGACACTTTGGGCCTAATGTGGACATTTTTACTTAGGGGTGTACTCATTTTTGTTGTCAGCGGTTTAGACATTAATGGCTGTATTAAAGTGAAATGATGAGCGCAACTAAACTAAACTAAATAAAACAATCAATCCTAAAATAAACAAGTAAGCATCGCTAAATGCAAAATGGTGATAGTTCGAATGAATTCCAAAAATCAGACAAGTGTAATGTTCCAAATAAGTGCGATCCAGTGAAACAAATAGTGTGGATCAACCAATGACAACCATCCAGATGAGACTTCAAAGATGAACGTGCTCACAGAGCGCTTACCTTCCAGAAGGAAGAAAGGGGCATCAACACAATCACTGATGGTCCTGTAGATAACCGTCTCTGGTGTAAGCCTTTAGCCAAAACTTGCCGCAATCAGGGTCCGTTCACCATGGGATTGGAGCATGGAGGGATGTTTTGAAGAAAAATGAAGCTCACATAGTGAAGTATGTAAAACTGAGATCAGTTTAATAAAAATAAAACACACTTACAAAAGAAAAACGAATAAAACGCCAAACAACGGCACTTCCAGTCTGACGGTCAGGGTGTCACGTCACTTCCGATCAACCTTACGCGCTGCGTCACGTCACGTGATCTCTGATGAAGTCATGTGACGCAACGCAACGCGTTGTTCACATGGACGGAAGCCTTGTCATTGGTTGATCCACACTATTTGTTTCACTGGATCGCACTTATTTGGAACATTACACTTGTCTGATTTTTGGAATTCATTTGAACTATCACCATTTTGCATTTAGCGGTGCTCACTTGTTTATTTTAGGATTGATTGTTTTATTTAGTTTAGTTTAGTTTCGCTCATTATTTCACTTTATTACCCATTTTTTGTTGTTAGCACATACCTGATTTGAGCTTCATTTATTAAGTTTAATTTCTATTTTTACTGGTCCTTATTGATTCACTGTTGGCTAGCGCTTTAGTTTCACTTTTATTTACCAATGGCTGTATTGAGTTATTTTGAGGTTACAGCAAATTTACACTGTTATAGAGTTGTATACCCACTACTTTACATTGTAGCAAAGTATGAGGCCGCGTACACATGGCAGAGATTCTCGGCAGAAACCAGCGAGAAGCTCGCTGGGATCCTCATTCTGCCGAGAACCTCGGCCGTGTGCACGGTTTCGGCGAGCATCCTGTCGGGAAAGCCGTCGAGCCAAAATAGAGAGCAGGTTCTCTATTTGCTCGATGGCCCATCGAGAACCATGGCTCGGCGCCTTTCCTGACGGCTTGGTCGACGATTTCGATGGCCGGGCGAGAACCTCGACGGGCGGAACGATGTGTTTGGCCCATCGAGGTTCTCGTACGTGTGTACGCGGCCTAAGTTCTTCAGTGATGTCACATGAAAAGATATAATAAAAATATTTACAAAAATGTGAGGGGTGTACTCACTCTTGTGAGATACTGTGTGTATATATATATATATATATATATATATATACAGTATATATCTATATATATACATCCCTCAAAATTTCAACTCGCCTGCTCGCATTTGTCGAGTTGAAATAAGTTGAGGGCGAGAGTGAGGCAGGGTTGTCAACTGTCCCTTACAGACGGCTGCTGTAAAAAATAGGCTTTAGAACTGTGCAAGCGCAGTGCTGAGGCCAGCCCAGCCTCAGACAGCGGGCGGACAGCTGGGCGTATAGTTGGTGACATCCCAGCGGCCCCATTTATGAATTACAGGCTAACGCATGGATACCTGGCCCGGCAAGATGACATGGCAGCCCGAGTGCGGAGGTATCGTATGAGTGGCGGCTGCCGCCTCAGAGCCCTGGACGGTGTGCCCGAAGGAGGCAGGGTAAAGGAGAGGCAGGTAGCAGAGACTGGGTCAGAGGTTGTACAGCTATTCTCACCACCAGAGGATAAGACCAGCCGGGAGAGAGAGGAATGCAAGTCCCAGACAGCCATACGTGCGTAGCAGTGCCAAGATATGGTGAGAATTATAATTCACTGCTAATAATGTGAAATCAAAGTGTGCAGAATCTGTGCTTATACCCCCTCACTGCCTGTAGAGTACTGGGACTTGTAGTTCCACATCTGCAGAGCAATGCCAGGCTGCATGCTGACAGGAGGAGAGAGAGAGCAGATGGTCAGTTGTACACTGTCCAATCTGATTTCAGATGACCATACACTGTACAATCAGATTGTATAATCTCCAGTAAGATGGCCATACACTGTACAATTAGAATGTAAAGTGTATGGCTATCTTACAGAAGATTGTACAATCTAATTGTACAGTGTATGGCCATCTTACAGCAGATGTGCTGTAAGATGGCTATACACTGAAAAATCTCTTTAAAGTGGATCTTCAGTCCCAATCTGGACAGTCTCATGCCCTTCTGGTGCGGAGTAGATTTGCCGATGGTAGAGCCAGCTGGCACATCTTCCCAAACACAAGGACTGGAAAGGATTTGGGCATAAGGGGGAACTCTTATCAAGGCTACCAGCGTCCATCTGTGTATGACCATACACAAATGGACACTGGTAGCCTTGATAAGCACTTGCTTCCCAGTACTTACATACAAGACATTTCTTCACCATTTTCACCAATTACTCAATTAACTATGGAGATAGCAACCTGTGGTGTGTGGATGGCGCCTGAACTGACGGTCCATTTGGTCCAGCCCCCACATACACCATTGTTCGCATATGTTTATACCCTATGGCATCCGCCTCTGAAGAGTGTTTTTTACACGAAACGCGTCGGGCATTTAGGATGTAGCTTCATGCAAAATAGGATTCTATTCAGATATACTCAACCATTTTGTAAATTTATATAATCTTAGATCCATGTTTCAATATTCCGCTCTGTGCTGCCCAGTCTACATGTGTACATTATTATTCATACTGTCTGACGATTTTATTGCATTATAGGCTAATGATTTGTTACTATGTTCATGTTTTAATGTTAATTTTTCATTATGTATGGTTGTACATGCTACCCACCAATATATGATATTATGTGCCGGTGCACATGCCACCTTCATACATGTGATGCATACAATCATGCACCCATGCAAATAAAATATGTCACATGATATACCCAACTTCAAACAGTCAGCTGCTTCATTTAAAGTCCCAAAATTTCCCTTTTCTTTATAACCATTACCCGGGATGGAAGCACTTTTCCCATGTGCTTCATTTAAAGTCCCAAATTTTCTTCATATTTCAATTAGTTTACTATATTATGCATTAACAACAACCATAAAAAAAAATACTATAAACAGCTTGCATTAGGAAAAAGCTTGATGATGCTGCAAGCTGATGATTTAGCTGTAAAATTTTAGCTGTGGGAATTTTTAAGCTCTTCTACTGGTAGAAGTAATTGCTTCAACTGATCAACTGCCTGAGTTTCCCTAGGCTCAGGGGAAAGAAACTATTCATCATGAATGACTGGGGTAATCTTCCAGGGCTCATTTTGTTTCTTTGTGTACAGTAGATGAGACTGATGGCAATCAAGGACAGCAATTCTCCTGATAAGCCTGCCAAAGAAAAGGTCTTTCCAAAGCTAAATTTGATAATATTGATGGGATATAGACTAGGATGAATGAAATTGATTATACCCATGGGGTGTTCTCAGCACCAACTGAGAATGATCACATTGAGCAAAATATACATTTTCTATTGGAATTATTTATTTATTTTTGGGTGATTTTTTGTATGCATTATGATACTATTTGTGTTAAAGCAGAGCTGTGAACTGCGTGATCATTTTGCACTGATGAGTAATTCCAGAGAACAAGTAAGGATAATCAAAGAACTTTAGGGCCCCCCAGGAAACGTTGCGGCTGTACTAACATTGCAAGCTCACTGATTTGACCCCGAGGAAAGGTTCACAAATTTAGATCAGAAGAGCATCCAGTACACAAGTTTGTAGGCTCCATTTAGGCCCGTTTCAGCCACATGCGGCTCACAGCAGGGGTCTGTTGCCTCTTGGTTCACCATTTCAGGTCAGATTCCGGCCCGAATTTTGACCTGAATTCGGACCTGAAATGGACCAAAAGACACACAGCATTTTTGTGAAAATTGCACTGGATCCACTGCGGAGATATGTGAACCGGCTCCATAGAGAGCGGGTCAAAATCTCTGGCTATTGCAAATTGGATGCGAGGAACCCACATTTAATTCACAATGGTGTGAACCCAGCCTGAACCTAGTCAATCAGCAATTTCCCCTGCTCGGGAAATAAATGAAATCAATGGGATAACATTGGCCCACTATTACATGGAAAGTCTTAAGTCACAATAGAACTTAGTTTGCCTTTAAATACAATGGCCCGGATTCATAGCCAACGGCGCATCTTTGTGCAGGAGTAGCATATATTCTTTACGCTACGCCGCTGCAACGTTGAGAGGCAAGCATGCTATTCACAAAGAATATGCGCTCAACTCTGCACAACAGCACTGCGCCAAATGATATTATCCCCACCAAACTGCTGAAGGAATGCGCCGACATCCTGGCACCTCCTGTCACACAGCTTATCAACCAATCCTTCAGGGAGGGCAAAATGTCCTCCCAGCTGAAGGAGGGCACTATTCAACCTATCTTGAAGAAAGCCACCCTGGATCCTAAGGACCCACTTCACTGGTGCCCCATAACAGGCCTAAATGTTCTCTCCAAGGTAATGGAGAAAGTAGTGGTTCAGCAGCTGCAACAGCATCCAGATACCCACAACTTACTCGATCCATTACAATCAGGATTCCGTCCCAGACACGGGACGGAAACAGCATTGCTTAAGATATGGGACGACGTTCTCGAGGCCGCAGACAAAGGAGAATCTTCTCTTCTGGTTCTGCTGGACCTAAGCGCAGCCTTTGATACAGTAGATCACAAGCTGTTATTGACTCGGCTGGCTAAAATAGCCAAAGTCGCAGAAAGCAATCTATCCTGGTTCTCCTCTTTCTTGGAAAACCGATCGCAAATAGTGAAGCTAGGACCCTTCACCTCGGAAAAAACGCACATTATCGTGCAGGGTCCCTCAAGGATCTCCCCTGTCGCCGATGTTATTCAACATCTATGTGCGTCCTCTTTTCGAAATCATCAGCAGCCAAAAACTGCTATATCACTCTTATGCAGACGACACGCAACTGTACTTCCGCATTTGCAATAAGAAGGATCACCGCCTCAATCTAGAGACCTGTCTCTCTTTGATAGAGGACTGGATGACAAAGAGTTATCTCAAACTCAACGGAGCGAAAACAGAACTTCTTCTGTTTCACGCCAAGCGTAGGAATCAACCGACAACAACTTGGATCCCCCCGCCCATTCTGGGCAAAACCATCACCCCTAGCTCCAAAGTCAAAAGTCTTGGGGTCATCTTTGACTCCTACATGACAATGGACGCACAAATAGGGTCAGTTGTCAGCGGATCTCACCACCTGCTGCGCCTACTACGCAGACTCACTCCTTTTATTCCCAAGAAAGACATATCGGTCATGGTGGGAGCGATTGTAAACTCCAGACTGGACTATGCAAATGCCCTTTACCTCGGACTCCCCAAGTACCAAATCGCTCGTCTTCAAGTCGTTCAAAATACGGCCGCCAGACTTGTGACTGGGAAAAAACCCTGGGAATCAATCTCACCTTCACTGAGATCCCTTCACTGGTTACCAGTTAAAGACAGAATCACCTTTAAAGCACTCTGTCTAACGCATAGATGTATCCATGGGAATGCTCCCCATTATCTATGCGAAAAATTAAAAGCTCACAATCCCAATCGTATTCTACGATCCACCAATCAAAATCGACTTCTGATACCGAAAGCCAGATACAAGTCCAAAGGAGACAGGAGATTCGCTGTCCAGGGTCCCAGACTATGGAACGCCTTACCAGCCAGCGTTCTGTTGGAGGAAAACCACTTAGTCTTCAGGAGAAAGATCAAGACTCATCTCTTTTGATCTCAAAGGAGACAGGAACAACAAGCGCCCAGAGGCGATTTACTTCGCATGTGCTGCGCTATATAAGTTTTCATTCATTCATTCATTCATTCAACGTTGCGCCGGCGTATCGTATAGTTGTCGGCGTAAGCCGACATAAGTCAAAGTAGGTGGAAGTGGGCTGGAAGTGGGCGTGATATATTAAATCGAAGCGTGACCCTATGCAAATGATGGGCTGAGCTTCAAAAAACTAACTGTGCATGCGTCATCTCTTGGACGCATCCCATTGCGCATGCTCACAGTCACGTCGAAATAGCTGCCTAAGATACGTCAATACGACGTGAACGTAACCTACGCACAGCCCTCTTCATGTAGTACTACGTAAACAACGTAAAATACAACGGCTGTTCCCTGGTCCATACCTTTTCATGGGTTGCGCCTCCTATATGTGGAATAACTTTACACCGGACGTAAGCCTTATGCAAACCGCGTATCTTTTCCGCCGGGCACATCTACGTTCGTGAATCGAAGTATCTCCCTCATTTGCATATTTGCAATTGGGCGTCCAGCGTAACTATGCGCCCAAGATACGCCGGCGTAGTCAAGTTACGTTGGTGGACTGAAGCCACATTTGGCACCTTTCAGGGGGTTGCAGATAAACATTAAATTGTTATAATATTTTTAGACAGATAGAGCTTTCCTTCTGGTAGTATTTAATTACCACTGTGTGTTTGTTTTTTAGGCTAAACAAGCGACAAAGCAACAAGCAACACATTTTTGAAAAAAAAAAATATGTTTTTCTTAGTTTCTGTTATACAATTTTGGAAAGTAATTTTTTCCCTTCACTGATGTTTGCTGATGAGGTTGCACTGATAGGCTGCACTGATGGACACTGATGAGGCTGCACTGATGGCGACTGATGAGGTGGCACTGGTGGGCACCATAGAAGTGGCACTGATGGGAAGGCATTAATATGCATAAATTATGGGCACTGATAGGTGGCACTGATATGCAGCACCGATGAGCACCAATAGACAACACCAAAGGGCACTGATAGGCAGCACCGATAGACACTGTTAGGTGGCATTCATGGACACTGATCGTGGCACAGATCGGCAGCACTGATATTCACCAATAGGTGGCACTGATGGGTGTCACTGATGTGCACTGATAGATGGCACTGATAGTTGGCACTGATGGGCACCGGCAGGCAACACTGATGGGCACTGAAAGGAATCACTGATGGGCAATGACAGGCAGCACTGGTGGGCACTGATTGGCAGCACTGGTATGCACTGCTGGGGCTGCACCTATTATCAGGATACTGATGATTAGTGGCCTGATTGTCAGTTCAGATGTTCCTGTTGAGGAATGCCACTTACCAGCATTTCCTGTTTACGCTGTGATCAGCTGTTGATTGGACACAGCGTATCACATGGTAAAGAGCCTATGCCATGTGATCAGTGATGCACTGTGTCCTAGGCATGAGCAGTGCAAATGGGAGGACATCTTATTACATCCTCGCAGAACGAGAGTAATCCCGCCCATCCGTCCTTTCGCTATACGGTGGCTGGGGAACAGTTAATCCATATCTCCATATAGTTGAGAATGTTAACACCAAAGTTACAATAAAGAACTCTAAATTCTTGTGTGGGAAAATCCAAACACATCAAGAAATCTTTTCTTAATCAGGGGTTGGAGGTGGGTTCTGTATGCAGAGAAAACACATATAGTGAACCGGCCAATACAACAAAATACAATGGTATTGTATATCTTGTAAATTTACTGAAGACACCTCAAGGCAGCCCTGTATCTCTTTATCTCTATTTAACTCTTTGCAACTGCAATCCATAGTATTAAAACTCTTGTTGAGTCAAAGCATGATGTTATCCTTTGATGCCAATATTTGAACTTTGCTGCAAGTGCTTATAACCTTATGACTGGTATAGCCAGGATTGTGAGAGTGGTTTTGAGATGTACTTTTTCTATTAGCCAATCATTGCTTACACATATTGGCCATGCATTATATACTTGAATTAATACCAGACTAACCTGAGATTTAACCACCGGACTTTATCATGCAACCACTCAGCATGTTAATGCATTCGGAGACATCCGATGGGCAATCTTTTTTGCAGAGCCTCACTGACTGGTTGTGGATTGACATACATACTGTATACCGCTCTTGCTACATGCCCAATGGCAGACCAACAGATGGGCAATACCCAACGATGATATGAGACTGTCAATCACATATGTGGGTATGCAATCCCACATCTTAAGTATCAGTGCCAAATGCTCTCCCAAGCCATGTAGCCCTTAGCTAGACTACTTGTAATTAGTGTAGCCCTATACCCATTGTCTCCCCCTAAGTATCAGGGTCAGATCATAGGACATTGGCATTTCCAGAGGGCAGTGTTGTGGAGTCAGGGTTGTCGCTATTGAGCAACAGCCTCATGTTAGGCATGCACCACACTGGACCCTAGACCCCATGCCTTGCTCATTTGCCCGTTACCAGTAAGCATTCATCTGCCGATAATCTGAAGCATGAATGTGAGTTTGGGGCTCTGTTCTGCTCTGCATGTGTGTGACAACGTTGTTAATTTAGTTTTTAGTTTTAACTGTTGGAGCTTGGAGGTAATGGCCATGCAGCAGTCTGTTTCTTTCTTATTTTTTATTTTTGGTCATAATGGCCATGTTGGCCTGAAAGTTTTGACAATTGGTCTATTTTTTCAATAAAGTATTTTTTCTAGACAATAAATACTGTGGTTGGTTCTCCTTATGCAACTCCTTTTTTGGGGTGACCTGTCTGGTTCCCCTTTGCCCTGGTTTTGTGACTTGTTAATAAGTTGTGGAGGGACCCTGTCCAAAGGATGAATCAGTATTTAAAAAAATCAAGTAGATCCCCTGTATCTGGGTTAAGCCCCCATTCTTTGTTTTTATGGTAAACTGTTAAATATACTGAAGAACCCAACTTACAAGGTGAGTAACATGAAATACTTACCAGCCAAGGAAGTACTTTAAAACAGCATTCCCAGTGACGTGGACATCATCCACCATAGTGACCAGGCAAGAACCAGACTTCCGAAAGAGACCCCAGGAATGCATGAAATTGCATGGGTCACAGGGGCATTGACATTACATATGCTGTATATTGTGCATTTACATCAGTCCCTGCCTTCAATGGGTTTACAGTTCAAGGTCTCTAACTCACATTCACTCTTACATATACTAGGGCCAATTACCTACAAGCAAGTCTTTGGTGTGTGGGAGGAACCTGGAGTACCTGAAGGAAACCCATACAAGCAAAAGGAGAATATGCAAATTCCAGGCCAAATAGGAAGAATTCCCTTCTCCTTTTTATCACTTTATCATTTTGGATTTCTCATTTCTCACATTTTGACCCACTGGCAATGGTCACCAGGACAAAAAGAAAAGCCTATGATCCCCAGCACTGATGCGGATAATAATAAAAATTTGACAGGTGGCTTTATATACACTTTAAGGGGAAATTCACATGGGGTGCATAAAAGACCATACAGCACTCATGACTGGCAGGTTATTTTCATTTTTCTCTGTCAGCACTTTCCTTGCACTGGGGGATACAACTCAAATGTATGGAAATATACTGTATACAATGCAATCCAAACACATTTATATATATATATATATATATATATATATATATATATATATATATATATATATTCAGTGATTTACCATTTTAGATTATTTATTTTTATGTGTGTTTACAAAACTCAGAAAAACCTTTGTTGAATTTTTTAATACCAGCATTCTAGTGTAGCATCTTGGAATATCCACTGTGGGTTCAGATTTTGCAATATGTATTATGTTTTACACAAAAATCTATAAAAACTCAAGGTTCTGACCCATCCTTACTTTATTAAAAAAGTTTGGAGTTCGGATTTAACTCTTAACCCATTAAACCATAACCTTAAACCTAACCCTTAACCCATTGTGATGAAAAGGGGCCCTAATATTTAATAGATGAGACCATGTTCTATTCATCCACAGAACATTTCTGAGATCGATGTATGTGCTATATCTACATTTTTGACATACCTAGACAAATGTGTACCTGTTCATGTATTTTTTCTGGGTTTAACTCTTTCTCTGTCTGATCTTTTTTTTTTTTTTTTTTCTGCATGCATTTCACACATTTTGGCCTTGAAAATTACTGCAAACAACCAAAAACATTTTCTGAAACATAAGGTTATTTATAATAAAAAGGTGGTAGTTGCAAATTATAAAAAAAATAAAAATAAAATACAATTATAATTATAATTAATAATCTTCAAATAAAACAATTAATATCCAATTCCACTTTTAAACCATTAAGTTTAATCGTATTCAATTTAAATATTTAATATGTTTCTTTATGCGATAACTCCCTTCGCAAGTTCGAATTTCTCCAGTTTTGATCTATTATCTCGAGTGTAACATTTTAGCTGCTGTGGATCTCTATTGTGTTTTGTTCCTAAAGTGATTTGAAACACTGTGGTGTCTGAACCCCTTTTTTATGTTTTTGATGTGTTCACCTATCCTGTTGTTCTCCCTACGTACTATAGCTCACAGCTGCATTCCAATATGTAGGTCACATGTGTGCTACAGCAACTTTTTACTGTGAATTAAATCCTGTTACAAAGGGTGCTCCGTTTCTCTCCATTGTTTTTATTGTTTTTTCTTGTAGCATATGATCTCTATTTAGACTTCCTACTTTATCTCTAGTATGCTCCAATTCTCTCCTTTCATAACCTTTATCTACAAATCTTTTGATTAGGGTATTGGTTTGTACAAGGTAATCATCCATAAGATCACAGTTCTGCCTAATTCTGATGCCTTTGGGTATGGCTCTTTTCCACTAGGGGTGGTGACAGATGCTATAAGGAATATAGCCATTACGGTCTGTATCCTTAAAATGAGTTCTAGTGTTTTACTGTCCACCATTTTTAAAGCTTTCCAAAAATAAAAAAACTAACACTACACATTACCCTGAACGCACCATCCCTACCATGAAACATGGTGGTGGCAGCATCATGTTGTGGGGTAGACATGTGCATTGCTGAAAAATGTGTTTATTTGTCTTTCATTTGTTTATTTATTTTTTCACTTTTTGGGTCATGTGTTATGATTGCAATTCGTAAATTCGAAAGTTCGAAAATTCAAAAAAAAGAAAGAAAATCTGAAAATGTTAAAGATTAATAAATGGGAATTTCAAATTTGGCTATTAGTGAACATAATGAATACAAATTTATCTGAAGTTAGGAATTATCCGAAATAACGAATGCTGAATCTAAACAAATGGATCCAAATGAATTAATAAATAATAATAATAATAAAACATTTTTATTATTATTATTATTGCTATTTATTATTAGATTGTTATGTTCCATTTGTTTAGATACAGCATTCGTTAGTTCAGGTAATTTGTAACTTCGGATAGAATCGTATTCGTTAACGTTCACTAACAGACAAATTTGAAAGGAAATTTCAATACCTATAAATTAATAGTTAGTAAAAGTTAAGTTATTTTTAGTTAGTTATTATTTACAATTTTGGGGTTTTCGGATTTTCGAAATTCACATTTCCAAATCTTCGAATTTACAAATTTTTATCTATTAAAATCTATGAATATTTTAGCTATAGCAGCTAAAAAATATGGAACAAAAAAATTGCACATGTCTACTGTGGGGATGCTTTTCTTCAGAAGGGACAGGGAAGCTGGTTAGAGTTGATGGGAAGATGGATGGAGCCAAATACAGGTTAACTTTAGAAGAAAAGATGTTAGTGTCTGCAAAAGACTTCAGACTGGGCTGGATGTTCACCTTCAAGTAGGACAACAAGCCTAAACATACAGCCAGAGTATGGAATGGTTTAGATCAAAGAATGTTCATGTGTTAGAATGGCCCAGTCAAAGTCCAGACCTAAATCCAATTGAGAATCTGTGGCAAGACTCAAAAATTGCTATTCACAGATGCTCTCCATTCAATCTGGCAGAGCTTGAGCTATTTTGAAAAAGAAGATTGGGCAACATTTTCACTCTCTAGATGTGCAAAACTGGTAGAGACATCCCCAAAAAGACTTGCAGCTGTAATTGTACTGAAAGGTGGTTCTACAAAGTATTGGGGCTGATTACAAATGCACGCCTAATTTTTTACATATTTGAGGGGAAAAAATTGAAAACCATTTATCATTTTCCTTGCACTTCACAACTATGTGGCACTTAGTGTTGGTCCATCATATACAATCCCAATGCAATACATTTACATTTTTGATGATAAACGTGGAACATTTCAAGGGTGCCTTTGTTTCTCAGCATTAGGACACCATTGATCCAGAACAAATCTCCAAATTCATTTGGAGAAATGCAGCCCCAAACTTGCAGGAAACTTCCACCTCCATGGTTCACTGTTGCCTGCAGACACTCCTTATTGTACTGCCCTCAAGCCCTCCAGAAAACAAACTGCCTCCTGCTACAGCCAAGTCATACACCTGACTTTAATCCTTCAAAATCTGTGATTGCGCCAGGGGCAGATCCAGAGTCCAGTTTCGGGAATGGAACTTCCAGAACATAAGGTGTTGCTTACAGAACTGTATTTAATGTATTATACAGTCTTAACCATGTTTAAAACAGTGACACGTTTATGATTCCAGATTTGATTATTACCGTACATTTAAGACAGTCAGAATATGTTTAACCACATATAACCTTATTATTACAAAGATCATATGCAGTTTGTTTATAAATCTTTGCATTGCGGAGCGGATATGGATGCAAGTCTTTGATTTTTGAATTCAGAAATAATTTTATTAACAGATTGCTTTTTAATAGGTTTGTTTATTTAATTGCACAGGTGATATGTTACTATAGTGTATATCACGTTGCTAATGTGTGTACATTGTTACTACAGCTGCCACTGTATAATTGACATAATATTCATAGCAACCAAGGTGCATGGTTTCAACTTAATTCTTTTTACATATTGACCTACCTGCTCCTTGTCACCTGAGCTCCCCTCACCATCCGTGAGCTCATCAGTGCCACTGCTTCCACCCCCTGACTCCTGATGTACAGGCAGCATGGCATGGGGCATGGTTAGAGTGTCAGTGGAACTCATGTCCCCACCTGCTTCTTGCTCACTGGGGAAAAGGCTGCTGCCTGTCGTCTTAGTTTTTCCACGGTTAGGTGGCGGTGGGACCCTCAAAGTCATGATATTTTTTCAGGGGGGGGGGATTGCCTTGTCGCCCCCCCTGGAGCCGCCCCTGGACTGCTCTAGTGTACAAAGTGTGCAAGTGTAAGGATTGATGCTGGTTTACAGCCAACGGGTAGTCACAACAGATAAGTGTTCACTCACTTTGCATTTTGTAAATGTATATATTTTTTAAAGCATTTTTACTTTACAGCTTTTCTTCACACCTGCCCAAACCTTTTACACAGTAAATATACATAGTTACAATAAACATTCACTCTTCAGCCTGGAAGTGTTAGAGTAGAGAGTGTTGCACTACTTAACCACTTGCCTACTGTGCACCTACACCCCCTTCCTGCCCAGACAAAATATAAGCTTCCGGCACTGCGTCGCTTTAACTGACAATTGCGCGGTCGTGCGACGTGGCTCCCAAACAAAATTGGCGTCCTTTTTTTCCCACAAATAGAGCTTTCTTTTGGTGGTATTTGATCACCTCTGCGGTTTTTATTTTTTGCGCTATAAACAAAAATAGAGCGTCAATTTTTAAAAAAATGCAATATTTTTTCCTTTTTGCTATAATAAATAACCCAAAAAATATATAAAAAAATATTTTTTCCCTCAGTTTAGGCCGATACGTATTCTTCTACATATGTTTGGTAAAAAAAAAATGCAATAAGCGTTTATCGATTGGTTTGCGCAAAATTTATAGCGTTTACAAAATAG
Source organism: Rana kukunoris (assembly GCA_029574335.1). Taxonomy (NCBI): domain Eukaryota; kingdom Metazoa; phylum Chordata; class Amphibia; order Anura; family Ranidae; genus Rana; species Rana kukunoris. The sequence continues at coordinate 567,440,439 of CM056050.1, read as the reverse complement.
GGGATAGTTTATGGCATTTTTTTTTTTTTTTTTTACTATTAATGGCGGCGATCTGCGATTTTTTTATTGGGACTGCGACGTTATGGCGGACATTTCGGACACTTTTCTGACATTTTTGGGACCATTTACATTTATACAGTGAAAAATGCTATAAATATGCATTGATTACTGTATAAATGTGACTGGCAGTGAAGGGGTTAACCACTCGGGGGCGGGGGAGGGGTTAAATGTGTGTCCGATGAGTGTTCTAACTGTGGGGGGAGGGGGGGGTGACTGGGGGAGGTGACCGATTGTGTCCCTATGTACAAGGGACACAACCGCTCTCCTCTCTCCCTGACAGGACGTGCAGCTCTGTGTTTACACACAGAGCTGCACGTCCCAGCTCAGTTACTGAGCAATCGCGTGTGCCCGGCGGCGATCGTTGCCGCCGGGCACTCGCACGGGATCCCCGCAGAGCGGCGGGTGCGCGCGCGCGCCGCCGGCGACGCGCGCGCGCGCGCCCGCGGCTTTAAAGGGACATCACGTCATATGACGTGATGTCAGAACAATGGAGTCGTCTGCCCGCCGTCATTTGACGGTGGGCAGATGACAAGTGGTTAAAGAGTTCTGGGCACTGGAAACAGAGGAGCTGAGAAGAAAGTGGTCCCTTTGGAAGTAAGCACCATATACAGTATCTCAAAAAAGTGAGTACACCTCTCACATTTTTGCAAATATTTTATTATCTTTTCATGTGACAACACTGAAGAAATTACACTGTGCTACAACATAAAGTAGTGAGTGTGCAGCTTGTATTAAAGTGTAAATTTGCTGTCCCCTCAGAATAACTCAACACACAGCCATTAATGTCTAAACCGCTGGCATCAAAAGTGAGTACACCCCTAAGTGAAAATGTCCAAATTATGCCAAAATTGTGGCCACCATTCTTTATCAGCACTGCCTTAACTCTCTTGGGCATGGAGTTCACCAGAGCTTCACAGGTTGCCACTGGAGTCCTCTTCCACTCCTCCATGATGACATCATAGAGCGGGTGGATGTTAGAGACCTTGCGCTACTCTACCTTCCATTTGAGGATGTCCCACAGATGCTCAATAGGGTTTAGGTCTGAAAAAATGCTTGGCCAGTCCATCACCTTTACCGTCAGCTTCTTTAGCAAGGCAGTGGCTGTGCTGCAGCTCAGTTGCAGGGTCTTGGCAAACTTCTTATAGCCTAGGCCATCTTAATGTGGAGCAGCAATTTTTTTTCAGATCTTCAGAGAGTTCTTTGCCATGAGGTGCCATGTTGAACTCCCAGTGACTAGTAAGAGAGATTAAGTGATAACACAAATTTAACACACCTGCTTCCCATTAACACCTGAGCCCTAACGAGTCACTTGCCACTGGGGAGGGAAAATGGCAAATTTGCCCCAATTTGGACATTTTCACTTAGGGGTGTACTCACTTTTGTTGCCAGCAGTTGAGACATTAATGCAGCCTTTCTCAACATTTTTATCCCAGAGGAACCCTTAAAATAATTTTCAGGTCTCGGGGAACCCCTGATAAAACCCATTCATTGGGGGTAAGTGGGAACAATGCTCCTTACTTCAGTGAGAATGCCCTTTCTTACAGTGGTGGTAAGAATGGCCCTCTTACAGAGAGCTATAAAGATCATTGGCTCCTACAAGTGGCATTGGCTCAGACATATGTAGGCACCATCACACAGGAGGTAAATCAACCACAGCTCAAGGAACCCCTAGCCACCTCTGGAGGAACCCTAGGGTTCCACGGAACCCTGGTTGAGAATGGCTGCATTAATGGCTGTGTGTTGAGCTATTTATAAGCTGGACACTCACTACTTTACATTGTAGCAAAGTGTCATTTCTTCAGTGTTGTCACATGAAAATATATAATAAAATATTTACAAACATGTGAGGGGTGTACTCACTTTTGTGAGATACTGTATGCAAGAAATACTAATGGATAATGATCATACAAATGTTCTGTTCACAGCATTAGCTTAGCACTGTGATACAGAGCTTTTGAGCTATAACAAAATGGCCACGATCGTAGCACTTCACGATATCTATAAAATGGCTGCCCCATTACTTTTATTAATAGAGCTTCAAGAAAATGGCCAACTGCTATATCGAATATATCTGAACCTATTTAAAGACACTTCCAGTGATCATATTGCATCCCTGATGAAGTCACGTGACTGTGACAACATGTGTAGGACATACAGACACCGGAAGTGATGTCCTGGCCGCAAGCTCGCTGCTCGTTTTGGATTGTGCATGTTTACATATTTTTAAATGTGAGTACCTTAATGTTTTTGGCTTTTTCTACAAATAGATCACTATACCAAACATGCTACACCATAGAGGCTCCTTGCTTTCTCCGAATTTTTCGTTTCCTATGTTTGGCTTGTTAACCTGAGTGGAATTTTGCTGAGCTTAACACTGGCAGAGGGAAACATATAGGAAGCATTCACCAAGCCACATACATACCCGAATCGTCTGGAGGGAGCTCTGAAGGGATCCCCCCTTTTTTGACCATAAATCCTACTCTGTTATGCTGATTACCTTACAGAAGTAAGGTAAGAATTTAAGGAACACGCCCAAGATTTCAATCACTGAAGTCACAGTGCCACTTATTGGTGTTACTCAGCACTTTTCTGCCTTTTGAAGATTATGGCCCAGATTCACAGAGCGATTACGCCTGCGCAACAGGAGATGCGCGGCGTAAGTCGAAATGTGCGCATGCGTTTCGATGCTCGGCATCCCCAGAACGAGATACGCAAAAAATCTACTTTTTTTTTGTTCCGCGTAATTTCGTTAGACTGGCGCATCCGTCCGCGCAAAAGTGCGCTAGACAGACCATTGATTTGCTAGTCAAATATGCTAATGAGGGACTTACGTGGATCCACAAAAGAACGTTGGGGCAGCGCAGGCGACGCAGTGTGCGTAACAGCAAAATGTCCTGTCTAAAATTAGAGCATATAAAAGCTGGTCTAAAAAGAGAAAAAAAGTCTACTTGTTAGATAAAGCAACACTGTTAGTGAGGAGCTCAGCAGTCACACGTGTTGCACAACAATCTGTATGCCAACATGCCAGGGGCATCGTCGCACATAGCTATACTACTGACTTTAGATGAACAAAGAAGGATGAGGGCACGGAGGATGGCACGGAGGATGGCACGGGAGAGGATATACCGCACCCGCATAGACCTGTTTGGCATCAGTGATTCTGAGGTGTTTCGCATCTTCAGATTCACCCCTCATGTCATCCTGGAATTAACCACAACCCTGCAGGAGGACATCACCAGCCCAACACACCGCTCACATGCAGTGCAGCCACTGGTCAAGGTCATGGCAACACTCCATTTCCTTGCCAGTGGCTCTTTTCAGCGTACAAGTGGAGTGGTGGCTGGGATGTCACAATCCTCCATGAGCAGATGTGTGCACCAGGTTGTCCCTGCAATCCTCAGACGCATGGCCAACCAAATCATCAAACCCACCACTGAGGACCTGCGGCTGAAGGCAATGACAGATTTCTACAGAATTGCCAGATTCCCACGCACTGTGGGGGCCATTGATTGCACACATATGGCACTCCAGCCCCCCCATGAGACAGAGCACATGTACCGCAATCGGAAGCATTGGCATTCCATCAACGTACAGGTGATAGTCGATGACCAAGGCCTCATATGGCACGTCCGGGCCAAACACCCAGGGTCCAGCCATGACAGCTACATATACAATCAAAGCCACATCCGAATGGAATTCGATCAGAATGTGTATGGGGACACCTGGCTGGTTGGTGAGTGACATGGGTGGCAGGCATGACTATCCCCTCCCATGATGCACACATCACAAGGGGCACATGCATGACTAACATCCTCCTGTCTTTTCCCTTACAGGTGACTCTGCATATCCACTGGGACCCCATCTCATGACTCCTATCCGGAACCCCCAAACCCCAGGAGAGGAAAGATACAATCAAGCACATGCCCAAACACGAGCAGTGGTGGAGCGCACCTTTGGCCTCCTAAAGTCACGTTTCCGATGCCTGGATAAGTCTGGGGGTACCCTCTTGTATTCCCCAAACTTTGTGTGCCAGATCATCGGTGCATGTTGCATGCTGCACAACTTCGCAGAAAGAAAGGGCCTGCAGATTGACCTACGTGATGACCTGACCCCTGAACCAGACAATCCCCCCCTAACCGAGGGTCCCCCGTCTTCTGAGGGAAGAGCAGCCAGGAGACAGCTCACATTGGGCATCTTTGCACGTTAAACACACACATTAATCATGGCACAATGAGAATGCATGCATGCACACCACTGTGGTCCCTAGCACACACACCCCACATCCACATCAAATTGGATTGGCACCAGTCCACCATGCTGGACTTGTGAGCAGCAACGCCACGCCAAGGCTCCAATTATGTCACTGTACATTCATACACCATTCACACGGACCTGGGGATCACTTCTCCCTGGTCCTGGGGAACCATTTTCCACCAAAATTGAGGGTGACACTCCTTTTCAGGCAGGAATGTCACCCCCACATTCAAACAGCATTCACAACCCAAAAAAAAAAAAAAATACCCAGCAAAATCAAAAATTTTCCAGCAAAAAAAAAAGAGGGGAAAAAAAATGATTGCCCTTTACGTGAGCCACGCCTGGGGCGCCCCCGGCCATGGCCCCGGCTCCTCAGGGGAGACTCATGGGGGAGGGGGAAAACCGGGGAAGGAGGAGCAGCCCCTGATCTCTGCCCACCTGGCGGCCTGCCCTCCAAGGCCACAGCTATTCTGTCCAGGGCAGCACCAAGTGTTGCCGTGTTGGCCTGGATAGCCTGGGTAAGGGCCCTCACATCCTGCCCAACGCCTGCTGATGTCGTCTGCAGTTCGTTTAGGCAGGTTGTGAAAGCCCGGGAGTGGGAGTCCAGGTTCCCCAGTGTATCCTTGATGGAGGACAGGCTCTCCTCCATCCGCACCAATGTCTGGCTGACCTGTCCCAGATGGCGGGTCTGGAGGAACTGGTCCCTTCTCAGAGTGGCGGGCAGGAGATCGGCCAACCCCCTGGTGTTCTGGGATGAAATCCTGCCTCCAGCTGATGCTTGTGGCCGGGGAGAAGGGGAGGCCATTGGGAGGGGAGCCATGTTGGGGGAGGGGGGGGGCTCCCCCTTAGGGAGGGCTGCCTGCTGCCAGCCAGAGGGGAAGAGTCCTCAAAAACCAAACGTCCAGTGCCTGACATGGACTCCTCCTCCTCATGATTCTCCTCCTCCTCTTGAACCTCCTCCTCCTCTTGAACCTCCTCCGCGGACTCCGGCCTTGTTGGGGGGGCCTCATTAGGCTGCTGTCCTGGGGATGGTGCGGTCAGGCCAGATGGCCCTGCACCCTCCTGCACATCTGTGGATGACACAAAACATTCACAGGTTGGAGGATCCACACACTTACCACATATTCCCTTTCACCCCCTCCCCCACACATGCTACACACCTGATATTAAAAAAAAAACTTACCTGGCACCACGGGCTCCGGACTTGAGTCAAAGCCGGGCAGGCCCTCAACTTCATGCCGATGAAAGGTCAGGGCCACCGCACGCTCCTCCGCTGTCAGCCTAATAGGGCATGGTGGGCCCCCTCCTGTGCCCCTGGCATGGGCATGCATTCTGGCCAGCTTCTGTTTGACCAGACGCCGGAGGTCATTGATTTTTTTGTCAATCCCAGACCGGGTCCGTGTCTCCCCCTCCCCCGCTGAATTGACCTGCTCAGTGATCATATCCAAAATCTCCCTCCTCCACTTTGCAATGCAAGTGCGTTTGTCTCTGTCTATTTATGCTGTTTGCGTAGTTCACAACGTTGCCCTAGTCCATTTCCAATTTCACTGATTGCGCCGCTCCCGAGTTGTGAGCATGCGCACAGCAGAGCTGACCATGGTCTCCTTCAAGCGCGAAGCCGCGAGCCGGCCGGCCCTTCATTTGCATGGGGTCACGGCTCATTTCAATGTAACACGCCCACGTCCTTCCCAATTTGTATTACTCCGCCTTACGCCTATGAAAAAACGTTACGCATGCGCAATTTTCTGCGCAAAAGCTACGAGAATAGGGTGATTACGCGGCAAAATTGCGCAAGTCTAACGTAAAGGCGGTGCGCTACGCCGGTCCAATAATGCGCAGATGTACGTGAATCTGGGCCTATATTTCTTTCAGATTTGATTCATTTGCACATCTTTTTCACCTTATTAATATACTGTATGTACTATTAATGAATTTAATTATATGCTTTATATTAATTTATTTTGGACTTTCACATATGACTACCTCAAGCTTTTAATGTATTTTTTTTTTTATCTTAGTAATTTTGCACTTGATACATAGTATTTTTGTCACGTCTCAGCACTGTATAATTTATTTTTAAGCACAACACCATTCATTGATTTTCTATACTAATGGATAATACAGTCAGAAATGTAAAATAAGATGCAACATTTGGTGTGTTCTGTTTGCTACAGTATAATTTAAATAAACAGGAATGTTGTTAACATACTAAACCTGAAACTCTCTACAAAGTAAAACTTGAGATAACCTGAGATAAACATCTACTCAACCCCTTCTCGGAATGAAATTATTCTTTTTTTTTATCCAGAAGAAAAGTTTATTGAGACACAGGTAAAAAAGAGACATACATCGAGATTTCAAATATATAGATAAGATCCAAAACAATCAGTCACATATTCTATTAGAGAAATACCTGCCCACTGCACCATCCATATACATATTATTCACAGAGCCCAACCATGCTCTCCTCCACCTCCCATCGTATGCATCTCCCCACTCTCCTTAAAGGGGTCCTGTCTCAGTGTACTCCCCAGGGTTAATTGACCAGGCCCAGGAGCCTGCCCATAACCAGATCCACCGGGGCCAGTCCCGGTACATCCAGCCAAGCACCCCACAGCTTCTCAAATTTCTGAGGGCATCCCCTGTGCTGGTATATTACCTTCTCCTTCCTGAGCATTTCCCCCACTACATTGATCCATTCTTTCAAACTAGGGGCTTCCTCCGATATCCAATGAGACATTATTAGCTTACGGGCTGTGAATAGAGACCTAATTACCGCCACTCTAGTACCCTCTTCCCATTCCAATTCTTCCAGTATGAGCAGCAGACAATGTTTTGGGTCAGTGGGCAGCGAGACCTGGAACACCCTATTCACGGTGTCCACCACTCCCTTCCAGTATGTGTGGAGCTTCGGGCATCTCCACAGTAGGTGAATCAGGTCCCCATGATCTCTCTTACACCTAGTGCATAGTGGGGTGGGTCGTAGCCCCATGGTAAACAATCTGTGAGGGGTGTAGTACACCCTCAGTAGTAAATACAGTTGCGACACCTTGTGGGAAACATTCAGAGAGCAAATTGGTACAACCCGGAGTGCCTCCTCCCACTGCTCGCCGTCCATCGGGCCCACTTCCCCCTCCCACTTGGCCCTCACTTTCAGCGGGTGTTTGGTCAAGAAGCTATGTAGCAGCATAATATAGCATTGAGATATAAACCCCTTGGTATTAGCTGCCCTTGCAATCAAGTTAAACAAAGGGGTAGGGGAGGGGGTCCATTCTGAGGCTCTACTCTGGGCCTTCACTGCATGTCTGAGTTGCATATAGTAGAACCTCATCGACTGAGGAAGCCCAAAAAGGCCCTGCAAGGTCTCGAAGGAGAGCAGATCCCCGTTTCTAAATATCTGCCCCAGATAGGCCACTCCATATCTCCTCCAAAGTGCCCCATGCTGCAGTCTAGCGAGTTCCGGGTATGAGTCATTGGACCAAATGGGACTGTAGTCTGTGAATCCTGTCACCCCCTGTAGATACCTAGCCTTGTTCCAAACTTTTTGAATAAGATTATATGTCGGGTATTGTTTATTCGGTTTCCCAAACGCTAGTGATTCCAGAGCAGACGTCACCGACTCACCCCCGAATGAAATTATTCTTAATGTTCTTCAAATCAAGTAAACCCTGTAGTTAAAATCATAGCCTAGAGACTGATTTTTTCCTGGCAAATCAGCATGATAAACAATTAATGTGCTAAACTAAAAGAGCTGCTGGAAAGGTGCTTTAAGGACTAACACTTTTTTTTATTTATAATTTACACAAGTCCATTTTCAGTTTTTTTGATTAAAAGCAAGTTTTATTCCAAATGTTGAAATATTTGAGAACTAAAGTTTGGTTAGGCCATTATACTACTATGGCACTACTATACGAAATCTCATTGATCTTTGTCTGTTTTGTTCAAGAAAGCCCACTGTGGGGGAGATTAACTAAAACTGGAACACTCAGAATATTGGTGCAGATGTTCATGGTAGCCAATCAGCTTCTAACTTCAGCATGTTCAATTAAGCTTTGACAATTAAACCTGGGAGCTGATTGGCTTCTATGCAGAGCTGCATCAGATTTTACACCATGCAGTTTTAGTAAATAACCCTTTCATGCCTAAGCCTATTTATGACATTTGGTGTTTACAAGTTAAAATCCGTATTTTTTGCTAGAAAATTACTTAGAACCCCAAAACATTTTATATATATATATATATATATATATATATATATATATATATATATATATATATATATTAAGCAGAGAATCTAGAGAATAAAATGGCGATTGTTGCAATATTTTATGTCACACGGTATTTGTGCTGCGGTGTTTTAAACACAACTTTTTGGAAAAAATTTACTTTCATGAATTAAAAAAAAAATGAAAAAGTAAAGTTAGCCCAATTTTTTTGTATAATGTGAAAGATGATGTTACATGGAGTAAATAGATACCAAGCATGTCACGCTTTATAATTGCATGCACTCGTGGAATGGTGACAAAGGCCCTGTACACACGATCAGACCGGTCCGATGAGACTGATCCGATGGACCGTTTTCATCAGACAACTCTGAATTTGTCTGATGGTCTGATGTGCGTACACACCATCGGACCAAAAATCCGATCAGACCAGAATGCGGTGAAGTAGAACACAAAGACGTGCTGAAAAAACGAAGTGCAATGCTTCCAAGCATGCGTCGACTTGATTCTGAGCATGCACGGGATTTTGGTCCGATGCTTTTGCATACTGACCATCGAATCTGTCCGACGGACAGGTGTCCATCAGACAGATTTTAAAGCAAGTTTTAAAACTTTGGTCCGACAGACAACGGTCCGATAGGCTGTACACACCATCGAACTGGTCAGATGAAACTGGCCCAGTCAGAGCGGCGAGAGGTGGCGGGAGGGGGGGATGTCCCCTCCCGTTCCTCTGGCATAACAACCGAGCGGCTTTTAGCCACATCGGTTGTTATGTTTGGATAGTCAATCGCCGGCTCTAAACAACGGTACAACTAATAATAGCTAATACTTGGTTGGGTGTGTATGGACAACCATCAGACAATATTTATTTACCTAGACTAGAGCATTAACAACATATAGCATCCCAGTTGTGATAGTTCCCTTCATGGGACATCTACATGCCGAGGGACTGATGTTAACCTCTCCTCATCTGGATTCAGCAGTGGTATCATTGTACACATTTTTATACCAGTATCATACTTAGCTACATGTTTTTATGACTGCTTTTGCTACTGTTTGGTATTACTCGCACCATTGTTACAGTTTACGTAGCTACATCGATTTTATCTCCAGTGCAATATTTATTTTGATACCTAATTGAAGACTATAAAAGTTTTAATGCTAATCCCATCGGGCACTGCCTTTGTGTGTTTTTTGTATCCTGCTATCCATTTTTCCAGTGGTTGGGAGCTGCACTGGGAATCAGCCTGCAAGGAGATCAGCTAAAAGTAGTTGGATCTGTATGTGCGTTATAATTAATCAAAATTAGTCGATTAACCGATAAAAACAAAAACAGTTAATCGAACACAAAAATGTTGATCAGTAACAGCCCTAATATATATATATATATATATATATATATATATATATATATATATATATATATATATACACAGTACAGACCAAAAGTTTGGACACACCTTTTATGACTATGAAAATTGTAGATTTACACTTAAGGCATCAAAACTATGAATTAATACATGTGGAATTATATACACAACAAAAAAAGTGTGAAACAACTGAAAATATGTCATATTCTAGGTTCTTCAAAGTAGCCACCTTTTACTTTGATTACTGCTTTGCACACTCTTGGCATTCTCTTGATGAGCTTCAAGAGGTAGTCACCTGAAATGGTCTTCCAACAGTCTTGAAGGAGTTCCCAGAGATGCTTAGCACTTGTTGGCCCCTTTGTCATCCCCCTGCGGTCCAGCTCACCCCAAACCATCTCGATTGGGTTCAGGTCCGTGACTGTGGAGGCCAGGTCATCTGGCGTAGCACCCCATCACTCTCCTTCTTGGTCAAATAGCCCTTACACAGCCTGGAGGTGTGTTTGGGGTCACTGTCCTGTTGAAAAATAAATGATGGTCCAACTAAACGCAAACCGGATGGAATGGCATGCCGCTGCAAGATGCTGTGGTAGCCATGCTGGTTCAGTATGCCTTTAATTTTAAATAAATCCCCAACAGTGTCACCAGCAAAGCACCCCCACACCATCACACCTCTTCCTCCATGCTTCACGGTGAGAACCAGGCATGTAGAGTCCATCCGTTCACCTTTTCTGCGTCGCACAAAGACACAGTGGTTGGAACCAAAGAACTCAAACTTGGACTCATCAGACCAAAGCACAGATTTCCACTGGTCTAATGTCCATTCCTTTAAGGCCTGATTCACACAGTCTCCTCTTAACAGTTGTTCTAGAGATGTGTCTGCTGCAAAAGGAGGCTACTTTGAAGAACCTAGAATATGACATATATTTTCAGTTGTTTCACACTTTTTTGTTATGTATAATTCCACATGTGTTAATTCATAGTTTTGATGCCTCCAGTGTGACTCTACAATTTTCATAGTCATACAAATAAAGAAAACTCATTGAATGAGAAGGTGTGCCCAAACCTTTGGTCTGTACTGTATATACAGTGTCTTACAAAAGCAAGTACACCCCTCACATTTTGTAAATATTTTATTATATCTTTTCATGTGACACTTTGCGACAATGTAAAGTAGTGAGTGTACAGCTTGTGTAACAGTGTGAATTTGCTGTCCCCTCAAAATAACTCAACACACAGCCAGTAATGTCTAAACTGCTTGCAACAAAAGTGAGTACACCCCTAAGTCCATCACCTTTACCCTCAGCTTCTTTAGCAAGGCAGTTGTCATCTGGGAGGTGTGTTTGGAGTTGTTATCATGTTGCAATACTGCCCAGTCTCCGAAGGGAGGGGATCAAGCTTTGCCTCGGTATGTCACAGTACATGTTGGCATTTATGGTTCCCTCAATGAACTATAGCTTCCCAGTGCTCATGCAGCCCTAGACCATGACACTCCCACCACCATGCTTGACTGTAGGCAATAGACATGTGCACAACAAAAATGTTTTATTTTTTTGTTTTGTTTCATCTCGTTCTGTAGATTTGTAAAGATTCGTCATTTCGTAAAAGACGCAAGTTTTTCTATTCGGACCCATTCGTATTTTCATAACAGTTTTATTTTAGTTTATACTGAATGATTCGTAATTCTGTCTAATTTATTTTCGTTGATTCAAAATTTGTAATTTTGTTAGATAATAATTTTCGTTTAATGGATTCGTAATTCTTTACTTTTGTAAATACATCGCGACGCGGTCATTCGCAATCTCATATTTTAGTTTAATTTTCAACACGCGGCTAATCCATATTAAGATAGACTTTCTCTTAAGCCTCGTACACACGGTCGGACTTTTTGACAACAAACTTCAAAATGAGCGTTTTCCAAAAAATCCAATGAAAAGTTTGTTTGAAGTTCGATCGTGTGTATGAGGCTTTACACTGTTCAATGTGACTCAGCACAAAATAAATAAGCTGATTGGCTAAGATATTAAGTAAGATACATCACTCACTAACTACACTGCCTAGTGCCCATTCGAAAGAACCATTTTAGTACACACATTTACGAACAGACAAAGAAACGGATTTACCAAACACACAAATGAAAATACGAACATACGAATGAAAACGGATATTACAAAGGATCGTTATAGATTTGTTCTTTTGCTGTTTCTGTGTTTCGTGATTTAGTAAGATTGTCCAATCATACGTTCGTATTTTCGTTATTTTGCTTTTTCGTCATTTCTGTAATTTTCGTATTTTGGTTCTTTCAGCTTTTCGGATGTTCAAATTGATCCGAATGTACGAATACTAACAAATGTGCATGAAAATCCATTTGTTACGAATGGGAACGCACTCCTCACCTGGTTGCCGCCACACACGCTTAACACCATCTGAACCAAAAAAAGTTTATCTTGGTCTCATCAGATCACAGGACATGTTTTAGTAATCCATGTCCTTAGTCTGCTTGTCTTCAGCAAACTGTTTGTGGGCTTTCTTGTGCATCATCTTTAGAAGAGGCTTCCTTCTGAGCCGACAGGCATGCAGACTAATTTAATGCAGTGTGCGACATATGGTATGAGCACTGACAGGCTGATCTCCCACCCCTTAAACCTTTGCAGAAATGCTGGCAGGACTCATACATCTATTTCACAAAGACAACCTCTGGATATGACACTGGGCACATGCACTCAACTTCTTTCATCAACCATGGCGAGGCATGCTCTGAGTGGAACCTGTCCTGTTAAGACGCAGTATGGTCTTGGCCACAGTGCTGCAGCTCAGTTTCCGGGTCTTGAAAACCTTCTTATAGGCCATCTTTATGTTGAGCAACAATTTTTTTTTTCAGATCTTTGCCATGATGTGCCATGTTGAACTTCCAGTAACCAGTATGAGAGAGTGAGAGCGATAATACCTAATTGAACACACCTGCTCTCCATTCACACCTGAGACCTTGTAACACTAACACTAATGATGGGGTGAATATTACCGCGCTTACCACAAACGGGGGGGACAGGGAAAGGGAGGTGGGTGGGTACAGCTGCTGCACTAAATCGACCAAGGCAAATAAAAGTAGAGGGGTAGTGCTGTGCTGTAAGGGGGGGAAGGGTTGGAGGGGGTTGGGGATGGGATGGAGTGCAGAGAGGAAGTGTAGCAAAAACTTAATGTAGGAATAACCTAACTAGTGATCATACATAACAATCTCAAACATTGACAGTGGTATTAGTAACAAAATAAATAAACGTGCTACAATGCAGCCAAGGCCGGCTGCCAAAACAATGACAATGCAAAAATAAAAAGTGTAAATTCCTTAATACACAATCCGGTGCACAGAGTGCCAAAATAACACACAACGGTGTTAATCGGAGTAAATGTCCATACAGCAGGTATCAACAGGTAAATGCAATAAAAATATAAATATAAATAAAGTTCAAAGAATTGCTGGTGTAAAAGCCAAAATTATGTGATGACAAGTTGCAGGTACTATCTCCAAAATAAGTAAGGATGTCCCCTTACCTTACTGCTGTAAGGTAACAGCAAAAGCAAAGCCCAGTAGCGCTTTTCTGGTTAGGTCCGCTTGTGGTGTCATCCAAATAGACTATAGTGGTGAGGATGGGTTCCTTCTGGTAATCACCTCCAAACGAAAGCAGTAAAATATTGCAATAGATAACAGGCATAAAAATCAGGGCGTACGCCGACGTCACCTCTGGTACCTCATACGCGCTATCGTCACTTCACGTGACTTCTTCAGGACACACGTGACTTTTGCACTGTCATTGTTTTTTGTCATTGGCTGCATTGTAGCATGTTTATTTATTTTGTTACTAAAACCACTGTCAATTTTTGAGATTGTTATGTATGATCACTAGTTAGGTTATTCCTACATCAAGTTTTTGCTACACTTCCTCTCCGCACTCCATCCCATCCCCAACCCCCTCCCCCTTCCCCCCTTACAGCGCAGCACTACCCCTCTACTAACACTAATGATTTACATGATACCGGGGAGGAAAAATGGCTAATCGGCTAAAATATTGACACTTTGTGCCCAATTTGGACATTTTCACTTAGGAGTGTACTCACTTTAGTTGCCAGCGATTTAGACATTAATGTCTGTATGTTAAGTTATTTTAAGGGGACAGCAAATTGCCACTGTTATACGGGCTATACACTCACTACTTTACATTGTACCAAAGTGCCATTTCTTCAGTGTTGTCACATGAAAGGATATAATAAAATATTTACAAAAATGTGAGGGGTGTACTCACTTTTGTGAGATAATGTGAATATATCTACTGTATGTATATATATATATACATACACTATATTACCAAAGTATTGGGACGCCTGCCTTTACACACACATGAACTTTAATGGCATCCCAGTCATAGTCTGTAGGGTTTAATATTGAGTTGGCCCACCCTTTGTAGCTATAACAACTTTAACACTTCTGGGAAAGCTTTCCACAAGGATTAGAAATGTTTCTATAGGGATGTTTGACCATTATTTCAGAAGCGCATTTGTGAGGTCAGGCCCTGATGTTGGACAAGAAGGCCTGGCTTGCAGTCTCTACTCTAATTCATCTCAAAGGTGCTCTATTGGGTTGAAGTCAAGACTTTGTGCAGGCCAGTCAAGTTCCTCCATCCCAATCTCGCTCATCCATGTCTTTACAAAATCTTGCCTTTACAGCCGCTAAGTTTTTTTAAAATGTTTTTAAGGAACACATAAAAGTGGTAGCCAACTGCTTGAATTAGAGCCACTGTATTAAAGGCATTGCAGTAGAGTGTAGCAGTATGTGAGAATTTAAAGCATTTTTGGTTAGTACTTTTTGAGAACAACAAAATAGTTTAGGGGATTGGGACCTATTTCAATGCATGCTACTTCACTGACAGTTGTTTGTTTACTTTCCACATAATTGAGTAGGATCCAGTCAAAGTGTTACTGTTACTGCCTGAACTAGACTTCAATTTAAGAAGACAAATATGGGTTGTAGCCAGAGAAACAATACCAAAGCTGAAGTATTGTATATAACATATGTTTTAACAACAAAAAAGGATATTTAATATATAAAATATGCAAAAAAAAAAAGATTCTATAGGCTTTTTATGTAACAAACATGCCATACTTACCTGCTCTGTGCAGTGGTTTTGAACAGAGTAGCCTTGATCCTCCACTTCTTGGGTCCCCCGCCAGCACTCCTGGCTCCTCACCTTTTAAGGCCTCGTACACACGAGCAGACAGATTTGTTCAAATCTGTCTGTCCGACAGATTTGAACAAATCTGTCTGCTGGGATTTTGGTTTGCTCGCGTGTACACACGAGCAAACCAAAATCCCCGCCAGCAGACGGCGCGCTGACGTGTCGGTGACGTAGCGGTGACGTTGACGCCGCCACGTCACCGCACCAGGAAGTAAAACACTTCCGCGCATGCGCCGAATCCGTTCGGCGGCGGTGCGGCGGCGGTGCGGGACGACATGTCTGCTGGTAAGTGTACTAACCAGCAGACATGTCGGGCGGACGGATTTCCACCCGATAGATTTCAAAGCATGCTTTCCTCCCTTTCTATTTTTTTTTTTTTTCATGTTTGTCACACTTAAACTACTCAGATCATCAAGAAAATGTTACTATTACACAAAGATAACCCCAGTAAATACAAAATGCAGTTTATTAAATGATTGTTTCATTTATTAAGGGGAAAAGTTGTTTAAACCTGCCTGGCTTTATGTGAAAAAGTAATTGCCCCTAAACCTAATAACTGGTTCTACCACCCTTGGCGGCAACAACTGCAATCAAGTGTTTGCGATAACTGGCAATGAGTCTTTTACATTGCTGTGGAGCAATTTTGCCCAACTCTTCTTTGCACAATTGTTTTAATTCAGCCATATTGGAGGGTTTTCCAGCAAGAACCTGTGTAAGGTCATGATACAGCATCTCAATTGGATTTAAGTCTAGGCTTTAAATAGGCGTTTCCAAAACCCAAATTTGCTTTGAAACCCTTCCTAGACCAAAACTTTGGCCCAGATTCAGGTACATCTGCGCATTATTGGACCGGCGTAGCGCACCGCCTTTATGTTAGACTTGCGCAATGTAGCCGCGTAATCACCCTATTCTCGTAGCTTTTGTGCAGAAAATTGCGCATGCGTAACGTTATTTCAGAGGCGTAAGGCGGAGTAATACAAATTGGGAAGGACGTGGGCGGGTTACATTGAAATGAGCCATGACCCCATGCAAATGAAGGGCCGGCCGGCTCGCGCATGCGCGCTTGAAGGAGACCATGGTCAGCTCCGCTGTGCGCATGCTCACAACTCGGGAGCGGCGCAAACAGTGAAATTGGAAATGGACTAAGGACTACGCAGACAGCATAAATAAACAGACACAAACGCACTTGCATTGCAAAAGTACATCCCTTTGTCCCTTCCCATTTAACCAAGTGCTTTTGTCCTGTTGTTTGTTGCGTTGTGTTTTGTATTTGTCAGATTAGTGTTCTGTGTGATCAAGTGTTTGTTCTGATGTTTTGATCTTTGAAAGTGTTTTTTGATAAGTGTTTGAGAGACTGTTTGTTTGATATATTTCTGTTTGTTTGTTTTCTTGCTGATTTTTTGCTGTTTGTTTTTGTGACTGTTTTTTGCTGAGTGCTTGTGTGATTTTTTGGGTGTTAGTTTTCTCTTTGTGTGTGTTCTTGCTTGATTGGTTGTGCTTGTTTTTGTGACTGATTTTTGTTGACTTGGAGTGAGTTTTTTTTGCAGAATGACAGAGAGAAAGCGAAAACTCAATTTTACTTTGGGGGAAAAAAGAATTCTTGCCCGGGCCATTAGCGATTATGGGCATTTCCTCCACGGCCCAGACAGTGCCAACACCACCCCGGCCAGGAGGAGGGAGATTTTGGACCTCATCACTGAGCAGGTCAATTCAGCGGGGGAGGGGGAGACACGGACCCGGTCTGGGATTGACAAAAAGATTAATGACCTCCGGCGTCTGGTCAAACAGAAGCTGGCCAAAATGCTTGCCCATGCCAGGGGCACAGGAGGGGGCCCACCATGCTGTATTAGGCTGACAGCGGAGGAGCGTGCGGTGGCCCTGACCTTTCATCGGCATGAAGTTGAGGGCCTGCCCGGCTTTGACTCAAGTCCGGAGCCCGTGGTGCCAGGTACGTTTTTTTTTTTAATATCAGGTGTGTAGCATGTGTGGGGGAGGGGGTGAAAGGGAATATGTGGCAAGTGTGTGGATCCTCCAACCTGTGAATGTTTTGTATCATCCACAGATGTGCAGGAGGGTGCAGGGCCATCTGGCCTGACCGCACCATCCCCAGGACAGCAGCCTAATGAGGCCCCCCTGACAAGGCCGGAGTCCGTGGAGGAGGTTGAAGAGGAGGAGGAGGAGGTTGAGGAGGAGGAGATTCATGAGGAGGAGGAGTCCATGTCAGGCCCCTCAACTTTTGGTTTTTGAGGACTCTTCCCCTCTGGCTGGCAGAAGGCAGCCCTCCCTAAGGGGGAGCCCCCCCTCCTCCCCCAACATGGCTCCCCTCCCAAGGGCCTCCCCTTCTCCCCGGCCACAAGCATCAGCTGGAGGCAGGAAGTCGTCCCAGAAGACCAGGGGGTGGCCGATCTCCTGCCCGCCACTCTGAGAAGGGACCAGTTCCTCCAGACCCGCCATCTGGGACAGGTCAGCCAGACATTGGTGCGGATGGAGGAGAGCCTGTCCTCCATCAAGTATACGCTGGGGAACCTGGACTCCCACTCCCGGGCTTTCACAACCTGCCTAAACGAACTGCAGACGACATCAGCAGGCGTTGGGCAGGATGTGAGAGCCCTCACCCAGGCTATCCAGGCCAACACGGCAACACTTGGTGCTGCCCTGGACAGAATAGCTGTGGCCTTGGAGGGCAGGCCGCCAGGTGGGCAGAGATCAGGGGCTGCTCCTCCTTCCCCGGTTTTCCCCCTCCCCATGAGTCTCCCCTAAAGGAGCCGGGGCCGTGGCCGGGGGCGCCCCAGGCGTGGCTCACGTCAAGGGCAATAATTTTTTTTTCCCCTCTTTTTTTTTTTTTTGGCTGGAAATTTTTTGATTTTGCTGGTCATTTTTTTTTGGGGTTGTGAATGCTGTTTGAATGTGGGGGTGAAATTCCTGCCGGAAAAGGGGTGTCACCCTCAATTTTGGTGGAGAAGGGTTCCCCAGGACCAGGGAGAAGTGATCCCCAGGTCCGTGTGAATGGTGTATGAATGTACAGTAACATAATTGGAGCCTTGGCGTGGCGTTGCTGCTCACAAGTCCAGCATGGTGGACTGGTGCCAATCCAATTTGATGTGGATGTGGGGTGTGTGTGCTAGGGACCACAGTGGTGTGCATGCATGCATTCTCATTGTGCCATGATTAATGTGTGTGTTTAACGTGCAAAGATGCCCAATGTGAGCTGTCTCCTGGCTGCTCTTCCCTCAGAAGACGGGGTATCCTCGGTTAGGGGGGGATTGTCTGGTTCAGGGGTCAAGTCATCACGTAGGTCAATCTGCAGGCCCTTTCTTACTGCGAAGTTGTGCAGCATGCAACAGGCACCGATAATATGGCACACGAAGTTTGGGGAATACAAGAGGGTACCCCCAGACTTATCCGGGCATCGGAAACGTGACTTCAGGAGGCCAAAGGTGCGCTCCACCACTTCACGTGTTTGGGCATGTGCTTGATTGTATCTTTCCTCTCCTGGGGTTTGGGGGTTCCGGAAAGGAGTCATGAGATGGGGTCCCAGTGGATATGCAGAGTCACCTGTAAGGGAAAAGACAGGAGGATGTTAGTCATGCATGTGCCCCTTGTGATGTGTGCATCATGGGGGGGGTACAGTCATGCCTGCCACCCATGTCACTCACCAACCAGCCAGGTGGCCCCATACACGTTCTGATCGAATTCCATTCGGATGTGGCATTGATTGTATATGTAGCTGTCATGGCTGGACCCTGGGTGTTTGGCACGGACGTGCCATATGAGGCCTTGGGCATCGACTATCACCTGTACGTTGATGGAATGCCAATGCTTCCGATTGCGGTACATGTGCTCTGTCTCCTGGGGGGCTGGAGTGCCACATGTGTGCAATCAATGGCCCCCGCGGTGCGTGGGAATCTGGCAATTCTGTAGAAATCTGTCATTGCCTTCAGCCGCAGGTCCTCAGTGGTGGGTTTGATGATTTGGTTGGCCATGCGTCTGAGGATTGCAGGGACAACCTGGTGCACACATCTGCTCATGGAGGATTGTGACATCCCAGCCACCACTCCACTTGTACGCTGAAAAGAGCCACTGGCAAGGAAATGGAGTGTTGCCATGACCTTCACCAGTGGCTGCACTGCATGTGAGCGGTGTGTTGGGCTGGTGATGTCCTCCTGCAGGGTTGTGGTTAATTCCAGGATGGCATGAGGGGTGAATCTGAAGATGCGATACACCTCAGAATCACTCATGCCAAACAGGTCTATGTGGGTGCGGTATATCCTCTCCCGTGCCATCCTCCGTGCCCTCCTCCTTCTTTGCTCATCTAAAGTCAGTAGTATAGCTATGCGCGACGATGCCCCTGGCATGTTGGCATACAGATTGTTGTGCAACACGTGTGACTGCTGAGCTCCTCACTAACAGTGTTGCTTTATCTAACAAGTAGACTTTTTTTCTCTTTTTAGACCAGCTTTTATATGGTCTAATTTTAGGCAGGACATTTTGCTGTTGCGCACACTGCGTAGCCTGCGCTGCCCCAACGTTCTTTTGTGGATCCCCGTAAGTCCCTCATTAGCATATTTGACTAGCAAATCAATGGTCTGTCTAGCGCAGTTTTGCGCGGACGGATGCGCCAGTCTAACGAAATTACGCTGGACAAAAAAAAAGTAGATTTTTTGCGTATCTCATTCTGGGGGTGCCGTGCATCGAAACGCACATGCACATTTAGACTTACGCCGCGCATCTCCTGTTGCGCAGGCGTAATCGCTCTGTGAATCTGGGCCTTTGTTTCTATTCTGTTCTTGAATTTTTGGCATGAAGTGATCTGTTAGTGTGCTTCAATTTGTCAGACAGCTTCTATTTATGTGATTTATTGATTCAACAGGTCTGGCAGTAATCAGGCCTGGGTGTGGCAAGTGAAGTTTAACAAAACAAAATAATCACAGTTCATTTATATTTCAGCATTGGAGGGGGCAATTACTTTTTCACATAGGGTTAGGCTTTTTTACCTTAAAGCGTGTGTTAACCCCAAAAATGTTTAATTCATATCCAGGTCCCTTAAAGCAGATTACATAACACAGCGCTTGTGCTATGTAATCTTCCCCCCTCTAAACTCTAAACGTACCACTTCCTAAATGCTCTCTCTAATCAGACCACGGTAACCCCCCAGTGATAGAATGCATTAAGGTAAACTACTTTATTACTCAGAAAAGCGAAACATAGAATTATGTGTGGTATAAAATACTGTTTCCATCAGCACGATAGAATCCATACTAGCACTCATTTGAGAATGCATACCATGGGGGATTTCCAATATAAATCAATTGCTTGTTTTGCAGCAACACAATGGGGGTTATTTACGAAAGGCAAATCCACTTTGCACTAGAAGTGCACTGAAAGTGCACTTGGAAGTTCAGTTGCTGTAGTTCTGAGGGGGACATGCAAGGAAAAAAAAAACAGCATTTTAGCTTGCACTTGATTGGATGATAAAATCAGCAGAGCTTCCTCTTATTTCAGATCTACCCCTCAGATCTACAGCGACTGCACTTTCAACTGCACTTTAAGTGCTCTTGAAGGTGCACTTGCAGTGCAAAGTGGATTTACCTTTCGTAAATAACCCCCATAATGTATGAATAAGCTTCTCATTTGGGTATGATGTATCCGGAAAGGAGGCTAACAGCACAAATAGCTATCGTTAGAGTGACAAGTGTACTAACAAATTTAGTGGAGAGATTGGACACTTCCAGCCTAATTTGAGCCACCTTTTTAAAAGAATATATGTATAAAGGAGCTAGAAATTAAAGGGTCACTAAAAGATTTTTTTTTTTTTTTTGCTGAAATGACTGTTTACAGGGTATAGAGATATAAAAGTTAACTGATTCCTTTTAAAAATGATTAAAAATAGATAAAAATCAATCATATAATGTGCCTCTAGTTTCACTTTCGTTTTTAAACTGGTTTCATATTTCTGTGAAGTACAGAAGACACACAGAACAAAAACAAACAAATCCATTGCAGTGTTTTGTTTTTAAAATGAATCTGATTGGTTCTGAGGAGTTTTAGACACACAGCTTAGACCACAGTGAAAAACTGCCATGAGATTTTTCATAAGGAGCCAGACAAGCAGGAAGTGTGGAGATCAGAGCAGAATTACAGCAACTTCAAAGCAAAAACGAACAATGAGAATATGAAAACAGCACTGCATTAAGGTAAAGGAAGCTATTTAGCTAAAAAAAAAAATTCTTTAGTGACCCTTTAAGCATCCATGGAAGCAGGCCTGGGAGACCTGTGAGTAAACAGAGACTAGATTGAGTAGAGTATAATACCATTGCGTGAAAAGTTTAAGTGTTGTTTTTCTGATGGACAATGATTTGGTGCATTTTTGTAGGTTATACCACATGGTCTCCAAATCCTGCTCCCTCCGTTTCCCAACTAAGTATATTTAGATTTTTTTTGAGGGGCATGTATTTGAGACATAGTTTAACCACTTGCCTACTGTGCACCTACACCCCCTTCCTGCCCAGACAACGTTTTAGCTTCCAGGCACTGCGTCGCTTTAACTAACAATTGCGCGGTCGTGCGACGTGGCTCCCAAACAAAATTGGCGTCCTTTTTTCCCCACAAATAGAGCTTTCTTTTGGTGGTATTTAATCGCCCGTGCGGTTTTTATTTTTTGTGCTATAAACAAAAAAAGAGCGACAATTTTGAAAAAAGACACTAAGGGCCAGATTCATGTAGGACAGCGGTTCTTTATTTCGTAGTAACGTAAGTCATTTACGTTACTCCGCCGAAACTTTAGGAGCAAGTACTGTTATTCACATAGCACTTGCTCCTAAAGTTGCGGCGGCGTAGCGAAAATGAGCCGGCGGAATTCAAATTGGGTGGGTAGGGGGCGCGGCGAGTGTACTGCGCATGCGTCAACTGTCAGTGCGCATGCTCCAAATTCTGTCAGTGAACGTCAATGACGTCAATCCCCATTCACGGACGTTTTACGCAAACGACGCTAACATTTTTAAATTCGACGTGATGACGTCGGCCATACTTAACATAGGATACTCCACCTAGGGGGCATGTTTTTCTTTATGCCGCGTATCGCTTACGGAAACGTCGGAAAGTCACTGCGTCAGGCCCGCGTACGATCGTGAATTTCCGTCTCTCGCTGATTAACATATTCTCGGCGTTAATCAGCGGGAACGCCCCGAGCGCCATTTTTAAAATTGCAGTTCCGATACGACGGCGAAATACAATTACGCCGCTCGTATAGGAACTCCAACCCGGCGTTTCTTGTTTTCTGCTTACAGAAAACAGAAACGACAGCTCAAAGTGAGAGTTATGCTGGCGTATCACTGATACTCCAGCCTAACTCTACCTGAATCTGGCCCAATATTTTTTGCTTTTTGCTATAATAAATATCCCATTTAAAAATATATATATATATTTTTTCTCTCAGTTTAGGCCAATATGTATTCTTCTACATATTTTTGGTAAAAAAATGTAAAAAATAAAATCGCAATAACCGTATAGTGACTGGTTTGCGCAAAAGTTATATTGCCTACAAAATACGGGACATAATTATTATTTTTTTAATTTATTTTTTTACTAGGAATGGCGGCGATCTGTGATTTTTTTTCGGGACTGGGACATTATAGCGGACACATCGGACAATTTTGACACATTTTTGGGTCCATTTACATTTATACAGTGAACAATGCTATAAATATGCATTAATAACTATATAAATGTAACTGGCAGGGAAGGGGTTAACCGCTAGGGGGCGGGGAAGGGGTTAAATGTTTCTCCTAGTTTGTGTTCTAACTGTGGGGGGAGGGGGGGTGACTGGGTAGGTGACCGATTGTGTCCCTATGTACAAGGGACACAATCGGTCTCCTCTCTCCCTGACAGGGACGTGGAGCTCTGTGTTTACACACAGAGCTCCACGTCCCAGCTCAGTTACTCGGCAATCGCGTGTGCCCGGCACACGCATGGGGGTCCCAGTGATGTGATGGGTGCGAGCGCCCCTAGCAGCTTTCTATGACTGCACGTAATATGACGTGCAGTCAGGACAATGGAGTTACCCACCCGCCGTCATATGACGGTGGGCAGGTAACAAGTGGTTAAAGTATATAAATCAGACCTTTGATGCCAAGTATACATGATCGGAATTTCCGAAAACAAGATTTTTTTTCCGATGGAAACTTGTCTTGCATACACACAGTCACACAAATGTTGTCTGAAATTCTGAACATCAAGAACGCGGTGACATAGGACAGGGAAGGGGGATGCAGAAGTAATCACAAGTTTATACTCTTGTCCTAAGGCAAGGGTGAAGATAAACAATATAATGTCTGAACCCTTCTCTATATGGAACGGAACACAGCAAGCATGACCACTTTTCCCAATTATTTTCATCCTTACTCTTGAACCGTTTTTGTGATCTAGCCAACCTAGATATTAGAGGCATCTTAATAAAGGGAGATGAATATAAAGTAGCTGCATATGTGGATGATCTGTTATTCTCTATAACTTATCCAGTTATATCTCTGCCACCCCTTCTATTGGAACTACGAGTGTATGGGACCTGTCCAACTTCAAGGTGAATTACAGTAAGTCAGAGGCGATGGGCGTGGAGGTGAATATCCCCATGCACCATCAGTTAGCGACACATTTTTCTTTTAAGTGGACCGGGTCCCATGTATGTAACTTAGGGACTAAGATACTGAAAAAATGAAATAGAGTTTTTGAACTGAATTTTGCACCATTGATAAGACAGATCAAACTGATTTTCAACGATGGGATAAGGAGATCTTTACGTGGTTTGGTAGAATTAATATTATCAAAATGAATGTAATGCCAAGATTGCTCTACCTGTTTCAGACCTTACCCATAAAACTTCCCTTAGGGTTTCTGAGAGATCTGAGATCTAGATTTGTTGGGCCAGATCCACAGAGAGAGTACGCCGGTGTATCTACTGATACACCGGTGTACTTTCAAAGTTCCCACGTCGTATCTTTAGTTTGAATCCTCAAACCAAGATGCGGCGGCTTCTGGGTTAGATCCGACAGGTGTACGTCTTCGTACGCCTTCGGATCTAAGATGCAATACTTCGGCGTCCGCTGGGTGGCGTTCACGTCGTTTTCCGCGTCGGATATGCAAATGAGCTTTTTCCGCCGATCCACGAACGTACGCACAGCCGTCGCAATATCTTACGGCGTCTCTGGTCAGCTTTTTCCGTCGTATAGTTAAAGCTTCTTTTATCCGGCCTATAGTTAGACTTGCCATGTTAAGTATGACCGTCGTTCCCCGCGTCAAAATTTGATTTATTTTTTATTTTTGCGTAAGTCGTCCGTGAATAGGAATGTACGTAATTTACGCTAGTCCAAAAAATAACGTTGTTGCGACGTAATTTAGCGCAATGCACGGTGGGAAATTTCTGAATGGAGCATGCACAGTTCGATCGCCGCGGGGACGCGCTTCATTTAAATGAATCACACCCCCTACTCGCCGATTTGAATTCCGCCGCCAGAAATACACTACGCCGCCGTAACTTACGGTGAAAATTATTCCAGGATTCGAAGTTAAGCCAGGTAAGATACGGCGGCGTAGTGTACCTCTGATACACTGCGCCGATCTATTTGTATGTGGATCTGGCCCATTTATTTGGGCAGGAAAATCGGCGAGAGTACGTAGGGACATGTTGACCCTACTGAAAGAGAGAGGAGGGGTAGGATTCCCAGATCCGATGGGTTATTACGATGCTTCACATTTAGCATGGGTAGTGGACTGGTGTTCACATCAGAAGGAGAAGCCTTGGATACATATGGAACAGGTAATGACTGACATACCCCTGGAAGGAATTGCTTGGCTTTCTGATGTAGACATACCACAGGGTGTGAAGAAGCACCCCACAAAAGGTGCCATGCACGGGATCTGGGGATCATATTCTCTGATGCACAGAAAACTAAGATCTTCACTTTTACGCATAAGGCGTCAATGGCCACTAGATATCAGGAAGGGGGATACAACATTTTGACTAGGTGGTAAAGAACTCCAGTATTATTAAAGCAGATATTCCCACAAGTGTCAAATCTGTGCTGGCGTTGCCAAGGGGCAGAGGGCACCATGAAACACATATTCTGGGGATGTCCAAAATTGAAAGAATTTTGGAAGATGGTTTCTGAAATAGTCAAAGAAATTACCGCAATGACTCTTGGAGAAAACCCGGCAGCATTCTTGCTGCATGACATTCCATTATCTACTGAAAAATACAAAAACTCCCTGTTAAGGCATTTGCTTACGGCAGCAAAGGCCTGTATCCCAGTCCTCTGGAAGAGCAAAACATCTCCAAAAAGACTACAATGGTTAGGTAGAGTAACAGAGATTCAGCAGATGGAAAATCTTACTATGGGGCTGAGGGTACATGATGAGAAATACTGGAGGGTGTGGACTCCATATATCAGTTATAGGGAACAAAATCCTTAGTAAGTAATAATATTTTTTTTGGCAGGTAGCATGGGGGAGGGGCTGGGAATTTTTTTTTTTCCTTTTTATTTCTTCTCTTTTTTCTCTATTCTTGCTTGGAACTTTATGGGGTAGGTGGGAGGATAACCAGGATTTCTTCTTGGTTAAGGTAAAGGTATCAAGGGTAGAAATGGTATGGTTATACTAGAATACATAGGAAATGTAAATGGTGAGCAAAACATACGACAGCAGGTCCCTTGGATGTGGATAACAAATGTGTATGTTAAGTACTGTAGAGATTGTTAGCAAAATAGAGGATGCGGTATAAGTATGTACCTGTAAATAATGGTGTATTCATTTCATTGTGGAAACAAAAAATATAAAATAAAGAATTTATTAAAAAAAAGTGACGTACAACACTACGACGAGCCGAGAAAAATGAAGTTCAACGATTCCAAACATGTGTAGGATTTTTGTGCTTTGGCATTGCATACAGACGATCGGAATTTCCGACAAGAACTTTTGCAGTCGGAAAAATTGAGAACCAGCTCTCAAACATTTGTTTGGTCCGAATATCCGACCAAAAGCTCACATTGAACATTTGTTGTTGGAAATACCGATTGTGTGTATGCGGCATTAATCTAGATAAGTTGTATAGGGAGAGGATGGGGAAAGTGTGTAATGTGTCCAATAAAAAACTTTAATTTGTAAAAAGGAAAGAATTTAGAAGCTGGGACAGATTTTAAAACCTGAAGCTGAGAAAAGTCAGCATTGTCTGTGATGAGATTTCCACTACACAATTTGGTGTTATTTACAAAAAGCAAATCCACTTTGCACTACAAGTGCAAACAGTGCAAAATGCACTCAAAATTGCACTGAAAGCGCACTTGGAAGTGCAGTCGTTGATCTGAGGGGGGACTTGCAAAGAAAATAAAAAACAGAATTTTAGCTTGCACATGATTGTATGATAAAATCAGCAGAGCTTCCCCTCATTTCAGATTTACCCCTTAGATTTACAGCAACTGAACTTCCAAGTGCACTTTCAGTGCAATTTCAAGTGCACGTTGCACTTGTAGTTTGCACTTGTATTGCAAAGTGGATTTGCCTTTCGTAAATGACCCCCTATATTTCCAAATGGAATCGAGGTAAATCACAGTAACTCTCAAAGAAAAAATGGGCACTTTCAAATTTATGCCAAGGTACCTTAAACTCTACTGTGTTCCCTTTTGCTATTTGTGAGAATCTGGAAGCTTCATTAAAAAGGATTTATAAAGTGCAATTGGAAGAACCTGAAATTAATAGAGAATCTTAGGTAGGATGTTCGTTTTAATGGCAGTTATTCTGCCCAAAAAATAAATATGATAACAGGTCGAAAGTCTAATGCCACGTACACACACGATCATTATTCGGCATGGAAAAAATGACGTTTTAAAAAAAATGCTCTAGCAAAGCGCTGTGACGTACAACACGTACGACAGGACTATAAAGGGGAAGTTCTATGCGGATGACGCCACCCTTGGGGCTGCTTTAGCTGATTTCCTGTTAATAAAAGACAAATCACGCTTTTCTGTCTGTTACAGCGTGATGAATGTGCTTACTCCAATACGAATGGTAGTTTTACCAGTCTTATGAGCGCTCCAGTCTCATAACTTGCTTCTGAGCATGCGCGGGTTCTTCTCATCGTTTTAGTCCACACACGATCATTTTTTACAACCTGAAAAATGGCATAGTTTAAAACGTCGTTATAAAATACAGCATGTTCGGAAAAAAAATTGTAGTATTTCAGAACCCGAAAAATTATGTGAAGCCCACAAACGATAATTTTAAATTACATTGTTTTAAAACGTCGTTTTTTTCATGCCGAAAAATTATCGTGTGTATGTGGCATAAGTGTCAGAGAACCAGTGCAACAAATCCCTAGTTCTGGCTGTCTGCAAGGAATTCCCGGCCTGGTAGCGCTAATGCGCATGCGTGCACGCATAGACTGGGATGCATAGGACTCAGAGTGGCCCCGCCAATCCCGACACGTGGAGCCCTATTTAATTGTGAACCTAACTGAGTGTCAGTGCTGGACTCATATTTTAGCTAGTACCTGAGTTCCTGTTTGCTGACTACCGGATTTACCTGTTCCTGGAAACACCTGGCTTGTTTGACTACCCTTCTCGTGTTCCTCCCTACCTGCTTATCTGTCTCTGCCTGCTATACTGGACCCAGCCTGGATTTTGACCTTGATCTGATTTGGTCCTTTCTCCGCCCAGCCTGCTGCTGACTCCTGCCTGTACCTGTTTCCCCTGCCTGATCTCCCCTGAACGTATTTGAAGTTACTGCTGCAGCTTCTGTGTTCAAGATGTCTCCTATGCTTCTAGAGACCCTACCTGGACTACAGGCACCTGCACCCTCTCTGACCCTGAACTCCATGTCTCCACCTCCAGGGGGTGTCAGGACTAGGACTGTGCAAGACGCCACCCCCACTCTCTTGGCTCCGCTGTAAGGTACGTATTACTAAGTATTTTACAAATTTTGGTTAACATTGCAGGATAGTTATAGTGAAATAACGATTGTAGGGGGGTTGTAAAAGTAGCCCCTAGATATGAGATAAACAAGGCAAACCAAATAAAAGGGAAAGCAGATCTGGAAAAATTGATAGGCATAGCTATATATTTAAAAAGGTTGACAGAAAGTTATAATAAAATGGCGAATTTAAAAAAATATTATGTTATCAGTGTACATATATATTTAAATGCAGCACTGCTTTTGGTATATGTCATAATACCATGATATAGATTTATGGTCATGGCCAATGGTTCTATGGCCAATGAAAATAATGAGGGTGAAGGCCCCCTACCTCATACCCCTTCCTAGTGGGAAGAACTCACAGCCTGGTTATATTGATTCAGGTTTTGGAACCCATGAATAAATTCAGATCTAAATCTGTAATGTTGTAAATGTACTGGCATATATTGGCAGGTAAAGCTATCAAACGCTTTGTGAATGTCTAGGCCAGGGATCTCCAAACTACAGCCCTCCAGCTGTTGCGGAACTACATGTCCCATGAGGCATTGTAAAACTCTGACATTCACAGACATGACTAGGCATGATGGGAACTGTAGTTCCTGAACAACTGGAGGGCCGTAGTTTGGAGACCCCTGGTCTAGGCTAAGCAATAAAATGTTATTGAAGTGAAGGTTAGCATTTTGAATGACACTGGTTTCCAAACAAATATTTCCTGTAATTTTTCTGTTAGGGATAAAGCCTGCATGATCTGGCGAGAAACATCAGAATAATAAAAAAATAACCTGTCAGCTAATACTTAAAAATATTAGATTCTACGTCCTTGAGATAGGTATATACATCTGAGGCAGAGAGAGATCTTTTTTGGGTTTTGGAAGTAAATAAATATTAGCTAAAAGCATCTCTTCTGGAAATGTGTTCCCTCGCAGAACATGATTATAGCCAATTTAGGAGTTAGTAAAGGAGCACAATATTTATAGTATATACAGTAAATGAATATCCATCTTGACCTGGTGCAGAGCCCTTTTTGAGGGATTTAATGATAACCAGAAATTCCTCCTCTGTACACAACGCATTGAGCACAATTAATTGTGCTGTAGAGAAGGTGCATGTGGAATCGATGATTGTGGAGGGGTAAGTAAATTTTGAAAGACTTCCCATAGGAGAATGGAACCTTGGCCTGCAGCATTGGTGAGTTTATAGATATATAGGGGTTTCCGAGTTTGGTTTAAGTTTGTAGCAATCATAGTGCAGCGGTTTTACCATGTCGTACGAACCTTTCGACCAGTGCAAAGCTTTTTCAGCTTTAGACGACAATAATAAATCAAATTCTATAATAGTTTTAAGAAATTAAAGGGCTATTGAGGGTGTATGGGTGTTAGTGCGAGTTCTATAAAGCCGATCTAATTCCTGTGTGAGTGAACATTTTTGCCAGATTCTCTTTATTGCATGTAGCCACTAAGCTAATGAGTTTCCCATGCAATACTGCCTCGTGGGCAGTAGTAAAATAAGTCTATGGGGTAGAACTGAGAAATAAATATTATTATTATTATACAGGATTTATATAGCGCCAACAGTTTGCGCAGCGCTTTACATCAGGGAAGACAGTACAGTTACAATACAATTCAATACAGGATGGATCAGAGGGCCCTGCTCGTTAGAGCTTACAATCTATTTTGGGATAGCTTGGGAAAGCTCAGCTTCAATTAAGGGGTCTGTAAGGAGTGACTCATTGGGGTTGACTTACTGGAGAGTGCAACATCTGGTGCAACTATGCATGGTAGCCAATCAGCTTCTAACTTCAACTTGTTCAATTATGCTTTGCCAAAAAAGCCTGGAAGCTTATAAGTTTCTATGCAGAGTTGCACTAGAGTTTACACTCTCCAGTCTTGGTAAATTAACTTGAGTCTCCAAGAGTATGGAGCAGTAGAAAGACCTATAAAATCGAATGATACACTAGGTAATGTGGTGATCAGACCAGTGACAAGTGTAGATAATAGCAGAATTGAAAGTAGATAAAATAATTGAAGTGCAAAAAATGTAATCCAATCTGGCATAGGATGTATAAGGATTTATAAGGATGTGAGATAAAACTATATTGTCTAACCCCAATATAGTTAGGGTGTTAATCAATTGGCAAAAGAGTAGACAATTTACTACAGATGTTAAAAAGGCTTTGGAGATTGGAGAAGGATTACTACTTTCCAATAAGGAATGAGTTACCATAATAAAATTACCCCCCAAAATATGTAGGGAGATTGATATTGATCTAAAATTTTAAAAAAAAGGGTGAAGAAGGAAGTTTGAGATTCCTTAGAAGCATAGGCCCAGATTCATAAAGCAATTACGCCTGTCTAACTGGTGTTAGACAGGAGTAATTTCGAATTTCGCGCGCCGTATCACTAGTTTGAATCCTCAAACCATGATACGGCGGCTTCGGGCTTCGATCCGAGAGGCTTACGTCTTCGTAAGCCTTCGGATCTATGCTGCGATATTTTTGGCGGCCGCTGGGAGGAGTTCGCGTCGTTTTGATGCGTCGGGATATGCAAATGTATTTTTACGGCGATCCACGAAGATACGAGCGGTCTTCGCAATCGCTTACGTCTGGGTTTTTTTACGTACTGTTAGACCAGCTTTTTGCTGGTCTAACGGTGCGTAGCCCATGTTAAGTATGGCCGTCGTTCCCGCGTCGAATTTAATTTTTTTTTTTTTACGTAACTCGTTCGGGAATAGAAATGTCCGTAAACGACGCTACTCAAACAACGAATGACGTAACGACGTGATTTTGCGCAATGCATGGCGTGAAATTTGCGAACGGAGCATGCGCAGTTCGATCGCCGCGGGAACGCGCCTATTTTAAATCCTTCACGCTCCCTACTCGCATAGATGGATTGCGACAGGAGAAATACACTACGCCTCCGTCGTTTACTGGACAAAATCTACCTGGATTCCACTTAGAGCCAGGTAAAAAACGGCGGCGTAGTGTATTTCTGATACGCTACGAGAATCTAATTCTCTATGAATCTGGGCCATAGATACTAGTACTCATCACTGAACAGCCAGTTATAAGTCCTTAAGTAATAAAAAAAAAACATACTATTTGTTGTCAAGTGTTGTACATCACATGGGAAAAAATTGTGGATAAAGATGGTAACACTGCACTTGGAGAAAAACAATGTATAAATAGCCTAACTGCGGTATTTAATGAGAAAATATAGGAGTATTCAAACTGGCAAAATGTGTATTTTTTTATCAAAATAATTTAGTCAAAATAATAGTTTATATTACCAAACAGTCTTTTTCCGTTTGTGTGAGAAATAGAATCCCTAAATATTTTACAGGTAATAGTCATTATTGTAAAGGGAGAACATTTCCTCTTACAGGAAATGAAAAGTGTAAAAACTGGAGAAGGCATCTTTGAAAAATTGTATTATGAAACACTCCAAGGACACCCGAAAAGTGATTGACCATTCACATCCACATCCACAAAGCGGTACATTACAAGAAGAAAATTATTTGCATTCATCATCATAAAGACATAAGTATTACCATTAAATTGTATCAAAATAATAATAATAATGAAAAAATGTATACTATACAAAAAAACTTTTTCACCAAAAATATAGCATAGGGTATTAGAATGAGCCTACGATTCCATGTGTTCAAAAAACTAATTTATCAATAACAAAAATATAGCATAGACTAAAAGCAAGAGCCTAAGATTCTGCCAAAGGTTCTAATACCAATGCAAATAAGGCAGAAAGAGGGCACCTTAGCCACCTGCTACCTTTTGTGACCCTTTGCGTATGTACGTAAAGGGACACAAAAGTCCCAAACTCAATCTAGTGTGTTGAAAAACAAGATTACCAATAACAAAAACATAGCATAGGCTAGAGGCTAGCCTACAATTCTGCACCAAGCAAACAAAGAACACATAGAATGATTGGAGGAACATTGCCTGGACACAAATAGACACAAATGGTGCCTGTTAAGTGTATAGTAAATTCTTTGCATGAGTAAAATCTTAACATATTTAGACCGTAAGAAAAAGCAGCTAACATTAAAAAAAGGTTATACTAGAAAGCCTGATTAAAGAATCTAATGCCTGATTGGGTAGACCCAGACCAGACAGGGTTCATACCCGGAAGAGAAGGTAGAGATAATAGTTTAACCTCCTTGGCGGTATCCCCGAGCGTGACTCGGGGTGGGTTTTCCATGCTAGGATCGGTATCTCCGAGTCACGCTCGGGGTAGATGTGCAGAGCGTGCAGCGGCGCGGCTTACCTTCTCGCTGAATCCACAGGCTTGGTTTACTCACCTTGTCCCTGGATCCAGCGATGCATCCCCACTGTGTGAGCGAGCGGGTGCTCGCTCGATTCACAGTGTCCCCGTGTGCCGCCGAGCTCCGTTCCCTGCGACGTTACGATGCACGGAGGCGGAGAACGGCGCCAAATTCAAAAAAGTAAACAAACACATTACATACAGTATACTGTAATATTATAGATTACAGTACTGTATGTAAAAAATACACACCCCCCTTGTCCCTAGTGGTCTGCCCAGTGCACTACATGATCTTTTATAAAATAAAAACTGTTCTTTCTGCCTGCAAACTGTAGATTGTCCATAGCAACCAAAAGTGTCCCTTTATGTCAAAAATGGTTTTAGAGCAGCTAGAAAACAGCGATAATAAATTATAATCACTTGCAGAATTGAGCGATAGTGATTTGTGGGGAAATTCGTCATAAAAAAATAAAAGTAATGACAGCGACAATTCTGCAACTGAGCAAATTTCAGTGATTTTGAGTTGATTACATTATTGAATATTTTTTATTATAATTATATTATTATTTGTTATAATTATTTATAATTATTTATTATATTATAATTTATAATTTTGTTTTTAAAAAAACAAATCATACCCGGGATGCCTATTAGACTCTTGTTTGGTCAGATTTAAATTAGTTATTCCTAAGATCTGCAGGCCTACAGTGTAAAACGCTAAATTTCCTTGCAAATAATTGTACCGCTTTTGGTACTTGGTAATTCCAGACAGAATCATACCGCCAGGGAGGTTAAAAACTATATTACTACTGCAGAAAAATAGGAGTGTAAAACCCCCAGTCTTACTCCTGTCAATAGACGCTGAGAAAGCATTTGACAGGGTAGACTGGGGATTTATGATGGACACACTCCACTATTTTTAAATGGGACCTAAAATTAGACACTGAATACAAAATTTGTACAGTAGAAAAACAGCAATGGTCAAGGTCAATGGTAAGATATCACTGACCTTAAAGATGCACAACAAGACTAGGCAAGGGTGCCTGCTCTCGCCACTTCTATATGTACTAACGCTGGAACCTTTTCTGGCAAAGCTGCAAAAAAAATATAGAGGGGGCAAGAGAAGGTGAAGAAGAACATAAGGTAGCGGCATACGCCATGATATCTTAATGTATATACAGTAACTAATCCAAGAGTGACCTTGCCAAATATAATTAAGGAAATAAAAAAGTACAGAGAACTTTCGAACTTCAAAATAAATCCTATAAAAACAGAAATCTTAAATATAGGGGTGGGGGAAAAAGAAGAACTTGTGTTGCAAAAAGACTTTACATGGGTGAGAGGAGAGTTGACCTATTTGGGAGTTAAATTGACATCAGCAGTAGATAGCCTGTACCTTGCTAACTATATTCCGCTACAGAATGAGATTAAAATAGACCTAAAAAAATAATACAACAAGATCACTTTCATGGTTAGGAAGAATAAACTTGTTCAAGATGGCTATACTCCCAAAAATAACATACAAATTCGAGATAATACCTATAGACATACCACAGAGTCTTTTTAAGATTAATAAAACAATGCTGATAAACTATATATGGAAAAATAAAAAGCCAAGATTGAAGTATGCAACACTAACAAGGGAAAAAAAAACACGGAGGATTATCAGCCCCGGACATAAATAGATATTACAAGGCCACGATTATCACACAAATGGTAGAATGGGGAAATAAAGATAAAGAAAAAGAGAAAAAATGGGTTTGAATTGAAAATATTATAAGTAAACATTATATGAAAAACACCAGCGAAAAATGTAACAATACATTTAAGTGTTTGTTCACCAATGCCAGAAGCCTTCCAAGCAAAACAGGTGAGTTGGAAGCTCTGGTGCATGAGGAGAGCTATGATGTAATCGGTATTGCTGAAACTTGGCTTCAATCCTCACATGACTGGGCTATTAATATTCCTGGCTATGCTCTCTTTCAGGAAAGACAGGGTAAAAAGGAAAGGTGGAGGCGTCTGTCTCTATGTGAGAAGTGACCTCAAAGCAAGCGTGAAAGAGGACCTGGTTGATGGAGAGTGTGATGAAGTTGAAGCATTATGGGTGGAACTGCATACAGATAATAATGGGGGATTTTAACTACCCAGGAATTGACTGGAATAATGGAATTTCTGGGACAGTTAAAGGACAAAAATTTAAAAACCTATTGCAGGACAATGTTATGGTCCAGTTTATTGAGGCCCCAACTAGGAATGATGCTCTGTTGGACTTGGTAATCTCAAACCATGCAGAGCTTATTACTAATGTTCAGATAAAGGAACACCTGGGTAGCAGTGATCATAACACGATTTCATTTAATATTAACTATAAGCAAGAAATACATACAGGAAAGATGAAAACACTTAATTTCAAGAGAGCAAATTTTCAAAGCATGAGGACTGCTCTCCAGGGCTTGGACTGGGAGGGAATATTGGCACAGATGAACACAGAACAGAAATGGGAATTCTTCAAAAAGACTCTTTGGAACCTCACTGCAAAGTATATTTCCATGGGCAATGAGTTTAAAAGGCTAAAGATAAAACCTATGTGGCTCACGGTCAAAGTTAAAAAAGCTATAAACAATAAGAAAATAGCTTTTAAAAAATATAAAAATGAAGGAACACTAGTGTCGTTTAAATATTACAAAGAATATAATAGAATATGTAAAAAGGAAATCAAGGATGCAAAAATTCAAAATGAACAACAGATTGCAAAAGATAGTAGGACAAACCCCAAAAAATTCTTTAAATATATTAATAGTAAAAAGGTCAAGTCTGAGCATGTAGGCCCTTTACAAAATAATCTAGAGTGGGTGACTGAGGACATAGAGAAGGCAAATGTATTAAATGCTTTCTTCAGCTCTGTGTATACAATGGAGTATGGGGGAGCTCATGTCCATAATGGGGGTGGGAGTGACACAGCCCCAAATCCACAATGGCTCAAAAGTGATATGGTCCAGAAATATTTAGACAGAATAAAGGTAGATAAAGCACCTGGACCAGATGGCATCCACCCACGGATCCTAAAAGAATTGAGCTCTGAAATTTCAAAGCCACTGTATCTAATATTTAGGGACTCATTAATGACAGGAATAGTACCACTGGATTGGCGTAGAGGCAATGTGGTGCCTATATTTAAAAAGGGAACAAAGTCTTTACAAGTAACTATAGACCTGTTAGTTTAACTTCTTTAGTTGGGAAGATACTGGAACGTTTAATAAAAGACCACATGGATGAGTTCTTGCTGGAAACAAACTATTTAAGCAGCAGACAGCATGGATTCATGAAAGACAGAAGTTGTCAGACAAACCTGATTTCCTTTTATGAAGAGGTAAGTAAAACCCTGGACAGAGGCGTGGCAGTGGACGTGGTATACTTGGATTTTGCAAAAGCGTTCGATACAGTTCCCCACACACGGCTCATGTGTAAGGTAAGGTCTACAGGATTAGATATATCAGTTTGTAAATGGATAGAAAACTGGCTGAAAGACAGGATTCAGAGAGTTGTGGTTAATGATTCTTACTCTGAATGGTCCAAGGTTATCAGCGGTGTACCCCAAGGTTCAGTGTTGGGTCCCTTGCTTTTCGAAATATATATAAATGATATTGGGTCTGAGATCCAAAGTAACATTTCTGTCTTTGCAGATGACACCAAGCTATGCAGTGGAATAACGTCCTTGCAGGATGTCTCCAATTTACAAGCCAACCTCAATGCTCTGTCTAATTGGGCGACTATGTGGCAGATGAGGTTTAATGTTGATAAATGTAAAGTTATGCACTTGGGGGCTAAGAATATGCATGCATCATACATGCTAGGGGGAGTTCAACTGGGGGGATCTGTAGTGGAGAAGGATCTGGGGGTTTTAGTTGATCATAAGCTCAATAATGGCATGCAATGCCAAGCTGCGGTTTCCAAAGCGAGCAAAGTCCTTTCTTGTATTAAGAGAGGTATGGACTCCAGAGATAGAGATATAATTTTGCCCCTGTACAAATCATTAGTAAGACCTCATCTGGAATATGCAGTCCAGTTTTGGGCACCAGTTCTCAAAAAGGATATCGGAGAACTGGAGAAAGTGCAGAGAAGGGCAACTAAACTGATAAGAGGCATGGAGGAGCTCAGCTATGAGGAAAGATTAGAAAAACTGAATTTATTCACTCTTGAGAAGAGGAGAATAAGGGGGGATATGATCAACATGTACAAATATATAAGAGGTCCATATAGTGAACTTGGTGTTGAGTTATTCACTTTAAGGTCAACACTGAGGACAAGGGGGCACTCTTAATGTCTGGAGGAAAAGAGATTTCACCTCCAAATACGGAAAGGTTTCTTCACAGTAGGAGCTGTGAAATCGTGGAACAGACTCTCTCCAGAGGTGGTTCTGGCCAGCTCAGTAGATTGCTTTAAGAAGGGCCTGGATTCTTTCCTAAATGCACATAATATAACTGAGTACTAAGTTTTGTAGGTAAAGTTGATCCGGGGTAAATCCGATTGCCTCTCGGGGGATCAGGAAGGAATTTTTTCCCTCCGGTAGCAAATTGGATCATGCTCTGCTGTTTTTTTGCCTTCCTCTGGAACAACTGTGGGTATGGAGTTGGGTGTATGGGATGTACTGTGTTTTATTTTGTTTGTTTATTTTTTTTATGGTTGAACAGGATGGACTTGTGTCTTTTTTCAACCTGACTAACTATGTAACTATGTAACTACAGTATGTAAAACAGCACTTCACAAAAATATATGGATACCACGAAAACACAGAGTATTGGATTCAGACACGCACAAATTAACATTTTTTTTTTCAAAATATGGGATTTAATTTACAGACAGAATAAATGGACTTATAACTCACTTTTAATTCCACTTACAGAAACCAATTTTTTTATACCTTGGAAAGGGACTCGGTTTGGAAATAAAATGGTGGCATCACAAATAAAGGACATCACAGAACAGGGAAAGATAAAAACACTTCAGGATATAAAGGAAGATAAACTCATTACCCTCACCTATCAGAAATCCAGGAATATATGGAAGTGATAACTGGAGAAAATATATCTAATAGTATACGAGCTTGTTTGTTCCACAAATCAAAGAATCAAATACAAGTTATAGGAAAACTTTAATCCCACCATTGATAAATGCCGCAAAAGGATTGATACAAAAAAAAAACTGGTTAAGTACAAGAAAACCAGATATAAAAGAATGGTTTGAAAGAGTGGAAAATTATAATAACATGGAATATGTATGCAGCTGTGATGCGGGCCAATAAATATAATAAGAGCTGGAGACAGCGGAAAGACTTTAAATCATCAGAGAAATACTTGGAAAAAAGAACAGAGGACAACAGAAGATGAAATAAGATAAAAAGGAGGGAACAATTCATTAGGGAAAAGGGCAGGGAGGGGGATGGGTACAGTTTTTAATACATTTTGATAGGTAAAATAACAAATAACAACATAATAAAGTAATAAATAAATAACTAAATTAGTATTCGGAAAACCAAAAATGATGCAAAACCAAAGTAGAGACAATATTAATTAATAAAATCATGAGCATGTCTCTTGCTGTGATTGAGTCTGAAGTGGTTAAAAAAAAAAGACAAAATAATTCCCAGTGGCGAGTGGTTAGAAATATCAAGCTCATCAATTACTCACAGTTTGAAGAACTGCATATTATAGTTAACAATGGAACAGGTAACGATGTTTTGTTAATCTGCAGAGAATGTCCACAAGATTGCAGTGGCTATTAGCATGTATTGGGGTGAATATATGGATTGGGAGCACTGCAAAAAATAAATAAAAATAATAATAAAAAGAACAAAAAAAATTGCAAGAAGAGAATTCTTTAAAAGTTAGTAGAGTGAGACAATATTAGCAGATTTCATGTTGAATCTTTCAGAAATCTTTAAGATGGAAAGGTATATATTTCAGATAGTAGAGGCCCATGAGGTAGAGGGAGGCCTAGGTAGAGCCTCTGCATCAGCCTCTGCATTAGTCAGATTGAGCTTAATAAAGATTTAAATAACTTGAGAGCAGTATCCATCAAATCTGTTACTGATTTTGGAAACTACCTGATTCTTAGGTTGTTGTGTCTACTGCAGTTATCAAGATCTTCCACCAGAGATTGGACTTGTGAAAAAGAAGGGACAAGGGACTTTCTGCTGAGATCATTGAAGGCAAAACCGAGTTCATTATGTTTGGTTTCTAATCTGTCAGAGAGGTTTCCTAAGTTACCAAGTTCCTGAGAGAGAGTTTTATTTGTCTTGTGCAGCTCAGTTTAGAACGTTTGCAGCTAATTTAGTATAAATGGCTTTCAGAATGTGCTCTAAGCTCTCTTTTGTTAGAGGTGCAGTGTACTCACTCACTGAGGTAGAAAGGCTGCTGCTGATGAGAGAATAGGTTGGCTGCAGGTACAGCAGGATTGTCTTGGTCCATGTTGAGAAGCTCTCTGGTTCTGCACAGATAGCGTGTTAGAGATTTCTTAGCGCTGCTCTGGTTTTTCTTGTGGCTTGTTGGCATGCTGTTAGTGCAGGGGGGTGTACTATATGTATACGACAGTATACGTATCAGCTTTGTTACAAACGTGATTAAAGCTAAGCTTCATCAATATAGCCACTTTCTAAAATTAGCTGAATTGTTAGAAGTTAAGTCCAACAAAGTTTATGCCACCTCATGGACTTAGCTCTTAAAGGGGTGTTCCAGCCGCAATTTTTTTTTTAAAGTCAGCAGCTACTAACAGTGTAGCTGCTGACTTTAAATAAGGACACTTACCTTGTCCTACTTGCCCGCGCTGATGGCCCCCCCCCCGATGCCGATCCCACGATCGCTCCGGGTCCCGCGCCGCCATTCACACTATGGGAAACAGGCAGTGAAGCCGTACGGCTTCACTGCCCATTTCCTACTGCGCCTGCGTGAGTCTCACGCTGGCTTGTGAATGGGCGGCTGCTCTCTGAGAACACACACAGTTCCCAGAAAGCAGTGCGCCCCATTCACAAGCAGAAGAAGAAGAAGAAAACACACCGCGGTGTGGAAGAGGCAGATTACGGACTTCCGCATAGCAACAGGTATTTCGGGTGAGTATTTTTTTTTTCACTTTTTTTTTATTTAATTTTTTTTAAATATATGGTCAAATGTTGTTTTCCTGGGTGGAACTCCGCTTTAAGTTTCCAATTTCCATTTTAATGAGTGCTGGGAGTAAATCTATCACTTTACTTCTAGTGCTCCAACATTGGACCTTCTGATCTCAGCTCCAGCAGCTGCAGTGTCACCAGCAGCTGCTCTGGATGCTTCTACCCTACTTCTTTCAAATCATAGAGTTTGTTGTATTATGTAAACCATTCACAAAATACAAAGCCTTCTGTGACTGGACAGTGGAAGGAAAGGTGGGCAGAGTTGCTGTTGTGTGAAAAAGCAGCGCCTGTAGTTGTACTTCCAGTGCTCGGTAAAGCTGTCAGTTGTAAATTAAAAAGATAAGTCCACTAGGTGGACTGCATAACATTACTCTTGCATTAAACCTCACCAAACCACTTAACCTAACCTTTCAAATAAACCTCTATCAGGGCAGGTATTCTACATAGCAAACATGCTTCATGGTGCTGACTGTCAGTTATACAGTGCATTCCCTGTATAAAGATGGTTCTAGGTTGCTGTCCTTCCTGCTACTGCAGGGGGGGGGGGGGCAAAAGCTTCAACATCGGGACAAAGGTGGATATCTGATTACCCCTTTATTATAAATGGAGCTTACATATTCAAAAATGAGTCCCCCTATATTACCCGCACCTCCTACTGCAGAACCAAAGGTGGGGGAGAAGCCCTTGCCCCACTGTAGAGGATTTCTGTTGAAAGGAATGTAGTCTGGTATGGTAAAGGAAGAGGTTGGGGACACATGCAGAGCAGACAATCATTGAATCTGTTAACAGGTTTAAGGAATCCCAACCATATTTTTTAAAGAAGTTTTGTATTTTCAATGCTACCCTTTATGACAAATGAAAATACCCTTCTCCCCTCTGTACTTTTCTGCATTGATATATGTGCTTTATGACAGTTTCTAGCTTCTCATGCCCTTGTTTGACAGCAGTTTGCATTCTCCCTTAAAAGGCCAAAACCTATTAACATTTGCCTTCCATAGCCTTCTAATGGGGTTTGATGCTAAATTTGGAGGATTCTCAAAACCCCACAAATCAAGCTTAGGCAACTTTATTCCTTACCTGCTCAGTCAGTCAGTCAGTGACAGTGGGAGAGTAGGACGCTCCGGCCTCCCGCACGAGTCGCTCTCGCCAGGGACCAGTCAGCCAGACAGTCAGGCAGGCTCCCTCCACCCCTCCAGGGACTCATTAGGCTTCCCTGATTTGCCTGATCCCCGCTGGCTTCCTCCTTCATCCCTTCGCCAGGGAGCCAAGCAGGTAAGCCACACACGGCTGTCCTTTTCAGGACAAGCTGAGGCAGCTTTCCCAACCCCCCACAGCTCTCCCCCTTTCATCCAGTACCCCCATACTACCCCCCCACTCAGTACTACCCCCCTTCGCCATCTATCCTCGCAATTCCACGCCATTCGGGCGTTTTTTCACACTTCCGCGCCGGCCTGTGAGGATTCACGGCAGCCGCGATTTAGGAAAGGCCGCGGCTTCACCCGCGGCCTAGCGGCGCGCCGCTCCTCATGCCCGGCAACCGGCAGCAAATCACCTTAAACGGCCCAGAAAGCCCCCCCTACCCCAACAAAGCCCCCCTCTCCTCCCAGCTATTCTTCCCGGCCCCCCAGGCAGCACCGATCCACTTAATTAGGTGGACCCCAGCCTGGATCCTGCTGCCTGGTCGGCGGCCATCTTGGTACACCCAGCCCCAATCCCCTTTTCTTTAACACTATTAGGACTTGATCCAGGGTTTGCCGATCGCCTCTTAAGGGGTCAGGAAGGAATTTTTTCCCCGCCGTAGCACATTGGCACTGCAAGGTCAGGGTTTTTTGCCTTCCTCTGGACCAAGCCTGGGTGGAGGATTCAGTCACTTCTTGACTGCTCGGGGATTTTAATCTCTGGGCCAATTCATCACAAGACCCCATTGCCGACGCCTGCATTGAACATCTAGGAGGATTAGGGCTACAGCAATTAGTATGTGGGCCCACACATATTTCAGGTCACACCCTCGATCTTATTTTCAGGCAAAATCTGGAAATAAAAATCTTGGAAAAGGAACTATTGCCATGGACAGACCACCATGCAATTAAATTCATTATTTTCGATTTCCCCCCCTTAACAAAAACATCAAAACCAGTGACAACACACTGGACTAGATGTCAGAAGAAGCTCCATTCGGAACTCTTCAAAACCACGTTAAGGAACAAAATAAAAACAATTCAGCCGAACCAAACGGCTGTAGAAACACTAGATGCCATAAACACAGCCCTATTACAGTCAGCCGACTTAATAGCGCCGAAACATAAAACCTGCATCCGGAAAAATACCTCCAGCTGGTTCAACAACCAATTGGCGTTATTAAAACAAGAGCGTAGAAGGGCGGAAGCCGCCTGGAAGAGAAGCTCTTCAGAGGCGAACCTCTCCATCTACAAAGGATTGTGACGGTGGTAGAACATATCCCCGTCAAGCCTTCCCTTCTTCTCCCATAAAAGAAATCACCCAATATTCCACGAGTAGGAATATCCCTGGAATCGCCGAATAATCCATACATGAGCCAAGACTTAGTGCTGAATGTAAACAGGACACACTTTATTGAAAGTACACAGCACACTTTATACAGGATTTGGAACATCCCGCCCCCAACAACTGCTTTCCCATTGGTCCCCTCCAATGTCCCATCAGTTCCCCATCAGGTCCACCTTCCATTCAAATGAAGACTTGAAAATGACACAGCAGAGATTGGTCAGAACGGTTTGAATGGAAACTGATGTGTATTCAGACAAAAGCCCCATGGGGTAATTACTACAATGAAGCAATCAGAACAACAATTAACATGAGTCAATTATCTAATCGGTTGGCTAGGCGTCTCGTCTCTGACACGGCTATTCATCATCAGAACACAATGGAAAGGTATTTCACAAGCCACTTAGCATTGAAAGGTCATTGTCCCTTACTGGCAGCATGGCAATCTGGTTTAAACAGGTTTTACAGATGCCTCTACAAAGGGGAAAGTAATCCAATTATCCAGGGCTAAAGGCAGACCCCATAGAGCACATGGTTGCAAAAAAGTCATGAAACCCTTTAGAATACACAAAGTCACCTTTTACCCATAACACACAGACATTAAAAATAGCAGGGAGAGAATTACACTGAAGTATATAGGCAATTGCATAAAAGTCCTTCACAATGCCCCCCCCCCTTTTCTCCCTGCCCCGGCAACTCGGTTGGACCTTTCCTGGTCCAGTAGGGTTGACGGGTTCAGAGCTTTTAGTCCGAGGTTAACTCCGTTTGGCGTGACAATCCATCGGCATTCCCGTTTTGCTTGCCTGGGCGGTAATGAATCGTAAAGTCATAGGGCTGTAAGGCCAAGCTCCAGCGTAGCAAGCGGGCGTTGTCCCCTGAAACCCCGTTAAACCACACCAAGGGGTTGTGATCGGTGATGAGAGTGAAAGCCCGGCCATAAAGCTAAGGTGTGAGCTTTTTGAGGGCCCATATCAAGGCCAAACACTCCTTTTCAATGGTGGCGTAACGCTTCCTTGGCAACAGCTTGCGACTCAGGTATGCCACCGGGTGCTCTCCTCCATCCTCCCCGATCTGGCTTAGTACTGCCCCCAGTCCAAACATTGAAGCGTCTGTGTGAACAATAAATCTTTTGTTAGGATCTGGGGTAATCAACACCGGAGCATTAACCAGAGCAGTCTTTTCCAGGACTGTCTGCCAGGATAACCCATCCGCCTTCCTGGTTTGAGGCCCTGGCCCATAATCGGACGGCAAGAGGCTCGCATTCAGTCCTCTCCAAAAGCCCCTGTCCTGGCTAGGCCTGTCACACATCCCCCCTTTTGGCAGGGGACTAACCCAGTAGGAGACACCAGATGGGTTGTCTCTGAATTTAGTCAGTAGTTCCAGTCCCCCAATGCCGGTATCCATACAGTACCCCAAATCACTTGCTCCAAACCGAGCATTACTCACC
The DNA here is from genome assembly GCA_029574335.1 of Rana kukunoris. Taxonomy (NCBI): domain Eukaryota; kingdom Metazoa; phylum Chordata; class Amphibia; order Anura; family Ranidae; genus Rana; species Rana kukunoris. The sequence continues at coordinate 567,396,941 of CM056050.1, read as the reverse complement.
CCGCCATCCTCTGCCTCTCTCAGGGAACACGTCTGCCGCTGGGGAGAGGCCTGGACTAGCCCTTCTCCCTGGAGTCCTTTCAGCCGCTGGAGAGATGACAGGGTGGCTGGGCTCAGTCCATCATGCTGTTGGGGATCTGGGCCAACTGGCCACCATTTATGGGGTATACCAGTGGAGACTGAAGTCCCATCCACTGGTGTGAGGAGAAAATCCCCCAGTGCTTGCAAAGCAAAGCTGACATCCTCCTGTTTCAGTCCTGTACCATTTTCTGGGGTTGTGCCAGTGGAGACTGAAGTCCCATCCACTACCCCAGGAATCCCTTCTTCTGTTAGGTGAAAGCAGAGGCCCGGGGCACTCTGCTCTGTTGCCAGCTCTTCCGCTGGGTTGCTGTGAGTGGAGACCACAGTCCCATCCACCGATATCCACTCAAGCTGTAGTGGGGTGCAGCCGCCAGTAGCATCCTGTCCTGCTGCCAGTGATCCAGCTGGGAGTAAGAGCTTTACCACCTCAGCTGGTTGCTGGGGAGGGGGGCCAACCGCCCCGGCTCCCTGGAACTCCACAGTTGGTCCCGGTGCTGGGCAGAGATGGCTGGCACTCTGCCCTGTTGCCAGCACTTCTGCTGGGGGTGCATAATCCATAACATCCTCTGAATAGTCCATACATTCTGTAATCTGTGGCTGGGGAGTGATCGCCATCTTCTCACCCTGAGCCTCCGAAACTGCCACAGGGGTGGGGCAGAGGTCTTGAACCCTCTGTCCGGTGACCAGCGCTATAGCTGGGGAAGTTCCGTGTAACTCCACAAATACTGCTCTTGGTGCTGGGCAGAGCACAGTGACGTTGGGCCCTGATCCCAGCTCTTCTGCTGGAGGCCCATCAGGTTGTTTTTCCTCAGCAGAAAAATCTATTAAATCCCCTGTCTCTGCAACTGGTGTCTGGGGATAGAGGTTCACCATCTCCTGTCCATGTAACCCAGAAGATGCTCTAGGTACTGAGCAGAGGTTAGTAGAGCTTGGCCCTGCGGTCAGAACTTCAGCTTTGGGAATGGCAATCTCCAGATTTTCCACTGCCGATTCACTGGCATACTGCTGGACAGTCACATTCCTCCCTTCAAGATCGTCCCATGCAGAAACGGGATCATCAAGGTCAGTGGGCACTTGCTGCATCCGCCATATAACCTCCCGGTCCATAGCTGCAGGGGCAGGTTGGAAAAGCACACTGTTACCCTGCCACATGGACGATTCTTCAGCCAGGATTTCAGCATTGTCCACTGGTATTTCCTGATAGTCCCAGGCAAAGGGAGCACGGCCCTGGCGCTGAGCAGAGTCTAGCAGCTGTTTGTAGGCGATCTCCAGGTCCCATTCCCGAGCGGCCAGAAATTTCAAATCTTCCTGTAGCCAGTACGCTTCCGAGATATTCCATTTTTTCTCTCTGTGCTCCATTATGTCCTCCAAGCGCCACTCCCGATCATCCCCAAAGTCGGGATCACTGGACATCCTCCAATACAACAATCCCAGGCCATCATAGTCATAGCCTTCTGTGGGGCTGTCATCCGCTGACCATGGGCACTCGTGGGCTACATACCACCGGAGGGCTCTGTAGCTCTCATCCAGCTGCATCTCTGCCCGGATCAGCCTGTTTAATTCCGCTATCCACTCCTGCTTCGGTTGTTCCCCCAACAACGGCATTCGTACGTCATACTGCGGCCAGTACCTTGCATAGGTGTAGGGCAGGACCTCTCCTTGGTGTTGCTGCTCGAGAGCTACCGCTTCCTTCTAGAGTTGGCACCGAATCACATCCGCCCATCCCAGCAGGACCTCCTCTGATTCTGGTCCTGTGTGCTGTATCCGCATCTCTTGTAACCTTCTGAATTCCTCTTCCATTGTTACTGTTATCTGTACCTCTCCTCGTCTTTCATTTGGTGCTGCTTCTTTAGGCGTTGTCACCGATCGTCGTATTTCTGCAATTCTCAGCTCATGTTGCCGCTCTCTTTCTTTCTCATCAAAAGCTTCAAACGGAATCTTCCTTGTGTCTGCTGTGCTGTACTCACTGTTTGGAGAATGTGCGGCTGCTTGTTGGACTGCTGCCAGTTTTAACTGTAGCTCTGCGTCTCTTATTTGTTTAGCCTCCTCCGCTAACAGGGTCATCACTTTCAGCACCACATCCGCCGTTGGGTTCGGACCGAACCATGCTAATTTCTCTCTTATTAGCTTGTTGGCTGGTGATTCCTCATCCTGAATCACTGGTGTCTCCATCTCTTGTACTGCTGGCCTTGCTGCAACCGAGTTCTCCTGGTCTAGCTCCATTAATTGTGCTATGATGACACGCTCGGTTTTGTTGCTAGCAATCCTTCCACTAACTTCCAGTAGTTCTTTCAGTGTATTTCTTTTAAGCCGGGTGTACCAGTCTTCCATTCACTGTTCCCAGTGTCTGCTTGGAATCCTGGTGTAAAGGAAAGTAGAAGGGAAAATACCGCTGCTGCCAACCAGTTGTGACGGTGGTAGAACATATCCCCGTCAAGCCTTCCCTTCTTCTCCCATAAAAGAAATCACCCAATATTCCACGAGTAGGAATATCCCTGGAATCGCCGAATAATCCATACATGAGCCAAGGCTTAATGCTGAATGTAAACAGGACACACTTTATTGAAAGTACACAGCACACTTTATACAGGATTTGGAACATCCCGCCCCCAACAACTGCTTTCCCATTGGTCCCCTCCAATGTCCCATCAGTTCCCCATCAGGTCCACCTTCCATTCAAATGAGGACTTGAAAATGACACAGCAGAGATTGGTCAGAACGGTTTGAATGGAAACTGATGTGTATTCAGACAAAAGCCCCATGGGGTAATTACTACAATGAAGCAATCAGAACAACAATTAACATGAGTCAATTATCTAATCGGTTGGCTAGGCGTCTCGTCTCTGACACGGCTATTCATCTGCAGAACACAATGGAAAGGTATTTCACAAGCCACTTAGCATTGAAAAGTCATTGTCCCTTACTGGCAGCATGGCAATCTGGTTTAAACAGGTTTTACAGATGCCTCTACAAAGGGGAAAGTAATCCAATTATCCAGGGCTAAAGGCAGACCCCATAGAGCACATGGTTGCAAAAAAGTCATGAAACCCTTTAGAATACACAAAGTCACCTTTTACCCATAACACACAGACATTAAAAATAGCAGGGAGAGAATTACACTGAAGTATATAGGCAATTGCATAAAAGTCCTTCACAAGGATCAACCAGGAAATACCACAAAGAAATTTTCAAAGCCAAGAAAAATTATTTTTCCGAGGCTATCAACAACGCCCTAAATCGCCCCCGCAAACTCTTCAGATTGGTCAATCAGACCATGAATCCAAGATGTCTAGAAGCCCCTAACTCTGACACCCAAGAATTTTGCGATGAATTGTTGGATTACTTCATTAATAAAATTGAGGGAATCCGGGAAAGCATTCAGCAAAACCAAACCCCCCCCAATCCCTCCCATAATTTTTCACACAGCACCATCAATATTTCGCCACAATCAGGTAAGTTCACCCTGGAACCCATTACTATGCAGGCCACAAAGATTATCATTGATTCTTTGCGTAACGGCACAGCGCCAAATGATATCATCCCCACTAAACTGCTGAAGGAATGCGCCGACATCCTGGCACCTCCGATCATGCAGCTTATAAATCAATCCTTCAAGAAAGGCATAGTGCCCTCCCAGTTGAAAGAGGGCATAATTCAACCCATTCTGAAAAAAACTACCCTTGACCCCAAGGACCCAACTCACCGCCGTCCCATAACAGGCCTAAATGTCCTCTCAAAGGTAATGGAGAAAGTAGTGGTACAACAGCTGCAACAGCATCTAGATACCCACAATCTACTGGATCCATACCAATCTGGCTTCCGTCCTGGACACGGGACAGAAACAGCACTGCTCAAAATATGGGACGACGCCCTCGAGGCCGCAGACGAAGGCAAATCCTGTCTCCTGGTCCTGTTGGACCTAAGCGCAGCCTTCGACACAGTAGACCACAAGCTATTACTGACTCGACTAGTCGAAGTAGCCAGAGTCGCAGAAAGCGACTTATCATGGTTCTCCTCTTTTTTGGAAAACCGATCGCAAACTGTGAAGTTGGGACCTTTCACTTCCGAGAAACGCACAGTATCGTGCGGAGTCCCCCAAGGATCACCTTTGTCGCCGGTGTTATTCAACATCTATCTTCGTCCCCTTTTAGAAATAATTAGCAGCCAAAAACTGCTTTATCACTCATACGCAGACGACACGCAACTGTATTTCCGCATATGCAATAAAAAGGATCATCACCTCAATCTAGAGACATGCCTCTCTTCGATAGAGAACTGGATGACAAAGAGTTATCTTAAACTCAACGGAGCAAAAACAGAACTTCTACTGTTTCACGCCAAGCGCACGAATCACCCGGGGACAACTTGGATACCCCCGCCCATTTTGGGCAAAATCATCACCCCTAGCACCAAAGTTAAAAGTCTTGGGGTCATCTTTGACTCCTACATGACAATGGATGCACAAATAGGGTCAGTAGTCAGCGGATCTCACCATCTGCTACGCCTACTACGCAGACTCCTCCCCTTTATTCCCAAAGAAGACGTACCAGCCGTGCTGGGAGCAATTGTGAATTCAAGATTAGACTATGCAAATGCCCTTTACCTCAGACTCCCCAAGTACCAAATCGCTCGTCTTCAAGTCGTGCAAAATACGGCCGCTAGACTTGTGACTGGAAAAAAACCATGGGAATCCATCTCACCTTCACTGAGATCCCTTCATTGGTTGCCAGTAAAAGACAGAACTGTTTTTAAAGCACTCTGCCTAACGCATAGATGTATTCATGGGAATGCCCCCCATTATCTATGCGAAAAAATAAAAACCCACAATCCCAATCGCGTTCTGCGATCCACCAATCAAAATCTGCTCCAGATTCCGAAAGCCAATTTTAAGTCCAAAGGAGAAAGAAGATTCACGGTCCAAGGTCCCAGACTATGGAACGCTTTACCAACCAGTATTCGGTTGGAGGAGAACCACCTAGCATTCAGGAGAAAGATCAAGACTCATCTCTTTTGATTTCAAAGAGAAAGGAACAACAAGCGCCCAGAGGCGATTAAATTCGCATGTGTTGCGCTATACAAGTTTTCATTCATTCATACCTTTCTGTCCTTATTGGTGCTGTCACTACACAGTTTGTGTATTTTTGATAGTTGAAAAATGTACTGCATACTTACAACCAGGAGACAAATTTCTCTACTCTTCTATTGTGCAGCTATGATGTCCATTTTTGTTACTTTACCAGTGAAGAGGCAAAGGACAGACAGGTAAAAGAAGACATTTGACGTAAGAAAGCAGAATAAAATAATTTGTGCCTGCTTGTAACACTTAACCTGGACTGATAATGTATTCTTTGACTTTACCCCCTAAAGCCTAATGTTAACTCTTAGGGCCATATTTATAAGAGTTACGACGGCGTATCAGTAGATACGCAGTCATAACATAGAATCTGCACTGTCGTATCTTTAAGCGTATGCTCAAAGTGAGATACGCTTAAATGTTGCTAAGATACGACTGGCGTAAGTCTCCTACGCCATCGTATCTTAACTGCCTATTTACGCTGGCCGCTAGGGGCGTGTACACTGATTTACCCCATAGAGTATGTAAATCAGCGAGATACGCCTATTCACAAACGTACGCCCGGCCGTTGCAGTAAAGATACAGCGTTTAGGTAAGGCGTTTTCAGGCGTAAAGATAAACCGCCAAAAAAATAGCGCAGCCAATGTTAAGTATGGATGTCGGGACCGCGTAAAATTTTTCACGTTTCACGTCGTTTGCGTAACTCGTCCGTGAATGGGGCTGGACATAAATTACGTTCACGTCGAAACCAATGAGTCTTAGCGGCATAATTTGGAGCATGTGCACTGGGATACGTCCACGGACGGCACATGCGTCGTTAGTAAAAAACGTCATTTACGTGGGGTCACACTTAATTTACATAAAACACACCCACATCAAACACATTTGAATTTGGCGGGCTTACACCGGCCCATTTACGCAACTCCGCCGTGACTTAGCTTTGTGAATACAGCACTTGCCTCTCGAATTTATGGTGGCACAAAATTACGCCGCTCTGCGTGAATCTACCCCTTAACTTTTAACTTAAACTGTAGTCAGGTTATAGAAATTTTAATATTTACATAACCAATAACCCATAAACAAGTGCACATTAACCTCTGTAGCTGTAGAGCAATTCATCCTCAAAATTCTCAGCAGAAGTATTAAAGTCATTCATGTTATTCTCTCAGCCCAGCTCCCACCCAGCTGTGAATAAGCAGCCTTCCCTCCTTCAATCTTATAAAATGTCAATCAATTTCATGACACCTAAATAGGTTGTTAAAGATCCTGGTGAGAAAATTGTTATTGCTGCAAAAACAGTGCCATAACTCAAATCGAAATGCCCCATATAGTATATTTCCATATAAAATACAAAAATCGATTTGCGACCAATATCTAAGAAAGGATTTGGCTCAGAAAATTTGTTGGAGGGTTGCTTTGACCCAAAATGATAAACCAGGATTGGATGGGTGTTGGTGGGTTCTTCATGGCAATGTTCAGAGCTCTATTTAAGAAACAGACAATAAACTTTTACTATTCCAGTTGCATTTTTATTAAAGTCAAATTAGTATTCTAGTAGGTTTGCTACCAACACAGAAAGCCATTAGGAGAGGGTGACCCTGGGCAGAATGAAGTATCTTCACATAATGCATCACAGGGTTGCTCTGGTCGAGGATGAAAGAAGAACATGGGGTAGGGGGCCAGTTTAGGTTCATGATCATGTTAGAAGTTGTCCAAGAGGGTGAGGAGGTGGAGCTGGCCCTGCTATCCTAAGCTGACAGAAGGATGCCCAGAAAAGCAGGAATAGAAAATTTAGATTTACCATTAGACTTTCTAAGATACTGTATAAATGAAATAAAATCTATTTAGGGATATAACTTACTGAAGTATAAAATGGCATGAAAATAGCTAGTTTTGGTTAGTTGCTGAACATTTATTACAATTCTTATTTTATGAATACCTTTCATTGTGGAATTATTTCTGAAGGCCTATTGATTACTATAAAGGGTTTCTGATTTAGGTTAGAAGACTAATTTGCCTAAATCAATATGCTGCATTTAGTGTTAATCTTGTGTGCTTTCAAGCAATGCATTTCTTATTGTTACATAATTGACATATTCAGTCATACATGTCCATTTAAATACACATTTATTCGTTTTGGTGCCCCATGGAGTTCATGTGATTGCAAGCAATGTCAATAGCTGTTTTAGTCTAATTAATGTTCTGTAGCAGAAGGTTAACATATTTTTAAACTGTTTGCTGCCCTGCAATACTTGCCTATTACAAATTGTCCCAGTTTTCATAAGTTAACAATTTTTAACAAATGTCAGTTTTGCTGCACTAAATCATATACATTGAACAGGTACAACTCTTCACAGGCAGACATACAATGAGATTATCAGACAAATGATTGCGTGTTTTTTATTTGTGCATGCTAGTCTCAAATCAACTTGCTCATTCATGTCTTTATGGACCTTGCTTTGTGCATTGGTGTGCAGTCATGTTGGAACAGGAAGGGGCCAAGCCCAACCCCTGAAAAGAAACCCCACACCATAACCCCCCTCCACCAAATGATTTGGACTTATAGGCACACTCTTTAACCTTGTGGAAAGCCATCCCAGAAGAGTTGATGCTGTTAAATCTGCAAAGGGTTGGCTAACTCAATATTAAACCCTATGGACCAAGACTGGGATGTCATGTGCGTGTAAATGCAGGTGTCTCAATGCTTTTGGCAATGACATTTATACTGTTTTTTTATATAATCTGTTACTTGTCTTATGTCTTCTATTTACTATTTTTGTATCTAGACTAAAACCTCATATAAGCAATGCTCATTCGTCTCTTTTATCATTTTCATAGTCTGTGTAAATGTCGCTGTTCTTTTTTTTAGTATTACCTACATTGTATAGAGCAGTATTTCTTTCCAGTCCTCAAGGCGCCACAACAGGTCATGTTTTCTGGATTTCCCTCAGATGAAACAGCTGTGGTAATTACTAAGGCAGTGAAACTGATCAAATCACCTGTGCAAAATAATAAAAAAAATGAAAACATGATCTCTTGGGGCTCCTTGAGGACTGGAGTGGAGAAACACTGGTGGTGCAAGCTGCTGTGTAATATAAAGAGGTGCAGGGTGGTGCTGTGTAATATAAAGGGGTCCAGTGGTGCAGGGTGCTGTGTAATCTAAAGGGGTCCAGTGGTGCAGGGTGCTATGTAATGGGGCCCAGAGCTGTGGGGTGCTGTGTAATGTAAGGGGCCCAATCTCACAGCGTAAACTGTGCCCACCTGTCCAGTGCCACTTCTCATATATATTTTGTTGGCACAGTAGGTAAAATATAAAAACAAAATTCACTGCAATACAGAATAGTAGTCATTTGTCTGTCAGGGTGTCTTAGGCTCACAGCGTAAACTGTGCCCACCTGTCCAGTGCCACATCTCATATATATTTTGTTGGCACAGTAGATAACATTTAAAATAAAAATTCACTGAAATACAGAATAGTAGTCAGTTGTCTGCCAGGGTGTCTTAGGCTCACATCGTAAACTGTGTCTACTTGTCCAGTGCCACATCTCAGAACAGGTGGCACAGTAGTTTGCACGCATAGTACAACTAAACTAATCTAAAAAAATGACAGGTCGAGGCAGGCCACCCCGCAGGGGCCGTCGTGGTCATTTGGCTGTGATTCCCTTTGGCCCTAGAATAATGCCCAGTGTTCATAGGCCACGTACCCTGAACTTGAAAAGTTCTGAGGACATAGTTGACTGGCAAACACAGAACACCCAATCTTCTACAGCTTCCGCTTGGAACCTTGATGCACCATCCTCCTCTAGCTCTGCTTCGGGCACCTCTCGAGTTACCACTTGCCCGCCTGCCGCCACCACCAACACTAGCATCACAGCTGCTTCACTTGATCTGTCAGAGGAGTTATTTACACATGAGTTGGAAGAAATGAATGATGCACAACCATTATTGCCAGAGGATGTAGGTAAAAGGGATATGTCTCAGTCAGGCAGCATTACACCCATGGACGTATGGTGTCATGATAATGATGTTGTACCCGCTGCTGCTTCCTTTGCTGAGTTGTCAGATACAGGTGAAGCGGTTGATGATGACGATGTGTCCGTGGATGTCACGTGGGTGCCCGCTCGAAGAGAAGAAGAACAGGGAGAAAGTTCAGATGGGGAGACAGAGAGGAGGAGGAGATGAGTTGGAAGCAGGGGGAGGTCATCGCAAGGAGCTAGTGGCACAGTCAGACAGCATGTATTGGCACCCGGGGGCAGCCAGACAGCATGCCAATCAACACATGCTGTTGCCACCACCAGAATGCCGTCATTGCAAAGCTCAGCAGTGTGGCATTTTTTTGTGTTACAAAAACAAACATTGAAATCAAGCGCTCTTCAGAAGAAATGAGGATACTACGATAATAAATTGGGAAGTCTTATATATACACAAGTAAATAGATGCCTGCATATAAAAGAAAAGGAACGGGTATAGGGACGGGAAGGGATAACAAGTTCCAGGACTAGTAGGAATAGTTAATATAAAGTAGTTCAGTCCAAATGGATCACGTTTATATGATAATAGAAGAAATTAAACTAATTCTGAGGGGGCTGCCAGCTTGTCGAGAAGAAGCAAATCTGAAAACATACAAAAAACAAACAAAGCGGCGCCCTCTAAACGTAGCATTAGATTTATTAAAAATTAATAAACAAGTAAATTCCTATTAGATGGGTACTCACAAACATGCAGAAATTAGGGCGTATCAATACAGTGTCATCCGTGAATGGGATCTTGGGTAGATGAAGTCTGCTGGATGTGATGAAAGGATGGTAACAATTCTCTTTGCAAGGAAGGCACACGACAGGTAGTTCCTCCAGCACATACAGGTCACAACCTTTGTGAGGGTCCCTGGATGGTCATCCGACGCTGCTGGACCAGGGAGACGACAGGAAAGCCTTGTAACAGCCGTGTAGCGGCAGGGGAACTCTGCCGTGGAACGCAAAACAGCAGAACATCACTTCCGGGATAGGTCACGGGGCGGTGCACGCGTTCGAGGCATGCGTGCCTCTTCGTCAGGCTCTATGGGGGCCATGTTGGATGAGGGACATAAGTCTAGCTCAGACGGAGCTAATTGGTTGGCACAAAAAAAACTACACACGGAAAGGAATGCATACCGGCCGCTACAAGAAATACCTTTCTTGTCGCTTTTGTCAATAAAGTAAAAGTGCCAGTGGGTGATTTGTAAACACTTGTACAACTTATCTGTGTCGAGGCAGTATTGTGCCATGAGTCTGTGCACAGTCTTATGGACACTACCCTTGTATAGGTCAGAGATATAGTCAATCCCCTTAGCAGCCAGGTCCCCTACCTTTAACATGGGAATTTTGGCTTCCAGCAGAAGCAATGGTAGTCTATAGTCAACGTGTCGAAGGTCCCCGTGTTTCAGGTCCAGAAGGAACCTCCAAGCCTTCATGGAGGTTCGCATTGGCGGAGAGAGCAACGGTAAATCCCATTTGTCCCACCTGTCGCTCAGCAGTAATAGAGGCAGGTCTTTGGTCGGTGAAATAGGAATTTCCATATCTACCCATAAAGGTTTTTCAAGGGTGTGAACCCAATATTTCAGTTGCTCTAGGTGTGTTGCCCATAGGTAGTCGTATATGTCTACTAGGCCCGCCCCACCTACTTGTTTGTGGGAAACAAGGTTATTGCGAGAGCATCTTGCTTTTTTTCCATTCCAAACATATTTCCACCCCATGTCAGCCAATTTTTTTATGTAGTGCGTCGGTATGTGTAACGATAGGGTGCGAAATATGTACAGGATTTGCGGGAGCACCATCATTTTGTAAGCAGATATCCTACCCATCCAAGACAGGTCCCTCTGTGCCATACTCTTACATTGGGCTTTGAGTCTGGCGATCAACGGGGTCATATTGGCCTTGGCCAACTCCGTCACTAGGTTTGTGAGTATAATACCTAGGTATGTAATGCCATCTGAGCTCCAGGTATATGGTAGTTGAGATTGTAGGGCAAATTTGGAGTGGGGCGCTACCCCAAGATCTAAAATCAGGGACTTGGTGAAATTCACCTTGTAATAGGAGGCCTCCCCAAATGATGTGAGAAGTGCATGAGCTTCTGTCAATGAGACCATGGGGTTGGTCAGGAACAGGATCACATCATCTGAGAATAGGTTGATTATATGTGTGCTATAGCCGAACTGGAAGCCCGATATTAAGGGGTTTGAGCGGACCGCTTCAGCCAGTGGTTCGATCATTAAATTAAAAATCGTCGGAGACAGGGGACAACCTTGCCTGGTCCCGTTCGAAATTTCAAAGGAATTTGACAAGAATCTGTTTGAATAAACTTGCGCCGAAGGGGCGGAGTACAGAGCCATGATGGCATTGGAGATGTGACCCTCAAAACCAAACTTATCTAGAACACTCCTCATATAGGACCAATGAACCCTATCGAACGCCTTCTCTGCGTCTATTGAGAGCAGCAGAGAAGGTGTTCGGGTTGACTCAGCTTGGTGTATCACATTAATTATCCTTCGGGTTGCATCAGAGGTTTGCCTCCTTTTAACAAAACCCATCTGGTCGCGCTGTATGAGTAACGGGACGTATTCGGAAAGTCTCTTAGCTAAGAGCTTTGCATAGATTTTAGTGTCCGTGTTAAGTAGGGATATGGGTCTAAAATTTGCCGGGGTGATAGGTTCTTTGCCCGGTTTAGGCAGAGTGACTATATGGGCCTTAAGCATCTCCCGAGGCAGGGTCGCAGTGTCCGCTACCTTATTGAATACGCTGGCCATATGAGGTGCTAGTATTTCTTTGAAGACTTTGAAATTCTCGTTAGAGAAGCCATCTGGGCCAGGTGACTTGCCGTTTGGAAGGGAATTAATGGCACGTACAATCTCCTGAGGCGTGATGGGTGAGTTAAGGACCACAAGCTGATCTGTTGTCAGAGATGGCAAACGTACCTTATTGAGGAACCTTTGTATAGATTCGTCCGTGGGTTGGGGGGTGCTAGGGTCTGCATGTAGGTTATAAAGGGAGCTATAATATTGTGCGAATTGGTTTGCGATGTCCTGGGGGTTGGTGATTTTATGGGGCAGAGTGGGATGTCTCAGAAAAGCTATTCTAGTTTTGGTGCGGGCAGCTTTAAGTCTATTTGCTAAATATTTGCCTGCTCTATTGGCGTTGGAGTAATAGTTCATTTTAAGGCGACTCGGGTGTTTGCCAAATTGTTGTGAGATTAGGTTCCTAATGTGTTCCCTATGGCTGTTAAGTTGTGTAGATACTGCCTCAGACGGTGCTCTCTTGTTTTGGGACTCTAGCTTCCTCAGCAGCAAAAGAGCCTAGTCGAAAGCCTGAGCATATTTCCTCTTCTCTCTAGCATCCAGTTGGATTAAAATGCCCCTCATATAAGCTTTGTGTGAGTTCCAAAATGTATTGGGATCGTCTACCGATCCTGAGTTTTCTAAGACAAAGTTTTGAAGATGATTCGTGACGTGGTTTAGGCAGTGTTTTTCTTGTAGTAGTTTGGGGTTACATCGACAGGTGGGGGGGAGAGAAGGAGACGCTTTTTTCCACTACTGACATAGAAATGGCAGCATGGTCTGACCATGTAATATCATGAATTGACACAGTTTCAACACATTGTAATAACCACTTATCTGTCAGGAACATATCAAGGCGAGAGTAGGATCTATGCCGACTGGAAAAAAAAAGGTATAGTCTCTTTCACTGAGATGTAGACAACTCTATGCGTTGAACAGTTCTTCGGTGTGAAGCAGGGGTTGTAGTGCTGATGAGCCTTTGGGCTTGCCTCCCGAGGTGTCCATTCTTGGGTCTGACGTAATATTAAAGTCCCCACATAGCAGGAGGTTTCCATATTGTAAGGATTTGGCTTTGTTAAAGACCCTGCGCAAAAATCGGATTTGATGTGTGTTAGGAGCGTATACCGTGGCAATCGTATACGGCTTGGAGTTAATGTCTCCAGTGACTATAATGTACCTGCCACCTTCGTCTGTGACATCCTCCTTGGGTTGGAAAGATATAGAGTCTCTGAAAGCCATCATGACACCACCAGATTTGCTGTCTGGTGTACAGGCCATAAAAATGAGTGGGAAGCTCGTGTGCGTGCAGTGGGGGGTTTTGTGTGCCTGAAAATGTGTTTCCTGCACACACAAGATGTCTGTCCCTTGTTTGGTGGCCTCCGCCCATAGTGAAAATCTTTTTGCTGGATGGTTCAAGCCCCGAGCATTAATAGATAGTATCTTAATGGTCATTGTGATGGAGTAGTATGGCATACTAACCAGCAGACATGTCGGGCGGACGGGTTCCCAGCTGACAGATTTCAAAGCATGCTTTGAAATCTGTCGGGTGGCCAAATCCGTTAGTTTGCCCGTACACACGATCGAATCTGTCTGCTGAAACGGTCTAGCAGACCGTTTCCAGCAGACAGATTTGATCGTGTGTACGAGGCCTTAGGAGGACATCACGCAGGACCTCGTCTGGGAGGAATGACGGTTTGGGAATCCTGTGGATCCTATCCACTAGGAGATCCTGAGCCGAGGCCCCTGGCAGCATGGAGGAAAACAGAGCCTGTGCATGTTGCAGGAGTTGTGGCGGGGGGACAGATTCGGGTATACCCCTCAACTTGATGTTGTTCCTCCTGGACCTGTCCTCGAGGGCCGAGAGCTTGTCCTTTATCCAATCAATGTCTCTGCTATGTTCAGAGTGTGCTTCCACCATTGTGTTGTAGGAGACAGCAAATTCCCCCATCTTGGATTCAACCTGGTGCACTCTGTTACCCAGGGACTGCACCTCCCTCCTACATTCATTAAGTCCTGAGACCATGTCAGCCTGCAGGGATGATCTCAGGGACAGCAGCATCTCTTTCAGCAGCGTATCCGATATGGGTCTGTCTGCTGTGGGATAGTCTGCAATGGGATCTCCCCCCGTGGTTGCTGGCGCGCTGTGGTGATGTTAGGCCTGCTTACCTCCATGCCCTCCTCAATGTGCGGCCTAGCCGGCGAATACCTCCTCGGTTTCGATTTCGCTGGGCTGCGGGTAGTGGGGCTGGGAGTCCCCGAAGATGATCCGCTGGTCGGCGCGACCCGATGCAGGGAGCCGGGGAGAGCCTCAGTGTTGGATGGCTGCATTCCGTGCCGAGGGTCCGTTTGTGTGCCTCTGAGTTTCACCAGCCCGATGGCGGGGACAAAGGCCGCGGATGGTGTCAGTGGATGCTGGTGGCTGTTAGTTATCTCCGGTGCGCGAGAGGAGCTCCAGACTCACACGTCCATCTTGGAGCTCGATCGCCACGCCCCCCGTTTTTTGTATTTTTTTGTGTGTCTGCCTCTGATAACAGCGATGTCATTTGCAACCTGTGCCAAAAGAAACTGAGTCGTGGGAAATCCAACACCCACCTAGGTACAACTGCTTAGCGAAGGCACATGATCTCACAGCACAAACACCTATGGGATCAACACATGATGATGAGTACAAGCAGCACACAAGCTCAAAGCCACCATTCCCCTCCTGGTGGGTAAATAAGTAGCGCTATAAAACACTCTGGTTTGAACAACCACAATGGTAAATGTACAAGTGTCAATATGCAAGACAAAAACATCAAAAATGGCAAAAATAAATTAGTCCATCAATAAGAAGTGTATGACTACATCCTCATGTAAGGGACACTCTGTGCAGTAACAAAGAAATGGATGGAATACCCTTACCGGACGGTGTAGATCTGCTTGTCAGCGACAACAGATCCTATAAGCATGGATGTATTCCACTATGATCGGCTCAGCTGTGGAAAGGCCAGATGCAGGATTCCTCCCAAGGTGTCCGGCTAATAAGCTGTATTGTGGACTGGAACCTTCCTTTGGATGGATCAACACACGCTGACACTGATAGCGATAGCCAAGGGGTCTCCTGACCTCCAAGGAATGGTGGAAGCACAAAATATCCTCTCGGGATAGGCACTCATGGAGTGTGGACAAAAAACTTGATTCCAAGCAGGTCATGCGGAAGGAAGAAAAAACATGATCCAAATGGTGCAGATAAATGAGAGATAGGTTTTATTTCACAAAAACCAAGTACATAAAAGTGATCGCGATGATATAAAATAGTAATGATAAAAACAAGGGCTCAGAGGACTTCAACAAGGGCATCTAATTTATTTTTGCCATTTTTGATGTTTTTGTCTTGCATATTGACACTTGCACATTTACCATTGTGGTTGTTCAAACCAGAGTGTTTTATAACGCTACTTATTTACCCACTGTTTTCTTCCAATTTTGTCTAATTGTTTTTGTAGCTGCTCACCTTTATATTCACAAGATTAGTGCGTTTTTTTTTTCCTTTTTTGTATTCCCCTCCTGGTCCAGCATCTTCAGCCATGTCAACCACTGCTGTCCTCCTTGCCCCCTCTCAACCATCCGCCACTCCGTCTCTCACCTTGAGCAGTTCCTGCTCTTCTGCCCACAGTCAGGTGTCTGTCAAGAACATGTTTGAGCCTAAGAAGCCAATGTCACAGAGTCACCCCCTTGCCTGGCGTCTGACAGCTGTCTTGTCGGAAGTCTCAAGCAGGCCAGGAAGGTGTGTGGCCATTTCATGCGTTCCTACATGGCCTTGGCACACTTTTCAGATATCCAGCGGCGATACAACATACCAGTGAGGCGCATGATTTGTTCGACCGCCTGCTCCAACAAGAAAAAGTCGTCAACGAGTATTTGTATGACCGGGGTGCTAGGACAGCCTCTGCACAGCTGGGAATTTTTTTGCCAGGTTACTGAAGGCTCATGCGCAATGCCTGTAGGAAGAGGAGTCAGAGGAGGAAGGTGGCTTAGAGTAGGTGGAAGAACAAACACAGAAGGTGTCCCAGGGGGCTTGTTGTCACCTTTCAGGGACCCTTGATATTGTACGTGGCTGGGTTATGGAAGAGACATTCAATGACATCAGTGAGGACAAGGAACGGGACATGGCTAGCTTGGTATCCATCCTTGTGTATTGGTGAGTTTGTGGTTGTGCAAATGGACTGTTTGCGGTTGTTTGTGCTGCGTTAAATGGGGAGTTTGGTCTGTCAGAGTTTGGTATGTCACTGTGAACCCTATCCCTAACCTTGTCTGTAACCCTAACCCTAACCCTGTCTGTAACCCTAACCCTTACCCTATCTGTAACCCTAACCCTATCTGTAACCCTAACCCTAACCCTCTCTGTAACCCTAACCCTAACCCTGTCTGTAACCCTAACCCTATCTGTAACCCTAACCCTTTCGGTAACCCTAACCCTAACCCTATCTGTAACCCTAACCCTTTCTCTAAGTTACAGACAGGGTTAGGGTTACAGTTAGGGTTAGGGTTACAAATAGGGTTAGGGTTACAGACAGGGTTAGGGTTAGGGTTACAGATAGGGTTAGGGTTACAGCCAGGGTTAGGGTTACAGATAGGGTTAGGGTTAGGGTTACAGATAGGGTTAGGGTTACAGATAGGGTTAGGGTTACAGACAGACACTTACACTACCTGATCAATACAACATCATACCTGATGTTTTAAAGCACGTTATTCCAAACAATTTAGGAATATTAGGTGATTTATGACCTTTATGGACTAAAAATGGACTCTGCGACAACTACGTAATTTTTCATGGGAGTTTTGCCATGGATCCCCCTCCGGCATGCCACAGTCCAGGTGTTAGTCCCCTTAAAACAACATTTCCATCACTATTGTGGCCAGAAAGAGTCCCTGTGGGTTTTAAAATTCGCCTGCCCATTGAAGTCTATAGTGGTTCGACCGGTTCGCCCGTTCGCGAACATTTGCAGAAGTTCACGTTCGCCGTTTGCGAACGCAAAATTTTAGGTTTGCGACATCACTACACATCTGCACTTAGAATCACTTCAAATTTCTAGATTGTCCAACTGTAAATGGAACTGAAAAGATGGTCAGCCTAAAACGATAAACATCAATGAACACAAAGCGAGAGATTCATATATTCTTAAATTCTGTATGTACACAAAAACAAACACTAGAAGGATTTAGAAGGCCAGCTTCAATTTGCTGACGGATATCTTTAAATATCAGAAGTGTTGGAAGACTCTCCCACCTCTGGGCTTATGAGCTGTTAAATTAGATGAATGAAGATTGTCTATAATGAAAATGAAAGAAATACTGATGTGTTATCTGTTGATAGCCTGCAGCTATCTCCAAACTTACAACTGTCTATAGTGACTGATGGGCTTTGTTCAGTTTGTTCAGTTATGCTACAGGATATATAAATGCACATTACAGAGGAAGTCTGGTCTACAAAAATAAAATATATTGTTCTGAAAGGAAGAGCTGTCAAGATCATTAAATATAACAATTACTTATATGATATGAGTTAATATGTAGTCAAGGACCTGGAACCCTCTGAGTTTTAGGAGTGTAGGAGTGTATTCTTTAAGGCCTGTATGTTTTGCTTTATGCAAATGTTTCTTTCATAATTCTGTGCTGTTGAGTTTTCTATACTGTATCATCTTTAAGAATTTGTTGAGTGATCCAAAGTGCTGCATTTCAGATACAGCATATTGTAACTGCATGTTGGTTGGCATCAGTGGACTGAACAAAACATTAACAAACATGCTGAAAAAGATTCTCGAAGAACTGTTTTCCTAAAGCCTGAGATGAGGACATTTAGCTGGGACAAAAACTATTATAACTCTTTCCAGCCCTCATCGAGCATTGCATGTTTTCAGCTCTGTTTAGGCATTGCTCATGTCCATCTCTGTTCAGGCATTACTCATTACAACTCCAGCTCTTCTCAGGCACTGTTCATTACAGATGTGTCCAGCTCAACTCTGGTATTGTTCACTTCCAGCCTTGCTCCAGCTTTTTATGCCATGGTACGGCATTGGGTTTCTTTGCAACACTTCCTATGCCCCATACACACGATCAGATTTTCGTCTGAAAAACCTTGGATGGTTTTTCCGACGAAAATTCCGCTCGAGGTTGACTTGCGTACAGACGGTCATACAAGTTCTCGGAACTTTCGACCGTAAAAAACGTGATGTACAGCACTACAAAGAGCCGAGAAAATTAAGTTCAATGCTTCTGAGCATGCGTCAAATTGTTTCCGAACATGCATCGGAATTTTGCACGTCGGAATTGCTACAGACAATCGGATTTTACGGTAGGAATTTTCTCCGTCTGAAAATTTGAGAACCAGCTCTCAATGTTTTTCTGGCGGAAATTCCGACAGCTAAAGTCCGATGGAGCATACACATGGTTGGAATTTCCATTCAAAAGCTCACATCGGACTTTTGCTGGCGGAATTTCCGATCGTGTGTACGGGGCATTACAGTTCAGTCCTGGTTTTCCAACATGCCTGGCACATGCTAACTAGACTGGAGGAAGCCTGCGGGGCAGTTAAACACCAGCTTCGGAACAGGCTGGTGCTGTGTTTCCAAACCACCTACCTGAGAGCAAGAGCTATAATACTTAAGATTGATTCCTGTTGTTGTTTACTCAGATTCTTGAGCCTTCTCTCATCTTCTGTCTTGCCTTCTGCCTCTTTTGTTATTAACCCAGAACGTCTGACTCACTGCTTGTTACCTTCCAAGATCCTTGCCTGAACTTGTCTACTTGCTTATCTCCAGCCTAGTGTACTGCTTACTTGTTGGCAACCTGACTGTTTGACTATTTTCTGTTTGTTAAGACCCTTTACTCAATCCAAACTGTGATCTAGTCTCTGGTCTCTGCACTGTAGCCACCTTCTCCTCGCTCACCCGTTATTGGGACTATGCTGAGGGCTGTGACCTGGTATAAGCAAGCATAAAAACCCATCAGTGGCTCTGGGAAACATCTACTGGTGCTAAGCTCTGCACCTTGGGTGAGTCTGCATAACCCACCAGGGGTTGTAGTCATAACAGAAACCGATCACGAAAAAAACAAACTCAAGGTATACATGTGTGGTACACCAGAGCTAGGGGACGATGTAGTATACCTAAGTATACCTAAGGCTGGCCATAGATGTAGCATCTTTTTCTTGCAACCACGGGTGGAAAGAAAAAAATCGCTCTATTCCCCATCAACACATTCAGTGTAATTCCTCCTGCAGAACCATTGTATTTTCTTGGTGGGGGGGGGGGGCAGGGAAAGCTATCCCTTCCGGGAGAACACAATGAGTAATGCTAGCGGCTATAACAGCTGTCAATAATCACATCCAACAGGCTAGTTGTACCCAAGTTGCTCAATTGAGCAACTTGGGTACATTCAGCCTGACCCTGCAGCGTAACATGTAAGACCCGGAACCAGAAGTAGACGTGTAATCCGATCATTCGTTCGTTTGTTTTAACTTTGATGTAAGTTGCTATTTTAATTATTAAAACGTATCTACATACTTCACTATGGCACCATCTTTCCTTAGTTGAGCACCACTGGAAAACCTCCCTCCACACACACCCTGGAACACTAGACCCCAACTAGGACCACTACACCATCCCACAGAGAGGATAGAGGGACATCTACTGGAGACCCACCAAAGTGCTACACATCTTAAAGGCTTTTTCCTTGCCTCATTAAGGTAAGCGCAATGTGAGCTAATTTTATTCAAGAAAATCACCCATTTCACAGAATTAGCTGCAATACCACGGATGGAACTATTTATTATTTGATATATATATATATATATATATATATATATATATATATATATATATATATATATATTATATATTATCATATATATGCATTTGCACTTTGTTGCACAGTTTGCACTTTGTTATTTGACAGATTTCCAGTGTTGAATGTATATGCGGTCATCACCCTTTTAATTTATCACTGTTGTCGTATCACATATCACAATTTAGATTGAGCAGCATTCATATTCTTTTTTTCACTTTATCTATTTGGTGGAGCAAGAGCCTCACATACTCATACCTATTCACTGCATGGAAAGTAGACTCGTGCACAACGGAAACATTTGTTTAGTTTAGTTTCTTTTCTGTCCTGTCGTAAATTTGTTTAGTTTCGTTTCTTTTCCATCCTGTTGATTCGTAATCATTCATAATTTTGCTAAACGTGATTTTTCGTGTTCGGACTAATTCGTATTTTTTGTTTTGCGTTGATTCGTAACTTTTTTGGTTCGTTGATTCAGAATTTTCCGTGTCTCTCTCACAATGGCGATGCCTAACGTGCTTCAAATGGATTTGTACTTTTCTAAATACATTGCAGTTATTTGTAACAATTCAAAATCTCGTATTTTACTTTCGTTTTTGACATGCGGCTATAGCCTCTGCCCCTGTACACCATTTTGAGAGGAAGTTCAGCACGGTGAGGAAGGAGCAGAGAGCAGAGCAGCGAGTGTTATTGTTGGATGTGTGGTTGGGATCACAACAAGTCGACTTGCTGTTGCATTAGGCCGCATTAATGCAACAACAAATTATGCCAAAGGCATTCAGGCATTCGCTATATATAATTTATTTCGGATTCTGTTTTATTCGTAATTGCTTTGTTCGGAAATTCAAATGCTTCCGAATGTCTGAAAGTTGCTATATTCGTCCTAATTTTGATTCGTTGCGTAACTAATTGCACAAGCCTAATCAATGGTTAAAATCTCAGCCAGTTCAGCTGAACCGGTCGAGATTCTATTGTTTATGGCCAATTTAACAATTTGCGAATTAGCAAAAGATTCCGCAGGAATTGTCAGCACCAGAAGCAGCAGGTACTGTGCTTTTGTGTATTTTTATCATCACCTCAAGTACTTTCAATAAATCTTTGAAAAGACACTTTAACAAAGGACTGGACATATTTTTGTCAAGGATTGAAATTATTTATTTAAACTTAGTTTACCCAAGATCAAATAGAATTGATAGCAAGTAAAAGACAATTTACTGAACCTGAAAATAAGGCAGCTTCTACAGCATCTTGATAAATTCCGACATGGTTCACAAGGGTCATTCACAGATTGTCACACAATTGTGTTGGATACATAACCACCCATCAATTTTTATCACAAGACCTTGACAACCCTTCCCTTGTTATACACAGCCTTATGCTCGCTGACTTGTTTTACATTGTGAGCAAGCTTGAGGGAATCCCTGGTGACATTATTGACCAAATGTGATCACTCAGGTTCCCCAATGATGTGTTTAACTTCTAGCAATTTTTTTGGGGCCTTTTTCACAGTGATTGACTTTGGATCTACAATACATCACTTGATGAAATGATTGATATTGATTTACATTGGGGGACAACGTTTTTCAGAGTATTTTTTTTTTAATTTAGAATTTTTGTATTTTTTTTGTGACAAAGGTGTTGATTTACTAAACGTTGAGAGTGCATAATCTGGTGCAGCTCTACATAGAAACCAATAAGCTTCCATTTTTTTGTCAAATCGTAATTAAAAAATCTGAAGTTAGAAGCTGATTGGCTACAATGCAGGGCTGCACCAGATTTTGTACTCTCAACTTTTAGTAAATCAACTCCTTGGTAACAAGGGGAGGTATGTACCCCTTTCTCATTCACCTGGGAAAACTTGGGGCTTCTTACTTTAAAAGGAACTTCAAGATTTTGATAAATCACATCTACAGACTACTTTCCCCCTTAACATGGTAGTAAGGCCTTATCAAGAATTTTGAGAGTCTGGAAAAAAAAAACTATTTGGTTACCCCCAAAATCTATACCAGATCCATATCATTGATTGTTGTCTGTTATGGATTTTGAGGGGGGCCTCAGGAAAAAAATATATATGTGAAATTCCCCCAAAATCCATACCAGACCCTAGACATCTGGGTTTAAATACCAGCCTCCCCCTTCTCCTGAATGATACTAGGCCACATGTCTTCAACATTAAAAATATATATTTAAAATATATTTAACCCCTTCCATACAGGGCATTTTCACCCCCTTCCTGCCCAGACCAATTTTTAGTTTTCAGCGCTGTTGCACTTTGAATGACAATTGCGCGGTCAGGCAATACTGTACCCAAATTAAATCATTATGTTTTTTTCCCCCACACAAATAGAGCTTTCGTTTGGTGGTATTTGATCATCTCTGCGGTTTTTATTTTTTGCGCTATAAACAAAAGAAGAGCGACAATTTTAAAAAAAACACAATATTTTTTCCTTTTTATTTAATACATCTCACAATATTTTTTTTTAAAAAAACTTTTTTTCCCCTCAGTTTAGACTGATACGTATTTTACATATTTTTGGTAAAAAAAAAACGCAATAATCGTATATTGATTGGTTTGCGCAAAAGTTATAGCGTCTACAAAATAGGTGATAGATTTATGGCATTTTTATTTAATTTTTTTTACTAGTAATGGCGGGGATCTGCGTTTTTTTTTGTGACCGTGACGTTGCGGCGGACATATCGGACACTTTTGACATGTTTTTGGGACCGTTCACATTTACACAGCGATTATTGCTATAAAACTGCACTAATTACTGTGTAAATGTGACTGGCAGGGAAGGGGTTAACACTAGGGGGCGCTGAAGGGGTTAAAATGTGTCCTAAAGTATGTTCTAACTGTAGGGGGAGGGGGACTCACAGGGGGAGGAGATCGATGTGTGTTCCTCTGTACTGGGAACACACATCAGTCTCCTCACCGCTGACAGGATGTGGATCTGTGTGTTTACACACACAGATCCACACTCCTGCCGTGATTTCCGGAAATCGCGGGTGCCCGGCGGCAATCACGGCCGTCGGGCACGCGCGCGGGATCGCAGGTGGTGCCGCGGGCGCGCGCGCGCCCTAGAACGCCGTGAAGACAGGACGTTGTGCAACGTCCTGTCTCATCGGCAAGGGGATCACCATGACGTGATTCCCCTATAGGCCGGTATGGAAGTGGTTAAGGGAAAGGCAGCTCCACTATTAGTCAAGGCCCCGTGTCCCCATGTTTTTGATTGGCTACAGGGGAGAGCGTGGAGACCATAAACGAGAATCTGTTATTATATTTCAGCTTATCAATTCTTATATGTGGTGGCTGCATTCGTTTTTTTTTTTGGCCTTACTTTCTATTATTTTCACCTAGTGATCTGGCCATTAATTATGTTATTTTTTTCCCCCGAAAGAATAAGCTTTCTTGTGGATGTATACGTTTGAGGATTGATACAAATCAGAGGTACTTACAATAATAAGCTTGTATGTATTTATGTAAAACCCTTATAAAGCCAGTATTCCAAAATAAAATAAAAAATAAACTGTAACTGCTTATAAAATGTGAGCTGGAGTTTGGCTTCAACTTGCTAGGGTATGTAATTCTGCTAGTATATCTAACACCTCCACCCTCCCCCCCCACTCCCAGATGATAATGTTGCTGTCCAAAGGTGCCCTTATGCTCCTTCATCAAGAGTGGAGGCACTTTAACACAGGAGGTGTGTTGGTGGCCAGACCACTGGGTTAAAACCAAAGGTAGAAAGCCTAAAAAAAGAAAATTAATGCGGAAATCACATCTTTATTTTGGGTTTAATAGCTATGCAAGTTTTAAAAATGTTATGTACAGAAACAGCGAATTGGGTACCGTATATTGCAACAGACGTCGAAATAAGAGTGATGATTCTAGGGCCATGATTCTATTTTAACTCTAAACTGATGACCACAGGTTAATTTGGGATTTTGGAGTGCACTCAATTTTAAGGCTTGACATGTCTGATATCTACTTTAACTGGGTATTTTTATTATTTTTTTGCATTTAAAAAAAAAATATATATATATTGACAATTTGCAATTGTACAAAATTGGACAAACAAAGTCCAGAACAAATTTATAAACACAAGACACTGACACCACAGTTTACATAATAACAGTAGGTTGACTAAGGGTATCTGACCCCTTCACCTCCCACACCCTATCTGGGATCATGCTGTGCAGAAGATATCTAGGTTGGGTCACCCATAGAGTAAAACCACAATTAACTGGGTAATTTATCATGTTTGTGTGCACTAAAATTAACTTTAGTGTATTTTTTACTCAAAATATGGGCGTTGATAATGCTAAAGTTATGTGACATAAAAAAATGCAACTACCATCATTTTGTTTTCAAGGGTCTCTTATGGGAAATTATCGGGGTTTTAAACTAATCTTCAGACATAAATTGTGCATTTTAACATTTATGGAAAAAATGGCTCCAGGATTGAATTGGTTAAAGTCCTTAGTACTATCTTTCTTTAAAAGTGGTATCATCCTTCATCTGTCTGAAATAATATGGTTTATAGTCGGAATTATTTAAAACAACCTCTCATTTTCCTTTTCCGTCTTGGTAGATACCCTATTACCATTCTTTTTTTCAGTCTTATACATAATTTCTTTATAAAGATGTAACATTGGATTTACACAAACTTGACATGGATTCAAAAGTGAGTTCCAGTTCTTTAATTCCTGAAACGCATTAGCAACCATTACAAGATAACATTTCCTATTTGTAATTACAAAGTTGTCTTGAAACCCCACTGTTATGAATATACACTCAGAAATAAATTCTTGGTGTAGTCTCTACAGTTTAATTAGGGACAGTTTTGCCCCAAAGGATAATCCCTCATTATTAGGGGATTCCACATTCAAAACATTGGCATCCAAAACTGTTGTTTCTTAGATACCCCTTAGGGGATGCAGTAATTTAGTAGATCTCATAAATTTGTTAACATCCAAAGCTGTCTGAAACAAGTTAAAATTACTAGTTAGGGAAGGAGCCTTAATCTTATTTTATGCCAGAATTTAGAAGATAATATAGGTATATTAGTAGCCTGGAGCCTGTAGACACACACATTTTAGCACCCAAAGGATTTGCCAGGATCACTCCTTTTACACAAAATGTATTGTTTTAGGAACAAAGACAGAGCTGCACAACACTTCATCCTTTGCATACAAAACTTGATTGTACAAATGGCAGAGACCCTCTACACATCTCTTCCACTAATGTGTTTCATCCCCTACTGCAGTGGCGGCTGGTGATAAAATAATTTGGGGGGGGGGGGCAAACCCCTCCAGGTCCTTACCTACCCATCCTCAACTGTCACGGCTCCCAATACCTGGACACACTATACACAGAGCACACTATACACAGAGAACGCATTGTATATTATACACTCAGCACACTATACGCAGAGAGCACGCTATACACAGAGAGCATACTACACAGAGCCCACACTGTATATTATACACAGAGCACGCTATACACAGAGCACACGCTATACACAGAGCACACTATACACAGAAGAGCGCACACTACACAGAGCCCACACTGTATATTATACACAGAGAACGCTATTGTTTAGGGTGGAGGCAGGAAGCGGGGTTATTGTTTAGGGTGGAGAGGCAGGAAGGGGGGTTATTGTCTAGGGTGGAGAGGCAGGGAGGGGGGTTATTGTCTAGGGTGGAGAGGCATGGAGGGGGGTTTATTGTTTAGGGTGGAGGGACAGGAAGGGGGGTTATTGTTTAGGGTGGAGGGGCAGGAAGGGGGGTTATTGTTTAGGGTGGAGAGGCAGGAAGGGGGGTTATTGTCTAGGGTGGAGAGGCAGGGAGGGGGGTTATTGTTTAGGGTGGAGGGGCAGGAAGGTGGGTTATTGTTTAGGGTGGAGGCAGGGAGGGGGGTTATCGTTTAGGGTGGAGGGGCAGGAAGGGGGGTTATTGTTTAGAGATATACCTGACAAAGATCCTCTCCCGTGCCCTCCTCCGTGCCCTCCTCCTTCTGCGCTCATCTAAAGTCAGTAGTATAGCTATGAGCAAGGATGCCCCTGGCATGGTGGCATACAGATTGTTGTCCTGCAAGTGTGGCTGCTCAGCTCGGCCCTAATGGTGTTGCTTTTGCTGACATGTAGACGGATTGTCTAATTTTAAGCAAGCTTTTATTTGGTCTAATTTTAGACCGACCGTGCAGCTGATAAGCACATCGTGTAGACTGCACCGCACAAACTTACTTTTGTGGATCGGCGTATCTCCCTCATTTGCATATTTGCCTAGCAAATCAATGGTGTGTCTAGTGCAGTTTTGCACGCACGCTGTGGCGGTCTATCCAAATTACGTCGGTCTAAAAAATGTGGATTTCAGGCGTATCTCGTTTTGGGGATACAGTGCATAGATAAGCGTGTGCATTTTTAGACTTGCGCATGCCTAACTCGTGATCCTCTGGAGTAAATGCTTTGTGAATCTGGCCCGGTGTACCCTCCTATAACACTAGGGGTAGCTCACCTGGCTGTTCCATCATAGTAGTAAGACAGGATGGAGCCAGGTAAAGCAGCACCAACATTCCTGGTAGTTTTCTGTTGTTACAGTATGGCCCACAGGTATGTTACCAGAAGTGAGGCATGGTTGTAAGATCTGATTGGCATAGGGTTATGCTATTATGTAGTGAGATGGCATTATTATATTTTTAATAAACACAGGGCCAGATTCTCAGCGGCGCTACGACGGCGTATCTCAGATACCCCGTCGTATCGCCGTTTTTTTTGCCTCGTATCTATGCGAGAATCACTTTGGCATAGATACACCTGAACATCCGACAAGTGTAATACCATTACACTTGCGGATCGTAGTTGTAATGACAACTCCCGCCACTAGGTGGCCTTTACGTTGTTTTCTCATTTGCCTATGCAAATGAGGCTACTATGCCGATTCCCGTTCGCTTTTACGCCGCCCCGTTGCCGCGTACGTCGTTTTCGTTCGCGTAAGGTTACCCCTGCTTCTATGAGGAGTAACCTTACAAAGTACCGTCGGATGCCGTCAGGTGCCGTCGGATGCCATGTTAAGTATGGCGTCGGGTCAGCGTTGGCTTTTTCCGTCGCTTACGTCGTTTTACTAACTCGTTCGCGAATAGGGCATTGCGTAGTGACGATTACGTCGTTTTGACGTCGGTTTCAATGGCGCTTTCCGACGTGAGCTGGAGCATGCGCACTGGGCTTTTTCCCCGGCCAGCGCATGTGCAGTTCTTTCAACGCGGGGGCGCGCTTCATTTAAATAGAAGCCGCCCCCTTTGAATTACGCAGGCCTACGCTGGGCCATTTTTGCTACGCCAACGCAAACTACGGAGCAAATGCTTAGAGAATACGGCACTTGCTCTAGTACGATGCGACGGCGTAGTGTAAATGGCTTACGCTACACGGCCGGATTTCTTAGAGAATCTGGCCCTAACACTTTAACCAAGGCTACTAATCTATTACTGAAATTTTCCATCCACATTTTATAGTTTGCCAAAGGAAACCTGAAATCACTTAGCAACTACCATCCTTCAAGTTGATTTAACCTGGACCACATTCTCAAAAAAAGTGCTATTGTTATGGTAATTCTTTTACACAATGATAACATAAAATGCAGTTGAATATATAATAATCTTAATGCTAATTATATTCATATGTGACAAATGTATAACTTAAAGCTCAATCAAGTTCTGTCATATAGGTTACATTTATATAACAAAACAAAAGTAGAAATTGTTCATATCTTTTTGTTGCTTGGTCTTAGGAAAAGTATTGTTTTATTTCATAGAATATATAATGATTTTGATATATACATTTTAAACTATAATTGTATTACTATTTTTAATTTATATAAAATCTTTGTTTTACATATAATCATTCAATACATGATAAAAGATTCCCTAAGCACTATAGTATAGCTAAAGAGACAG
This sequence comes from Rana kukunoris, assembly GCA_029574335.1. Taxonomy (NCBI): domain Eukaryota; kingdom Metazoa; phylum Chordata; class Amphibia; order Anura; family Ranidae; genus Rana; species Rana kukunoris. The sequence continues at coordinate 567,369,210 of CM056050.1, read as the reverse complement.
GTTGCAGGAAAAGAGAGCGCTCCTCCTCCTGAACCGTACCAGGCCACATGCCCTCAACATGGGGAGGATGTCCCCATGTTGACAGGGACAAGGGCCTCATCCCCACAACCCTTGCCCGATGGTTTTGGGGGCCTGCAGGTGGGGGGGGCTTATGGGAATCTGTATGCCCCCTTTAACAAAGGGGACCCCCAGATGCTGGCCCCCCTATGTGAATTGGTAACGTGGTACATTGTACCCCTTTACAGGCATACTATAGACACCCCTCAGGTACAAAATGTAAAACAAAATGTAATAAAGGGATTATTAAAATCACTACTCCCGAAAAAAGGTCTGTTTTTCAAACTTTTTTTTTGCATTGATACATGTCCCCTGGGGCAGGACCCAGGTCCCCACTTTTTATGACAATAACTTGCATATTAACCTTTAAAATTAGCACTTTTGATTTCTCCCATAGACTTTTAACCACTTTTAACCACTTTTAACCACTTGCTTACTGGGCACATATACCCCCCTCCTGCCCAGGTGATATTTCAGCTTCGGGCACTGCGTCACTTTAACTGACAATTGCGCGGGCCTGCGAGATAGCTCCCAAACAAAATTGACGTCCTTTTTCCCCCCACAAGTAGAGCTTTCTTTTGGTGGTATTTGATTGCCTGTGCGGTTTTTATTTTTTGCGCTATAAACAAAAAAGAGCGACAATTTTGAAAAAAATACAATATTTTTTACTTGTTGCTATAATAAATATCCCAATTTAAAAAAAAAAAAAAAAAGTTTTTTTTTCTCAGTTTAGGGCGATGCGTATTCTTCTACATATTTTTGGTAAAAAAAATCCGCAATAAGCGTCTGGTTTGCGCAAAATTTATAGTGACTACAAAATAGGGGACAGAATTATTATATTTTTTTACTAGAAATGGCGGCGATCTGCGATTTTTATTGGGACTGCGACGTTATGGCGGACACATCGGACACTTTTGAAACATTTTTGGCGTCATTCACATTTATACTGCGATCAGTGCTACAAATATGCACTAATTACTGTATAAATGTGACTGGCATTGAAGGGGTTAACACTAGGGGGTGAGGAAGGGGTTAAATGTATTCCCTGTATTGTGTTCTAACTGTAGGGGGGGGGGGTGACTGGGGGGTGACCGATCTGTGTCCCTATGTACAAGGGACACAGATTGGTCTCCTCCTCTCCACAGACAGGACGTTGTCTCTGTGTAAAACGGCAATGAGAGATGATCTCATATGTTTACATATGAGATCATCTCTCATTCGCCCACAGATCCCATCGCAAACGGCCACTCTGATTGACACGGCCAACACAGAGTTTCCCCGCGGCGCGCTCTGGAGCGCGCGCTGGGAACGCAGTAGTAACATGCCGTCAATTGACGGCGTGTTGGATATTTAGATCCGCGCTGAAGCCATCATTCGGCTATAGCGCGGATCTCAAGTAGTTAAAGGGTGTTCCACGGCTTTTCAAATTTGTTTCGAACACCCCGAATTGTTCACTGTTTGACAAACGGGCGAAGAGGCGAACAGGCAATGTTCGAATTGAACTCATGTTCAACTTGAACAGATAGCCCATCCCTAAATATTACTCCTCTTTGCACAATCTCAGGGAAGATCCTACCACACTACAACCTACTGACAAGACCTTTCTGATGTCCTTTGATGTCCCTTAATAAACCTATCACTGAGTCTGAAATTCAGAAGGCAATAACCCCCCCCCCCCCCCATGTGGTAAGTCCCTGGGACCTGATGGACTACCAAATGATTAATACAAGTTCTTTGAAAGCTCCCTCTCCCCAACACTGAGATTTATTTTCTCTAAAGCAATGTCCACTGCCTCTTTTCCTTCTGAAATGTTAAAAACATATGTTATCACCATCCCAAAACCAGGAAAATAACCTACGACCCCTGACAATTTGGGGCTCATCTCCTTACTAAATACGGACATTAAGCTTTATGGCAAAATTCGAGCTCACAGACTTCTCCCAACCTACCTACTCTGATCAGACCTGACAAAACAGGCTTTACATCAAGCAGACAGGCATCAAACTCTATGAGGAGAGCCATTGATATACTTCAATATGCTTGGACTTGTCGGATGCCTTCTCTGCTTCTCTCTTTGGATGCAGAGAAGGGATTTGACAAGGTTTTTTGGGGATATATAACACACACCCTCAAAAAGTTTAGCTTCTCTGGTCCCATCCAATCTGCTATCCTAGCTTTATATTCCTCTCCTCTCCTTGCTCATTCTGGGGCTAGGCCTTTCTCCTCAACTCCAGTCTCACCTACAAACTAGCTTCCCCTACACATGGAATAATTCTAGCATACCCTATTTGAGATTACGATAAACAGCAGATCCCTCAAAACTTGCAGATGCCAACTATATACCCCAATAGACAATCTGTAACGCTATGGCAAACTGATCCATGCACTGATCCTACAAATTTAACCTCGAAAAAATATTACAACTAGGTGAAGTGCCTGCATCTTCTGAATTCATTGCCTTCGCGCCTACTGCCAGGAACCATGAAACAGACAGAGGCAGAAAATGCAGTAAAAATCATGCCTTTTTATAAAATTAAAAAAATGGTACAACTAGTAAACGTAGTCAAAACATAGCCAGGGTTCAATAGCCAAATGTAAACAGACAGATCTCCATTCTTGTCAGGGGTGAGGAGAGCGATCTGTTTTTCCCAAGGCTTAGCAACAACAATCGGTCTCCTCCCCCAAGCAGTCCCACGTCCCACAGTTAGAATTACTCCGTAGGACACACTTAACCCCTTGATTGCCCCCTAGTGTTAACCCCTTCCTGCCAATGACATTTATGCAGTAATTAATGACTATTTATAGCACTGATCGCTATATAAATGTCAATGGTCCCAAAATAGCATCAAACGTGTCTGATCTGTCTGCCACAATGTCGCAGTCCTGGTAAAAATCGCAGATCGCGGCCATTACTAGTAAAAAAATAAAAATGCCATAAGTCTATCCCCTATATTGTAGATGCTATGGGCCAGATTCACATACACTTAATATTGCGCTGCGTAATCGAAATACTCTACGCTGCCGTATTTTACCAGGCTCTACACCGAATCCTGGTAGATTTTTGCCCGTATGCTACGGCGGCGTAGTCTATTTCTCGCCGCGTAATCGAAATACGCGATTAGGGGGCGTGAAGCATTTAAATTAAGCGCGTCCCCGCGGCGATCGAACTGCGCATGCTCCATTCAGAAATTTCCCGCCGTGCATTGCGCGAAATCACGTCGTTACGTCATTCATTGTTTGAGTAGCGTCGTTTACGACTTACGTAAAAAATAATAAAAGACGTCGGAAAATGTAGAAATTAGAACGACGGCCATACTTAACATGGGCTGTCTAATATTAGAGCAGCAAAAAGCTGGTATAGTGTTACGCAAATAAAAGATGACTAAAGGTGCCGTAAGAGATTGCGATTGAAGATCGTAATTTCGGGAATCGCCGGCAAAAGCTCATTTGCATACCCTGACGCGGAAAACGACGGGAAGTCCACCCAGTGGCCGCAATTTTATTGCAGCGCAGATCCGAAGGCGTATGAACACGTAATCCAGTCGAATTGAAGCCTGCAGCCATGGTTTGAGGTTTTCGACTAGCTAGAAAACGTGCGTAATTTGAAATTACTCCAGTCTAACACCAGTTAGACAGGCGTAATGGCTCTCTGAATCTAGCCCTATAACTTTTGCGTAAACCAATCACTATATGCTTATTGCGATTTTTTTCCCAAAAATATGTAGAATAATACATATCAGCCTAAACTGTGGAATAAATTAGTTTTTTATATATTTTTGGGGGATATTTATTAGAGCAAAAAGTTAAAAATATTTTTTTTTTTTCAAAATTGTCGCTCTTTTTCTGTTTATAGCCCAAAAATATAAACCACAATGGTGATCAAATACCTCCAAAAAAAGCTCTATTTGTGGGGAAAAAAAGACGTCAATTTTGCTTTGGTACATCGTTGCACGACTGCGCAATTGTCAGTTAAAGCGACGCAGTGCTGTATCGTAAAAAATGGCCTGGTCAGGAAGGGGGTACATTCTTTCCAGGCTGAAGTGGTTAAAGCAGTGGTTCTCAACCTCAGTCCTCAAGTACCCTGAACGAGCCATGTTTTCAGGTTTTCCTTTACTTTGCACAGCTGCTTTAAATCAATATCAATGGCATGGTATTCATAAGAGCTATTTATTCTAAGGTAAGTTCCCAAAACATGACCCATTGGGGGTACTTGAGGACTGAGGTTGAGAACCACTGACACAAAGGAATCAAGTTGTTTGCCTGGAATTCAGCTATACATAACATACTGTATGTCTACCGGTGATATTTGAGTTTACTTTTACTTCAATGCTGTACTATCGCCTGTATTTCAAATAAACAACAACAAGAAAAAAAAATAACACAATAAACAAGGCCATTGTGAAATCAATGCAATAGAATGATGCCATATGACGTTGAGCATTATCTTGAAATGTCCAGCAGATTTCACATAAATCTGAACTGACTTAATAGTTTATTAAATATAAGCATGCAGTCATTCCACACTCTGGCTTGATATTGTGTTTCCATTTTAAACCTGCCAAAGGGGAAATTTCATTATTCAATAAAGCAATGAATAGTGTAAGTGAGCTATCCATATTAATCTGCCACCAGAACAGATGAATGATCTGGTTCACAGAATACCAACAGTAGTGATTTGTTCTGTAAAGGGCACTTCTGAACAAAAAAATGTTGCACACAAATGTTCACTAAGGCAGGATGCACACTAAGGTTTGCTTTAATGCATATGTATCAATACTATAAAGATTATTTGCTAAAACAGGAGAGTGCAAAATATGCTGCAACTCTGCACAGGTTTTATTGCCAAAGCTTAAAGGGGTTGTAAAGGTAAAAGTTTTTTTACCTTAATGCATCCTATGGCGCGTCCACGTCACCCTCTTCGGTTCCCAGCCTGGCCGTTGATTGGCTAGGCTGGGCGGATTGGTAGCAGCGCAGCCATTGGCTGGCGCTGCTGTCAATCACAGCTGATGACGCGGCGTGCCGGTGGGCGGAGCCGAGTGATACAGTCGGCGGCTGTGGCTGCCGCTGTATCACGGGAGCGCGCTCGCAAAAGCTTTCCACTGTGCGAGCGCCCTCGCATGAAGATGGAAAGCTTTTGCAAGGAGGAGCCCAGACAGCCGCCGAGGGACCCCAGAAGACAGCTTTCTGGGCCACTCTGTGCAAAACGAACTGCACAGTGGAGGTAAGTATAACATGTTTGTTGTTTTAAAAAAAAAAATCCTGACTTTAGTGTCCCTTTAACTGAACAAGCTGAAGTTAGAAGCTGATTGGCTATCATGCATAACTGCACAAGATGTTGAGTGCTCCAGTTTTAGTAAGTCCAACTCTGTGTGTTTTTGTGCAATAAAGCAGATCTAAACTCCACCTATACGCACTTCCCCTCCAGCAATGCAACATCCACAAGCTCCCAAGCTGGCACTGACATATTTGCCTGATCTCTTCTATCTCTTTATTCAGCATTCCTTGCTCTATTAAAAGCTTTTAACCACTTGATACCTGCAGGCCGTCAAATGACGTCCAAAACGGGAACCTGTTATCCCTGGTGGACGTCATATGATGGCCTGGACTTTGCGGGGGGATATCTCAATGATGCCTGCACCCAGAGGCATCATTGAGATATCATTTTTTAGCAGCGGCGATTCTGCACACCGTAAGAACGATCAAAGCGGCTAGATCGTTCTTACAGGTGGCGGGAGGGGACAACCCCCCTCCCACCACCATCCGGTGCTTCTCCGGGCTCTCCCGTCCCATCGGGAGCCCTGAGAGATGACATTGATCAACATCCGCCGGATGTTTGCCATAGAGATGACTGGTGACCAGATGGTCACCAGTCATCTCTATGACCGTCGGAGGACCCGGGCGCGATGTGAAAATGTTAAAGTGTCGCCTATGGAGATTTTTAAGTAACAGAGTTTGGCGCCATTCCATGAGTGTACGCAATTTTAAAGCATGACATGTTAGGTATCTATTTACTCGGCGTAACATCATCTTTCATATTTTACCAAACAATTGGGCTAACGTTACTGTTTTGTTATTTTTTTATTTATGAAACCATTTTTTTTACAAAAAAAAGCAGTTTGAAAAATTATTGCGCAAATACGGAGCAAGATAAAAAGTTGCAATGACTGCCATTTCATTCCCTAGGGTGTCTGCTAAAAAAAAAAAAAACATATATAATGTTTGGGGGTTCTGAGTAATTTTCTAGCAAAAGAATGATGATTTGTACATGTAGGAGAGTAGTGCCAGAATAGGCCTGGGAAGGAGGTGGGTTTTAAAGCCCTGTATTGAAGTGGTTAAAAACAGTTTAACTTTTTATACACTTTAAATTCATATTATGCCCTATGCATTAACTGAAATCTCAAGTTAGGCTTGCAAGAAAATAATTTGCAGTGGCTGCAGATACAGGAGAGAAGGCAGAATCCTTTACAGGTTCCATAGCCTGACCATTTATTATAGTGTTTATAATTAAGCTGTGACATTATTATGATTCAAGCACCCTTTAAATGGGGGTTAAAAATGAGTTAGGAAGAAAAATATAGGCTATTTTAAACCACAGGGTCAAACTGTCAAATTGTCAGGTTAAAATATAGCCGGACCCATACAACATTTATAACAGCTATCTAACTAGAATCTTCTATTTTCGGAATATGATCCCAGTATTTTTTCTGACTTGTAATTATTTAACCTTAGACTCTTATACAAAAGATTAGACCCAGAGGCAAGATATGAAGCTAGTCATTTGGCTCTCTAGTAAAGCTCTCTGCTCTAACCATACAATTTTCTAATCATACATAAATGTTACACAATCATATTTCTCAAAAGTACATATATAATTCATTGAATTTATATATAATGTAATTTTGTGGATTCTTAAGACATAAGCCATTACGTCAAAATGTTGTCACTCGGTTATGAAGAAAATTTTAAATAGAAAACAAATGAAACAATGGGGGTTTAGCTGAAAATAGATGTGAAATATATTCAACTTAATTAGAACCATTCTCATCATAAAGGTAAATAAGACTTCAATAAAGAACTGGGACCACCTTTCTACTTCTGCTTTTTTTGTAATACAATTTTTTTGCTATTGTTGCTTTTAAATGTTAATTTAACTAATGACATTCACCAAAAGGCCTGATATTGTTGACAGAATTTCTAGATGGATATGATCTTCAGCATGTTGATTTAAACTACCCAAGCCATGTTTAGACAGTTAAGCTATTTTGGAAAAAAAAACTTTTTTGAATAAAAAAACAAGACATCACTACAGTTAGCCCAATTTTTTTATATTGAGAAAGATAATGTTACGCCAAGTAAATTGATACCCAACATGTCAGGCTTCAAAGTTGCGCCCACTCATGGAATGGCGACAAACTTTTACCCTTAAAAAACTCCATAGGCAACGTTTAAAACATTCTACAGGTTGCATGTTTTGAGTTACAGTTATTGCCCTCGCTCTAACAATCACGGTGATACCTCACATGTTTGGTTTGAACACAATTTTCATATGCGAGAGCTGCGCGCAATATATATATATTTATTTTACTTTATTTTCACTTTTATTTCTATTACAAGGAATGTAAACATCCCTTGTAATAGAAAAAAGCATGACAGGTCCTCTTAAATATGAGATCGGGGGTCAAAAAGACCTTAGAGCTCATATTTAAACAAAAATGCAATAAAAAAATTCCCTTTAAGAGTATTGGGTGGAGTGACGTTTTGACATCGCTTCCGCCCTGCAATGCTTGGGACAGGATCAGGAAAACAGTGAGGATACCTGTAGTCAAACAAACAAAAAAAAGCAATTGTTGGTGTTAAATGCCTACTTCGGGGATCCCTTAACTTGCTGCTCAGCATACATATACAGTATATACAGTTATATGGCCTGGGCAGCAAGTAGTCATACCAGGACCATGCCTGCAGCTGATTCTGCTATTATTTTTTAGAGCCAGCAATGGGCTTTCCTGTAAAAGTGATCCAGAGTGAGTCAGCAGGAGACAGCACTGGAGAGGAGGTGAGTATTGCAGCGAGAACTGTTTTTTTACCTTAACATCTGCTCAGATCTGAGGGCCAGATCCACGTACATCGGCGCATTTATATACCAGCGTAACGCATCTCCTTTACGTTTCACCGGCTCAATTTAGAGACGCAAGTACTGTATCCTCATAGTATTTGCGTCCAAATTTGCGCCGGCACAACGTAAATTCCGAGGCGTAATCCGCCGTAAGTCAAAGCGAGAAGGACGTGGGCATTTTCCATTGAAATGAGCCGTGACCCTATGCAAATAAAGGGCCGGCCGGACTGCGCATGCGCATGACGCCGACTATGGTCAGAGCCTCTCTGCGCATGCTCAGAACTCGGCCCGGCGCAATCAGTGAGATTGGAACTAGGCCCGGCGTACTTAGTGAGCTACGCCCATGGCATAAATAGGCCCCGACAAACGCCCTTCCATTGCAAAAGTACATCAATTGGTTTCCCTTCCTGAAGCAAGGTGCTTTTGTTTTGTTGTCTGTGGCTGTTTGTTGGTTAGTGTCGTGTCGTGTCGGTGTGTTGTTGGAGAGTGTTTTGGAAAGATGACTGAGAGGAAGAGGAAGTTAAAGCGGAGGTTCACCCAAAAATCAACTTTCTGACATTAGATCCAGCATACTGCTAACATCTGCAGTATGCTGTTTTTTTTTTTGGCAGTGTCACTTCGGGTATTTCCGAATGGTGTGACACACCTTAGCAGCCCGTCAATCAACTCCTCTTGGCTTAGGAACGCCCATTCCCCGCAGGATTCCCCACTCGGAGCCGGATAACAACGGCTCATAAAACGATAAGTACAACAAAAAAAAAAACAGCATACTTCTCATTGCAGGAATAAGAGATCATTGTGAGGGCCATTACCCGCTTTGGTCGTTTCCTGCATGGCCCTGTGAGTGCCACCACCAGCCCGGCCAGGAGGAGTCAGATACTGCAGGACATCACAGACGAGGTCAATGCCTTGTGTGGTGAGACCCGGACCCGCCATGGGATATAAAAAAAAATGATCTCAGGCGTGTGGTCAGTGGGAAGCTGGCAAAGATCGTGGCTCATGCCAGGGGCACTGGAGGGGGACCACATGCACTATTAGGCTGACTGCTGAGGAGCGTGCTGTGGCCCAGTGCTTCCACAGGCAGCAAGTGGAGGGGCTGCCTGGCTTTGACTCCATTGAGGAGGCCGTGAGCACAGGTACGTTTTTTTTTCTATCTGGTGTGTAGCATGTGTGTGGGGGGGGAATATGTGACAAGTGTGTGGATCCTCCAACCTGTGAATGTTTTGTGTCATCCACAGATGGGCAGGAGGGTGCTGGGCCATCTGGCCAGTCCGCAGCCTCAACCGACATGAGTCTGAGGAAGACCCTCAGGCAAGCCTGGAGTCCTCCGAGGGGGTTGAGGGGGAGGAGGTTGAGGAGGAGGAGGTGCTAAGTGCCAATGAGTTACTTCTCAATTTGGCGGAGTCTCCCCCTAGGGCTGGCAGCAGTCAGGCCTCCATCAGGGGTAGCCCATCCCACTCCTCCCCCAACAGGGCTTCCCCCCCAGGGGTCTCCCCTACTCCCAGGCCACAAGCCTCATCTGGAGGCAGGAAGGTGACCCGCAAGACCAGGGGGGTGGCAGAGGTTCTGCCATTAAATCTGAGGAGGGACCAGGCCCGTCAGACCAGCCATCTGGGTCAGGTCACCCAGACTTTGGGCTTTGGGCCGCAAGGAGTCAGTTGGGGACATGTCTTGCAACTCACTGGCTCTCATAACATGCCTCAATGACCTTCAGACTGCCACTGCAGGCGTGGGTCAGGAGGTGCGTGCCCTGACCCAGGCTGTCCAGGCCAACACGGCAGCCCTCAATGTGGGCCTCACGTGCCTCGCCGTGGCCTTGGAGGGCAGGCCGCCAGGTGGGCAAAGACCAAGGGATGCTCCTCCTTCCCCTGATTTCCCCATGAGTCTCCCCTGAGGAGCCGGGTCCATGGTCGTGGCCGCCCTAGACATGGGGCATGCCAGCGGCGTTAGGTTTTTTTTTGTTTCTGTGTTGTTGTTTTTTGTTTGTTTCTGTGTTTGATGATTTTTTTTGTTACAGTGATTATGATTTGTTTTCTTTTTGTGAATGATGTTTGATTGTGGGGGTGACATTCCTGACGGAAAAGGGGTGTCACCCTCGGTTGTGGTGGAGAAGGGATCCCAGGACCAGGAGAAGTGATCCCCAGGTCCGTGTGAATGGTGTATGAATGTACAGTGACATAATTGGAGCCTTGGCGTGGCGTTGATACTCCCAAGTCCTGCATGGTGGGCTTGTGCTAATCCAATTAGATGAGGATGTGGGGTGTGTGTGCTAGGGACCACTGTGGTGTGCATGCATGCATTCTCATTGTGCCATGATTAATGTGTGTGTTTTTAACGTGCAAAGATGCCTAATGCGAGACGTCTCCTGGCTGCTCTTCCCTCAGAAGACGGGGTTCCTCGGTTAGGGGGGGATTGTCTGGTTCGGGGTCAGGTCATCACGTAGGTCAATCTCCAGGCCCCTTCTCACGGCAAAGTTGTGCAGCATGCAACATGCACCGATGATCTGGCACACGAAGTTTGGGGAATACAACAGGGTACCCCCAGACTTATCCAGGCATCGAAAATTGGACTTCAGGAGGCAAAAGGTGCTTTCCACCACTGCACGGGTACGTGCGTGTGCTTCATTGTATCTTTCCTCTCCTGGGGTTTGAGGGTTCCGTAAAGGGGTCATGAGATGGGGTCCAAGTGCATATGCAGAGTCACCTGCAAGGGAAAAGACAGGAGGATGTTAGTCGTGCGTGTGCCCCTCGTGATGTGTGCATCATGGGGGGGAACAGTCATGCATGACACCCATGTCACTCACCAACCAGCCAGCTGTCTCCATACATGTTCTGTTTGAATTCCATTGGGAATTTGTGTAGCTGTCGTGGCTGGACCCGGGGTGTTTGGCACGGACGTGCCATATGAGGCCTTGGGCAATCGAATATCACCTGTACGTTGATGGAATGCAATGCTTCCGATTGCGGTATAGGTGCTCTGTCTCATGGGGGGGCTGTAGTGCCACATGTGTGCAATCAATGGCCCCCACGGTGCGAGGGAATCTGGCAATTCTGTAGAAATCTGTCATTGCCTTCACCCGCAGGTCCTCCTGGGTGGGTCTGATGATTTGGTTGGCCATGCGTCTGAGGATTGCGGGGATAACCTGGTGCACAAATATGCTAATGGAGGATTGTGCCATCCCAGCCACAACTCCACTTGTTCTTTGAAAAGAGCCACTGGCAAGGAAATGGAGTGTTGCCAGTACCTTGACCAGTGGCTGCACTGCATGTGAGCGGTGTGTTGGGCTGGTGATGTCATCTTTCAGGGTTGTGGTTAATTCCAGGGTGGCAGAAAGGGTGAATCTGAAGATGCGATACACCTCCGAATCACACATGCCAAAGATTTCTATGCGTGTGCGGTTTACCCTCTCCCGTGCCCTCCTCCTCCTCCTCCGTGCCCTACTCCTTCTGCGCGCATCTAAAGCCAGTAGTAGAGCTATGACCATGGATGCCGCTGGCATGTTGGCATTCAGATTGTTGTCCTGTGGCTGCTCAGCTCGTCCCTAACGGTGTTGCTTTAGCTGACCTGCACACGTCTGGTGCAAAGTTAAAGCTGCTTTTATAAGGTGTAACTTTAGACCGGACGTACAGCGTATGCGCACAGCGCGTAGCCTGCGCCGGACAAACGTACTGTTGTGGATCGCCATATCTCCCATAGCAAATCAATGGTGTGTCTAGCGCATTTTTGCGCCCACGATGCGCCGATGTAGAAAAATTACGTTGGTCGGGAAAATCTGGTTTTCAGGCGTATCTCTTTTTAGGGATGCAGCGCATATATACACCAGCGCATATTTACACTTACACCGCGTATCTCGAGATACGCCGGCCTAAGTGCTTTCAGGATATGGCCCTTTTTTTTTAATCTTGTTTTTCAAAACTGGAATTTTACTTTAAGACCGCTATTACTTCCACTTATGTCTAAAATGCACCTACAGTACCTCAATATACAGTATAAGTTGAATATTCTCTGTGCTATTTCAGTATTGGATCGGTAAAGTGTGTGGAAACTCCAAAACTCTTCTATGATTAAGAAGACAAAAAAAATTCCATTGAGTGATAAATTGAGCTCGGTCAGAGATTGCTATTGATTGCAGTTTCTTAATCCTCTGTCATTCTAAATGGCATAAATAACTTGCCGAGATGGTTCATTAGATTTGCGGTTTGTCCTCGTGATCACCCATGTGTCTGTCAAACACCCGCATACTGAGATTAAAATCATTCACCCAAACATGAGCCATGAAATGCACTGTATAACAATTATCATTCATTTCAGTTTTTTTTCTATATATACTGAAAGCATACTGTCCTGCTCTACACAAATTAAACTGGGAAAATCAGATTGTTCACATAATAAGTGTAGACAGTAGGATAATAAATCATCAAGATGAAACCATCAAATAGAATTATTATATGAAAAGCTTAATAGTACAGATAAACATACTGGGCTAAAGCACCGCTGTGGAGGCAGCAATCTCCTCCTCTGTATTTTATGATTATACAGCTTAATAATAAGAAATAATAGAAGAGGCAGGAGAGCAGGCTTGGTATTTTGAGACTATTAGGGGATTATCTAATAAGAGAGTTAAAGTCCAACTCTGGGCTAATTTATTTTCTTAAAAAATCCTGCAACAACATTGAGAAAAAAAACGTTTGCTACAATTCTTGCCTTCTCTTTGGATCTGTCTTAAGCAGTAACTACTTTGCCACTTGACACCCTCAGTCTTCCAGGCTGAATGAAGCCAAACAAATTCAACCCAGAAGAATAAGAACATAATGTGCATTTCATGTCCTCCTTTTTGGGGGTATAGGAGACCTCAAGGATAAGGTTTAATGAGGAGACGGATCTACCTTAGGGGAGGTTCCTACAAGCCCTGTAAGGAGTTGGGTCTTTTCAGGGAGGGCAGTGATAAGGTTGATGGAATTACAATGGATATAGTGGATCCAGTGGTCCACCAAAACGGGACGAAAAGTAGGGAGCTAGTTTAGACTCACACAAACCTTATTACTGAGTAGGTATCTAACCCCTATGTGATATATGTTGCTGCGGTTCATGCTATTTACTGTAAGTCCTGACTAGACTCTCTAGGAGTGCACTGTATGTACCTATGTTCTACATGCAATTGAAGCCTCTTTGTCGGTTTGTTCTGATTTATGCCTGTTGATGTTGTGGAAGATGCCTGTACAAGCTTTTCTTTTTTAAATAAAATCTTTATGAAACAAAAAAAAAAAAAGAACATAATGTGAGTGCACGGAGTCATGGACACCCTTTCCCCCATCCCCGTGAATAGGGGTCAACATTGTGCCCTCTACTAACCTTCAATGATGTCAAGAGAGTTACGCTGATGTCATCATGTTAGTGCAGCTTTTGGCATCATTAAGGATCACCCTTGGTCAGAAGAGGTTAAAAAGGATCCCATTTGCCATGTGACCAAGACCTCAAAAAAGGCAAAAAATAAATAAAAAATTATAGTGATAAGATACTTTGGGAGGACCTCAAGTGGAGAGGGGGGTTTAAAAAGCAATTATAAGAGTTATCTATGGGTCTCCTTTTTTAAAACACAATATTTAAAACTAATACAATTTTAGTTATTTATGTAGCACCCTCCTAGTATAGGTTTCTAGAGATGTTCAGATAAAATATGTTTTTTTTTTGGCTTCTCTGTAAACATTGGAGCAGTGTGTGATTATTTTTGGCTGTTTTGGGTCTCAAAGGCTACAGACTCAACTACTTCTCCCTGCCTTCTAGGTTCTAGAATGTAATGGGCTGGAAGAGGCAGACCCCGGGCCTGAAAATGTATGCGGTCTTAGCCAATTCCTGGGGGGCGAGATAAATAATTTGAGGGCTCGAGCAGCAGGGCTCCTGTCTAGGAGGAGAAGAACACAGCCTGAAGGGCTTCTGTCCATCTAGGCAGGCTAAATTAAGCTTGCAGAGAGTTTATCCTGGTCCCAGAAAAGTAGGAGCTTGGGGGCCTATTGCACAGAGTTCATTAAGGTCCCAGGTTAGTGGGAGCCTGGGGGGGGGGTATTTTCCTGGAAGCAGTGGAGCCAAGTGGTTAAGGGGTTGTACTGAGAATCTGTCCTGAAGGTTCACAAGAGAAGTGTCTAGTCAACATTGGATAGGAGATATCTAAGTATCTGGAGACACAGTGAGTAGTGGCCTGGAAGCAGGGTCCTAGTGACTGTCTGCTGTTTAACCTCTTGTGTAACCCTCGTCCATACTTAACATTGGCTGCGCCTGCTATAGCAGGGGTAACCTTACGCCGTCTAACGCTTACGTAAACGACGTAAAAAACGACGCGCCGCCGCAAGTCCGCTCGTGAATCGGCGTATCTTTCTCATTTGCATAGGCAAATGAGAAATCGACGTAAACGCCACCTAACGGCCAGCGCAATAATGCAACTAAGATACGATGGTGTAAGAGAATTACGCCACTCGTATCTTAGAAGAAAGCCGGCGTATCTTCTTTTCAGAATAGCAAAAAAAGATACGGTGGCTATTCTTAGTATTTACGCAGCGATAAGCTGCGTAAATAGCTTTCTGAATATGGCCCAATATCTGTAAGTAAAAGATAAGTAGTAAATAAAGAGTGATGAGCGCAAAAAACTAAACTAAGGCGCATGCGCGGCAGCTCCCAAGATGGGCGCCGGCTTCTAGAGCTCCGCTCCACCGCGGCCTGATCTCATCCACCGGAGCCGACCGAGCGCCCCCCCCAGCTTCCAAACCGGACCCGTCGTACAGGGGAAGCCGCGCTGACATCGCGGATGTCCTCACAGCCGGCCAGGAGGGACCTCTCCGGTCAGATGGCAGCCTCACCCGGCCCCCTCAGCTATGCCAATATGGCGGTGGCGCGAGGCCTGCAGGCCTCAGACAACTTAGAGGACTCCATCGCTGACCAGGACCTGCTGCAGCCGCAATCCCCAGGTATGAACTATCCCCCTGCCTCCACAGAGTCTTTGCTGGGCAAGATGAGTGCAGGCTACCCTACTACTCCCATGACAGACCCTCATACAGGGATGCTACTGTCTGTTACTGAGGCACATGAGGAAACCCCTGTTCCCACAGATTTCCCCTCCATGATGACTGCCTTCTCCCAGATGTTATCTAAGAGCCTGGCACTGAACGCTGCACAGATTACATCATCCATTCACGCAGACTTACAACAGCTAGGGGTGCGGATTGACAATATTGAACAGAAGGCTGATCAAGCTGTAGCACAAATCAACCAAAACTCTGCTAGGATGCAGGAGATGAAGGACCAATTGGAAACTGCTTTTGCAAAGATTGACGACCTCGAAAATAGATCGAGACGCTATCATTTTAGGATAAGGGGGGTGCCTGAATCTGACAAGGAAGTACAAGTGGCGGTGAAATTGCTCATTAAAAACCTTATCCCTGACATTGCTGAACACCGCCTGGAGCTGGACAGAGCACATAGGGCACTGCAACCTCCCCGGTCGGATGGCCTGCCAAGGGACATTATAGTTAAACCGCACTACTACTCGGTTAAGGAGGAGGTGATGAGAAAATCCAGATATGCAGACAACCTTATGTTGAATGGACACAGGATTCAAATATTTGCTGATCTCTCTCCGTATACAGTGCAAAAACGGCGTGCCCTCAAGCCCTTATTGCAGGTCCTTATGGACAAAGATATCACTTACAGATGGTCCTTTCCACTCCGCCTGAACTTTTCCTACAAGAATAAAAGTTTCGGATTCTCCTCCCTTGCAGAAGGGGAGTGCCTCCTGATTCAGTTGGGCCTGATCTCCTTGGATCCTCCGGCCTCCCTTACCAACAGGGGAGCTCCCGCTTCCACGAAGAGGCCTTCGCCTGCAAGCCCACTACAACAATCCTGCCTGAAGCAAAGCTATAAGCGTTCCAAAGAACATGTGCAGTCCTGAAGGTCAATGTACTCTGCTCCTCCTTCGGAACAGAGCTGTGCTCCTGAATGACTGCCCCTTACCAGTGGTTTTTGGGGAGTCCCCCCTCTCCTTGTTTTATTAATTATTTTTTATTATCTTACTTTTTTTTCTTTTTTTTTGGCTCCCACTGATGGCCCGTCTCTGAACATTTAGCTAATGAACATACTTTAAATTGGATGGTTTGTCCCCCCCTGGGGGCCTGGGCTCCTTGTTTGACATTGGGTCAGTCGGTGCGGCGCTGAGGGGGGGGGGTGAGGGCCCGGAGCCCCTGCTCTCTGGCGGCCTCCCTGATTGTAAGGGCTATGTCTGGTTCACACTCCTTTCCCGGTTCTTTGTCATTCCCTGGGAGGGGGGCCTGTGTGACGGGTTACCTCAGTAGCTCAGGGTCACGGAGAGTCTCTTTTTTTTTCTCTCTGTTTTCTTCCCCAGCCCTCATTAAGGTAGCTTCTATCCATAGGCAATCAAACAATCCAGACGAGTCTTCAATGGTAAATGTGCTCACAGAGCGCTTACCTTCCAACAGGAAGAAAAGGGCCTCAACACAATCCTCTAGATATTGTAGATCTCCGTCTTGGATGGATGATGATGTCCAAATCCAGCCATGGTCAGAGTTCACTTACCGTCAGTTAGAACATAGATGGATTAAAAGAAATGAAGCTCTCATCGTGAATTCAATAAAAACTGGGGTCAGTTTAATGGATAAAATTCACTTACAGAAAAACGAATAAAAAACACCAAAACAATGGCACTTCCGGTCGGACGGTCAAGGTGTCACGTCACTTCCGGTTAACCTTACGCGTTGCGTCACGTCACGTGACTTCATCAGAGGTTGAGCCTCTGATGAAGTCACGTGTAAGGTTAACCAGAAGTGACGTGACACCTTGACCGTCAGACCGGAAGTGCCGTTGTTTTGGTGTTTTTTATTTGTTTTTTCTGTAAGTGAATTTTATCCATTAAACTGACCCCAATTTTTATTGAATTCACGATGAGACCTTAATTTCTTTTAATCCATCTATGTTCTAACTGACAGTGAGCGAACTCTGACCACGGCTGGATTTGGACATCATCATCCATCCAAGACGGAAATCTACAATATCTAGAGGATTGTGTTGAGGCCCCTTTCTTCCTGTTGTAAGGTAAGCGCTCTGTGAGCACATTTACCATTGAAGACTTGTCTGGATTGTTCGATTGCCTATGGATAGAAGCTACCTTATTTGTTGACACACACAGGTTGATTGTTATCACTGCACCATCAATCAACACCTCTTGGACTTTTATTTGTGTTTTTTGCTTTTTAGTTGTGATTGGCCACTATCACTGGACTTTACTCATTTATTTTGGTTGTCACTCCACTTGTTTACTTTTTCACCTTAGGAGCTTTATCTGCTCCCTTGTAGTTTAGTTTAGTTTTTTGCGCTCATCACTCTTTATTTACATTTATTCATTTGTTGTTAGCACATACTAGATTTTAGCTGCATTCAGTTAATTTTTAGACATTATTTCACTGGTTTGACACGTTGATTCACTGTTGGCTAGCGCTGTAGTTTCTTTTTCACAAAGGATAAGTAGTAGTCCAAGTGTCCAGCAGAGTGATGTCTAGAAGGTATGGGATGTCACTAGAAAAGGAAGGTGAAGATATCCCACAGCAGGCTCACAGAACTCTCACCTCACCTACAGAAATAACAGGCATTGAGTTACATCTTAAATGATCCACCTCCATACAGCCACAACACATTAAATAGTGCCTCCTCCAGTCTCTCTGTCATGTCTCTCCTCTGTGGTGTCACTAAGCCCCCGGGCTATACCTAAACGAGTCCTTAGCTCCAGGAGAGAGACAACAAACAGATAGCCTCCAATAGTGTAGTAGTTAAAGAAGGGGGGATTTTAATCAAGAAAAACCTATGCTTGTATCTGTATGTGTAAATTTAAACAGCAGCGTAACCAAATACATGAAAACTAACCTCATAAATACATAAAATATTTCATATTTCATCTCGTTATATATATCAACAGAAAATAAGGCACAAAAATGTGCTCCACCGGTGTGTTCCACCACCTGTCACTGCTGCCTTGTACCTCAGAAAAAGACCCACGCAATGATCCAATCAAACACAGCCTTCCCAGATCCCTGGGTCATAACATTGCAACAACTCACAAAATAGATGTGTAATACAGGCACATAAGTGTATAATCATCAGTTTTGTAGTCTCTCCAAGCCGACCTGGTGCCGTGGCAGCCTCGAGCACAGGCTGTGTTGTTGGATAGAAGCAGGAAGTGGCCGATCGCTGCTGTAAACAGTGTGGAACGCAAGATGGCACTGAGCTGGGCGTGACATCACACAGAGGGTGTTCTTGGGGTGCTGATGCCCACCTTACTTCAGCACGTCAAGCATGCCCTTGGTGTGATGTCATGTCAAGCTCAGCACCATCATGCATTTCATGCTGGTTATGGCTCTGATCAGCCACTTCTTGCTTCCATCCAGCAACACAGCCTGTGCTCGTAACAGCCATGGTACCAGGACGGCTTGGAGAGACTCCAAGACTGATGACTATACACTTTTTTGCCTGTATTACTCATCTATTTTGTGAGTTGCCATTTGTTTTTATTCATGTTAAACCGTTGATTTTAATTCTGCATTTAATCTGACCCCCCTCTGTTCCTGCTTTCAATATACTTTAAAGCTGTGGTGTAAGATCTTGTTATGAATTAATAAAAAAAAAAATCAGTAGGTGTATTTTAATTGCTTGCACTCTCACGCCTGTATATGGACCAGAACATTTTATACTTTAGTTATGGGCCTGTTGACTCTGCTATGACTTTTATATTACTTTACTTCTGACACATATTTAATAGGGCAAAAGGAGCTTAATTTTTATCTAAAATCAAAATGAGTAAGATAGGCTCTCCTACCTGAATCTAGCCCATACTGTATATATATATATATATATATATATATATATATATATATATGTATGTATGTATGTATATATATTATGGGCCAGATTCTCAAAAAATGGCGTATCTGTCGGCGTAGCGTATCGTATGGCATTTACACTACGTCTACGCAAATTACTGGAGCAAGTGCCGTATTCTCAAAGCACTTGCTCCGTAATTTTCGACGGCGTAGCGTAAATGCGGCGTTGTAAGGCCGCGTAATTCAAATACTGAAGGAGGGGGAGTGCTGTATTTAAATTAAGCGTGCCCAGTGCGCATGCTCCAGCTCACGTCGGAAAGCGTTGTTGAAACAGACGTCAAAACTACGTGATCGTCACTTACGCAATTCCCTATTCGCGAACGACTTAGTAAAACGATGTAACCGACGGAAAAAGACGACGCTGACCCGACGCCCTACTTAACATGGCAACGACGGCACTTCGGAAACATACCCCTCATACAGCAGGGGTAACCTTACGCGTAAGCAACCTACTCAAACTACGTCGCCGCGTAGCAAAAACTTACGGGAATCGGCGTATTAGGCTCATTTGCATAGGTAAATGAGAAAACAACATAAAGGCCACCTAGCGGCCGGCGTTGTCATTACATCTAAGATCCGACTGTGTAATTGCTTTACACCTGTCAGATCTTTAGTGTATCTATGCGTAAGTGATTCTAAAAATTACTCACATAGATACCCATTGAAAAAAACTGCGATACGACGGTGTATCTGAGATACACCGTCGTATCTCAGCTGAGAATCTGGCCCTGAGTATGTATGTATATATATATATATATATATATATATATATATATATAAATAAACATTTTTGAATAAATAAAAGACAACTAGGAAAAGAAGAGAGATAAATTAATTAGTTTTCACTATGGAATAATGGGCATTAAGTATTAGGGAATAAAAACAAACAAACACAAATCTGCAGTATGTAAAGGCTGCATTGCAGAGTGTTGGTAATAAAACACTGGGAGTTTGCTCATAGACTCCTAAAGCACATGGGCAGACTGATGATCTAATGAGTGTAGCAATACTCCTTCACTGTCCAATCAGAAAGTGGGGGGCTAGTTGGGGACAAAGCTGTAATGGTTAACTGCTGTGGTAAAACATAAATAAAAAAAGGTCATTAACCAAAGATGTCTGGACACTAAGAATGCCTGAACAGAAGAAAAAGATAATCTTCTATCAGGTATCAGAGCTCACAAACTGAGTGAGTGAGTAAATTATATAGTGCTACAAATGCGAATTAAATCGCCTCAAGGCGCTTGGCCTCCCTTTTCCCTCTGTTTAACCCTCAGAATAGGTGGGTCTTGAGTTTTTTTCTGAAGGCCAGGTGATCAATTTCCATTCGGATATTAGTTGGTAATGTGTTCCACAGTCGAGATCCTTGTACTGCAAAACAACGTTCTCCCTTGGTCTTATACCAGGCTTTGGGGATTTGTAGTAATTTTTGGTTAGTTGATTGAAGAACTCGATTGGGGTTTTGGTGTTTTATTTTCTCACTTAAATATAGGGGCGCGCTTCCGTGTACACATTTGTGCGTCAGGCATAAGGCCTTGAAAGTGACTTGGCCCTTTATGGGCAGCCAATAGAGGGATCTCAGGGACGGGGTGATTGGTTCCCAGGGTTTTTTCCCTGTTACCAGTCCAGCCGCCATGTTTTGGATGACTTGGAGATGGGAAAGCTGGTATTTTGGGACTCCTAGGTAGAGGGTATTTGCATATTCTAACCTGGAGTTAATGATTGACCCTACCACTACTGCTGTGTCTTATTTTGGGATGAAGGAAACAACTCTTCGTGGGAGATGTAGAAGATGGTGGGAACCACTAATTACTGATCCTACCTGTGCATCCATTGTCATGTCCGAGTCAAAAATGACTCAGAGACTTTCGACTTTGGTGCTTGGGGTGATGGTTTGTCCCAGGATGGGTGGTGGTGTCCAGGTAGTCCTGGCCAGTTTTCTTCAGTTTGCATGGAGTTGAAGGAGTTCTGTTTTTGCTCCATTGAGTTTGAGGTGACTGTCCGTCATCCAGTTGTCTATCTGAGTGAGGCATTGTTCTAATACAGGGTATTGGTTATTTTTATCGCTGATACGAAAATAAAGTTTTGTGTTGTCCACGTAGGAGTGATAGAGAAGGAGTGGGAGCGGAGGCAAATATTGAATAGCACGGGCGATAGGGGAGATCCCTGGGGAACTCCGCAAGACACGCTATGTGATTCCGATGTGAAGAGTCCTAGTTTCACTGTCTGGGATCAATTTTCCAGGAAAACCATGGTAGATCCGAGTCTGCCACTCCAGCTACCTCTGTGAGCCGAGTTAGCAACAGTTTGTGGTATACTGTATCTAAGGCAGCACTAAGGTCCAGCAGTATCAGGAGACAACATTCTCGGTCGTCTGCTGCTTCAAGGGCGTCATCCCATATTTTGAGAAGCGCTGTTTCCGTCCCCGTGACCTGGACGAAAACCTGATTGTAGTGCGTCCAGGAGTTTGTGGGTGTCTAAATGGTGTTGTAGTTGTTGTACTACTGTTTTTTCCATAACCTTGGAAAAGATGTTGAGGGAAGTCATCGGTCGCCGATTGTTTGGGTATTTTGGGTCGAAGTTTTTTTTTTTTAAATTAATTATGCCTTGCTTTAAGGGGGTCGGAACTTTACCTTCTTTAAATGATTGGTTTATAAGGTGAGTGATTGCGGGTGCCAAAATATCGGCACATTCTTTCACCACTTTTGTGGGAATGATGTCATTGGGAGATGTACTATCTCGGAGACTTCCGATGATATTTTTAGTGATATCGATGGAGATTGGCTCTAATATACATTTTGTTGATTGAAGAGCATTTGTATTTTCTTTTTGATTACTGGGGGTGAAGTTGGTGGTTTGTTTTTGCGGAATTGTTTCACAATTTATTTCAATTTTATTAATGAAAAAATCAGATAATTTGTTGCAAAACTCTTGTGTTTCATTTTTTGGAGCCTCTAGGCAGGCTGGGTTCATAGTTTGAGAGACTATGTTGAAGAGCTCTCGAGGCGATTTCGGGCTTTTGCGAGAACCTTTGAAAAATGCTCTTTTTTTGCTTTGAAGATTTCCTTGTGATATCTCTTAGGCCCCGTACACACGAGCAGACAGATTTGTTCAAATCGGTCGGACAGACTGATTTGAACAAATCAGTCTGCTGGGATGTATTGGTTTGATCGTGTACACACGATCAAACCAAAATCCCCGCCGGCAGATGGCGCGCTGACGTGTCGGTGACGTGGCGGTGACGTTGACGTCGCCACGTCACCGCACTAGGAAGTGAATTACTTCCGCGCATGCGTCGAATCCATTCGACGCATGTGCGAGAAGATATGTCTGCTGGTTAGCGTACTAACCAGCAGACATATCGGGCGGACGGATTCCCAGCCGACAGATTTTAAAGCATGCTTTAAAATCTGTCGGCTGGCCAAATATGTCGGCTTGACTGTGGATCTTGTGTTGATCAAGGCGCACGATAGATGTTGTATCTGAGATGATGCCGTCTTGTTTTTGATAGTCACCCGTCGATCAATTCTTAGAAGTATTTTTAGGATGGCGTCTGATAGTTTTGGCGAGGTGTTTCTTAGGTCACGGATGTGTTTTGCTGAATATTTCATGTTGACGGTGGTACAGAAAATGCCGCGAAAATGCCGCAGGTATAGGGGGTAGATGGCGGTAATAACGCTGGAGGCGTTGGTGGTGATACCTGTGGGATAAAGAAAAGTGACATACTGTATGTTTATTTTAGCTGAATGCCTGGAGTAAAGTACGGCAACTTTAACATGACATACTTTACAAAAGGAGGTCTGGAACATGCAAGAAAAAATGGGACAGGTATTTTATGTTTTAAGAAAATACTTTTCATGTTCACTCAATAATGCCAAGTGTTCCTTTTAGAAAAGAAGCATCAAATAGAGCCTTGGTGGTATTTTTGCTCCCTTATTGAGACTATTTACAGCCTTTCATAGCCAAAGAGAAGAGCATGTGAAGACAGCTGTGACACAGAATTGTCTGTTTGTTCACAGCGGGATATCACCAAAGAAAAGTGTTAATCTCTGTCACTTACAATGTACATTCTGACATTTCAGAAACACCCCATACATTTGCTAAAATCCCTTTTTTGACCAATAAATTGCAGCTCTAAAAAATTTTTAACAGTACTGCTAGCAAGGATATCTGCCCATTTCTACCAGTATCCAGAGGTGTTATGATGGAATAGTAACTGAGCTGGGAGCTTTGGGTTCTAAAGCTATTAAGCTTCAATAAATCTAGGTTGCAATTGTGTTTTTTAAAAAGGGTAATCCCAGTTCTATTGCTTTCAGGAACTACCAGCCCTCTTGGCTGCTTGTCCATCAGCCCACCTGGCTGCTCCGAAGATCTCACAGGCAAGTGATAGGAAAGGTTAAGCACAGCGTTGTCCTCCTAAAAGCTTGCTACATGTAGAAGTCTCTACCCATTTGAATTCCTGGGTGTGCTAAAATACTCTGTTTTCTTTAATCACTGCTGCTCCTCAGGCAGGATTCCTTTCCAAACCATAATTCTGTTAGAATCTTTCCATCCAGCCCAAGCCCAGTCTGGAGGCAGAGTCCCCCCCTCCCCAGGCCCAGGGATCTCTCCTAGGCCACTGACAGACTCCTGAGCACCATATATTCCACCTGACTCCCCTGCTGGCAAGGCTTCACCATATTTAAGGACTGACTCAACCACCCTGCCAGTACAGTTCCCTCCAGTATGCAGATCAGCCCTCCTGGCCTCCATCCACTAACTTCTAGAAGTTTCTCCAAATTTACAGATACAGAAGGAGGAACCAGAGACCTGACTCTGTGGAGCTATCCAGTCTGACCTGCAGTAAACCCTGACCCAATTTTGAATTCACAAACTAACTATCATTTTGCCTGCACTAACACTAGAAGCACACGAGAGGGTGCTACACACATATATATATATATATATATATATATATATATATATATATACAATAATATGGACATAAAAGAACATAGAAAAATGTGCAGCGCTAAATAAATAAAAATATCTAATAACAGATATCAACATTTTTAAAATAATCTATTGTGAACAGTAACAGATGTGTCCACCATAATAAAAAGACTCATGATGAGACTAAGGCCCTGTACACACGATCAGACATGTCTGATGAGACTTGTCTGACGAACCGTTTTCATCAGACAACTCTGAACTTGTCTGATGGTCTGATGTGCGTACACACCATCGGACCAAAATCCGATCAGACCAGAACGCGGTGACGTAGAACACACCGACGTGATGAAAAAACGATGTTCAATGCTTCTAAGCATGCGTCAACTTGATTCTGAGCATGTGCGGGTTTTTGGTCCGATGCTTTTGTGTACTAACCATCAAACCTGTCCGACGGACATGTTCCATCAGACAGGTTTTAAAGCATGTTTTAAAACTTTGGTCCGATGGAAAACGGTCCGATAGGCCGTACACACCTTTTGAACTGGTCCGATTAAACCGGTCTGCAGACCAGTTTCATCGGACATGTCTGATTGTGTGTGCGCGGCCTAATTGTGCAAACAAAGTCTGTGAGACAATCCAATTATTCGGTAAATAAACACATTCTAATTGTGACTAAATGAGAAGAGTTGATAGAAGATCCACCACCATATGTCATAAGGCTTACCAAAAGGACTGAACCCAGATGAGCATACACTCACTAGGTCAATCAAACTTTAAAGGTCCATACACCTTGAGAGAGATGTCACAGCCGGCTCAAACACAAAGAATTCTCGATAAAACCTCAGGCTTATAGGTCCATATACCACAAGAAGGGAATCCAGCAAGTACAGATATAAAGGACACAATGATGGGACTCCCAATCATATGTCATATATTATCCATTATCCAAACGGTAAAAATTGAAAAAAGAAGAGCAAGGGGTGCACATAGCGTATACCGGCAAGATATCTCACAGTATTTATAAAAAATAAATAACACTCACATTTGTGGTGATGTAAAAAGCGCTTAAAATCAATAATAACAGTGGCATCAGTAATCCTTCCCGACGCATTTTGTTCTAAGGAACATCTAAGGAACATCACCCCATGGAATTTCCCCTAATGGCAGGCACAAACATCAAATGCCCTTGGTTCTTATATTGTTCAGATTTTATTGTCAGGGTTACTCGGTTTGATGGCTATATTTAATCTTCTCTTTTTTTAAATTACATTTGCTTCTCATGGAGGAAATATGATCAAATATAAAAATATTCCAACATATGGTATCCTCAGAAGTCAGTTACCAATATATTTTTGAGTTATGGGTGAAAGTCAAAGAGGAACCCCTGGACACATAGGGACAAAAATCTTAAACCTCATGTAGATAACATATCTTGTATAATCTGAACCCAGGAAGCCAGTGCACAGTGCAGATTGCTTGGCAAGCTACTGTACTGTATGTGAAATTTATGTTCTGCAATAATTGTGTAAATAGGAGGAAGTGTATGTACCTTGCATGTATAGCAGATAAAGTGATGGCTCCCATGCCCAAATCCACTTCACCACATGACTCTGACCGATACTTAGACACATGACTGTGGGTGCCTCTGCCGATTGGACCACCAACAAGCTTTTTTAGAAATTTTTAACTGACATATTTCAACACCCAACTGAGAGTCCCACAGAGGATCCAGGATTGGAACTCCTGTGGCTTTGAGGACAATCTTTTTTTCCTGCGTGGGGACAGGGTTTTCTCCACCTGCGACTACAGAAGGTTGTGTTTTTCTACCCCTTGGTGTGACCACAGCCTAAAAAGATGTAAGTTATATTCCTTTTTTTTTCTATTGATACAACTTTTCCGTTTATCACCTCATTCCAGGAAACTCATTTGAGTCAACTAACTACACTCTTTTCTTTTATGATGGACACTCTTAGCTGTCCCAGAGGCCACTAGGCCTGTTTCACATGGGTCTCAGCTAGTTTTAGAGCAGTGTGAACAGCAAGCTTCCACAAAGCATTTGTAGAGCTTTCAGCAAGCTTTTGTCAAAATGTTAAAGTACCATTTATCTAAAGTTTGTAAATGTTGAATACAGATCCTAATAGAAGAGCTGCTTGCCACTGCTAGCAGCTTGCTTAAAGTGACAGTCAATACTCCCATTTGGATCTGTGTTCAACATTTACAAACTGGAGCTGAATGGTACTTTAAAAGCTTAACCAAAGCTTGCTAAAATCTCTGCAAAAGCTTTTTCTAAGCTTGCTGTTCACACTGCTTTTACAAGCTGAAGCCCATGTGAAACAGACCTAAAGGTCCATACACGCAATCAGAAAACCAGACAAAAGATAACACTTTGAAAGCGATTGTATGATATTTATCCGAAGGGACAAACACATTTTTATTGCACAATAGAAAGTCCTACGATTTACGTTTAATCAGCACAGTCTTTGTTCGAAAATACAACACAAATACAATACAGTACATGACATCACTTCTGAATTTTTATTTTATCATACGAGAATTTTTGTAACATTGGTAACCTCATCATTTTCAATATGTAGACTAGCATGCAACAAAAAGTGGACAGCCTATCGTCCAATAATCTCATTGTGTGTAAGATGCATTAGCCAGTCCTTTGTGACCAAACACCTTGGACCTTCATGGACCACCACAGCCTAAATTTCATCCCTATCACTTGAGTTATTTGACTGGAACATGAAGTGAGGGTAATCTCTCTAGTGGGATCATTGATAGCATACAAATTACCTTTCTTGCCCTATCCAGTTTTAAAATGTGAACTTTTGCAGTGGGTTTAGAAGAGATTATATAATTAGAACAGGATGCTCTTTACAAACTTTCACACCCCTCATTATGTTATTGGACAATCTACATTTGTCTTAATACATAGCACAATGATTGAATTAGGGTAATTGAGTTGCCAGTGCAGCTATAAATGCTGGGATTAGTTTGCAAGGCTCATTTTCAATGTTATAGAACAGGTCCAGTTAAATGTGACAAACTGCTGCTAGCTAATTACACAGTTCTTTTTACATTTGACATGCCAAGAGTTATTCTCTACATTTACAAGCAGGCCAAGCTGTTCAGCAAAAGTGACAGGGACAGTGACAGGGTTGGAAAAGCATAAAAAAACAAAACAAAAAATATTATCTATTTTTACCGCATGTGGTTGTTAGAATATAATTGTTATTCAATTTTTTTGATAGCCTAAAGGATTTAAATACTATTACTGTTATTATACTATACAGCAGGAATGTCCAAGCAGGAAAGTTCGGCCCGTGGGCCATTCGTGAACGGCCCGCCTGGTTATCTAAACATATATATCTTTAATGGCCCCCGACAATCTCCCAGCGCTGGGGCCGAAAAAGATATATAGGTATTAGGCTGGTTGCCTTGGAGGTAGGAGGCGGGGCTAGTGCTGTGCACACAGGAGGATTATTTCCTGTTTACACTGCAGCCTCTGCTAATAGGAAGTCCCGTCTCCGGTGCTGCCATTGGACGAATGTTCTGTCCATCAAAGGAGGCGGGACTTTCTCTTAAAGAGGCTGCTGTGTAAACAGGACATTGTCCTGGATATCTTTGGCGCTCGTCCTGCCTCTTCTATGTCCCCTCCAAGGCTTCACTAATTACAATGGTAAGTGCATTCCTGGCAATGGTGGGGCTGCATTCCTGGCAATGATGGGTGCATTCCTGGCAATGATGGGTGCTGCATTCCAGGCAATGGTGAGTGCCTTCTTAGGAAATGATGGGTGCTGCATTCCTGGCAATGGTGAGTGCATTCCTAGCAATGATGGGTGCTGCATTTCTGGCAATGGTGAGTGCCTTCAGGGCAATGATGGGTGCTTCATTCCTGGCAATAGTAAATGCATTCCTGGCAATAATGGGTGCTGCATTCCTAGCAATGGTGAGTGCATTCCTGTCAATGATGGGTGCTGCATTCCTGAAAATGGTGAGTGCCTTCCTGGCAATGATGGGTGCCGAATTCCTAGCAATGGTGGGGCAGCATTCCTGGCAATTATGGGTGCTGCATTCCTTGCAATGGTGAGTGGCTTCCTGGCAATGATGGGTGCTGCATTCCTGACAATGGTGGGGCTGCATTCCTGGAAAAGATTCTCTGATGAAGTCACGTGACGTGACAACACGTGTTAGGAGCTATCCATGTGACCAGAAGTGACGTGTAGTCCCGTCCGTTCGGATGTTTTTTTTTTATCCCTGCCTGGTTTTATTAATCTATTGTAAGCATTCATTTTTATTTTATAAAATGTATTGCCTTGCTTACTTCACCATGGGAGTTTTATTTTGTTTGCTTCCACCTGCCTGATGACTATCTGTCCCCACTGAGAGCCTTCAATTTTTTGAAGACCGCCACAGTTACCTGTCACTATCAGGAAGATACACAAAGAGAATATCAGCTGTTCATGAAGTTGGGGTTTAGCCATTCAAAACTATCTGATCTATTCATTGAGGTAAGCACTCTGTGAGCCCAGCTATCAGGAAGATCTACATTTGGGAGCTGTGGTGGCTCAACGTGATTGGCACTGCGCTGACAAGCCGTTCACCTCTGCAGCCAAGGATCCCGGTCTCGGCTACATGTGAATTGAGTTTGGTGGTCTCAGCCCGGCTCCCGGTGGGTGTGCTATGCAAGGTACGCCTGTGCTTAGTATGCCCACCCCCCCTAAAAAAAACACCACACTTGCACGCACACGAAATTGGTTTAACACACACACACTTTGGCCATGAGGTCTCCTAAAATAAAGAGAGGCGAAGGACCTACGGGGCTGGCTGGGTGGGCTAGACCCCCTCACTCCCTCATAGAGGGAGTCCCTCTGCCCCGTTGGGGTCCCGTTGGGCCCCAGTCGGGCTCCCAAGTGGAGCAGGTAGGGCGGAGTGAGTGGGAGGCCCCCCTCACACCCGCCATTGCCACCGGGGGCATAGAGAAGGATGGCGATTGCCTCCGGGGGGAGGGTCTGCCTACTCCCAACTCCTGCAGTCCGGCTCCCCTCTCTCGAGTTCACGCACAAAATACACTTTAAAAAACAAAAACAAAAAAAAAAGGAAGATCTACATTTGAAGTATTTTTGTGGATGGCAGTATTTGAAGATTTTTCAGCCATTGTATTCAATAGTTTGGACTTTTTTTCACAGTTTTGACGTTTTCTGTTTTTTCTGCGGCTGCTTGTTTGTTTGCAAGCTCGCTTTATTCATTTTATTTCACAGCATTACCTGCTTTTTGGTATGGTCTGTTTGTTTGTGTTTTGCAATAGCACTTTATTGTTGAAGACACGTTTAGGTATATTCATTGCTCATTGGAGCAGTGTTCTATATGCGCAATTGGTGTGTTTGAGATTATGCTCATCATTTATTTATTATTCCTGGCAATGATGGCTGCTGCATTCCTGGCAATGGTGAGTGCCTTCCTGGCAATGATTGGTGCTACATTCCTGGCAATGGTGAGTGCATTCCTAACAATGATGGGTGCTGCATACTTGGCAATGGTGAATGCATTCCTGGCAATGATGGGTGCTGCATTCCTGGCAATGGTGAGTGCATTTCTGGCA
Organism: Rana kukunoris; assembly: GCA_029574335.1. Classification (NCBI taxonomy): domain Eukaryota; kingdom Metazoa; phylum Chordata; class Amphibia; order Anura; family Ranidae; genus Rana; species Rana kukunoris. The sequence continues at coordinate 567,339,569 of CM056050.1, read as the reverse complement.
ATGATGGGTACTGCATTCATAGAAATTGGGGGTATGCAGATGGGCACTGACCCTTATTTTGCTTCACAGTTCTATATTTAAAATTGTACATTTTTTTCCTTAAAACTTCCCTCTTAAATTGAAGGTGCGGATTATACGCCAATAAATACGGTATATCCAAATAATACTCCTAAGCTTATCTCTTCACCACGCACAGCCACAGAGGCAAGATAATTCTTGTTGGGCAGTGTATTAGTGATCGAACAAACACACTTAGACAGAATTTAACCACTTGACCACTGGGCACTTAAACCCCCTTAATAACCAGACCAATTTTCAGCTTTCGGTGCTCTCACAGTTTGAATGACAATAACTCAGTCATACAACACTGTAACCAAATGACATTTTTGTCCTTTTTTTTCCCACAAATAGAGCTTTCTTTTGGTGGTATTTGATCACCTCTGCGGTTTTTCGCTATAAATGAAAAAAGAACGAAAATGTTGTAAAAAAATGAATTTTTCTTCATTTCTATTATAACATTTTGCAAAAAAGTAATTTTTCTTTATAAATTTGGCCTAAAATGTATATTGCTACATATCTTTGGTAACAAAACAAAAAAAAAATTGGATATTATTTAGTCTGGGTGAAAGTTATAGGGTCTAAAAGCTATGGTTCCAATTACTGAAAATTGATCACACCTAATGACAGCCTCTCTCATTTCTTGAGACCCTAACATGCCAGAAAAGTACAAATACCCCCCAAATGACCCCTTTTTGGAAAGAAGACATTCCAATGTATTTAGAAAGAGGCATTGTGAGTTTTTTGAAGTTGTCATTTTTTTCCCACAATTCTTTGCAAAATCAAGATTTTTTTTATTTTAATTTTTTTTCCACAAAATTTTCATATTAGCGGGTTATTTCTCACACACAGCAAATGCATACCACAAATTATACCCCAAAACACATTCTGCTATTCCTCCCGAGTATGGCGATACCACATGTGTGAGACTTTTACACAGCGTGGCCACATACAGAGGCCCAACATGCCGGAAGCACCATCAGGCGTTCTGCAACACCCAGACCAATTCTGTCATTTCTCTCCTACATGTAAAAATCATCATTTATTTGCTAGAAAATTACATAGAACCCCAAAACATTATATATTCTTTTTTAGCAAAGACCCTAGAGAATACAATGGCGGCCCTTACAACTTTTTATCTTGCATGGTATTTGCACAGCAATTTTTCGAACACGTTTTCTTGGAAACAAAACAGTTTTGTGGTTAAAAAAAAAAAAAACAGTAAAGTTAGCCAAATGTTTTTGCATAATATGAAAGATGAAGTTACGCCGAGTAAATATATACCCAACATGTCACCCTTCAATATTGCACACACTTGTGGAATGGGGCCAAACTTCGCTACTTAAAAATCCCCATAGGCGACGCTTTAAATGTTTTTACTGGTTACATCTTTTTAGTTGGAGAGGAGGTCTAAGGCCAAAATGATTGCTCTCGCTCTAACGTTTGCAGCGATACCTCACATGTGTTGTTTGAACACCGTTTTCATATGTGGGCGGGACTTACGTGTGCGGTCGTGTCTGTATACGAGCACACGGGTACAGGGGCGCTGTAATTTTTTTTAAACATCCCTTGTAATAGGAATATAGCAGGACAGGTCCTCTTTACAGTGAGATTGTGACCCCACATCTCACCTCTAGGCTGGGAAGCCTGGAAAAAAAAACGATCGCAGAGTATTGTGCAGGGAGTATTGTGCAGGGAGTATTGTGCAGGGAGTATTGTGCAGGGAGTATTGTGCGGGGGTATTGCAGAGTATTGTTCAGAGTATTGTGCGGGGGTATTGCAGAGTATTGTGCGGGGGTACTGCAGAGTATTGTTCAGAGTATTGTGCGGGGGTATTGCAGAGTATTGCGCATGGGGTATTGCAGAGTATTGCGCATGGGGTATTGCAGAGTTTTTCCGGGGGTATGCAGAGTTTTTCCGGGGGTATGCAGAGTTTTTCCGGGGGGTATGCAGAGTTTTGCAGGGGGGTATGCAGAGTTTTGCAGGGGGGTATGCAGAGTTTTGCGCAGGGAAGGAAGGGGTTAATGCAGGGATGGCTGAGCAGGGATGAATCTGTGACTGCAATAGTCACAGATCCATCCCACACTGCTGCAGCCATCCGCTCTCCTCTCACACTGTACCGATCGGTACAGCGAGAGGAGGGAGGAACCGGCGTCAGCACATGACGCGGTTTGTTTACATGTGATCGCGCCGTCATTGGACGGCGCGATCACGTGGTAAGGAGCCGCCGCCATTGGCTCCTTACCGCGATCATCGATGCTGCGGGTCCCGTGGACCCGGTGAGCACCGGTGATTGCGTGTGCAGGAGCCGCCCTATTTCGTCTATAGGGCGGTGATTAAGTGGTTAATGGTTCGCAGAATGTCAGGCCAAATGGTCAGCCCTCACGCATGTTTACTTCATCAAATCTGGCCCTCTTTGAAAACAGTTTGGACGTCCATGCTATACAGTATCCGAAAGTATAGTAATAGTAAGGAATATGGACATATCATAGGGGTCTCTAGACATCAGAGTCCAGGTGGCTTTACCACCAATTTCCCCCCTAATAATTAGATTGGCAAATCGGATAATTTGTAACTATGGTCGTTACAATGTTGTGATTTTTAACTGCTTGCCGACCGCCCCCCGCAGTTATACGGCGGGACGGAGGCACTGCTGGGCGAGAGCACGTAGCTCTACGTCCTACCTTTAGAGCTCGTTCGTTACAGAGCGGGGAACGAGAGCTATGTGTGTAAACTATGTGTTCCTGTCAGCGGGGGAAACGCTGATCTTCTGTTCATACAATGTATGAACAGAAGATCAGTGATTTCCCCTAGTGAGTCCCCCCCCCCCCCATACAGCAGGAACACACTTAACCCCTTCCCTGTCCCCTAGTGTTAACCCCTTCACTGCCAATGGCATTTTTATAGTAATCCAATGCATTTTTATAGCATTGATCGCTATAAAAATGCCAATGGTACCAAAAATGTGTCAAAAGTGTCCGATGTGTCCGCCATAATATCGCAGTACCGAAAAAAAACACTGATCACCGCCGTTACTAGTAAAAAAAAAAAATATTAATAAAAATGCCACAAAACTACCCCCTTTTTTGTAAACACTATAAATTTTGCGCAAACCAATCAATAAACGATAATTGCTAAAATATGTAGAAGAATACGTATCGGCCTAAACTGAGGAAAAAAAATATATATCTTTTTTGGGGATATTTATTATAGCAAAATGTAAAAAATATTGCATTTTTTTCAAAATAGTCGCTCTATTTTTGTTTATAGCGCAAAAAATAAAAACCGCAGAGATGATCAAATACCACCAAAAGAAAGCTCTATTTGTGGGGAAAAAAGGACGCCAATTTTGTTTGGGAGCCACATTGCACGACCGCGCAATTGTCAGTTAAAGCGACGCAGTGCCGAATCACAAAAAGTGCTCTGGTCTTTGACCAGCAATATGGTCCGGGGCTAAAGTGGTTAAAGTAGAGTGACGCCAAACAATAAAAATAGTGAGCAATGAGTAGAGCTGCCCCTTTTACACGTGAATAAATCGCCTAACAAACCATTTGGAAATATATAAAAACTTGTCCCTAACTCAAATATAAAAATAGCTTGAACATTTAATGCATAATGAATAACTACACACATGCAAAAATATAAGAAGTCCTCAAAAGGAAACCAAGCACCAAAGAAAAAGTCTGTGTTCTGACAGGTACTCCTAATTAGCCATGCTTCACATTCACTCATGTGGGAGAAATACAGACTCACCAGATGGTTAGATCATGGGAGACTTCATTTTTTTTTTCCATAAAGAATTTTATTAAAAGACAAAGGAACAACATATCGTACAGATGTGAGAAGTACAGATACGAGAGTTGACATGAGGTTACATGGCCTATGGTAATGGCAGAAATAAAATCAAACAACAAGCATAAATAAGAACCCAAAGCCATCCCATCAGACCGGGGTCGACACCCGAGGTCTGATACTGATAGGCTACAACATTGTTATCGACCTGCACGAGACCACCCTAACGTTATCTCAACTTGTCGTTTTCCATCTTTAATGTGAGGAAGAAAAGAGAGAGCTCAGGGAAGAAGAGTTAAAGGAGAGAGAGAGAATAGAGGACCAGAAAGGGAAAAGAAACGAGAAAGAAAGAAAAAAAGAAGAAAGAAGAGAGAAAAAAAAGGGTGAGGGGAGGCGGGGAAGGAGCGATTGAGGGATGTCCGCGTCGGCAGTCTCCCCTCATAAGGCCAGCTCCAGCCGGCATCAACGCGTCGGCCCAATGAAGTTTATTGTCCAGCCTAAATTCGGCCTGGATGCTATTTAAGCACTGTGAGCTTGAAAAAGCTGAGTCGTTTTAAAGTGGGTCCAACAGGCTCAAGTAGTGGTAAATTTCCCGATATGTTCTTGTGAAATATGGACAAGCTCCTCCATTTCTTCAATTTTAGAAATCCTATTAAACCATTCCCCAATCGTCGGAGCGCCAATGTACCGGGATGCAGAGCCTCGCATCATTCACCATGTGCATGGCTAAGGACTTAAAGAACTCGGACATGGTCAGGTGCGTATGATGCAGGAGATATTGTGCCGGGGACTAGTCCAGCACATAGGTAGTAACCCGTGTGATAAGATCATGGACTTCTTTCCAGAAAGGCTGGATGGATTCGCAGCCCCACCATATATGTAGCATGGTCCCTTGACCCTTTCCGCATCTCCAACACGTTTCAGGAACCCCTGGTGCGAATTTGTGCAAAATAACTGGGGTTCTGTACCAGCGCGTTTGTAGTTTGTAGCAATTTTCCTGGATAGCTACGTTGAGAGACCCCTTATGGGTATACTCATTGATACGTGCCCAGTCGCCTTCCCCAAGGAAATGCAGAGTTCAGACTCCCAGGCCGAATGAGCAGGGTCCGGCAAGTTGGGGTTACTGTCCAAATACTCGAGATCAAGTGTCTGTGCGGGGGTGTCTGTGTGCAAAGGTTTTCAAAGGGTGTCAACCATCTCGACCAGATTTACGGGGTCAATTGCGAGGAGAGAAAGTGTCTCACCTGTCTATAAGACCAAAAGGGGAAGAAAGTGGACGGGGAGGCAGATACTAAGTCCTCGTAGGAACGAGGAAGACCACGGGAGAGAAAATGGCGTGCTTGGATCTGATCGTGCGGCCACTCATGTTTCAGGAATGAGGAGGGTAAGCCAGGCTCAAAGTCTGGGTTTACCCCTCAAGGGGGTTAAAGGCCCCGGGACTGAGGAGAACAACGGATCCTTTGTCGCTCGGGCAAAGGCTCTAATGGAGTGCCCAAGGAATGGTCTTAGTGCGTCTTAGTTTCCGGAGGCCAGTGCCGCGGTGCGATCCAAGGAAGTGAGTCAAGAGGGGATCGAATGAAAGAGTTTTCCAGGTGCACCCATCCCTTCCTGGTAGCGTGCACATTCCAGTCCACAATTCGTGTAAGGTGGTTCGCCATATAGTAAAGGAACAAATCGGGCAGACCAATGCCACCCTTAGCTTTTGGGCAGGTAAGTCACTTATACCGAATACGAGGGTCAGAGCTCTTCCAGAGAAATGCAAAGGAAGCTGACTTGTATGCCGCAAAGAAGGAGGGAGGCAAACCTATCGGGACGCACTGCAGAAGATACAAGAGACGTGGCAAAATAACCATTTTCAGGAGGGCAGAGCGGCCAAACCAAGAGACATTGAGAGCGCCCCAATTCTTTAGATCCTGTTTGACCTTCCGAAGGGCAGGTAGAAAATTGTCAGTGAAGAGGTGGGTCAGGTCCACCGTGATTTGGATACCCAGCTATGTAATGGCTCTGTCCTTCCAAAGGAATGGAAAGGAAGTTCGGCATCCCTCAACTTCGCATCTCGGGAGGGACACATTCAAGCCGTGAGATTTTGTGTAGTTAATTTTGAGATGGGATAATTTCCCAAAACTCTCGATATCTTTCACGAGATTTGGCAAAGATATCCTTGGTTGAGACAAGGAAAGAAGTACATCATCGGTGAATGCTGCCATTTTGTATTCCCTGTCGCCCACGATCAGACATTTAATGTCAGGGTTGCGGCGCAACCTATTCAGAAAAGGTTCCAGGGTTAAAACAAAGATCAGGGGGGACAGGGGGCAGCCCTGATGCGTACCGTTACTTATGGAGAAGGCGTCCCATAGGTGACCATTAACCCGCACGTTCGCACTGGGATTGGAGTATAAGGCAGAGATATGCGCCAGCATGCGAGGGCAAAGGCCCAATGCGCCCAGCACCTCCCGCATGTAATCCCAGGCCACCCTATCAAACGCCTTCTTCGCGTCAAGGGACAGGAAAAAGCCCTGTGTCTTGGAAGCAGTGAGCCAGTGGTGTAAATTCAACGCTCTGATGGTGTTGTCTCTGGCCTCTCTGCCAGAAACAAACCCCACCTGGTCTTGGGCGACCAGACCGGGCAGAAGCGGGGACAACCGATTTGCCAGGATCTTGGCATATAGCTTAATGTCCACGTTAAGGAGGGAAATCGGCCTGTAGTTCTGGACTAACAAAGCGTCTTTACCATCCTTTGGGATAACCGCGATATGTGCTTCTAGCAAACGACCCGTTGGGGCAGACGGAGAGGCCAGGGTGTTGAAGGCAGCTAGCATTCTAGGAGAAAGAGCAGGTAAGAATGACTTGTAGTATTGAAACGAGGACCCGTCGGGTCCTGGGCTCTTACCTGGTTTCATTTGTTGTATTGCGATTTGGAGCTCCCCAGCTGAGAGGGGTAAGTCCAACTACGCAGCACGCACCTCCAGGATTTGTCCTGGGGAATATTGGGATAAGAAATCCTTGATTGCCTTTGCCCTCATGGCTCCCTGGGTCGGATTCCGGGTCGAAGGGTCTAAGTTGTAGAGCTTGGTATAATATTGCTGAAAGCATCTTGCTATATCTTCGTTCTTGGACAGGGCCACGCCATGCGAATCGCGAATTTGGTGGACCGTGTTGGGGGGTCTGGAGGCGTGCACTGCCTTTGCCAAAAGTCTCCCGCATTTATTGCCTTGTTCATAGAAAATTCTCTGATGGAGAACATAATGCCCCCTGGTACGTTTACCCAGCTCGTCCAGCAGCAATGAACGAGTGTGTGTGAGCTCCTGTAATGAGCTCTGGGAAAGAGAGGCCTTATGGAGGGCTTCCAATCTGCCGATTTTACAGATCAGACCGGCAATGGTTTCTTGACGGAGCTTCTTGAGCTTCGCAACCTGAGCTAAAAGGTCTCCATGCACAACGCACTTTTGGGCCTCCCATAAGGTAAGCGGGGACAGGTCAGGGGAAGAGTTTTCCGTGAAATAATTGTGGATCGTGGAGTCCAGTCGCGTGGAAAAGTCAGCGTCCTTGAGTAGGGCTGAGTCCAGCCGCCACGTTTTGGTCCTGGAGACCGACTCGGGGAAGGTCAGGGTGACCGAAATGGGGTGGTGGTCAGACAAAAACATAGGGTCTATGGTGGCTTGGGTTAAGTATGTCGTCAGGTTGGGACACAAAAAAATTGTCTATACGAGAGTACTTCTGACAGGGAGCGGAGTAGAAAGTGTAATCCTTGGTTGTGGGGAAAAGCGTGCGCCACGTATCGTGAAGCGTGAGACCCTGCAGCTGCAATTTGATTGGTCGCAGAGCTCGGTAGGGCAAGACAGTGGCACCTGAAGAAGAGTCAACGTCGAGGTTCAGAGGGACATTGAAGTCGCCTCCTAGGAGGACGATTCCTTCCTGGAACGAAAGCAAGAGCTCATCAATTTACTTGAAGAAAGAGACATGATGTTCGTTCGGCGCATACACATTCGCTAGGGTTAGGGGCTTAGAGGCATATTTTCCCTTGATAAACAGGAACCTACCCTCCGGGTCCATGGGAGACTTCTTATGCTCAGGTCCGTTGAAAGGTATAATGCATCCCTTGATATACCCTTGTGCTGCTAGGACAATATGGCTCAGTTAAAGCAAAACGATTCACATAGAACAATATGCTTTTAATGTAAGCCAAGTGCCAATAGTGGTAACTGCTCACTCACATTATAAGGTGCTAATGTGTTAGCACCAACATGTACAGCTACAGATACACTGTTTCCCCACGCCTCAGCCATATTGTCCTATGAGCAGAAGGGTATATCAAGGGATGCATTATATCTCCCAAAGGACCTGAGCATATGAAGTCTCTCATGATCGAGCTATCTGGTGAGTCTGTATTTCTCCCACATGAGTGAAGGTTAAGCATGGCTAATTTAGGGTGCCTGTCAGTAAACAGAATTTAACTTTGGTGCGTGGTTTCTTTTTAAGGACTTTTCATATATTTTTTTTCCAAATGGTGGTTTGCTAGGCATGATCAGTATATATTGCAATGCAGAAAAGAGAGAAATTTACATCCACTGATAGCAATGTATTCCAGCTCTGAAAGGTGCCTAAAAGCATGCAGTCAATATGATGAAAGATTCACTTTAAATAATCATTTTGTTCTCCCTACAGATTACCTGTTTACAATCCTGCAAAGTGCTGCAGGAAGTATTTAGACTTAAAGTCGATTGTCTTCCTCTTGTGACAAATATTTTATTAACCCATTTATCTGAGCATGTGGGTTTTCACAGAGCAACTTTATTAACAGTTCTAGGAAGCTATTTAAAATGAAGAAAAAAACACTTGACAATAGTTATTACTGAGGATGTCCTTAAGTAATGTTCTGATGTTTTTCTTGTCAGTTCAAAAACACTGCAAAGACAAGTGCTTTTATGAACAAAGTGTGGCTGCCATCAAAGCTTATTATTTTTAAGACTTAGAAATTGAAGATACGCATATTGCTTTGGCTAGCTATCTTTTTGTTGTGGGCTTCATGCACATGGGCACATTGGTGTTTTGGTCTCTGCAGAATCATTATTTTTTCTTTGTCAGGATTGGAGTGAGTGCTGTGTTCATCTTTACACTGAACAGGCACACTCACCCGTTCAGTGTAAAGATCCTGCATTTTCTGGTGTGTGGGATGTCCTGGAGCTGCATACAGCCGTCCCTAGACATGACTGGGTGAAGGCGGCTGTATGCAGCTATATGTTGGCATTTGTGTAAAAACAGATGTAATGCTTCAGATACATGTAGCATGAATTTGGGACAATACGTCTGTGCGCATGAACTACTTTAAGCAAATAGCGGTGCATTGTTGCATACAGCCTCCTTCATCTATTTACAGTTGTGCTTAAAAATTTTCATACCATGGCAGAAATTGTGAAATTTGGGCATTTATGTTGAAAATAAGACTAATCATGCCAAAAAACTGTCTTTTATTCAAGGATAGTGGAAAAAACAAAAGGTAGGTGGAAGAATGTTTCCCAATAATGATTGATAGATACTCACAATCCCAACATGAAAAGTAAATAAAAAGAAATTGAACAAGAAGGGTTGAGGGGGAACCTCCTCCCAACTTTAAGGATCTTTATGTGAGGTATCAATCTTTGTAATAAGGTAGGCACACCAAAACACGTATGTTGATTATCAAAATTAGAAAATTTAATTTACATAAAAACAAATTTATATATACATATAGAACAAAATGAGTAGACGACCACAATATTTACAAAGAGGCACAAACGGAATTTGTACACTATTGCCAACTAGTTTCGCATTTATATGCTTCTTCAGGGCTTTGCACCTTGGTCTCTTCTGAAAGATAGTCGTCAATCCCGTTTGTGAGTTAGTGTGACTAGACAAAAAGTCGCGCCGCCCCTCTCATCCCGGCAGCATAAGACCAAACCAAAAAACGGAAAAAAGAACCTGTGGAAGCCAGATCCACCTGGTCATGCAATGTGGGTGATAGGGTGTTGAGGTTTGGTACCACTCCAAGACTTGAATTCTTCTTTTCAGAGATGGAACTGGTAGGAGTCGTGAGACATGTAGAGTCCTTCAGTCAGAGTGTGCCCCAAGTTCCGAGGATGGTAGTGCACCTCGCGCATCCAGAGCGGCGTCATAAATGCGAAACTAGTTGGCAATAGTGTACAAATTCCGTTTGTGCCTCTTTGTAAATATTGTGGTCGTCTACTCATTTTGTTCTATATGTATATATAAATTTGTTTTTATGTAAATTAAATTTTCTAATTTTGATAATCAACATACGTGTTTTGGTGTGCCTACCTTATTACAAAGATTGATACCTCACATAAAGATCCTTAAAGTTGGGAGGAGGTTCCCCCTCAACCCTTCTTGTTCAATTTCTTTTTATTTACTATTCAAGGATAGTGATCACATGTAGCCATTTATTATCACATAGTTTTTTTGGCTCTTTTTAAAATCATAATGATAACAGAAATCTTCCAAATAGCCCTGATGAAAAGTTTACATACCCTGGAATGTTTGGCCTTGGTACAGACACAGAAAGTGGCACACACAGGTTAAAATGGCAATTAAAGGTTAATTTTACACATTTGTGGCTTTAAATCGCAATTAGTGGCTGTGTAAAAATAGTCAATGTGTTTGTACTATACAGTATATAAAAGATCAGTAATAGTAAGAAATAAAGACATATCATAGGGGTTTCACATGGATGAACTAAGCAGGCTAGATACCATATGGAGCAGAAAAGACCTGCATAACAAGGTAATGAACCTTTACAAAGTGTTCAATCATTTATTAAGAAGTGAAACATTTGGGGATCACTTGATACCAAGCCAAGATTAGGTAGATTAATAAAGATTTCAGCCACAACTGCCACAGGAATTGTTCAGGATACAAAGAAAAACCCACAGGTAACCTCAGGAGAAATAGAGGCTGCTCAGGAAAAAGATGGCGTGGTTGTTTTTAAGGAGCACAATACAATGGTACTTGAACAAAAAAGAGCTGCATAGTCGTACATAATATGTTCGTAGATAATATAACTGAGTACTGACATGTATAGGTAAAGTTGATCCAGGGTAAATCCCACTGCCTCTCGGGGGATCAGGAAGGAATTGTTTCCCCTACTGTAGCAAATTGGATCATGCTCTGCTGTTTTTTTTTGCCTTCCTCTGGATCAACTGTGGGTATGGAGTTGGGTGTATGGTATTGTACTGTGTTTTTTATTTTGTTTGTTTATTTTTTTGTGGTTGAACTGGATGGACTTGTGTCTTTTTCCAACCTGACTAACTATGTAACTATGTAACTAAGTTGCCAGAAAGAAGCCTTTACTGCACAAGTTTCACAAAAAGGGCCTGGTTACAATATACCCAACAACACCTTGACATGCCTCATTGTTTTTTTTTTGTTTTTTTTTGCGGCATTGGCACAGTAAAAGCTTCCTTCTGGCAGCTCAACAATGCAGCTCATTTTTGTTCAAGTATTGTTGAATTGTGCTCCCTAAAAACAACCACGTTGTCTTTTGGAGAGCAGCCTGTATTTCTCCTCTGTGTACTTGTGGGTTTTTCTTTATATCTTGAGCAATTCTTCCGCCAGTTGTGGCTGCAATCTTTCTTGGTCTACATGACCTTGGCTTGGTATCAAAAGAGTGCCGAATTTTACACTTCTTAATAAGAGATTAAACAGTACTAACTGGCATATTCAAGGCTTTGGCTATCTTTTTATATCCTTTTCCATCTTTGCAAAGTTCCATTACTTTAACCACTTGCTTACTGGGCACATATACCCCCTTCCTGCCCAGGCGAAATTTCAGCTTTCAGCACTGCGTCGCTTTAAATTAAAATTGCGCGGTCGTGCGACGTGCCTTACAAACAAAATTGACGTCCTTTTTTTCCCCACAAATAGAGCTTTCTTTTGGTGGTATTTGATCACATCTGCGTTTTTTTTTTTTTTTTGCGCTATAAACAAAAAAGAGCGACAATTTTGAAAAAAAACACCGAATATTTTTTACTTTTTGCTATAATAAAAATCCAATTTTTTAAAAAAAATATATTTTTTTTCTCAGTTTAGGCCGATATGTATATTACATATTTTTGGTAAAAAAAACAATCGCAATAAGCGTATAGTAATTGGTTTGCGCAAAGGTTACAGTGGCTAGGAAATAAGGGATAGAATTCTGATTTTTTTTTTTTTTTTTTACTAGTAATACGGCGATCTGCGAATTTTGTCAGGACTGCGATATTGCGATGGACACATCGGACACTTTTGACACATTTTTGGGACCATTCATATTTATACAGCGATCAGTGCTATAAAAACGCACTAATTACTGTATAAATGTGACTGGCAGTGAAGGGGTTAACACTAGGGGGTGAGGAAGGGGTTAAATGTGAGTCCTGGGTGTGTTCTAACTGTGTGGGGGGAGGGGGTGACTGGGGGAGGTGACCGATGCTGTCTCCCTATGTACAAGAGAAACAGCATCTGTCTCCTCTCACTGACAGGACGTGGAGCTCTGTGTTTACACACAGAGCTCCACGTCCCTGCTCCAAAACTGCCGATCAGCGGGTACCTGGCGGACATCGCGACCGCCAGGCACGCGCATCGGCATCTCGGGGACGCGCCGGGTGCGCGCGCCGCCATCGGTGCGCGCGCGCCCCCCAGTGGCCGGAAAACACGATGACGTCAATTGACGGCAGCTTGGATATTCAGATCCCCTAAGCTGCCGTCAATTGAGCATACACGGGGACTAAAGGGGTTAATACACAGGTCTTTTGACTGTTCTTTTCTACCTCTTCATAGCTCAGTGTCTAGCCTGCTTAGGGCATCCAAGTGAGAGCTAACAAACTCATCGACTATTTATACACAGACACTAATTGTGATTGAAAAAGCCAGAAATGTGTGAAATTAATCTTTAATTGCCATTTAAACCTGTGTGTTCCAACTTTTGTGTCTGTACTAAGGCCAAACATTCCAGGGAATGTAAACTTTTTATCAGGGTCATTTGGGTGATTTCTGTTATCATTATGATTTAAAAAGGATACAAAAAACTATGTGATAAATAAATGGCTTCATATGATCATTATTATTAAAATAAAAGACAGCTGCAAACTTTTGAGCTCAACTGTATGTCTATGGACAGCTGTACTCAGCTCCGGGACATCCCAGGCACCATAAATACACAGCACCTTTACTCTGAATGGGTGAGTGTGCCTGTTTAGTGTAAAGATTAATGGGTGGATGTACTCTACTGCATGAAGCCTTATGTTGGTCGTACATTAATCAAAATTTCAATCCATGTATGGCCATTCCCATTCATGAGAAGTCGATCTATTGATTTATTTCTCATTAACCAGCTTGTTGGTAAATTTTCACTCAATCAGCGTTTGCAGCCCAGATCAAATGATGGTGGAGTCCTGCTGTCAGAATACAATGACACAGCAGGCAGGATACCCATCTTATAAGGCTGGCTGAATTAAAGAAAAATGACCCATGCAGCTTGGCATTGCATGCTATTATTAAAGCAGTAGTAAAGTCCGATTTGTGATTTTCACCTACTGGTAAGTCTATAATAAGGCCTACCTGAAGGTACAATTAATATCTCCTAAGCGTGCACCATTTAGGAGATATTCGCCCTGGATCCAAAGTCTAAAAAAATAAAAATAAAAATAAGTTAAACCATAAGCTGTAAATAATTAAAGTGCAATTCCATCCATAGTTTTTTGATAGTCTTGTATAAAGTTCAAGGAGGGCTAAAAATCCTTTGTCACATTGTTATGGATGTCTGTACACTAGTAATATTTCAGTTCCTCACCTTTCTCATTTCAGTAGACAAAGCAAGAATAGAAAAAGGATCTCCAACAGTGAGAACCAAAAACTTGGCAGCATTTACAAAAAGCTGATGCTTCCATTAAAACATTTCTCCTCACCTAATGACACTTCTAAGTTTGTAAAATGTCATTCACTCTCTGCCCGATGGCAACACTCTCTAAGACAAAAAAGAGAGAGAGAATTAGATGTACCCAACAGGGACCTTGCAGTGGCTCTCTTCCTTCCCAACCCAAACCTAAAATTGGTAATACAAAATATTTTTTCTGACACCCTCTTTAAAATTAAAAATTAATTCTAAAAGCGGATCCATGGCCTGTTCGGCTCCGGTCCACGAGGCCCAAGATGGTGGCTCGCAGGGGAAGTCGGCCAAGGAGAGATACAAGGAGGCAGTGCAAAAGCTGTTCTCCCCATCGAGCGCCCGAGATCTGCCTGTGTTACCCAGAAATGCGACTGAGGATCACAGCGGTTCCCAGTCAGATGCAGATGACACTGTGTGGCTGGAGGATCTGACAGCACCCGTGCTGCCCTGGGACACAGTGAGTACACCCTCAGTGACACACTTCTCACAGACTGCTGCATCTTCAGGTTCTGCTGGTCCTGAACCTACATTGCGGGACATATTCTCTGCAGTTACATCCTGCAACCGTTCCCTTACTGCATTGGCGACAGAATTTAAAGATATGAAGGCAGAAATGTCCTTTATGCCCAGGATAATTTTGAGGGACCGCGCCAGCGAAGAAAAAGGGCGCATTAGCATCATTGAGGATGATTTGGCCCCTATGCAGAGAGAGTTACATGCTCAGCAATTGCTGGTAGCCAAACATGCAGCAAGGCTTGATGATTTAGAGAACAGGCTTCGCAGGAAAACCGTGCGGGCCATCGGTATCCCTAAAAAAGATGGAGGGCAAAAACCTGGTCCAATTCATAGAGCAATATCTGTTGGGAAAATATGGGAAGGATTCCTTTTCCTCGATGTTTGCAGTGGAGCATGCACACCGAGTCCCCACCAGGCCTCTACCCCCGGGTAACCTACCTAGAGCTTTTTTTGTTCAAATTGCTCAATTATAAGGATTGTGATGTTATTCTTTCTAAGGAGCGCACTATGGGAGAGGCCCTTGTGATGGATAACTCCAAAATCTCTTTGTTTCCGGACTTTTCGGCAGAGGTACAAAAACGGCGTGCTCAGTTTAATGATCTTAAGAAAAGGCTTCATTCCCTGGAGATTCAATATGCTATGTTGTACCCTGCCCCTGTTTGTTCTTTGAAAAAACATCATTGGCGATGCAATGGCTGGATAGAGAGGAGCGTTCCCTGTGTGACGACCTGGGCAGTAGACGGAGGGTGCCTTGGTCATTGTTCCCTATCTCTAACATCATGGGGAAATTATTGACTTCCTCGCATGATTGGATCAGTTCAAGTTTCGTAATCCTGTTCAGGTGGAAGACTGTGTTTACAAGGTATGACAACACTATGTTTTCTGCTGGATATGGCAACAAGTCTATTGTCTTCTGGTTCTTCAATGCCGGCTAATGAACTTAGCCCCCCAGATCGGAGTCCTTCGTGGACATTACAGTTTTTGTTTTGTTTTTGTTGTGCTAAAGGTGACCCTGTTGGTCCGTATGCTCACTACCTGCCCAATCTCCTTTTTTGCAGCTCATTTTTGTTTCTTTTTATCCTTATTTTTGTTGCTCCAAGAATGACAATTGTTGTATGGTATATATTATGTCGGAGCCTGCCCGTTCTGCCGTGTTACTTTACTCAGATATAACCGTCCACTATTTTATACCTCATGACTTTTTATCTGAATGTTGTGTTTCTTCATGGCGGGGAAGTGTGTTATAACTAGTTGGAATGTTAGGGGCCTAGGGGACAAAGTGAAACATTTGGTTGTACTCCATGTGGTTAAACGGTTGGGTTCCTTGGTAGTGTGCCTAGAGGAGACTCATGCGGCCCCTGGTCAGGAGTCCCCTTTTTCTGCTACACTGTTCAGGGCTCAGTTTCACTCTGCCAACTCCTCCTACACCAGAGGGGTTAGTATATTGGTCGGTACAAATATGCCCTTTACTTGTATGTCCTCAATGATTAACCCTTATGGTCGGTTTATATTTTTAATATGTTCTTTGGATGGTTTGAAATGCATTATTGGGAATGTGTATATACCACCCCGTTTTCAGTAGAAGTTCTCAAAATCTTAGCTACATTCCTTTTACATCATCCTGGTATCCCCAAAATTATTGTGGGGGACTTTAATAATTATTTAAATGCAAGCCTAGACAAATTTTCTGCCAGTTACTATTGGTATTTTGAGAGGGGGACAGACCTTTGCTCAGCTCCTTTCGGAGTTGGGGCTGAGGGATGTCTGGAGGCTCAAACACCCACAAGACAAGTGTTATTTTATTTATTTTTTATTTTATTTTTTCCACAAAGATTTTATTAAGATAAAAACGAAAACATTGTCACAAGTGTAACAGTAACATCGACAGATAATACAAGCAAGCACACGAGGATCCATAGCCCAATGTTTACAATGGGGACAAAGGCACAAACCAAGGCCCAAGTCAGATAACAGTCTCATATTCATTGACAATATACATATTTCAGGCGTATTTCCCAAGGGAGATGCATGTTAAAGCTATCTAAACGTGACCTATCAACATGGACGAATTCCAGGGCCTCTATATCCTTCCGCTAGCCCAGGTCCCTTGTCAGCTTAACCAAGTCCCTTATCCATCACTTGAGTCCTCCCATACGAAAGAGGATGGGTGAGGGGGTTGGCCCAGGCCCACTCCGACACCCAAGCCTTCCATTATTGATAAGAAAGAAACAGAGAAAAGAGAGGCAAAGGGAGAAGAGAGGAGAGAGAGAAGAGAAAAAGAGAGAGAGAGAGAGAGAGAGAGAAAAAAGTGGAGGGAAGGGTGGGGGGGAGCATCATTTCTTAAAAACATACAGTAGGGTTAAGTGGGAGGCCCACTTCCCTCGCCGTCTACACCACATTGAAAGACATACAGCATAGTGGTGTCAAAAAACAATCATGAGTCGGGCGGGATCGTTGATTCTTGATCAGCCCGTATTCTGTGTAAGAGTTTGGTAACCTGTTGTGTTTCAGAATTCAAACCACTCACTCCAAACATAAGTGAACTTGGGGATGTTATCTTGAGCAGTGCATATCAGTTCCTCCATCGCTGCAATGTGGTAAACGCGTGCCACCCACTCTTTTATAGTTGGTGGTACCATGGCTCTCCAGTGAACAGGAACACATAGTCTGGCTGCGTTCATCATATGTATTGCTACCGAGTTGCGATACCTTTTTTTAGGGATTTTTGAAAGATGAAGAAGGTATTGTGCTGATGTAAACTCCAGGGGTAGCGTAGAGACCGCCGTCGTCACGTCATGTACCTTTTGCCAATACAGTTGAATCAGTGGACATTCCCACCAAATATGGAGGAAAGTGCCTAAAGCTTGTCACATCTCCAGTATCGATATGATACTGAAGAGGAGAACTTGTGTACAACATCCGGTGTCCTATTCCACCGTGTCCTTATCTTGTAGCCATTCTCCTGGATGCTCACACTCAATGAGCCTTTGAAGATAAACCAGTTAAACCTTTCCCACTCTTTCGCCTCAAGCGGACTATCCAGCTGGGTTTTCCAAGTGGCCTGCTCCACCTGCATAGAAGCAAAGGGCGCTCTGAACATGGAAGCATACAGCATAGAAATCACATGTCTCTGAGGTGACATACTCAAGCATAATGATTCAAGTGTCGTAGGCAATTTCGTAAAAGACCCTCTGACCCTTGGGTCATTCAGAAAATGTCTCACTTGAAAATAGGCAAACATAGGAAACTTCTTGGCTAGAAACATCTTCTCGAGTTCTTTTAAGGTTAGGAATCTATCCCCAGAAAAAAAATGTTTGGCCAGCATCTCCTTATGTGACCATTCGTTCGTCAGACAAGTGTTATTCTTGTTACTCAGCTACGCATGGAGGCTTATCCAGAATTGATCTCGGTCTAGGCAATGATAAGATACTTACCCTAATATCGTCCTCAAAATATGAGGCGAGAACTGTCTCTGACCACTCCCCATTGAGTATTGAAATCCTTACATCAGGTGTCACTAGACATGTGCATTCGTTTTCGTTAGAATGCATTTTTGTCCGAAAATCTGATATTTTCGTTATCGTTTTAACGAACGAAAATGAAAGCGCAAGAAACAAAAACCGAAAGATCCAACATAAAAAATGCTTTATTTCCGTTTTCGTTCAGATCCGACGATTTTCGATGCTTTGTCGAATTTCCGTCATTCAATTTTACAAAGTCATCGAAAATCGTCGTTCTGAATACAGTGAATAGGTATATTCACTGTATTCAGAACGACGATTTTCGATGCTTTGTCGAATTTCCGTCTTTCAATTTCACAAAGTCATCGAAAATCGTCGTTCTGAATACAGGGAATAGGTATATTCCCTGTATTCAGAACGACGATTTTCGATGCATTGTCGAATTTCCGTTGTTTAATTCGACAAAGTCATCGAAAATCGTTGTTTTCGGACGAAAGCTTTCCTGACGAAAACGAAATAAATCAAAACGATTTTCGGGAGTAACTAAATAAATTTATTTTCTGGACGAAAACGAAACAAAATATTCCAGTCTGCACATGTCTAGGTGTCACCAAGAAGGTCTGCTGGAAGCTGAATCCGTTCTGGTTATCCCTTTTTCCAGTTCCTAATCCTATCTCTGACAGTTTGACTACTTTTATCCGCATTAACAAACCTTCGGCTAGTCCCAGTATCTTTTGGGATACGCTGAAAGCCTTTCTGAGAGGACAATTTATTCGAACCATTAATGCCATTAAGATCGAGACCAAGTCCTGGGAACACTCTGTGCTGATAGAAGTTGAGCGAGCCGAGTCTGCTTTTATTGACTCCCCCTCTGAACAGACTGAGAGATCTTGGCGGGAATCTCAGAACATCGCTAAACATGTGGTTTTAACAAAGGCAGAGAAGAAGTGGTTCTTTCTTCAGCAGAAGTACTTTGAAGAAGGGGAAAATACGGGTCACATGCTTGCTATGGATGGTGCATTCGCAGAAGGGATCGTCTCATATAGATTTTGTTTCTACGCTTTTAGTTATTGTGTCTGTTTTTAGGGATTTCTACGCTGATGTGTACTCCTCTAATGTATCACCTACTTTAAGTGAAATTGACCTGTTTCTCGATCATTGCCGGTTTTCGCGTCTTCCAGCCCTGGATGTGGAGCAGCTGAATGCTCCCCTCACGGTCAATGAGCTGTTGGAGGCATTGGCTTTTTCCTCTCCCAGCAAGTCCTCGGGCTTGGATGGCTTGCCGGTGGAAGTGTATAAACGATATGCTGACACACTGTTGCCTCGCTTGAGGGACGTCTTTGTGGATGTGTTGGAGGGGGTGGTCTGCTCCAGTCCATGAATGAGGCAATAATTGTATTACTATTAAAGCCCGGCAAGGATGCACACTCTCCTGACTCATATAGGCCCATTTCATTGTTGATCACGGATGTGAAATTATTGGCGAGGGTCTTGGCCACCAGGTTGGCTAAAGTTATTAACAAACTAGTTCACAGCAACCAATCAGGATTCATTCCCTCAAGATCTACGGCCATTAATATTATATTTCTAAACCTCCAGATCCCTGTTGATAACCCAGGCCAGAGAGCGATTCTCCAATTGAACGCAGCCAAGGAATTTGACAGCGTAGAATGGCCTTACCTGTGGGAGGTACTGAAGTGATTTGGGTTAGGTGACAAATTTATTAAATGGGTTAAACTACTCTATGCTGCCCCCATGGCTCGAATTTGCATGAATGAGGATCTTTCAGATCCCTTTCCTCTTTTTAGGGGTACAAGACAGGGGTGCCCATTGTCGCCCCTTTTTTTCGCTCTAGCCCTTGAACCTTTGGTGGCCATTATCCGTTTGTCCCTATCTATTGAGGGGTTTCGCAGGGAGCAGGGAACTGAAATTCTCTCTACGCAGATGACACACTGCTATATTTGATGGATACGGATAGGTCCCTCACTAGTGCTAAGATGTTAATCCAGCGTTTTGGCTTTGTCGGGATTCTCCATCAATTGGAGCAAATCTGTACTTTTACCCTTGGATGGTCAAAAATGTCATTGCCTGTTGTTGCGGAATCCCTCAAAGTGGTTTCTTCCTTTAGATATCTGGGTGTGCAAGTATGAGCGAATCCGCTGTCCTATATGGGGGAGAATCTCTTGCCCTTGTTTAAAAGACTTCAAACCTTATTAAAATGGTTTGGTGCCCGCAGCTGCTTTACATCATGCACAATTCCCCACAATGGATACCCCGTAGGTGGTTCACTCGCATCAACACTCTAATTAGGTCCTTGATTTGGAAGAAAAGAGTGGCCAGAACAAGTCTGTCCACTCTGCAATATGGCAAAGATCGGGGAGGAGCGGCTGTTTTCCAACCCTAAGCTCAATTTTTATGCTTCTCAGCTCCAACACTTGTGTGGATTGGGGCGGTTGGGTGACTCTGACTTCATAGAAGGCCTGTTGCGAACTGGGACGTACAACACCTCTGTGTTGAAAAATCTAGAGGTGTGGCTACCTCAACTACCTCAGACAGCTCCCACTGTTATCCTTCTTAAGAAACTCTGGGCAACTGTTCGGACTAGTATGAGGATTCTGGGATTTCTGGAAGAAACCCCACTGTGAAATAATCCTAAGTTTACCAACAAGAAAGCTTTCAGTCATGGAAATGGGCTGGTATTTGCTATATTGCCCAAGTATACAATCAAAACATACTTAAAGCGGATCTCCGCCGAAAAATCGAATTTTTGATTATGGGCTCTTTAAATTACTAATTGCACTGCTGTGCTAAACTCACGGTTTTTGTTTTCAACAGCCACTCCGCTGGTTTTCTGTCACATATAACAACTTATATTCTGCATGTCCTCGCGTTGCCATCTTGGCTTTGGGCAGGAAGAAGAACACAGGCATGTCACTTCCTGTTTTCGGTGGATGCTGTCCCAGCATCCACCGCTCGATCTCGCACACGCGCACTGGCAAAGGTGTCCGGCGGCGCGAGCGTCTGTTGTCATCTCAACGGCAGGTGTATGAATGAAAAGTTACTGCCCCGTTGATGATAACAAAAGAATCGTGTAATACAGCCGTGCAATGGAGATTCTTCAAAACGCCCGCCCTCCTTCCTCTGTTTACATCCGCGTCACTTCCTGCTACACGAAGTCGCGCGAGATTTCGTTCTAAAAGGCGAAATATGATAATTAGGGAGCAAAGAGATAAGCTCCCAGAAGACACAGCGCCGCGACCGGAAACCAGGGAAAACCTGACTTTAACCCTAAGGGGATACAGACCGGAAGACATAGCAGCTCAGATGGTACTGTAAGGCCGCGTACACACGAGGGGATATGTCCGCTGAAAACGGTCCGATGGACCGTTTCAGCAGACATCTCCGCTCGTGTGTATGGGCTAGCGGACAGATTTCTCCACCCGACAGATTTCAAAGCATGCTTTGAAATCTATCGGGTGGAATCTGTCCGCCCGACATGTCTGCTGGTTAGTACACTTACCAGCAGACATGTCGGGTCCCACCGCCGCCGCGCCGCTGCCGAATGGATTTGGCGCATGCGCGGAAGTGTTTTACTTCCTGGTGCGGTGACGTGGCGGTGACGCGGCGGCGTCAACGTCACCGCCGCGTCACCGCGCCGTCCGGCGGCGGGGAATTTGATCCGATGGTGTGTACACGCCATCGGATCAAACTCCCGATCGGACATATCCGATGGAAATGGTCCGCGGACCGTTTTCATCGGATATATCCGATCGTGTGTACGCCGCCTAACATTTATTTATTTAAAAATATCGGATGTGGCATTGTTTTGGACCCTTAACAATATTGAAAGTAAGTTAAATTAAGGGTGGAGCTCCGCTTTAAGTTATTTATGGACCTGCAACAGGAATTTAATATTCCCAGATGTCATTTCTATAGGTACCTCCAATTAAGGCATGCACTTCAGACTCAGGGTCGGACTTCCACTCTCTTGCTCACCCAGTTATTCCCTTATCAATTACATTTTATATGCACTGCAGAACAAGGGCTTGATATCTCATATATATTCTAGCTTACTGTCTCCACCCAAAATTCAGCTTCGCTGCCGAGCAGGAGGGGCTGAACCCAGGATCTGGGAGAGATTACTGATGAGATGTGTATCTACAAGCTGGACCCATTACCTCTGTTTCTCAGTCACATAGGCTGTCCCATTTGTTTCTACTACATAGGGCCTATCATACCCCTATACAACTGTGGGAAAGATTGGATTCCTCTATATGCCCCAAATGTTGGGGACAAGGGGTCTCTCATCCACCTAATCTTGCACTGCCCCAAGTTGCATAGGTATTGGGGGGATGTAACAGAGACTATTTCCTCAGTCTTTCAGGTTGGGGTCCCTTTGGATCTCCTAATATGCATTTTGGGAGCGGTAGATGAAGAAAAGTATAATCCCCCGGTGCACATAGCTGTGATCAGACTACTATATTTGGCTCGTAAGCTGGTGGCTTAAACAGTGGTTGGAGCAGGTCAATCAGGTCCTTATCAGGGAGCATTTAACATATCAGCATAGAAATGCACTTATAAAGTTCTATTCCATTTGGCAGGCGTGGCTGGAAACCCCCGGGGTTGGCACCCCCTAGATTAATTCTGCATAGATTGTTACAAATGTGTTAAATATGGTTACATTTTTGACAAATCTGACAATGTTATGTACATCTAGTTAAGGTAAACTTTACATTTACCTTCCGCTGTTGGAAAGAAAAAGCTCCTTAAATGCAGGTGGATTATGGGCTATGGTTATTAAGTTTTGGCCTTTTGGCCCTTTGTTTTGCTGTGTGGGGTTGGTGGGTTCGTTCCTGCCCACCTGACATTGCTTCTTTCCCCCCTCCCCCTTTTTTTTCCTTTTTTTTTTCTTGCCCTTTTGTGTCTCACGTTATGTCATGGCTGGTTCTTTAGCACTATTGTACCTTCTTCATGCGCAATGTATGGTTTTCAGCTGTGACAAATGTTTTTATTATGGATGTGTGTTGTATATTTTTTTCTACTGACACGATAAAACCTTTTTCTGAGTTAAAATAAAAAATTAAGACAAAATCTATATTAATAAACAATGGTGATTATTTTGGAGACAGAAGCAGAAATAATAAATACCAAGAAAAAGTCAGAGAACATGAAACCTGTTCTAAAAATAAAAATGTTATTGAAATGCCTGAGAAAATAATAGGCAAATCCTAAGAAATAAATAAAAAACTATACTAATTATAGTTATAATATATATATATATTTTTTTTTTAAATGCTTGTATTCCTGCACAATATTTGTAGCTGAAGTTAAAGTTTATATCAGCCTTCATAATACTGGCAACTGTTTCCAACCAGTGTATTGCCATTTGCCAAAACTGTACTGGTCATTAGTGGAAGAACCACAGCAACACAAAAGCATCATCCAGAGGGAAATAATAAGGCAACACATTCACATTCTGCTTCCTCATAAACGATTATAATTAGGAGAGCATACCACGATTGACAAGCAGACTAATGCACAGTAAGCAATCAGCAAGGAAGTGTCAGACTCTCTCTAAGGACGAGGATGGGGTTAAGGGAGCAGACAAAGGCAAGGCACTGCTGATAGCACTCACCAATGAAAAGTGACAGCAAGAAGCAGAGCTGCCCCAAAGATACTGATGAATAAGAATGAGCTTGGAGGATTGTCTGGAAAGACAGAGAAAAATAAAGCAGAGGCCAGGTTGGAAATAAGTATATTTGTATTTGGAAATGCTAAAAAAAAAAATAGCATCTTTAAAAAAAAAAAAGAGAGATTGAAAGGAGAACAAGCCGAAGATACAGGAAGAACTGAATTAACTTAATACAATGTAGCCCAACAAAGAGAAGAAAAAGATATTATCTTGAAAGCGGATTGGAATATAATGAACTTGTGTAAAAAAGAAAATAATGTTGGCCCCAGTAGCATTAGTTTAATTAGTGTGCTGATTAAAGGAAAATTAAGTATAAAATTATGTAAAGATAATGCTGATTGTAAAGGTTATCATATATAAGGCCTCGTACACACGATCAAATCTGTCTGCTGGAAACGGTCTGCTAGACCGTTTCAGCAGACAGATTTGATCGTGGGTACGGGCAAACAGACAGATTTGGCCACCCGACAGATTTCAAAGCATGCTTTGAAATTTGTCGGCTGGGAACCCGTCCGCCCGACATGTCTGCTGGTTAGTACGCTAACCAGCAGACCTGTCTTCTCGCACACGCGCCGAATGATTTTGACGCATACGCGGAAGTGTTTTACTTCCTGGTGCGGTGACGTGGCGGCGTCAACGTCACCGCCACGTCACCGACACGTCAGCGCGCTGTCTGCTGGCGGGGATTTTGAAAATGCCAGCAGACAGATTTGTTCAAATCGGTCAGACAGATCTATTTACTCGTGTGTACGAGGCCTAAGGCCTCGTACACACGAGGGGATATGTCCGCTGAAAACGGTCCGATGGACCGTTTCAGCAGACATCTCCGCTCGTGTGTATGGGCTAGCGGACAGATTTCTCCACCCGACAGATTTCAAAGCATGCTTTGAAATCCATCCGGTGGAATCTGTCCGCCCGACATGTCTGCTGGTTAGTACACTCACCAGCAGACATGTCGTCCCCCACCGCCGCCGCGCCGCCGCCGCGCCGCCGCCGAATGGATTCGGCGCATGCGCGGAAGTGTTTAACTTCCTGGTGCGGTGACGTGGCGGTGACGTGGCGGCGTCAACGTCACCGCCGCGTCACCGCGCCGTCCGGCGGCGGGGAATTTGATCCGATGGTGTGTACACGCCATCGGATCAAACTCCCGATCGGACATATCCGATGGAAATGGTCCGCGGACCGTTTTCATCGGATATGTCCGATCGTGTGTACGAGGCCTTAGAGTATGTAGATCAATGGCCCCACCAAAACAAATACTATAACGTATTGTAGTAGGTAGCAATAATACCCATTTTAATTCAGTTATGTCTTTTTTAAGAATACCAAACATGCATTTTTACATCTGTGTTGCTACAAGTCTCATTTAATTCTTTTTTTTTTCCTCATTTAATTCTTCTTTTTAGGCTCACACTGATGCGGGATGCGGGACACTGCATGTAATTTGCGCAGGAATCACATCACATTCCTATGCAAATTACATGCGGTGTCTCTGGGGTTCAATATGAGCCAAGGATTTGAATAGCTCAAAGTGCACTAGATTTTGCATTGTTCAGTTTTAGTAAATTATTCCCAATATGTGAACAAAATAGCCAATACCAACATACCCAGCAGGACTTGTAGATAACCCCCCTGACAGCAATTTCACGTGAACCAGGGGTTTCCACCATCTTCACAGACTGTGGGCCAGATCCACAGAGCTAGTACGCCGGTGTATCTCCTGATACGCCGGCGTACTTTCAAATTACCCGCGTGGTATCATTAGTTTGAATCCTAAAACCATGATATGACGGCTTCGGGCTTCGTTCCGACCGCCTTACGTCTTCGTACGCCTTCGGATCTACGCTGCAAACTTTTTGTGCCCGCTGGGTGGAGTTTGCGTCGTTTTCCGCGTCGGGTATGCAAATTAGCTTTTTACGGAGATCCACGAAGTTACGATCGGCCGTCGCATTCTCTAACGTCGTTGCTAGTCGGCTTTTTACGGCGTATAGTTAAAGCTGCTATTATCCGGTCTATAGTTAGACAGGCTATGTTAAGTATGGGCGTCGTTCCGGCGTCGAAATTTCAATTTTTTTTTTTTTCGTAAGTTGTCCGTGAATAGGAATGTACGTAAATTATGCTACTAAAAAAAAATAATGAAGTTTCAACGTAATTTCGCGCAATGCACAGCGGGAAATTTCTGAACGGAGCATGCGCAGTTTGATCGCCGCGGGGACGCGCCTAATTTAAATGATTCACGGCCCCTAATTGCGTATTTCGATTCCGCCGCGAGAAATACACTACGCCGTCGTACCTTACGGGCCGAAATCTTCCTGGATTTGACTTAGAGCCAGGTAAAATACGGCGGAGTAGTGTATCTCTGATACACTGCGCCAGGGCAATTCTCTGTGGATCTGGCCCTGTATACTGATAACACTTGGTATACACAGAGACTTGTATGCCTGCAAGGGCATTTATAGTGGGTTATTACACATTAAGGGCCTGCTCACACCAGGTGCAGTAGAGTTGGGCAGCTACTCCAGTGCAGCCCCACTGCAAGTCAAGGCAAAATGCCTTGTCTCATACCTGCCCATTTCACAGCACCGCTGGTGTGAACAAGCACTAAATTTCTTTACTTACTATGTTATATTATATATTTAATTTTGATGGTTAAATAAAACAAAAATAATATTAAGAAGATTCAGTCTTACACCCAGCAACCAGAAGGAATTATAGTATCCAAATAGTAACTATTGCCTTATCAGAGGGCTGAGTAGAAAGTTTCTATCAGAGAAAATTAGCCCCTCATATAGTATGGATTTAATGCTTCTTAGGTCTATGAATGTAATAGACAGAATAACTTATTCTATGCTCCGCAGGTATCCTGACCCATAGACATTCCTTTTTGTCGTAGTCATCACACACAATGCAGAGACAGTGGGAGTAGAAATAACCGCCCGCTGCCACATAAACAAAGAATATAAGTGTCTTTTTCTGTTATATTGCTTTACTCAATATATATATTGCTTTACTCAATATATAGATATGTATGTATGTATGTATGTATGTATGTATATACAGTATATATATATATATATATATATATATATATATATATAATCAACAGCTTTAAAATCAACGGAAAAACATTGTGATGCATTAAAATATTTTTTTTTTTTTTGCTGCCTGTATCTCTTGTGGGGAGGGGGAAAACTTGCACTTCATATCTTGGAGGCACAACAGGAGTTATAAGGAAATTATAGATAGTGGAAGCCCCGCCCCCGGGCCTTTGAATGTATATAGTGAGCTGGTCAGGTATGTCCTTACACCCATAAAATGCCTGACTGCTGAAACTCTGAGCTGTGGTTTTCAACTGTAAAGCTGTGCTGAAAGTTCTCTGGCCATCTCCTGTATCATGTCTGCAGTCTCTGATTGTCTCCTGTAGCATGCCTGCAGTCTCAGATTGTCTCCTGTAGCATGTCCACAGTCTCTGATTGTCTCCTGTAGTATGTCCACAGTCCCTGATTGTGTCCTGTAGCATGTCCGCAGTCTCAGATTGTCTCTTGCAGCTTGATTGTCTCTTGCCGCATGTCCGCTGTCTCTGGTCATCTCCTGTAGTATATTTGCAGTCTCTGATTATCTCCTGCAGTATATTTGCAGTTTCTGATGCTGTCCTGCAGTATATTTGCAGTCCCTGATGCTCTCCTGCTGTATATTTGCAGTCTATGACACTTTCAAGCAGTTAATGTGCAGCTTTACTTGCTCAATTATTTGAGATTGCTCCACTGCTCAGTAGTAGTAATGATGTGCATTTACCTGTAGCAACAAATCAGTGAAACAAACCAATCTGTGAACAATAGTGATTTGGTATAATCTCTAGCAACCACGGTGAGTGGTAATGATGTGCTGTAACCCCTAGCAACCAATCAGTTAGCCCTAATAATGTGCAGTAACCTCTAGCAACCAATCGGCAAGCAAAAATGATGTGTTGTAACCTCTAGCAACCAGCCAATGAGCGGTAAGGATAGGCTATAACCTCTGGCAACCAATTGCAATTGCTGCGTGATCTGCTGCAATAAACTTATTTTGAGTCTACCTGTTATTTTATGAATGTCTCAGAATAGAGGGGGCAAAGAAAATGTTTGCCCAGGGCCCAATTAATATTAAAGACGGTCCTGGTCTCCTTGACTGTGCTCTTCACTGGCTCTCATCCTACCTTTCCCACCGCACCTTCAGTGTCACTTTAAATTCTACTTCCTCCTCTCTTCTTCATTTCTCTGTCGGGGTCCCCCAAGGTTTTGTTCTTAGACCTCTCCTATTTTCAATCTACACCTCCTCCTTGGGTTAGCTGATAGCCTCCCATGGTTTCCAAAATCCTTTCTATGCTGGTGACACCTAAATCTATCTCTCATCCCTCAGCTCACTCCATCAGTCTCCTCACACACCACTAACTTACTATCAGACATATCTTAATAGATGTCACACCACTTCCTCAAACTCAACTTGTCCAAAACTGAGCTCATAATATTTCCTCCCCCCACGTGCCTCTTTCCCTGACTTCTCTGTCAAGAGCATTGGCACAATCACCCACCCCAACCACATGCCAGGGTGCTAGATGTGTATTCCGAACTCTCCTTTTGGCCCCCCATCCAATCCCTTTCCAAAGCTTGCCGGCCTCAACCACAGCAACATCTCCAATCTATGTCCCTTTCTAACCAATGAAACTACAAATCTCCTGATTCACTCCCTGGTTATCTCTTGCCTGGACTACTGCAACTCCTTCCTCATTGGCTTACCTTTAAATAGGCTATCTCCTTTCAGTCCATCATGAATGCTGCTGCCAGACTCATCCACCTTACAAACCACTTAGTGCCCGCTACCCCTCTCTGCCAATCCCTCCATTGGCTGCCACTCACCCAATTAATTAAATTCAAAATTTTAACAATAACATACAAAGCCATCCACAACTCTGCCCCCAGCTACATCACTAGCCTAGTCTAAAAATACCAACCAATTTTTCTGTTGCATTCGGTACCAGTGGGTGTAGTTCTGGTGGCCACCAGCGGGTGTCTCTCCACCAAGACTTTTTAACCAGCCATCAAACACGCCTGATCTGGGTCTGCTGGACTATATAAGCCCACCCTTAACCAAGGCTCAATGCTCCAGAATTCCTTTTGTAAGCCTTGTCTCTGCCTGAACCTGATCCGTTTGCCTGAACCTGATCCGTTTGCCTGAACCTGATTCTGATCCATTTACTGACTTGTCCTGGACTCCGTTTCTTGTATCTTGTCCCTGAGACTTGTCCCCTGATACCTGCTTTCAGCTCCCCTTGCTGACTGCTCCCAGTACCTGGCCTTCTGCTCCAGTTGTCTTTCATTCCTGCATTGCTTATGTATGTGTGTTTCCTTTACTTGTATATATTAGAATGATAGTTAGATTAGGTGTTTTGTGTTTCTTGTGTTCTCTTTGTACTCATTTCTAGTTTATGGTTTGCTGTTGTTTGATTACATGTGTCTTTATCTTCAATGAATATATACTGTATATATTTTCACTTACTCTGTTCCAGATTCCTTAAGTGCAGCCCAATGATCTGATCACCTGTACTGGATGTCTGTGTATGACATTCCTCTGACAATCTCTCTTAGTGGCAAAACCTATACCCTGGCCAACATATACATCCCTAACCAGGACCAAATAACTCCATTCAATATCTCCATTAGGGATGAGCCGAACACCCCCGCGTTCGGTTCGCACCAGAACTGTTGAACAGACCGACCTCTCGGGCGAACATTTAGAACCCCATTGAAGTCTATGGGACTCGAACGTTCGAATTCAAAAACGATCATTTTAAAGACCAATATTAAAGTTATTGTTGGAAAACGTCTTTGAGAACCCGGGTCTTGCCCCAGGGAACATGTATCAATGGAAAAAAGTTTAAAAAACTGTCGTTTTTTCAGGAGCAGGACTCCTGAAAAAATTACCGTTTTTAAAACTTTTTTTTCCATTGATACATGTTCCCTCGGGCAAGACCCGGGTTCTCAAAGACGTTTTCACAGGCAAACTATAGACACCCAGCAGGTACAATATTTAAAGGAATTTTTCATATATATATTTTTTTTTTAAGTTAAGCATCATTAAAATCATTGCTCCAGGAGCAATGATTTTATTGATGCTTAAATAAAAAAAATAAAACAATTCCTTTAAATATTGTACCTGCTGGGTGTCTATACCTGTGATAACGTCTTTAAATAGCACAATCACCTGCCTGCCAGTAAATTAGGAAGAACTGATCTATCTAAGCTATACAGTGTATAAATATATGTATAACTCCTAGGGATGTATATATATCCTCTACACACTGTAAATTAAGCTAAACTGACTAGCCTGCCTGCCTGCTCTATCTAGCTATCTAAAAAGACAATCTCTCTGTCTCTCTGACTGCTATCATTAACAAGCCGGAACACACTACACGAGACCACCCAGCAGGCGGCCTTATATAGTGTGGGGCGTGTGCTAAAGCCCTGAGCCATAATTGGCCAAAGCCACCCAGGCTTTGGCCAATTATGGCTCTTCGTTTTTTGCGCGCTGTGATTGGCCAAGCATGCGGGACATACAGCATGCTTGGCCAATCATGAGCGAAAAATGCTGCAGTGAATTATGTGCCATTTTGCGTCACTCGAATTTGGTGCGAACGACCGCTTTTGTTCGAATTTCGTCGAACGTACGAACAGACAATGTTCGAATCGAACATACGTTCGTATCGAATGCGAAGCTCATCCCTAATCTCCATAAACGAATGGACTTTGCTGAAGGAGTGATTTTTCTCGCTGGAGACTTCAATAGTGTCCTTTAATCCTGCATTGGATACTTCATTAGGCATAAACTTTATTTCATACACACAAATTATTAGATTAAAGAGATTTCTGGTCCAACATAACTTAATTAACGTTTGCGCATTCTCCACCCTATGGCCAGGGTGGCTTTGGCCAATTATAGCTCAGGGCTTTAGCACATGCCCCACACTATAAAAGCCCGCCTGCAGCACGGCCTCATGTAGTGTGTTCCGGGCTTGTTCCAGATCAGAGAGAGAGAGAGAGAGAGAGATTGTCTTTTTTTGTAGCTAGATAGCTAAATTTACAGTGTGTAGAGGATATATATACATCGCAGGAGTTGTACATATATTTATACACTGTATAGTTCAGTCAGATTATTTATTCCTAATCTGTCAGGCAGCTAATTGTGCTAGCTGCAGTGTTCTCACGTGTTGTATTGCCCGTGTGCTCAGTACACCTAAACCAACTTGCTGAATACTGCAAGTTTTCTCATTACTTTGCAACTAAACCCACTTGGTGCAAAGTGCAAATTTGCTCCTAATTTTGCACCTAAACACACTTCGTGTATAGTGCAAGTGTGCTCATTACTTTACAAGTAAACCCACTTGGTGCATAGTGCAAGTGTGCTCATTACATTGCAACTAAACCCACTTGGTGCATAGTGCAAGTGTGCTTATTACTTTACAACTAAACCCACTTGGTGCATAGTGCAAGTGTGCATATTACTGTGCAACTAAACCCACTTGGTGCATAGTGCAAGTGTGCTCATTACTTTGCAACTAAACCCACTTGGTGCATAGTGCAAGTGTGCTCATTACTTTGCAACTAAACCCACTTGGTGCATAGTGCAAGTGTGCTCATAACTTTGCACCTAAACCCACTTGGTGCATAGTGCAAGTGTGCTCATTACTGTGCAACTAAACCCACTTGGTGCATAGTCCAAGTGTGCTCATTACTTTGCACATAAAGCTACTTGTTGTGTACTGCACGTGTCCTCTGCAGTTTGCACCAAAAGCTATGAGGTGTGTGTACTGCCTTTGTCCTCTGCAGACCATTATAATGTCTTGAAGGGCAACACGGAGAGGCAGAGAGTCACGAGGGCAAGCAGGCTCTGCGTCTACAGGCAACAGTGCTGTTTGTGGACACAGTGCATCCTCATCAGCAAGTGGCCGTGTGACACACTCGTCCTTGTGATGAGGAGGGAGGGGATGATGAGGTCACTGACTCTATGTGGATGCCTGATAGGAGAGAGGAGGAGGCACAGGCTCCAAAGAGGCAGGATGCCCTCCAGGGGACAGCTTAAGGGCAGCACACCAACTGCATTACATCGCAGAGCTATGCCTGTGCAGAGTGCTGTCGTGTTTCAGCATTACTGTAAAAGTTCTTTGGGCCTTTTTTGAGACATATGTATCAGATCACACCATTGCTATTTGTCTTGGGCACCACATGCTTGACCAGACATATGTCGACCTGCCATGCAGTTCGTTGGCAAGCATACCTGAAAGACCCACACCAAAGAACAAAGCGGACCTCCCCTTGCCCCTCATTAGCTGGGATCCTCAACCGCACTATACCCTCAGTCCTCTCTGAAGCCTGCACTGATAGGACTGAAGGTGTAGAATTAGGTGTGTCACAACCTAGAAGTACATGCGGGCAATCTACACCGATGGCAGATTGTAGCAGACAAATTTCCCTGCCCCAGCTGCTGCAGCGCCAAAAGAAATACTCTCCCAGCCATCCACATGCCCAGCGG
Source organism: Rana kukunoris (assembly GCA_029574335.1). NCBI lineage: Eukaryota > Metazoa > Chordata > Amphibia > Anura > Ranidae > Rana > Rana kukunoris. The sequence continues at coordinate 567,307,567 of CM056050.1, read as the reverse complement.
TTGAATGCTAGCTTAGCGAAATTGCTAGCACTTCAACTGCTGCCTTTTCAGTTGGTAGATTCTGCCCCCTTCCGTGAGTTTGTGGAATGTGCGGTACCTCAGTGGAAAGTTCCCAAACGCCACTTTTTCTCACAGAAAGGCGATTCCGGCTCTCTACCTCCATGTGGAAGGCAATGTCCATGCCTCGCTGGACAGGACGGTCAGTGGTAAGGTGCATATTACCCAAGACAACCACACCATACACTCCTGATGTAATTCAAGAACCCGTGAGCCCAGGTTCACACTGGGTACGAATTAGTTCGATTTGAGATGCGATTTCACATGTGAAATCGCATCTCAAATTGGCGGCAATTGCCGGCAATGACACCGTCCTAATCGGTGCGACGCCGCATCTGCAGTGCGGCACCGATTTCAAAAAGTAGTTCCTGTACTACTTTTTGCGATTTCAGGACGCGATTTACATTGACATCTGTGCAGAACCCTGCACAGATGTCTCCTAAATCGCGCCAAAATCGGGACTGCCAGAGGGAGTGAAATTGCGCGAGTTCAGCTGAAATCGCGCGATTTCACTCCCGCAGCCCAGTGTGAACCAGGGCTGACAATAATTTTCTGCAGTACTAAAGTGAACATCCATGTGAGGGCCATCTTAATGAGCACAAATATGCACAGGTGTTCCATGCATCCCTGTGCAAACAGTCCCATTCATATAAATTGTAGCAAAGAAAAGATCTGCAACCCATGGACATGGAGTGCTGCACACCCCTGTTAATACTTGGAATGAAGTGAGAAAATTACCCCTAGGGGCTTTGAGTTGCAGCAAAATGATATAAAAGGAGGTACAATGAGATGTAAAAAAGTATAAATTTATTGGGTAGCAAAGTTCAAAAAGAGTCTGTGAACCGCTCATATCCTGAGTCCGGTTCACAGACTCTTTTTGAACTTTGTTACCCAATACATTTTTTACATCTCATTGTACCTCCTTTTATATCATTTTGCTGCAACTCAAAGCCCCTAGGGGTAATTTTCTCCATTCATATAAATTGGGGGCACAGTGGCTGCAAGGAAACAAACATAAAGGGGACCTGGAAAGTGATTAGATAACCCATTGAAATAATGGAATAGAATTCTTATTCATGTTCATATCAGAAAATAGTTCTAGTGATTAAGTCATATAATGGAGAAATAGGAGAATTTATACTCTGCTCATATTCAATATGTACACATAGAGGCTAGTTTCTTGCACTGTGACCCTTAGCAATCCATATAGTTAATCATAAGGACAATATTAGGCTTTCGCAACATGATTAGATTTTGAATCCTATTTAATACAATTGAGAAAAAAGACGTTAACATTAAACATACTGAAATACAATGAAAAATGCATGACTGTAATAATATAGAATAAATATAGATTGCAGTCTATTTCTTGCGTTTACATTAGCATAATGCATGGGTGAAAAAAACATTCTTGCTGCTTTTGAAATTAATGTTTTATCATTCCTACATTTTAAGTTTCTTAGAACATGTAAATGGCACACACAGTTAAAAAACACTGTATATGTAATATAACAGTATAATCTACATTCCTTCTTCAGCTGTGCAAAATCTGTGCAATGCGTTTATACCTGTGTATATGGAGTTTGGTGGTCTCAAACGATGTCAATGCAGTAAGAAAAGATGAAACCTGAAAGAAATACATCTCTATGAAGGATGCAGCTGGTAAAATATGGTGGATTCAGAATACCCTGGATTAATAAAGAATGCATATATCTAGTCAAGACAATGGGCCAGATTCACATACACTTAATATTGCGCTGCGTAATCAAAATACTCTACGCTGCCGTATTTTACCAGGCTCTACACCGAATTCTGGTAGATTTTTGCCCGTACACTACGGCGGCGTAGTCTATTTCTCGCCGCGTAATCAAAATACGCGATTAGGGGGCGTGAAGCATTTCAATTAAGCGCGTCCCCGCGGCGATCGAACTGCGCATGCTCCGTTCAGAAATTTCCCGCCGTGCATTGCGTGAAATCACGTCGTTACGTCATTCGTTGTTTGAGTAGCGTCGTTTACGAACATTCCTATTCCCGGACGACTTATGTAAAAAATAATAAAAGACGTCGGAAAACGTAGAAATTCGACGCGGGAACGACGGCCATACTTAACATGGGCTGTCTAATATTAGAGCAGCAAAAAGCTGGTATAGTGTTACGCAATAAAAAGATGACTAAAGGTGCCGTAAGAGATTGCGAATGAAGATCGTAATTTCGGGGATCGCCGGAAAAAGCTCATTTGCATACCCCGACACGGAAAACGACGGGAAGTCCACCCAGTGGCCGCAATTTTATTGCAGCGTAGATCCGAAGGTGTACGAACACGTAATCCAGTCGAATTGAAGCCCGCAGCCAATTCATGGTTTGAGGTTTTCGACTAGCTAAAAAACGTGCGTAATTTGAAATTACTCCAGTCTAACACCAGTTAGACAGGCGTAATGGCTCTCTGAATCTGGCCCAATGCCTTTAACCTGGCAATAATATTAAGTTTAACCACTTAAGACCCGGACCAATATGCAGGCTAAAGACCCAAGGTGTTTTTACAATTTGTCAGTGCGCTGCTTTAACTGGTAATTGCGCGGTCATGCAATGTTCTACCGAAACGAAATTTGCGTCCTTTTCTTCCCACAAATAGAGCTTTCTTTTGATGGTATTTGATTGCCTCTGCCATTTTTATTTTTTGCGATATAAATGGAAAAAGACCGTTGTATTCAGCCACATGTCTTTAGTAAAAAAAATCGCAATAAGCGTATATTTATTGGTTTTCGCAAAAGTTATAGCGTCTACAAACTAGGGTACATTTTCTGGAATTTACACAGCTTTTATTTTATGACTGCCCATCTCATTTCTTGAGGTGCTAAAATGGCAGGGCAGTACAAAACCCCCCCAAATGACCCTATTTTGGAAAGTAGACACCCCAAGGAAACTGCTGAGAGGCATGTTGAGTCCATTGAATATTTTTTTTTTTGGTCCCAAGTGATTGAATAATGACAAAAAAAATTAAAATAAAAAATGTTTACAAAAAGTTGTCACTAAATGATATATTGCTCACACATGCCATGGTTATATGTGGAATTGCACCCCAAAATACATTCTGCTGCTTCTCCTGAGTATGGGGATACCACATGTTTGGGACTTTTTGGGAGCCTAGCCGCGTACGGGACCCCAAAAACCAAGCACCGCCTTCAGCATTTCTAAGGGCGCAAATTTTTGATTTCACTCCTCACTACCTATCACAGTTTCGAAGGCCATAAAATGCCAAGATGGCACACAACCCCCCCATTTTGGAAAGAAGACACCCCAAGCTATTTGCTGGGAGGCATGTTGAGTCCATGGAATATTTTTTTTTTTGGTCCCAAGTCATTGAATAATGACCAAAAAAAAAAAAATTACAAAACTTTGTCACTAAATGATATATTTCTCACACATGCCATGGGCATATGTGGAATTGCACCCCAAAATACATTCTGCTGCTTCTCCTGAGTACGGGGATACCACATGTGTGGGACTTTTTGGGAGCCTAGCCGCGTACGGGGCCCCGAAAACCAATCACCGCCTCAGGCTTTCTAAGGGCATACATTTTTGATTTCACTCCTCACTACCTATCACAGTTTTGAAGGCCATAAAATGCCAAGATGGCACACAACCCCCCCAAATGACCCCATTTTGGAAAGAAGACACCCCAAGCTATTTGCTGAGAGGCATGTTGAGTCCATGGAATATTTTTTTTTTTGGTCCCAAGTCATTGAATAATGACCAAAAAAAAAAAAATTACAAAACTTTGTCACTAAATGATATATTTCTCACACATGCCATGGGCATATGTGGAATTGCACCCCAAAATACATTCTGCTGCTTCTCCTGAGTACAGGGATACCACATGTGTGGGACTTTTTGGGAGCCTAGCCGCGTACGGGGCCCCGAAATCCAAGCACTGCCTTCAAGATTTGTGTGAGTGAAATCAAAAATTTATGTCCTTAGAAATCTTGAAGGCGGTGATTGGTTTTCGGGGTCTCATACGCGGCTAGGCTCCCAAAAAGTCCCACACATGTGGTATCCCCGTACTCAGGAGAAGCAGCAGAATGTATTTTGGGGTGCAATTCCACATATAACCATGGCATGTGTGAGAAATATATCATTTAGTGACAATGTTTTGTACATTTTTATTTTTTTTTTTTTTTTTTGGTCATTATTCAATCACTTGGGGCAAAAAAAAAAATATTCCATGGACTCAATATGCCTCTCAACAAATAGCTTGGGGTGTCTACTTTCCAAAATGGGGTCATTTGGGGGGGTTTTGTGCCATTTTGGCAATTTATGGCCTTCGAAACTGTGATAGGTAGTGCGGAGTGAAATCAAAAATTTGCGTCCTTAGAAATGCTGAAGCCGGTGCTTGGTTTTCGGGGTCCCGTACGCGGCTAGGCTCCCAAAAAGTCCCAAACATGTGGTATCCCCGTACTCAGGAGAAGCAGCAGAATGTATTTTAGGGTGCAACTCCACATATAACCATGGCATGTGTGAGCAATATATCATTTAGTGACAAATTTTTGATTTTTGATTTATTTTTTTGTCATTATTCAATCACTTTGGACAAAAAAAAAAAAAATCTATGGACTCAACATGCCTCTCAGTAGTTTCCTTGGGGTGTCTACTTTCCAAAATGGGGTCATTTGTTTTTTTTTTGTGCTATTTTGACATTTTATGGCCTTCGAAACTGTGATAGGTAGTGAGGAGTGAATTTATATATGCCGAAGCATGGGGGCATCCTCCCGCAAAAAAGTTATGCCGCGTACACACGGTCGGACTTTTCTATGCCGTGTACACACGGTCGGACTTTTCTATGCCGTGTACACATGGTCAGACTTTTCCACGGGTAAGGCCTCCGTAGGTGGGTCAACCATATGTACGCGGCATTAGGAGCAAAATCGCTCCTCCGCCCCTAATGCCCCCATGCTTCGGCATATATGCTCTTTTTTGGACTGTGGTGGTGAAATCACCTCCTACAGCGTTGGAGTCGCAGCTTTATATATATCGTGGGAGCAAACGCTGTTGCTGTCACGCTAAATAAATCCGCGCTGCAACTGAATGGCGTACCTGCTAAGCAAATGTAACAAACAAAGTAACATTACAGTATAACAGTAAGATCATACCATACCTGCAAAGCAAATACCAATAAAAAAAACATAGTAAAAAATAAAACATTTTTCAACAGCTGAATGGCGTACCTGAAAACAGTAAAGTAAATTACTTACCTGAAAAGCAAGCATGAAAAAACATAACAATAAAACTTTGCAGAATAAAATAGAGTAAAAAAGAGCAGAACAATAGAGAGAGAATAGAGAGGGAGAGAACAATAAAAACGACAACTATTTTTGTTTTTTTTATTTTATATTTTTTTTGTGTTTTTTTACTTTTTTTTTTTTACACTTTTTTTTGTAACTGTAACTGTTCAACTTTTCGGTTCCAGGTTTGGGTCTCTCAAAATGCGATGGCATCTTGGGAGACCCTGTGTACGTGTGCCTAGCCTGTGATATGTTTTGCCCTACGCTAATACTTCACTATTGTGTGGAAGCGTTCAAAACATTTACCAATACAAAGACCAGGATCGTCAGGACATCGGGGACAAAAATAACGGGTGTCACACCTAAATCCGCGCTTGCTACAGACACGACATCTTCTTTGGGGGGCTCGTTGGGTAGGGGTACTCTCGAGGGCATATATAAAATGCCTCTCATGCAGTCGGCTTACTGCATTTGGTAGGAGATGGTGAGGTACAGAACCGCCTGGATACAGGAGTCCGTTGATGATATCCTTCTGGAATTGGAGGAAGGATACATTCTGTCCTGAAGTTTTGTATAAGACAAAAGCATTCAGCAAAGTCAATTGGAATAAATGTAGAGACACTTTTTTGTACCAGCGTCTCGATTTACGGGCAATATGATACGGCGCCATCAACTGGTCGTTGAGGTCCACCCCTCCCATATTTTGGTTATATTCGTGGACACAGAGGGGTTTCTCCACAACACCAGTCGCCGTACGAATTTGTACTGTCGTGTCTGCGTGAAGGGTGGTAAGAAGGAAAACATTCTTATTGTCCCGCCACTTCACAGCGAGCAAATTATTACATCTGCAGCAGGCTCTCGCCCCCAGCTTTATACGGGCATCTACAAGCCGCTGGGGAAAGCCCCGGCGATTAGGTCGCACGGTGCCACATGCTCCAATCTGATGATCAAACAAGTGACTAAAAAGTGGCACGCTGCTGTAATAATTGTCCACATACAAGTGGTACCCCTTTCCGAATAAGGGTGACACCAAGTCCCAGACAATCTTGCCAGCGCTCCCCATGTAATCTGGGCATCCTTCCGGCTCTACGTGACTATCTTTGCCCTCATAAATCCTAAAGCTCCATGTGTAGCCTGTTGCCCTGTCACAGAGCTTATAGAGCTTGACCCCGTATCTGGCACGCTTGCTGGGAAGGAACTGCTTGAAAGACAAGCGGCCAGCAAATTTAACCATGGACTCGTCAACGCAGACAACTTGCTGGGGATTAAACAAGGCTGCATAACGTTCGTTGAAATGGTTTATGAGGGGCCGAATTTTGTAGAGCCGGTCAAATTCAGGGTCTCCACGTGGACGACAGAGTGCATTGTCGCTGAAATGCAGGAACCGCAGGATCGCCTCGTATCGTTTCCTGGCCATGTGAACAGAGAATATGGGCATTTGGTCAATTGGCTCTGTGGACCAATACATGCGCAATTGAGGAAATGTATGTATGCCCATATTGAGGGTAAGGCCCAGAAAGGACTTAAATTCGGAAACCGTAAGAGGTCTCCATTCTTTGGCAAGGAGGGTCTGGGGATTAGCGGCGATGTAGGTACCAGCATATAAATTAGTCTGGTCCACAATAGATCTATAGAGATCTTCTGTGAAATACAGCGAATAAAAATCAAGTGGCATAAAATTCGCTGTATCCACCTGAATTCCGGGTTTGCCAGTGAATGGGGGAAGTACGGGTGCTGCAGAAGTGGTGGGGACCCAATCAGGATAGGCGAATTCTGCAGGAAGGGCACTATGGGCACGACGGGCCTGTTTTTGTTTTCTTCTTGGTGGCAGCGGGTCACTACTTGTGCTTGCCACCTCGCCAGCTTGAACTGCACTTATGGGACTCGCCACGTCACCACGTGATACTGCAGTGCTGGATGAACGACCAGGGTGTACTAGGCCGCTGGTGCTTGCCAATCCACCAAAAGGAATAGCGGCGCTAGTACTCGCTCTCTGCTCCATACAAGGGTCCTGCGGTTCTTGCTCCTCAACAACCTTAGAACGGGGTCGGGTGCGCCTGGCCTTAGCAGGGACCACTACTCCGTCGTCCGAGCTATCTGACATGGAGCCGCTGTCGTAAACAGGATCATATTCTGAGCCCGAATCTGTCAGATGCGTGACCTCCTCATCATCATCTGACGACATGCACATGAACCTAACAGCCTCTTCACCACTGTACATCCGCTTTGCCATTTTGGGCTCTAAATTTAGTTGTAGACTGGTGATGATTCACGGGTAAAAAAAGCACCTGGCTATAGAAAGGCAAATGTAGAAAACGCTTCAAAAAAACTGTTAGCGATCGCAGGGATCAGGCCTGTCTCTGCGAACGCTGCAGTTGTGTGTGATGTGTTTTTGAAGTGACAGTGATCGATCGATACTGCACTTGGGTGGGTTGGGCTGGGCAGAGGGGCAAAACGCAAGTGCTAGCGGGTATCTGGACTGATTCCGCTAACAATGCGTTTTTGGGTACCCTAAACTGCTGGGTACGCTAGTATAGATCTGATCAGATCAGGTATAGATCTGTTCAGATACTATACCACTAAGGGGGGTGTATGCTTTGCGAGTGGGTGTAAGCGTTACTGGCACTAACCGAACACTGCCTGGGGCGATGCACACCCTAACTGGCGCTAAAATTTAATTTAAATCACCCGCCGGGCGATCAGGGGGTTAAACCTTTATTGGGTAATATACGGCGGGTGCGCTGATGCTATAAACAGCAAACTAACTAACCAGCGTCAACCGTAACACTTATACGGTGATCACTGGTGAAAGGGTTAACTAAGGGGCAATCAGGGGGTTAAAACCTTTGTATGGTAATATATGGGGGTACCTAACGCTTTCTAAAAACCTAAATAACTAACTGGCTAACCTGCGTCACCAGTGACACTTATATGGTGATCACTGGTGAAAGGGTTAACTCTAGGGGCAATCAGGGGTTAAAAACTTTATTTATGGGGGTACCTAGCGCTATATAAACCTGGCGGCGAACCTCAAAAAAAACTAACTGCCTAGCGGCAACAGTGACACTAATACAGCGATCAGAAAATCGATCGCTTAGTGACACTGGCAATAGGGGGTGAAAGGATTAACTAGGGCAGTGATCAAGGGGTTAAACCTTTATTAGGGGGGGGTAGGGGGCTACCCTAGACCTAAAGGGGGCTAAGACTAACTGCCCTGACACTTTTTACTGCAACACTGACACTAAATGCAGTTATCAGAAATAAATGATAACTGTATTCAGTAAAACAATGTTACAGTGGACTGGGGGGGGCGATCGGCGGTGACAGGAAGGGGTTAAGTGTGCCTATGTGTACCTGTGTCAGTGTACTGTTAGGTGCAACTTACTGTGTGATGTGTTCTCTCCTCAGCGTCGGACGAAAAGACCGACACGAGGAGGAACACAGCACTTCCCTCTTCCTGTGTTTACACTTAGCACAGGAAGAGGCTGGCGGGCGCGCGCATTGGCTGGGAGCGATCGCGAGGGGGTGGCTGAAAACGAGTAGCCGCCCCCTCATCCCGGATCGCTCCCGGAGCTAAAGGAACCGCCGCATGTACGGGGGGGGGGTCCGATCGGACCCCCGAACCCCCTCAAGGCACCAACGTATATATACGTTGATGTGCCTGTCGGTGCCATTCTGCCGACGTAAATGTACATGCGGCGGTCCTTAACTGGTTAAATAGCATATCATTTTTAGACATGTGTACACTGAAATATTTTGTTTCGTAATTTTGTTTTCATCCGAAAAATAAATTTATTTAGTTACTCCCGAAATTCGTTTTTATTTATTTAGTTTTTCGTTAAAAAAATGCATTTGTTCGAAAATCCAAATTAGGGTCGAATCTGTCTCTCTATGTCGAATCTTCATGTCTCTCTAGTCAAATCTGTCATTGAAGGCTTATGGTGTCTGTCGAATGTTCTAAAAAAAAAAAAAAAAGATTTGACAGTCTTAAAAAAAAAAAAAAATGTTTTCAACTCTTCATGTCTCTCTATGTCGAATTTGGCATTGAAGGCTTATGGTGTCTGTCGAATGTTTAAAAAAAAAAAGATTCAACAGAGTCTTTAAAAATAAGTGTCTCTTCATGTCTCTCTATGTCGAATCTTTTCTCTCTATGTCGATTCTTCATGTCTCTATAATGTCAAATCTTTTCTCTCTATGTAGAATAATCTTGGACTAATAGAGTTAAGGTTAGGCACATTCGACCGCAACGAAAACAAAAAAAATAACATTTGTTTATGTCGCATCTTTCGGTTTTAGTCTTCTGTGCTTTCGTTATCGTTTGTTAAAATGATAACGAAAATACCTGAAATTTGGACCAAAACGAATGCACATGTCTAATAATTTCTATCATATGTGTGTGTGTGTAGGTGTGTGTTCTTGCAAGGTCCACTTTAAACAGACACATTTTTGCAGCAATCAAGACTTGTAAAGACTTGTAAAAGGGAAACAAACTTCAGTCCTAAAGGGAAGATTGGGTTTGTAATCTTCCTGGTTCATAATGTTTTTCTTTTAGGGTATAGCAGCTTGCTCTGGTTGCTTTTCTCCAACTGCAGGCCCTCTAGAGAAACATACCTTGAGGTTAAAGGGGTTGTAAAGGTACAATTTTTTTCCCTAAATAGCTTCCTTTACCTTAGTGCAGTCCCCCATCCTTACATTTTTTTTTAAATATCCTTATTTCTTCTGAGAAATCCTCACTTCCTGTTCTTCTGTCTGTAACTCCACACAGTAATGCAAGGCTTTCTCCCTGGTGTGGAGTGTCGTGCTCGCCCCCCCCTTGGACTACAGGAGAGTCAGGACGCTCTCTACGTTGCAAATAGAGAAAGGAGCTGTGTGTTAGTAGGCGTCCTGACTTTCCTGTAGTCCAAGGCAGGGGGCAAGCACGACACTCCACACCAGGGAGCCTTGCATTACTGTGTGGAGTTACAGACAGAAGAACAGGAAGTGAGGATTTCTCAGAAGAAATAAGGACATTTAAAAGCAAAATCGAAGGATGAGGTAAGTGAAGGAGGACTGCACTAAGGTAAAGGAAGCTATTTAGGGAAAGAAAATGGTACCTTTACAACCCCTTTAGTTTACTAAAGACAAACAGGCTGTTCACTTTTTAAGGTAATGGTAAGTTGCCCTAAAACCTAATGAATGTGGTACACAATCACTTTGCAAATAATATCCAATCACTTGCAAGGAAAACAAATAACAAAACAGCATTTTTGCTTGCACATTACTGGATGATGTACAGTATTACATGCACAGTATATAGTGCTGGTTTGGGGGGAAAGAGGGAGATTTCTATAGTACCGCCAAGAGTATTAACCCTCCTGGCGGCAGGGCTTTTTTTCTGGGGGAACTTGGGGGAACTCAGTTCCACCACCTTTGGCTCAGACCCTTTGGTGCCTGCTCACCACAATCACTTGTAAACACATAAATCTGGTTTCTGTGTTTACAAGTGACAGCTTTGTAACCCCCTGAACTCTGCACTCTGTATGTAATGCAATTCTGGTATTTAATGCCCCTTTAAGACCCTTCTACTGTTTGTGAAATCTGAACGGGTCGTGGTTGAGTTCCTGTACCTATTTTCTGAGAAAAAAAGCTCTGCCTGGCGGTATTCCCGAGTCTGACTCTGGGTTACATTTTTGTGCTGCGATCGGTAACCCCGAGTCAGACTCAGGCTTGCCTCGCAGTATCCATAGGCAGGGTTTACTTACCTTGTCCCTGAATCCAGCAATGCCTTTCCGCCGTGTGAGCGAGCGGGTCCTCGCTCGATTCACACAGTGTCCCCATGTGCTGCCGATCTCCGTTCCCTACGAAAGGCGCAAAATTCAAAAAAGTAAACAAACACATTACATACAGTATACTGTAATCTTATAGATTACAGTACTGTATGTAAAAAATACACACCCCCTTTGTCCTTAGTGGTCTGCCCAGTGCCCTACATGTACTTTTATATAATAAAAACTGTAGATTGTCCATAGCAACCAAAAGTGTCCCTTTATGTCAAAAATGGTTTTAGAGCAGCTAGAAAACAGCGATAATAAATTATAATCACTTAAATTATAATCATTCTCAGCAGAATTAATCGATAGCGATTTGTGGGGAAATTCGTCATAAAAAAATAAAAGTAATGACAATGACAATTCTGCAACTGAGCACATTTCAGTGTTTTTGAGTTTATTACATTATTGAATAATTTTTGTTATAATTATATTATTATTTGTTATAATTATTTATAATTATTTATTATATTATAATTTAGTTTTTTTTTTTAAATGTCATACCCGGGATGTCTACTAGACTCTTGTTTGGTCAGATTTAAGTGAGTTATTCCTAAGAATTACAGGCCTACAGTATAACGCCAAATTTCGTTGCAAAATAATGGCATCACTTTCAGCACCTAAAACCAGAAACAATCATACCGCCAGGGAGGTTAAAGGAGTTGTAAAGGAAAAAACATTTTTGTTTATGTCTGCAAGGTAGACGGACAGAATAGTGTACTGATTTTGTTAAAAAACAAGTAAATACCTTTTAAATTCCTTCATGTATATCACCTCCGGCATTCTAGTTTCTGTTCTCTCATTCACTTCCTGGTTTGTTGCGATCGTTCGTGTAAACTACGTCACCGTAGTAATAGAACTAAGCATCATGCATGCCCGGGGTCAATTTGCAGTGAAAAACGGGCATGAGAGCTCTCATACCTAATCTAACCACTTAAGCCCCGGACCAATATGCTGCTAAATGCCCAGAGGCGTTTATAGAATTCGGCACTGCGTCGCTTTAACAGACAATTGCGCGGTCGTGCGACATGGCTCCCAAACAAAACATGCGTCCTTTTCTTCCCACAAATAGAGATTTCTTTTGATGGTATTTGATCACCTCTGCGATTTTAATTTTTTGCGCTATAAACAAAAATAGAGCGACATTTTTGAAAAAAAAACAAAATTTTTTTCTTTTTGTTATAAGGAAAAACGAATAAACTAAATTTTAGTCAAACATTTATGCCAAAATGTATTCAGCCACATGTCTTTAGTAAAAAAAAATCGCAATAAAAAAAAACTAGCTACCTAGCGGCAACAGTGACACTAATACAGCGATCAGAAAAATGATCGCTTAGTGACACTGGCAATAGGGGGTGAAAGGGTTAACTAGGGAGGTGATCAAGGGGTAAAACTTTATTAGGGGGGGTACGGGGGCTACCCTGGACCTAACACTAACTGTCTGTCACACTAACTGTCACACTGTCACACTGACACTAAATGCAGTGATCAGTACATATATGATCACTGCATTCAGTGACACTGTGACAGGGGGTGTGTGGGGGGGGTATGTGCCTGTGTGTTACTGTGTCAGTGTAGTGTTGTGCAGACTCACTTGTGATGTCTTCTCTCCTCTGCGGCGGTTGAAAATACATCACTTCTCCCATCCTGTGTTTACACAGGAAGAGGGCGGGTGGTGGGCGCGCATTGGCTGGGAGCGATCCGGAGGGGGCGGACAAAAACGAACAGCCGCCCCCTCATCCCGGATTGCTCCCACAGCCTACGGAACCGCCGCATGTACCAGGGGGGGTCCGATCGGACCCCCGACCCACGTCTAGGCAGAGACGTACAGGTACGCCAATGTGCCTGTACGTGCCATTCTGCCGACGTATATGTACATGCGGCGGTCCTTATGTGGTTAAATAAACCACCCAGTATACCGCCCAACGATGAATATGCAAGCACTGAGAATACACCCACACAGCCATTCTAGCCTCAGAGAACAGCATCAACAACAGCAGTTTCTAAACGAAACTAATCCAAGGGAGGAGGTGCTGTGGTGTTATATACACACCCAGTAATTCACACCTCCTTGAAGTCTCTAACTCGTAGAGATCGTCCTGCCGCACAGATGTAGTTCCCAGGAGGGGACAAGCATGTCACTGACCACAGCAGTAAAGCCTCCCTTCACTGTGTTGATTTACAATCAGACAAGTAGGAAGTGAACAGAACAGAGAAGAAATAGAGCAACTTCTGAAACACAGGTTCACTGCTGACTTAAAATTTCCCAAATCTACCTCCCTCGATAAATTTAGCTGTAACAACCCTCCTTCCACATGCCCAATTTTACCTCCTCTGATGGCAGTATCTTTTTCACTGTCTGCAAGAAAAAATCTAGTGCCACACTGCCCACAATTAGGTAATATCATCACATAGACTTGAATGACATGTTGCTCCTGCAGTAGAGGTATGACCTATTTAATATGGAGTCTACATATAGGGGTTCACGCTCCCACAAAGGCACCATCCCTTGGAAATATGCAAATATGTTACAAAATAAAAAAGGGGGGGTGAAGTTTTGGAACAAGGTGGGACATTAGGGGCCAGATTCAGCAAGACTTGCGCTGGAGTAATTCGATATGCGCCGCGTAACTGTGATTATGCGCCGTCGTTTCTATGTGGCCGTACCCACCAAACTAGATGCGACAGAAAACGGGCCATTTCCGATCGGCTTAACTTTCCGACGCCAGAGTATCGTCAGCGCATAATTTCGCTTGGCGCATCAGTCGCGCCTATTGATTTCCCCTGCAAATATGCAAATGAGGGAGATTTTCCGATTCGCGAACGGATTAGCACCATACGCCGGCTACATGCGCCGCGCGTATCTCGTCCGTCCGGCGCAAAGTTATTTCTACAAATAGCTGCTTTATCTTTACTCCAGACGGCCTCAGGTCAGCAGGAGAGCAGCTACAGCAGCAGCGTTACCGACGAAACTAGCAAGCTGAACAACCACACTTGCAAGGACAACACCTCTGTGTGCCAACATGCCAGGGGCAATCGTGGTCCTAGCACTAGTACTGGGTCCCCCGGAACGAAGGAGGCGGGCACGTGAGAGGATATATCACACGCGCATGTGCCTCTTTGGCATGGGGGATGAGGAGGTGTATCGCCTCTTCAGATTCAGCCCTGATGCAATACTTGAACTAACCACAACCCTGCAGGGTGACATCACCAGCAAGACACACCGCTCACAAGCAGTGCAGCCACTGGTGAAGGTACTGGCAACACTTCATTTCCTTGCAAGTGGATCATTCCAGCGTACAAGTGGAGTTGTGGCTGGGATGTCACAGTCCACCATAAGCAGATGTGTGCACCAGGTTGTCGCTGCAATCCTCAGATGCATGTCCAACCAGTTCATCAGACCCACCACTGAGGAGCTGCGGCTGAAGGCAATGACAGATTTCTACAGCATTGCCAGATTCCCACGCACCATCGGGGCCATTGATTACACACATGTGGCCCTACAGCCCCCCAGTGCCACAGAGCACATATACCGCAATCGGAAGCATTGGCATTCCATCAACGTACAGGTGATAGCCGATGCCCAACGCCTCATATGGCACGTCCGTGCCAAACACCCCGGGTCCAGCCATGACAGCTTCATATACCGTCAGAGCCCCATCTCAGCAGAATTCGAGCAGAAAATGTATGGGGACAGCTGGCTGGTTGGTGAGTGACATGGGTGGCAGGCATGACTATCCCCTCCCGTGATGCACATCAAAAGTGGCACATGCATGACTAACATCCTCCTGTCTTTTCACTTACAGGTGACTCTGCATATGCACTGGGACCCCATCTAATGACTCCTTTCCGGAACCCCCAAACCAGAGGAGAGAGAAAATACAATGAAGCCCACATCAAAACCCGTGCAGTGGTGGAGCAAACATTTGGGCTCCTGAAGTCCCGTTTCCGCTGCCTGGATAAGTCCGGGGGGACCCTATTGTATTCCCCTACCTTTGTGTGTCAGATCATCGGTGCATGTTGCATTCTGCACAACTTTGCTATGAGAAAAGGCCTGCAGATTGACATACGTGATGACCTGACCCCCGACCCACACAGTCCACACCTGCCAGAGGAGACCCAGTCTGCTGATGGAAGAGCAGTCAGGAGGGTCCTCGCCGTAGGCATCTTTGGACAATAAACCAAAACATTAATCACACAGACAATGCACGCGTGTACACCACTGATGTCCCTAGATCACACACACCACATGCACATCGCATTGGATTAGCCCAAGTCCAGCATGTAGGACTTGGGAGCAGCAACGCCAGCGTCAAGGCCCCAATGATGTCACTGTCCATTCATACACCTTTCACACGTCATTCATACAGCCGTGGGGTTAACTTCACCACCACGGCCGAGGGTGACACCCCTTACTGTCAGGAGTGCCACCCCCTCACATTCACACACCATTCACACTGTCCCCTGCACTCCTGACCGTGTGCAGTAAAAAAAGAAAATACATATCTCATAACATGAGAACAAAAATAAACAAATACTCATAACCTGAGTATAAAATAAATATTCAAAAATAAACAAAAACTCATAACCTGAGTGCCGTACATCAGCCTGCACCTCCCCAGGCTGGTGACAAGGTCCTGCACACGACTGGGCAGCTGTGACATGGAGCCCAGGCTGTCAGCGACCCGGTCTAAGTGGCCAGCAATCTCCCCCATCTGCTTGGTCTGCCTGGCGTGGTCCAACACTACCTGGTCCTGGACCATATCAGACACCCCCCTGGTCTTACGGGTCGCCTTCCTGGGGGCAGAAGAAGGTTGTCCCCGTGGGGATGGAGTCGCCCTTGAGGGGCTACCTAGGATGGGGGAGGGGATGACAGAGGGCCCTGCAGAGGAGGAGGACTCCTCCAACAATAAAATAAAGTCCTGCTCAGGGACAGGCTCCTCCTCAACCACCTCTGCTGAAGTGGTGTGGGCACTCTCCTCCTCCACCTCAGTGTCTCCAGCACCCAGGGCCTCGTCATCAGCATCCCGTTCGGAGGTTGGGGTGGACTGGCCGGTACGAGATGATGGCCCAGCTCCGTCATCTGTGGATGACACAAAGCAGACACATGTTGGTGGTCCCACACACTTGGCACATGTACCCCCCCCCCCCACATGCAACACACCAAATAGGGGATAAAAAGCACTTACCTGTCCTGGAGCCTTCCTCCATGGAGTCATAGCCAGGGACCCCCTCCAACTGCTCCCTGTCCAGGCAGCGGGCGACCACCTCCTCCTCCATGGTCAGGCTGACCGGACATGGTGGACCACCACCTGTGCCCCTCTCATGGCTCCTAATGGTGGCCACCTTGCCACGGACCTTGCGCCGCAGGTCGTTTATTTTTTTTTGTACGTCGCCTGCAGTCCGGGTGGAGTACCCCAACACATTGACCCTGGCAGCAATGGTCTCCAGGATGCCCTGCTTCCTCTCCCGGCTGGTCTTCCTACTTTTTTTCCCGTGGAGGAAATCATTAAACGTCTCCATAGCCGAGATGATCACAGAGACCTCCTGGGCATTAAAGTTGAGGTTCCTCCTCTCTTTGGGGGTAGCGGGAGCAGCCATGACAGTGCAAAAGTATCTTCCCTGGGGTGGGGGGAAACGGATATACTTTTGCGCCGGAATGGCGTTTCCGCTAGCGCTTTTATACGCACAACGGAACACATTGCGCTGGCGTTTCCCGTGGAGTGGTGCCGACGGAAGTTGTGAGCATGCGCACAAGGGGGCGAGTGGAGCCTCACTTACTGCGCATGCTCCGTGGATGATGCGCTGAACGTAAGCCTCTGCGCTGGGCTCCGCCCATCATTTACATATGATCACACCCACTTCCACTTGCGTCGGGTTACGCCAGCGCATTATCGTTACTCTGGCGCAAGTTTACGCGCAACTGCTATGTGAATAACAGTACTTGCGCCGAAAGTGTCGGCGGAGTAACGTAAATGAGAAACGTTACTCCAAAGTAAAGAAGCGCCCATCTACCTGAATCTGGCCCTAGATGTGCCTTTGGGGAGTATAAACAAAAAAATTCAGATACATTGATTTATAGAAAAATAAAAGAGTTTTTATTATTCTGCCATCTGGCAGTACATTCTATAAATAAAGACCAGATAAAAATAAATTACAGTCTTGGAGTTTTGAATTCGGGTTGTGCAGGTCCCAAACAATGAAAACAATAGGGCCAACGCGTTTCGTGGACAATTCTGCTTCGTCTGGACCTTGTGAGTTGCACAGCAGAATGTCAAATAATTTCCAGATACTGCAATTGACAGAAGTCGGTCCAAATTGAAAAATGTGTCTCTAGAGCCCTTGAGGACGTTTCTCCCATCACCTCAATAGAGAAGAAGAGGTCCCCTTTTTGGCCTAGTGTGTACACTGGGGGCCAGATTCTCACATAATTCCGGCGGCGTAGCGTAAGCCATTTACACTACGTCGCCGCAACTTAACAAAGCAAGTGC
This sequence comes from Rana kukunoris, assembly GCA_029574335.1. Classification (NCBI taxonomy): domain Eukaryota; kingdom Metazoa; phylum Chordata; class Amphibia; order Anura; family Ranidae; genus Rana; species Rana kukunoris. The sequence goes on along the minus strand of CM056050.1, from coordinate 567,289,933 downwards.
CGTATTCTCTATGCACTTGCTCCGTAGTTTGCGGAGGCGTAGTGTAAATAGGCAAGCGTAAGGCCGCTTAATTCAAAGGGGGCGGCTTGTATTTAAATTAAGCGCACCCCCCGCGTCGATCGTACTGCACATGCGCCGGCCGGGGAAAAAGCCCAGTGCGCATGCTCCAGCTCACGTCGGAACGCGTCGTTGAAACCAACGTCAAAACGACGTGATCGTCACTACGCAATGCCCTATTCGCGAACGAGTTAGTAAAACGACGTAAGCGACAGAAAAAGCCGACGCTGACCCGACGCAATACTTAACATGGCATCCGACGGCATCCGACGGTACTGTGTAAGGTTACCCCTCATATTAGCAGGGGTAACCTTACGCGGACGAAAACGACGTAAGCGACGTCGGGGCGGTGTAAAAGCGTTCGGGAATCTGCGTAGTAGCCTCATTTGCATAGGCAAATGAGAAAACAACATAAAGGCCACCTAGTGGCCGGAGTTGTCATTACAACTACGATCCGCAAGTGTAATTGTATTACACTTGTCGTTCTTCAGGCGTATCTATCCCAAAGTGATTCAAGGAATCACTCGCATAGATACCCGGCAAAAAAAACAGCGATATGACGGGGTATCTGAGATACTCCGTCGTAGCGCCTCTGAGAATCTGGCCCATGGTGTTTATACTGGAATTTAATCACCAGATGCACCAATGTGCTGTGAATTCTGCGAAATTAAATTAATATTCTCATATTGGTAAAATATGAGAATATATAAGTGACACTTGTTGGGATGTATCCAAAGGAAAAACTCCTAAGGCAGAGATACGGTTGAAGTCTGCAGAGAGTGGCCACCTAGTGGACTTCAAAAGGTGTTTATCCTTTGTGTCTCTCACGTCTCAAACAATGAGCCACTGGGATGAGTCTATTTCTGAACAGAAGTGAATATGTGCTTCACAGCCGATTTGCTGCTTGTTACATTTTTCTGAAACGCAAGCTAAAAGCACCTAAATGCTGCTTTTTGCTGTAAACGCAAATGATATTTGTGTATCTACATGGGCCCTTTGTAAATAAAGGTTGAATTAGGCATTTGGCTTTTGAGTCATTTAGAGCCATGTTATACATTTTAATACAGTATACAGTATATATACTTATATATAGACAGGGCAACCTGTCTTTTTTTAAGTTCACTCGCATACCACGGTGTAATATATGTGTAATATATGTATACACTCCTTCCCTTCTTCTTCTTATATTTTTTCACATATGTTCATATCCACACGTATACTAATTTATGTATTCTACTGTCATTATATATTCTTATTATTTACATATGTTTATACCCGTCCTTTTTTACAATGATCATGCCCATACCTCATAATCCGTAATCTGACACCATACATTATCATCACACATGAGATTCATATATATAAGTCAGACACATACATTACTAGATTGTCATAATTGTACTTACATTAATCGTTTTGCACTTTGCGTCTCAGCTATTTAATCACATACCTTTATACACATTTTTTAACCCTTTCACTTATTTTTTGGGCACCCACTGATATACACGTTTGTGGCATTTTCTACAATAACAGACACTATATTCTAGGTATGATATATTACACCTATGGTCATTATCACCACTTTTGACCATATGTATTCCACATGCAATGTTTACATCTATCACATCACTGCATACCTGTATACAGTATATAAAAGGGGTCTATTTCACACTTTACTTAACTTCATTTAAATTTCTTTTACTACCATTATTGGTATTACATTATACCATTAAGTGTATTAAGTATATACACTATGCACACATATATTTATAATTTTTTTTGGTGTTCATTTATATGCTTTCTTAGTATTGCATTAATCATTCACGTATATTCATGTGCTCACACACATTTTTATATTATTATAGTGTATTACAATGTAACACAACAAATTCAGGGGGTGCATTAATATATGCACACGTAAATTCATGTGTTTATCACGTCTTTATTTTTGACGTTTTATTTTAATTTTTCATTATCTATCTTTTATTATGTAAACAAATAATGCTTTGTGCAATTACTATTGTTGTTATGTAAGCAGAAATCTTGGTATATGTTTGTTCGAGGGTTTCCTCATGTGATCTCTGTTACCTACTTAATATTGGGTGTGCATTCCATTAATTGGTTCCCATGCACCATTGGATAAAAGTGACCACATGTTTAAGTAGAGGTATCATATATTTTTTATTGTGTTTGAATTACACTTCAGCCATGAATAAGCACTAACATAGTGTGAAACGTGTCGGCTGTCCTTCCCTGTGGCTGTGTTTGTTTTGTATGCCCATTTTTTATTAATAAAGACAACTTTTTTTGAAGTTTCACTGGAGTGCGGCTGTCCATCCCTTTTCCTATTTTCTACTATTGAGATTAAAATAATATTCTCATATTGGTAAAATATGAGAATATATCAGTGAAAAACTCCTATTAGAGAAAAACTCCTAGGGCAGAGATACGGTTGAAGTCTGCAGAGAGTGGCCACCTAGTGGACTTCAAAAGGTGTTTATCCTTTGTGTCTCCCACGTCTCAAACAATGAGCCACTGGGATGAGTCTATTTGTGAACAGAGGTGAATATGTGCTTTTACAGCCGATTTGCTGCTTGTTACGTTTTACTGAAACACAAGCTAAAAGCACCTAAATGCTGCTTTTTTCTGTAAACGCAAACTATATTTGTGTATCTACATGGGCCCTTTGTAAATAAAGGTTGAATTAGGCATTTGGCTTTTGAGTCATTTAGAGACACATTATACATTTTAATACAGTATACAGTATATATATACTTATATATAGACAGGGCAGCCTGTCTTTTTTTAAGTTCACTCGCAGCGCCCCCTGCAGATTACGTGATGGTGGATCCATTGTAAATGGGTAATTTGGGGGATGAGTGGGCCGTGTAAGCTTGGGAACAATAACAGGTGTCTGGGTGGCTGAGTGCAGTACACTAGAATCACCCATCAAGAAGTATTATAAAAGCTGTTAAAGTACTAAAAATGAACAAGAGAAACATTTTGGAAGATTAGATTGGATACTTATTTTTTGTTTAACCTCCCTGGCGGTCTTCCCGTGTGTGGCACGGGGTGAGATTTTAAAGCTACGATCGGTAACCCCGTGCCACACACGGACTTGCCTCGCTGGATGCAGAAAAAAGTTTACTTACCTTTTCTCTGCGATCCAGCGATGAATCCCCGCAGTACACGGCGGCCGGATGTCCGCCTGATGCTGTGTGTTCCGCCGATTCCCTTCCCTGCGAGCGTCGCGACGTAGGGGGGGGAACGGCGCCAAATTTAAAAAAGTAAACAAACACTATACATACAGTACACTGTAATCTTATAGATTACAGTACTGTATGTAAAAAATACACACCCCCCATGTCCCTAGTGGTCTGCCCAGTGCCCTGCATGTTCTTTTATATAATAAAAAGTGTTCTTTCTCCCTGCAAACTGTAGATTGCCCATAGCAACCAAAAGTGTCCCTTTATGGCAAAAATTGTTTTAGAGCAGCTAAAAAACAGCGATAATAAATCAGAATCACTTGCAGAATTTAGCGATAGCGATTTGTGGGGAAATTCGTCATAAAAAAAAAAAATAATGACAGCAAAAATTCTGCAACTGAGCAAATTTCAGTGATTTTGATTTGATTACATTATTGAATAATTTTTACTATAATTATATTATTATTTGTTATAATTTTTTATAATTATTTATTATATTATAATTTTTAATAAGAAAAAAAAAAAAATCATACCCAGGATGCCTATTAGACTCTTGTTTGGATAGATTTCAGTGAGTTATTCCTAAGAATTACAAGCCTACAGTATAAAACGCCAAATTCCCTTGCAAATAATGGTACCGCTTTTAGCACCTAAAATCTTAAAGAATCATACCGCCAGGGAGGTTAAATATTTTTCTGTTGGGCTAATATTATTGAGAACAATCTCACTTTTTGCACAGTTATCCACTGTAGTTAAACTGTTTTTGTTATATTGTATATATTGTGTCCTCTTATATTAAATTTGAACTTAGACCAATAAGGAAATAGAAATGTTCTACTAAGCTGAATTATATTTTAAGTAAATGATTTGCGGGAATTACGGTTTAATTATCAATGCAGCTTTATTGAGAAAGACATTGTACAATACAGTTAATTTAATCCTTATCTTAGACAAAGCAAAATGTTAAATTGTATTTAAATTTATTGAGATAAAATTATTAATCTGTGAATCATGTTGTTGTTACTACTGCAATAAAAGTCATTTGGTCTTAAGCAAAGCCGACTCATATTCCCACTCTGCCTAGCATTAATAAAAAATTCTGAGGAGAGATGTATACACCATTAGTGAGGCGGGTGAGATTAACCAATGTATAGAAAAGGGTATTAAAAGGTATACTGTAACTCATTCAGACCAGTGCAACTACAGTATAAAATGTAGGATTTTGCTGGCAAAAGCTGGCAGCAAGATCCTGCAGTTTTAGCTGCCCATCACATTGTATACATGTATGCATGTAAAGTTTTCGTAATGTTTACATGCATCCAACTGTACCATGTACATGGTCCTATTAGGCTGTTGGCCACTGACATATAAAGTATATCCCCAGCAGTGCCACCTGCACTGCTGAATACACAATATTGATGTGCCTTGGCTGGTAGGATGCAGGCATTCTTTGCCATCTAACACTCTTTGTTGCTAGGACACAGGTGGGTCCTGCTGCTTGTCACTCCTCGTTGTAAGGATGCAGGTTGCTCATGCCAACCAGAGTGCTTGGTCTCAAATGCTGCATCTAAATGAATGGAACAGAACAAATGCGATTGCATCCGAAGTTACAAATTTTCCAAAGTAACGAATGCCGTTCATAGCAAATGATCAAATAAATTAAAATAAAAAGTAAACAAATGAAACAAAAACAAAGCTAAACAACGTTTTGGGTAGTTCACATGTCTACCAACCATATATGCTCAGGGTTTGAATGGCAAAAACACTGATTGTAAGAATGTAGTGGCATGACCTTAAGAAATGAGAGAGTGAGAGATAATTAGTCAAAGCAATGCATGGCCTGATTGTCATTAAAGTTAGCACCTCTGGTGGCTACTGGAAGTTTAGGTGATCAATCAATGCAGCGTACACACGATCATTTTTCGGCATGAAAAAAAACACAATTTTTCAGCATGTAGAAAAAACAAAGTTTTTCCAACTTCATCATTAAAATGACGTTGCCCACACACCATCCTTTTAAAAAAAATGATCTAGCAAAGCGTGGTGATGTACAACACGTACGACGGCACTATAAGGGGAAAGTTCCATTCGGATGATGCCACCCTTTGGGCTGCTTTAGCTGATTCTGTGTTAGTAAAAGACGATTTGCACTTTTCTGTCTGTAACAGCGTGTTAAATGTGCTTACTTCATTATGAACGATAGTTTTAACAAAACGAGCATTCCCATCTCATAACTTGCTTCTGATCATGCGGCGGTTTTTAACGTCGTTTTAGCCCACACACAATCATTTTTTACAATCCGAAAAACAACATAGTTTAAAACGACGTTAAAAAATGCAGCATGTTCGAATTTCTTTTTTTTTCGCCTTTTCAGAACCCAAAAAATGATCACGATCATTTTAAATTACATTTTTTAAAAACAACGGTCCAGATTCACGTACATCGGCGCATTTTTTGACTGGCGTAGCGCACCTCCTTTACGTTAGATTGCCGCAATGTAGCGGCGCAATCACCGTATTCTCGATTGATTTGCACAGAAATTAGCGCCTGTGCAACCTAATTTCAGAGGCGTAAGGCGGAGTAATTCAAATTGGGAAGGACGTGGGCATGTTACATTGAAATGAGCCGTGACCCCATGCAAATGAAGGGCCGGCCGGCTCGCGCATGCGCGCATGAAGCAGACCATGGTCAGCACCTCTGTGTGCATGCTCACAACTCGGGAACGGCACAATATGTGAAATTGGAAGTGGACCCGGGCAACTTTGTGAACTATGCAGACAGCATAAATAGACAGACACAAACGCACTTCCTTTGCAAAAGTACATCCCTTTGAAACCCTCTCTATACAGCAAGGTGCTTTTGTTCTGTTGTTTGTTGCGTTGTGACTTGTCTTTGTTATATTTGTTGACTGTTTGATCTAGTGTTTTGTAGAAGATATTTGAAAGTGTTTTTTGGTGACTGCTTGTGATACTTTTTGGTTGATAGATTTTTGTTTGTTTGTTTTGTTGCTTGATTTTTCCTGCTTGTTTTTGTGAGTGATTTTTGCTGATTGTTTGGGAGAGAGTTTTTGTATGAGTATGACTGAGAGGAAGAGGAAGTTGAATTGTACTTTGGGGGAGAAACAAATTATTGCCCGGGCCATTACCCAATATGGGTGTTTCCTCCATGGCCCGGAGAGTGCCAACACCACCCCGGCCAGGAGGCGTGAGATTTTGCAGCACATTACTGACCAGGTGATTTCAGCGGGGGGGAGACCCGGACAAGGCCGGGGATTGAAAAGAAGATCAATGACCTCCGCCGTCTGGTCAGAAAGAAGCTGGGCAAAATGGCAGCCCATGCCAGGGGCACAGGAGGGGGCCCACCATGCCCTGTTAGGCTGACAGCGGAGAAGAGTGCGGTGGCCCACACCTTTCATAGACAACAGGTGGAGGGCCTGCCTGGCTATGACTCCAGTCATGAAGGCGTGATGCCAGGTAAGGTTTTTTTGCCCTATCAGGTGTGTAGCATGGGGGGGGGGTGAAAGGGAATATGTGGCAAGTGTGTGGATCCTCCAACCTGTGAATGTTTTGTGTCATCCACAGATGTGCAGGAGGGTGCTGGGCCATCTGGGCTGACCGCACCATCCCAGGGACAACAGCCTGATGAGGACCCCCAGACAATGCCGGAGTCCTCAGAGGAGGTTGAAGAGGAGGAGGTTGAGGAGGAGGAGTTTGAGGAGGAGGATGTCATGTCAGCCAGTGGATTGCTGTTTTTGGAGGAGTCTTCCTCTCTGGCTGGCAGTAGCCAGCCCTCCATAAGGGCTAGCCCCTCCCACTCCTCCCCCAACAGGGTTCCTCTCCCAAGGGCCTCCCCCTCTCCCTGGCCCCAAGCCTCAGCAGGAGGCAGGAAGTCGTCCCAGAAGACCAGGGGGGTGGCCGAGGTTCTGCCTGCCAATCTGAGCACAGGTCAGCCAGACTTTGGGGTGGATGGAGGAGAGCCTGTCCTCCATAAAGGATACCCTTGGGGACCTGGACTGCCACTCCCGGGCTCTTACAAACTGCCTAAACGTACTGCAGACTACAACAGCAGACGTTGGGCAGGATGTGAGGGCCCTCACCCAGGCTATCCAGGCCAACACGGCAACACTAGGTGCTGGTCTGAACAGAATTGCCGTGGCCTTGGAGGGCAGGCCGCCAGGTGGGCAGAGACCAGGGGCTGCTCCTCCTTAGCCGGAGTCTCCCCTGAGGAGCCGGGGCCGTGGCCGTGGGCGCCCCAGGCGTGGCTCACGCCAGCAGCATTAATTTGTTTTCCCCCTTTGTTTTTTCATGTTTTTTTTTTTTCCTGGGAATGTTTTTTTTTGCTGGACATTTTTTTTTTGTGTTGTGAATGTTTTTGGAATGTGGGGGTGATATTCCTGCTGGAAAAGGGATGTCACCCTCAGTTTTGGTGGAGTAGGGTTCCCCAGGACCAGGGAGAAGTGATCCCCAGGTCCGTGTGAATAGTGTATGAATGTACAGTGACATAATTGGAGCCGTGGCGTTGCTGCTCACAAGTCCAGCATGGTGGGCTTGTGCTAATCCAATTAGATGAGAATGTGATGTGTGTGTTAGGGACCACAGTGGTGTGCATCCATGCATTCTCATTGTGCCATGATTAATGTGTGTGTTTAACGTGCAAAGATGCCTAATGTGAGCTGTCTCCTGGCTGCTCTTCCCTCAGAAGACAGGGTCACCTCGGTTAGGGGGGGATTGTCTGGTTCAGGGGTCAGGTCATCACGTATGTCAATCTGCAGGCCCTTTCTCACTGCAAAGTTGTGCAGCAGGCAACATGCACCGATGATCTGGCACACAAAGTTTGGAGAATACAACAGGGTCCCCCCAGACTTATCCAGGCATCGGAAACGTGACTTCAGGAGGCCAAAGGTGTGCTCCACCACTGCACGTGTTTGGGCGTGGGCTTCATTGTATCTTTCCTCTCCTGGGGTTTGAGGGTTCCGGATAGGAGTCATGAGATGGGGTCCCAGTGCATATGCAGAGTCACCTGTAAGGGAAAAGACAGGAGGATGTTAGTCATGCATGTGCCCCTTGTGATGTGTGCATCATGGGGGGGACAGTCATGCCTGCCACCCATGTCACTCACCAACCAGCCAGGTGTCCCCATACACGTTCTGTTCGAATTCAATTTGGATGGGGCTCTGATTGTAGATGTAGCTGTCATGGCTGGATCCGGGGTGTTTATCACGGACGTGCCATATGAGGCCTTGGGCATCGACTATCACCTGTACGTTGATGGAATGCCAATGCTTCTGATTGCGGTATATGTGCTCTGTCTCATGGGGGGGCTGGAGTGCCACATGTGTGCAATCAATGGCCCCCACGGTGCATGGGAATCTGGCAATTCTGTAGAAATCGGTCATTGCCTTCAGCCGCAGCTCCTCAGTGGTTGGTTTGATGATTTGATTGGCCATATGTCTGAGGATTGCAGGGACAACCTGGTGCACACATCTGCTCATGGAGGATTGTGACATCCCAGCCACCACTCCACTTGTTCTTGTTCTTCCACTTGTTCTTGTTCTTTGGCTGCACTGCATGTGAGCAGTGTGTTGGGCTGGTGATGTCCTCCTGCAAGGTTGTGGTTAATTCCAGGATGGCATGAGGGGTGAATCTGAAGATGTGATACACCTCAGAATCACTCATGCCAAAGAGGTCTATGCGGGTGCGGTATATCCTCTCCCGTGCCCTCCTCCGTGCCCTCCTCCTTCTTTGCTCCTCTAAAGTCAGTAGTATAGCTATGAGCAAGGATGTCCCTGGCATGTTGGCATACAGATTGTTGTGCAACACGTGTGACTGCTCAGCTCCTCACTAACAGTCTGCTTTCTCTGACATGTAGACGAATTGTCTAATTTTATACCACCTTTTATATGGCCAAATTTTAGACAGGCCGTGCAGCTGTTGCGCTGCAACAATGTTCTTTTTTTTTTTTTTAAAGTGTATTTTTGTGCGTGAACTCGAGAGAGAGGAGCCGGACTGCAGGAGTTGGGAGTAGGCAGACCCTCCCCCCGGAGGCAATCGCCATCCTTCTCCATGCCCCTGGTGGCAATGGCGGGTGTGAAGGGGGGCCTCCCACTCACCCCGCCCTACCTGCTCCTCTTGGGAGCCCAACTGGGGCCCAACGGGACCCCAATGGGGCAGAGGGACTCCCCCTATGAGGGAGTGAGGGGGCCTAGCCCACCCAGCCAGCCCTGTAGGTCCTTCGCCTCTCTTTATTTTAGGAGACCGCATGGCCAAAGTGCATGTGTTTTAAACCAATTTCGTGTGCGTGCAAGTGTGGTGGTTTTTGTGGGGGGAGGTGGGCGTACTAAGCACAGGCGTACCTTGCATAGCACACCCACCGGGAGCCGGGCTGAGACCACCAAACACAATTCACATGTAGCCGAGACCGGGATCCGAACCCTTGGCTGCAGAGGTGAATGGCTTGTCAGCGCAGTGCCAATCACGTTGAGCCACCACAGCTCCCCTTGCAACAATGTCCTTTTGTGGATCCCCGTAACTCCCTCATTAGCATATTTGAATAGCAAATCAATGGTGTGTCTAGCGCAGTTTTGCATGGACGAATGCGCCTGTCTATCGAAATTGCGCCGGACAAAAAAAAGTAGATTTCTTGCGTATCTCGTTTGGTGATGCGGCACATCGAAACGCATGCGCAAATTTAGACTTACGCCGCGCATCTCCTGTAACGCCGGCGTAATCGCTCTGTGAATCTGGCCCAACATTTTTTCATGCTGAAAAATGATCGTGTGTACACGGCATTAGACTTTGGGTAAATGTTGCTGAAATGTGCTCTCCCATTGGCTCCAATTCACTTCACCAGAATTGTTATTTTTCCTTTAGAGGAAAGTTTGGTGAAATGTGAACAGCAAAACACATTTAGTAAAATTTCACCATAACATATTACATTTCACCTCTCATTGCTAGTAATAGTATGTTCAGACTAAAGACTATAGGGGTTGATTTACTAAAGGCAAATAGACTGTGCACTTTGCAAAGTGCAGTTACACTTTACAAGTGCAGTTGCTCCAGAGCTTAGTAAATGAGGTAAATCTTCACTTTGCCAAGAATACCCAATGTGGAAATTGTGTTGTCCCATAGCGGATATGGAAGCAAATAAACATCATCTGTGACTAACCTAATGAGTGCACATTACTCAGCATATGAATGGATTTTTCTTTAGCGCCACCAGTTAGGGGCAGAAAAAAGTGACATTTGGAGTCTGTAAGGAAGACCCATGTAGGCACTATAAAAGCCCTGTGTAGTACTGGAAATTCCTATATATAACCTGTGTACTTTGCTATATGTCACTTTGCAAAGTGTGACAAAAAAATTGACTCTTTCTATATGAGAAATACCATATTACATGAAGAGTTTGGTTTATAGGTTAATATGTGACAGAGCTTAACCACTTGCCGACAGACTCAAGCCAATATACATCGACAGAATGGCATGGCTGAGCGAAACCCTGTCTGGGTACGTTGTTCCCTTTAAGAGCCGCCATGGTCCCCCCACTGCACAACGGGGGAACCGATGCATGTAGCCAGCCGGCGTGATTGCTGGGCCTAAGAGCCAGCACAGGGATTTGTGTGCGTGAACACACAAATCCCTGTTCTGTCAGGGGAGAGGAGACATATTGTTTGTTCCTACTAAGTAGGAACAGCGATATGTTTCCTCCCTTAGTCAGTCCTATACCTCTACAGTCAGAAACACATTTACACAGTAACCTGTGCATTTTTTATATCAATGTTGCAGTAATGCACAGATCACCGACATTACTAGTTAAAGAAAAAAAAATGCCAGAAATCTCTCCCATAGTTGTAGACACTATGGCCCAGATTCACAGAGCGATTACACCTGCGCAACTGGTGTTGCGCGTGCGTAAGTCTAAATGTGCGCGTGCGTTTAGATGCGCGCGATTCAGAAAACGATTTACGCCAGAAATCAACTTTTATTTTTACGGCGTAATTTCGTTAGACAGACGCATCCGTCCGCGCAAAAATGCGCTAGACACACCATTGATTTGCTAGTCAAATATGCTAATGAGGGAGTTGCAGGGGATCCACAAAAAAACGCAGTTGCTGCGCAGGCTACGCGATGTGCGCAACAGCAAAATGTCCTGTCTAAAGTTAGAGCACCTAAAAGCTGGTCTAAATTTTGAAAAAACGTCTACATCTCACAGAAAGCAACACCGTTACTGAGGAGCAGACCACACACACGTGTTGCACTACAATTTGACTGCCAACATGCCAGGGGCATCGTCGCTCATAGCTGCACTAGTGAATTTAGATGACCAAAGAAGGAGGAGGGCACGGAGGATGGCACGGGAGAGGGCACGGGAGAGGATATACCGCACACGCATAGACCTGTTTGGCATGAGTGATTCTGAGGTGTATCGCATCTTCAGATTCCCCCCTCATGCCATCCTGGAATTAACCACAACCTTGCAGGAGGACATCACCAGCCCAACACAACGCTCACATCCAGTGCAGCCACTGGTCAAGGTACTGGCAACACTCCATTTTCTTGCCAGTGGCTCTTTTCAGCGTACAAGTGGAGTGGTGGCTGGGATGTCACAATCCTCCATGAGCAGATGTGTGCACCAGGTTGTCCCTGCAATCCTCACACGCTTGGCCAACCAAATCATCAAACCCACCACTGAGGACCTGCGGCTGAAGGCAATGACAGATTTCTACAGAATTGCCAGATTCCCACGCACCATCGGGGCCATTGATTGCACACATGTGGCACTCCAGCCCCCCCTGGAGACAGAGCACATGTACCGCAATCGGAAGAATTGGCACTCCATCAACGTACAGGTGATAGTTGATGCCCAAGGCCTCATATGGCACGTCCGTGCCAAACACCCCGGATCCACCCATGACAGCTACATCTACAATCAATGCCACATCCGAATGGAATTCGATCAGAACGTGTATGGGAACACCTGGCTGGTTGGTGAGTGACATGGGAGTCAGGCATGACTATCCCCTCCCGTGATGCACACCTCACAAGTGGCACATGCATGACTAACATTCTCCTGTCTTTTCCCTTCCAGGTGACTCTGCATATGCACTGGGACCCCATCTCATGACTCCTATCCGGAACCCCCAAACCCCAGGGGAGGAAAGATACAATCAAGCACACATCAAAACCCGAGCAGTGGTGGAGCGCACCTTTGGCCTCCTGAAGTCACGTTTCCGATGCCTGGATAAGTCTGGGGGTACACTGTTGTATTCCCCAAACTTTGTGTGCCATATCATCGTTGCATGTTGCATGCTGCACAATCTCGCAGTGAGGAAGGGCCTGCAGGTTGAGCTACGTGATGACCTGACCCCCCAACCAGACAATCAACCCCTAACCGAGGATACCCCGTCTTCTGAGGGAAGAGCAGTCAGGAGACAGCTCACATTGGGCATCTTTGCACGTTAAACACACACATTAGGGGCGTGTCTGGACGCAAACGAGGAGAGACGTATCCTGGAGGAGCTCCGCCAAACCCGTTTGTATCCACTACCATCCTAAGTCTACAAACGATATTTGAGTCTCCAAACCCCTATGATCTATCTCCTGGATCTCTCCTGAGTGGATCCCTACCTGAACTGGAGCAGTGAGACGTTAGATCGCTCTGCTAACCTTACTGCAGCTGACACCATCCTTTGCTGCACCGCCGCCATCTTGGGGCCTGCGAAGCCTGGGATTCGCCGGGCTCGGGTGCCGTGCTCGGGGCCGTAGGACAAGCGGCAAACACCTCCGGACCCTACCGCAGCTGCTCCCGTGGAGGTGAACTACTCGGGGACGTTTTCCTGGAGCGACGATCGCGGACCCTCCAGCCGTCCGAAAATTTAGCCCGCGGCTTGGGCCTACAAGCGACGGCTGGTCCCTGTGCCGATTCGCTTGCTCGGCGCTGCTTCTGCCCTCGGCTGCACACCCCTGGCTGGGTACCCCTCCGAAGACCCAGTCCTGTGTGTTATACAGGACCTACACCCTGATCTGGACTGTCCCCTGGAGTCATCTGCAGGCCCTGGTGAGTTACGGCGGCCATCTTGGTACACCCCAGAGGCCTCTTTACCTCTATGCACCCTCACTTCTACCTAACAACACCCTGGCTCATTGACCTGTGACCCTGGTCTAGCCCACTAAGCAGTCACCCACCCGCTACAGCCTGCAACCCTAGATCTAGAAGCTTCGTCCCCAGGCAAACTCCATGCTGCCTACACCTGAGGATTCTTGACCTAACAGCTTGCAATCCCCTACAGGGTCTCTTATAAACTCTTACTCCCCTTATCTACACAAATCTAGCCAGGGCATCGGTGCTGTGACTCATAGAAGCTAACCATCTTGTTTTCTCTCATATGCTCCTTTTACTCCGCACAGACTACCCGCAGACCCCCCCTGTACTCTCCAGTTACGATACCTTATAGAGGGAAGCACGCATAGTATGTAAGATGGCAGCCGCTTAAGATGTAAGGCCCGACTTTTTTGCCCGTATGTCCATTGCTCCCGCTCTGCATTATTAGCCTTTAATAGATACGGGAGCCGTCTCATCAGCTTTGGGAACTTTGCAGCCACTTTCCGACTGTTCTATGGGTAAGATTGGAAACCAACGGCATATCTACCAGAAACACATTCCACTAACTGCGCCTCAGCTTTCCCAGCCTATGGACCGCTTCCTTAGGAAATCATCATCCCCGATCTCAGAAATCCCAGCGACTGTCGTGGACTCGGCAGACGCCTTCCCGCTGGTTGACCCCTCTCTATTTGTGGAAAATCCCCCGCATAAGCCACGACCACCCGAACTCTCCACAATGTCATCACCGATTACTGTGGAGGTGCTGGACGCCAAACTGCAGTCCTTGCTTCATAGCCTTACTCAAAACATCACTAAAGAAGTTGGCAAACTGGCGCATGAACTTAGGGGTGAGATTGACCAGTTGGGGGAACGAACGGACACTTTGGAATCTAAATTTGACAACATGGTACAGTATGTTCATGTCATAGAGGAGGAAAATGCTAATTTAAAAAACTTAGTCTCACAATTACAGATGCAACAAGAAGATCTTGAAAACAGGGAGCGCCGCCAGAACCTACGCATCCGTGGGGTCCCTGAGTCTATCCCAGATAAGGAAATTCGACATTACCTTCTCGCCCTTTTTGTCACTCTGGCACCCCACATCCCTGACATAGACTGGCGCCTTGATAGAGCACACAGATCGTTGGCTCCTAAGCCTCCCCCGGGTACCAACCCCAGGGACATTATTGTACGCTTCCATTTTTACGAAAGCAAAGAAGCTCTTACCATTGCTACCCGCAACAAGTCACGAATTGATTTCAAGGGGGCAAAAATTCAAATCTTCAACGACCTATCACCCATTACATTGGCTAAACGCCGTGCCCTGCGCCCAGTCACCTCCCACTTGCAGCAGAACCAAGTTACATACCGTTGGGGCTTCCCGTTCCGCTTATCCGCTACCAAAGATGGATCGCAACATTCCATGAGAGATCTACAGGAATGCAAGGCTTTTATCCGGAACCTTGGTCTCCCCCCCATACCTGAGGAGGACCTACAGATGCAGATCCCTGCTCCACGACCATTCTCAACGCCTGGGAGGATCTGGACCCCAGTACGTCAGAGGTCACGAAAGGCTCCAATCACTCCCCAAAGAGTTGAACAGTCCAAAGGCTCCACTTGAGACTATATCTCTGCTTCCCTCCATCCTTCATCTTTACGAGTAGGTCATCCTACAGGCCTACTCCCTCCGGGACTCCGGGCTCGGAGTCTGATCATGGGCCTCCAATGTGCCCCATGTAAGCGTTCTTTTTGTTTCGTTTTTGCTTACATACCCATTGATAAATAATATGTTGACAGTTCCTTTTTTTTTTTTTTTTTTTTTCCATGAGTCTATGATGTTTGGACCGGGCTGGACCTCAGTGACTATCCTTACAGGCTACCATGCCCCACCCTCAACATGGTCTTGAATTATGACCATGACCTCCTGAGGGGCCCTCCCCCCTCAGGCCTGCCATCTATTTGGCACATACTTTTTGTTATTGTTTTATTTTTTTTTATTTTTTTTTCTCTTTGGATCCTTTTTGATCCTATTCAGGGTTTACTTAATGCTGCTTTACTTTTATTTTCTTTTACCTCAATTGTTACTATTATTTCTTGCTGGTCTTCTGTATTTTATTTTTTTGTTTTTTTGGATCTAGGGTCCCTTTTTGACCCGTGTTTGTTACTCAGATGTCTATTCCAGTTATCACCTCATTGTCATTTGATTATTCATAATATTTTAGTTCTTAAGAATTATGCATCATGGTGTATATCTTTTTTCTGTTTCATGACTGTAATGTATGCTCTGCTTATACAGTTTGAATATGGCTGTCAGTATATTTTCATGTAATGTTAAAGGTCTGGGCTCCATCCGTAAACGATGGTTGGCGTTGAGAGAGTTCAGGTCATCTGGGGCAGAGGTGATCATGGTTCAGGAGACACATTTCAAGGAAGAGGGTTCATTTAAGTTTGCTTCTAAACACTTCCCCACTGCTTTTGTAGCCTCCGACCCCTCTGGTAAGGCGGGGGTGGCCATCCTGCTGAGACGCTCCTCTGCTATTCGTGTCAAATCTTCTTACTTAGATCCCCGGGGTAGGTATATTATCCTGAGCTGTAGTCACCAAAATACCTCATTCACCCTTGCCAATGTATATGTGCCCAACTCAGGTCAGATTGGGTTTTTAGAGGACTTTTTTGAGAAACTTCAACCTTTTTCCCAACCCTTTATGGTAATTGGAGGCGATTTTAACCTGTGCATGTCCCCAATCAAAGATAGATTTGCCCTCTTTGCAAAAGCCCCACCCCCCCAGGCTCATAAGAATTCCTCTTCATTCCGAAAATTGATACGAGCCCATAACCTTTATGACACCTGGAGAGTGAAACACCCTACTGCTAAACAATTCACATTTTACTCCCCCCCTCACAAGCTATATACAAGACTGGACCATTTTTTTGTCTCAGCGCCCTTATTGACTTATGTGGTCCACTCAGAGATTAACCTAATCACTTGGTCCGACCACGCACCCATAATATTAGATCTTCTGTTGGCCACACCTGCGCCCAGGAAATGTCATTGGCGTCTTAATGAATCCCTTCTTTCCGCATCCGATGTTCACCTCCATCGGCAGCAGAAACTGTCTGAATTCTTTGAACTCAATGACGGCTCGGTCTCTGAGGTGTCCACCTTGTGGGAGGCCCATAAGGCTTTCTTCAGGGGGGAGTGCATTTCCTCTGGTTCCCGTCTTAAACGTGATCGAGAACATCAGAGGAAGTCCCTTCTAGCTGACCTATCCAAAGCAGAAAAACTTTTACTTACTCTCCCCACAGTGACGCGTCTTAGGGCGGTAATTTCGTTACGTAATCGCATTAAGTCTCTAGACTCGAATAAACATGCTAAATCTTTGCTTTGGTCCAAGCAAAAGTTCTATGATTATGCTAACAAGCCCCATAGGATGCTGGTTCATAAATTGAAGCCGAGACCCACAGCTTCTATCCCTGACTTCCTGTTGCAGCCTGATGGGGTCCCCACATACTGTCCCCAAAATATGTCGCGGGTCTTCGGTGACTTTTACAAAAAACTGTATAATTGCTTTTCCGTGGACCCTAATTCTCAATTCACTCAAGAAAAATTTAATACCTTCATAGAATCCCTGAAACTCCCTTCAATTTCACCTGAAGATCGCGCGGGTCTAAATGCCCCTATCACCGTTGAAGAACTCACTGCAGTCGTAAACCAGCTCCCATCCCACAAATCCCCCGGCCCTGATGGGTTACCCTATTCCTACTATAAAAGTTTCCTTCCGATCCTGACACCCCATATGGTTAAACTGTTCGCTTCTCTGATGTCTGGAACGATCCCTCATTCTCAATTCTTACACGCCTTTATAACGGTCATCCCAAAACCGGACAAGGATCCGTCACTACCGGATAACTACCGCCCCATCGCCCTCCTAAATTCTGACTATAAAATATTTACAAAAATTCTGGCTAACAGACTATCTCTACTCCTCCCCTCACTCATACATAGAGACCAGGTGGGGTTTGTCCCCACTAGACATGCAGGAGACAACACTAGGCGTACTATTGACCTTATTGACTTACTGACTAAGACGAAGAAGCCTGTCGTGATACTCAGTTTAGATGCGCAGAAGGCTTTTGACCGCCTGAATTGGTCATTTATGTTCGCTATTCTTCCCAGGTACGGCTTCAGTGGTCCCTTTATGCAAGCCTTAAAAGCGTTATATTCCACACCCACCTCTCAGGTCCAGTTGGCCTCTTATGTCTCCTCGCCATTTCCCCTGAGCAACGGTACTCGACAGGGGTGCCCCTTGTCCCCCCTACTTTTTGTCCTCAGTCTGGAGCCCTTGGCTGAGGCCATTCGCTCTCACCCAGATATAAGGGGGGTGACGTTGAGACATAGGGAATACAAATTGTCCCTGTTTGCCGATGATATCTTATTGACACTGACCCATCCCCATATTTCGCTCCCCTTGCTCCATACCACTCTAAATCAATTTGGCAGTATTTCAGGTTTCAAAATTAACCCGACCAAGACTGAGGCCCTCCCTGTGAATATATCGGCTGAAACGCTCTTGGTCCTAAAGGGAAACTTTAAATACAGATGGTGTTCTCAATCGCTTAAGTACCTCGGAGTCTACTTAACACCCTCTTATCTTTCACTTTATCAGGCTAATTTCCCTCCTATGTTTACGGAAATCAATAGGTTACTTAAGACCTGGACGAAGCTCCCCCTGTCCCTGCTTGGGAGGATAAATGTCCTCAAAATGTCGGTAGTCCCTAAGCTCCTCTACCTTTTTGAGACCCTACCAGTGATGGTCCCAATGTCCCAACTGAAATTACTCCAACGAAACTTTTTAAACTTCATATGGAATAACGCATCCCATAGAATAGCTAGCACAGTTCTTTTTGCAACCCGCGATGGGGGAGGATTGGGGGCGCCCGACATAATCAAATATTATTTTGCCACACACTTGAGAGCTATAATTTCATGGACGTCCAGATGTGCACCTAATAGGTGGTCAGAAATAGAGATGAGCATTACGGTCCCTGCCCACCCCTGCTGCTTGTTATGGCCATCCTCTGACAAGTACATCTCCCAGCTGTGTAAAATCTGTTTAAGCCCTATGCTGTTTACACTTTCAATCTGGAAGAGATGCTCTGGGAAATACTCTCTTTCATCCCCATGCTCTCCTTTAGTGAACGTTATCTTTAATCCAGAAATCCCTGACAGCTTATCATATGAAGCCATGTTACCCTGGACAAAAGCTGGGGTATTCCAGCTACGCCATCTAGTGCACCCAGTGACACGTACATTTCTTACTTTTCCTGAGCTGCAATCGAAATACAAAATCCCGAAAACTCTCTTCTACTCCTTTCTACAAATCAGGCATTTCATTTCCACTAGAATCCCACATTTTACTTTAGTTATGCCCACGGAATTTGAACTGTTATGTTTCAAAGGCCCTTATGAACCCCGCCTAATATCCACCATTTATAAGATTTTACAGGATACGCCTCAGGTCACAGAGCAAACTCACTCCTACATGCAGAAATGGTCCCATATTTTGAATAAACCAATTTCTTTATCCGAATGGAAGAGTATTTGGGAGGCTACTTCCAAGGTATCTAGATGCGTAGCTCAGAAGGAAACTGCCTATAAAATATTAATGTTTTGGTACAGAACCCCGGAATTTTTATTGGCAAGAAAGCTAACAGCTTCTGGACAATGTTGGAGATGTGGTTCTTATTTAGGCACCCACTATCACATATTCTGGGAGTGCCCTATGATAACACCCTATTGGTCCAAAGTTCATGCCCTTTTGGGAAAAGTTCTAGATATTCCTATCCCCTTACATCCCTTATATCTCCTCCTGGGATTACCCCTCCCAAAGACGCCTAAACCCCTTAGAAAATTGATGGCCTTTATTCTATTAGCGGCTAAAAGGGCTATCCCACAGTGTTGGCTAACCAATGTTCCCCCATCCTTTACACAATTTCTAGCAGCTATCATAGATATACGTAGAATGGAACGCCTCACAGCTGTAATTGAAGACTCTTTAATTAGCTTTGACGCCATTTGGGAAAAATGGGATTCCTCTGAATATAACTCTGAGATGGCACAAGTAACTTTAAACTCGTAAGTTTGTGAATGGAGTGCCTCGATGAGGCGTGTGAACATATGACGCTTAGCCTATTATGCACTTTGTCTTATTGAGTACGTGTTCTTATATCATTCTTTTTCTTTTCCATACCACGTTGCATTCCACTTGTTTGATAATCATCTGACATTTTTTTTTTGCATTCTATATTTCTTTATTTACATATGCTATGTTATGATTATTTCTATCACATTGGGAATATATCCCTTTTTGTTGACAGTTCTTTCTGATTCTGTACAATGTTTCTTTTTTCTTGAAATATTCGATAAATAAACAATTAAAAAAAAAAAAAACACACACATTAATCATGGCACATTGAGAATGCATGCATGCACACCACTGTGGTCCCTAGCACACACACCCCACATCCTCATCAAATTGGATTGGCACCAGTCCACCATGCAGGACTGGTGAGCAGTAACGCCACGTCAAGGCTCCAATTATGTCACTGTACATTCATACACCATTCACACGGACCTGGGAATCACTTCTCCCTGGTCCTGGGGAACCCTTCTCCACCAAAATTGAGGATGACACCCCTTTTCCAGCAGGAATGTCACCCCCACATTCAAACACCATGCACAACCCAAAATTTTAAAAAAATGGGGGAAAAAAAAATTATTGCCCTCTGCGTGAGCCACGCCTGGGGCGCCCCCGGCCACGGCCCCGGCCCCTCAGGTTAGACTCATGGGGGAGGGGCAAACACGGGGAAGGAGGAGCAGCCCCTGATATCTGCCCACCTGGCGGCCTGCCCTCCAAGGCCACGGCAATTCTGTCCAGGGAAGCACCAATTGTTGCCGTGTTGGCCTGGATAGCCTGGGTAAGGGCCCTCACATCCTGCCCAACGCCTGCTGCTGTAGTCTGCAGTTCATTTAGGCAGGTTGTGAAAGCCCGGGAGTGGGAGTCAAGGTTACCCAGCGTATCCTTCATGGAGGACAGGCTCTCCTCCACCCGCCAAAAAGTCTGGCAGAGCTGTCCCAGATGGCGGGTCTGGAGGGCCTGGTCCCTTCGCAGACTGGCGGGCAGGAGATTGGGCGCCCCCCTGGTGCTCTGGGATGACATCCTGCCTCCAGCTGATGGTTGTGGGCGGGGAGAAGGGGAGGCCCTTGTGAGGGGAGCCATGTTGGGGGAGGAGGGGGGGGGCTCCCCCTTAGGGAGGGCAGGCTTCTGCCAGCCAGAGGGGAAGAGTCCGCACAAACCACTCGTCCAGTGCCTGACTCCTCCTCCTCCTGATCGTCCTCCTCCTCATGATTCCCCTCCTCCTCATGATCGTCCTCCTCCTCATGGTCGTCCTCCTCCTCTCGAACCTCCTCCGCGGACTGTGGCCTTGTTGGGGGGGCCTCATTAGGCTGCTGTCCTGGTGTTGGAGCGGTCAGTCCAGATGGCCCTGCACCCTCCTGCACATCTGTGGATGACACAAACCATTCACAGGTTGGAGGATCCACACACTTGCCACATATTCCCTTTCACCCCCTCCCCCACACATGCTACACACCTGATAGAAAAAAAAACCTTACCTGGCACCGCGGGGACCGGACTTGTGTCAAAGCCTGGCAGGCCCTCCACTTCATGCTGGTGAAAGGTCAGGGCCACCACTTGCTCCGTCGCTGTAAGCCTAATACGGCATGGTGGGCCCCCTCCTGTGCCCCTGGCATGGGCATGCATTGCGGCCAGTTTCTTTTTCACCTGACGCCGGAGATCATTTATTTTTTTGTCGATCCCAGACCGGGTCCGTGTCTCCCCCTCCCCCGAGGAATTCACCTGGTCAGTGATCCTATCCAATATCTCCCTCCTCCTGGCCGGGGTGGTGGTGGCACTCTGCGGGCCGTGGAGAAAACGCCCATACTCGCTAATGGCCCGGGCAAGGATTCTTTTTTCCCCCACAGTAAAATTGAGCTTTCTTTTTCTCTCAGTCATACTTCCAAACAAACTCACTACCAGTCTCCAAAAATCAGTCACAAATACAAGCACAACCAATCAGGCAAGAACACACACAAAGAGAAAAAGAACACCCAAAA
This sequence comes from Rana kukunoris, assembly GCA_029574335.1. Lineage (NCBI taxonomy): Eukaryota > Metazoa > Chordata > Amphibia > Anura > Ranidae > Rana > Rana kukunoris. The sequence goes on along the minus strand of CM056050.1, from coordinate 567,268,396 downwards.
ATCACACTAGCACTCAGCAAGAAACAGTCACCCAAAAAAAATAAGCAAGAAAACAAACGAACAAAAATATATCAATCAAACAATCAGTCTCTCAAACACTTATCAAATATACTTTCACAAATATACCAACAAGCACTTGATCACACAGAACACTAATCTGACAACTACAAGACACACTGCAACGAACAACAGGAACAAAAGCACTTGGTTAAATGGGAAGGGACACAAAGGGATGTACTTTTGCAATGCAAGTGCGTTTGTGTGTGTCTATTTATGCTGTCTGCGTAGTTCACAACGTTGCCCTAGTTTCCAATTTCACTAATTGCGCCGCTCCCGAGTTGTGAGCATGCGCACAGCGGAGCTGACATGGTCTCGTTCAAGCGCGCATGCGCGAGCCGGCCGGCCCTTCATTTGCATGGGGTCACGGCTCATTTCAATGTAACATGCCCACGTCCCTCCCAATTTGTATTACTCCTCCTTACGCCTCTGGAAAAAACCTTACGCTTGCGCAATTTCCTGCGCAAAAGCTACGTGAATCGGGGGATTACGCGGCTAGATGGCGCAAGTCTAACGTAATGGCGGTGCGCTACGCCGGACCGATAATGTGCCGATGTACGTGAATCTGGGCCTATACCTTTTGCGCAAACCAATCAATATATGCTTATTGCCATTTTTTTTACCAAAATATGTAGAAGAATACATATTGACCTAAACTGGTGAAGAAATTTGTTTTATTAAAAACATTTTTGGGGATATTTATTATAGCAAAAAAGTAAAAAATATTGTTATTTTTTGCAAAATTGTCGCTCTTTTTTTATATTGTGCAAAAAATTAGAAATGCAGAGAGGTGATCAAATACCACCAAAAAAAAGCTGTATTTGTGGGAAAAAAAGGACTCAAATTTTGTTTGGGTACAACATTTCGTGCAATTGTCAGTTGATGTGACACAGTGCCAAATTGTAAAAAGTGCTCTGGTCAGGAAGGGGTAACATCTTCCGGGGCTGAAGAGGTTAAAGAATAATACACAGTGATACAAGCCAAATGTGCAGGATTAATCTAAATGGTGATATGGACAATAAATTGCATGGTGTATAGTTATGATGGTCCAGTGTGCACCAACTAAATTGTACCTCTGCAAGCTGGAGGAATGATGTCTAATTTATAAGTATTTGATGAAGCCAGTGGAAATACAATTACCCATTACATCCATGACATTAGACAAAGCAAATTGACTTATGAATATCTGTAACCCTGGTTGAGCAGGCGCTAAAATACACTTGTGAAGAAATGGATAGCTACTGTATATTCCTACAGGACTGTGAAAAGGACTTTGTAAGTCTGCAGGATTTAAAATGTTCAGTCCATGGTGGACAAGCAGGGGTTTAAGGTGCCTTAAGAAATCAAAATGTGAGATGTACTTTAAGGAGTTATGCTGATTGAATGTGGGGGTACCCCAAATTTGTGTGTTGGTCTTAAGACATATCTGTTAATTTTATGGTGTGGGAAATAAACATGTTTTCTCTGTCTTTTTTTTTTTTTATATAAAGGATGTTGGATATATTATTACTATGGGGGTTATTTACAAAAGGAAAATCCACTTTGCACTAAAAGTGCAAAGTGCACTTAAAATTGCACTGAAAGTGCACTTGGAAGTGCACTTGCTGTAAATTTGAGGGGTAGATCTGAAATGAGGGGAAGCTCTGCTGATTTTATCATCCAATCATGTGCACACTAAAATGCTGTTTTTTATTTTCCTTCCATGTCCCCCTTGGATCTACATCAAATACACTTCCAAGTGCACTTTCAGCGCAATTTCAAGTGCACTTTGCACTTGTAGTTTGCTCTTGTAGTGCAAAGTGGATTTGCTTTTCGTAAATATCCCCCTTAATGTTCAAAAGTGAAATTAATCCCATAATTTGTCATATAGTATGGATTTCAGGGAGAAGCACCACGCTGTGAAAAAGGTATGAACAATTGCAGAATAGAAAGGATCATTTGAAAGAATGTGTGGCAAGATTACCTATAAGTGAATTTAAAGCACAAACTTTTTAGAGATTTGGATAAAGTAAAGAATTGTGAAAGCTATGTTCTGATTTTTTGCCATTCATGTTCTATTTAAGTATTTTCCCTTCACTCCTTGTCCCGTAGATGTAACAGTAATAATAAATTCATCTCTTTTCTAAACGTGTGTTTATTTTAAGCAGGCAAAGTGTGTTGCAGAGAATATTATGTTCTGTAACTTTCAGTACACTCAAGCTTTAATACTCTATAGGCATGTTCCTTTACAGGTACAGATGCAGGAATTATATTTTTTTACACAATATAGCCAAGGGTTGAAACATTATTTTTCACTCAACGGGAACATTTAAAGAGCAATCTGGTAATAAAGTTATCCATTTGTTTCCAGTAAAAAAAATACAGTCTGGTCCATAAATATTAGGACATCGACACAATTCTAATCTTTTTGGCTCTATACACCACCCCAATGGATTTGAAATGAAATGAAACAATCAAGACGTGCTTTAACTGCAGACTTTCAGCTTTAATTTGAGGGTATTCACATCCAAATCAGGTGAACGATGTAGAAATTACAACAATTTGTATATGTGCCTCCCACTTGACGTCCTGGCTTTCAGTGGGGATATCTGAATGATGCCTGCAGCCACAGGCATCATTCAGATATCCATCTCTTCAAGCGGCGAATCCCTGCACCATAAGAACGATCATAGCGGCAGTTCCGCCGCTTGATCGTTCTTATAGGCGGCGGGAGGGGACGCCCCCCCTCCCGCCGCCATCCGGTGCATCTCCGGGCTCTCCTTTGCCATCGGAGACCCGGAGAAACGATCCGCCGCTGTCCGCTGTAAACCATAAAGTAGACTGGTGACCAGATGGTCACCGGTCATCTCTATGATCGTCGGAGGCCCGGGCGCGATTTTATGACGTCACGCCCGGGTCCTGGAATGTAAACACAGCCGCAATCGCGGCTGAAAGCATTAGATCGGTGATTTTTTTTCACAATCTAATGCTTTCCAGCCTGGAGGAGAGATGTTAGGTCTTATTGACCCTGCATCTCTCCATAAAGAGTACCTGTCACACACATTCCTATTACAAGGGATGTTTACATTCCTTGTAATAGGAATAAAAGTGATCAAAAAAAAATGTCAAAAAAAGTTTAAAAATAAAATAAATTGTGTAAAATAAAAACTAAAATAATAAAAAAAAATGTTTTAAACGACCCTACCCCTGGTAGCTCGCGCTCAGAAGCGAACACACGCGTAAGTCCCGCCCACATATGTAAATGCCGTTCAAACCACACATGTGAGGTATCGCCGCGTGCGTTAGAGCACCAGCAACAATTCTAGCACTAGACCTCCTCTGGAACTCTAAATTTGTAACTTAAATAAAAATAAGCGTTGCCTATGGAGATTTTTAAGTACTGACATTTGGCGCCATTCCATGAGTGTGCGCAGTTTTAAAGCGTGACATGTTAGGTATCTATTTATTCGGTGTAACTTCATCTTTCACATTATACCAAAAATTGGGCTAACTTTACTGTTTTGTTCTTTTTTAATTCACAAAACCGTTGTTTTCCCAAAACAAAGGCGTTTGAAAAATGATTGCGCAAATAATGAAAAGTTGCAATGGCTAGCATTGTATTCCCTAGGGTGTCTGCTAAAAAAACATATATAGTGTTTGGGGGTTCTGAGTAATTTTCTAACAAAAAAATTATGATTTATGCATGTAGGAGAAGTGCCAAAATAGCCCCGGTATTGAAGCGGTTAAGGGACCAAAAGTAATGTGACAGATTAACAATCATAAATCAAACTTTCACTTTTTAATACTTGGTTGCAAATCCTTTGCAGTCAATTACAGACTGAAGTCTGGATCGCATAGACATCAGCATACGCTGGGTTTCATCCCTGGTGAAATCATGCTCTGGCCTCTACTGCAACTGTCTTCAGTTCCTACTTGTTCTTGGGGCATTTTCCCTTCAGTTTTGTCTTCAGCAAGTGAAATGCATGTTCAATCAGATTCAGGTCAGGTGATTGACTTGGCCATTGCATAACATTCCACTTATTTCCCTTGGTTGCTTTGTGAAGCGCCATCCAATGAGTTCTAAAGCATTATTGGCTAAATATGAACCGATAATAAAATTACCCGAAACATTTCAAAATTCATCCTGCTGCTTTTGTCAGCCGTGACATCATCAATAAATACAAGAGAGACAATTCCATTGGCAGCCATACATGCCCACGCCATGACACTACCACCACCATGCTTCACTGATGAGGTGGTATGCTTTGGATCATGAGCAGTTCCTTTCCTTCTCCATACTCTTCTCTTCCCATCACACTTAAACAAACTCTGAACCTTTTATCTGCTCATTGTAAATGGGATAACAAGGGAATAACACACACCTGGCCATGGAACAGCTGAGCAGCCAATTGTCCCAATTACTTTTGGTCCCTTAAAAAGTGGGAGGCACATATACAAACTGTTGTAATTCCTACACTGTTCACCTGATTTGGATGTAAATACCCTCAAATTAAAGCTGAAAGTCTTCCATTAAAGCACATCTTGTTTATTTCATTTCAAATCCATTGTGGTGGTTGTGACATAGGGGGTTGTTAGCTCTCATGGTAGATGTGTTTTCTTGTAGTGAGTCCACACCAAACAGGCATATATATCGTTAAGGGCCTGGTAGTCCACATTTATTAAATGAGAAAAAACAAAACAAAAGTCTATTCAGGGGTTTAAACGTCATTCAGAGATAACTGAAAATACAAGCCCACCTGGCTACTCTTTAACAGCACTGCTGCTATAGTTACTGGTACCCTAAACCACCAGATATTCCAGTCTCAGTCTAAGGCCGCGTACACACGATCAGTTCAAACCGATGAAAACGGACTGAAGTTCATTTTCATCAGTTCACAGACTGATGGTCTGGATGTCTGAATGTGCGTACACACCATCAGTTCAAAAACCGATCGTGTTAGACTGCGGTGACGTAAAACAAAACGACGTGCTAAAAAAAACTAAGTTCAATGCTTCCAAGCATGCGCCGACTTGATACTTAACATGCACAGGTTTTTGAACCGTTGCTTTTGCGTACTAACCATCGGTTTGGACCGTTAGTCAGGCGTCCATCAGTCCGATTTTAAAGCAAGTTTTAAAACTTTGGACTGAATGTCAAAAGACTGATGGGCCATACACACGGTCGGTTTGGACCGATGAAACTGAACTTCAGTCCGTTTAATTGGTTTGGACCAATCGTGTGTATGCGGCTCTGCAGCTCTGTAATCTGGCTATATGCAGACCCTGTGTCCATTTCAACACCATTTCCATAGGGACAGAGACTTGCTCTGCCACATGGTATATAGAGCCAAAAAGATTAGAATTGTGTCGATGTCTCAATATTTATGGACCTGACTGTAAATACTGTAAAAATGTATCAAAAGTCTCACATTTTACCGAATTAGGGCCACCACATCAAAATGATAGTTAAAGATTCTCATATCTGCTTATCCATCTATGTTGTGAGACTCAAACAGAGTTGTTGGAGCCTATTCATGCCTTATAAAGTATAAGGTATTGGGATGTCTGCCTTTACATGCACATGAACAATAATGGCATCCCAGTCTTACTCTGTAAGGTTCAAAATTGTAGCTATAACAGCTTTAACTCCTCTGGAAAAGCTGTCCACAAGGTTTAGGAGTGTGTCTATGGAAATCTTTGACCATTCTTCCAGAAGCGCATTTGTAAGGTCAGGCACTGATGTTGGACAAGAAGGCCTGGCTGGCAGTCTCCATTCTAATTCATCCCAAAGGTATTCTATCAGGTTGAGGGCAGGACTATGTGCAGGTCAGTCAAGTTTCTCCACCCCAAACTCGCCCATGTTTTTTGTACCTTGCATTGTGCACTGGTCCAAATAATTTGGTGGAGGGGGGATTGAGGTGTGGGGTTGTTTTTCAGGGGTTGTGCTTGGAACTCTTAAGGTGTCAGAATACCAAGACATTTTGGGCCATTTCATGCTTCCAACTTTGTGGGAAAAGTTTAGGGATATCCCCTTTCTGTTCCAACATGACGGTGCATTATTGCAGGAAGCACGGTCCATAAAGATTGACCTGCACAGAGTCCTGACATCAATCTGATAGAACATATTTGGAAAGAATTAGAGTGGAGACTGTGAACCAGGCCTTCTTGTACAACATCAGTGCCTGACCTCACAAAAGTGCTTCTGGAAGAATGGTCATACATTCCTATAGACACATTCCTAAACTTTGTGGACAGCCTTGGCAGAACAGTTGAAGCTGTTATAGCTGCAAAGGGTGGGCCAACTCAATTTTGAACCCTACCTCCTAAGAATAGGATGCCTTTAAATTTCATGTGTGTGTGTAAAGGCAGGCATCCCAATACTTTTGACAGTATAGTGTAGTTTGGTGTGTACCCTGCACAGAGCCCTGGTTTCAACCCTAATGAATGCCTTTTGGGATGAATTGCAACACCAAGGTCTTTTTTCCAACATCAGTAACTGATCTCTTTTGTCTGAATGGACACAAATTCTCACATACTCTTATGTAAATCTTTTTTAGATGAGTGGAGTAATTCAAAAGGAAGAGGGGGGTCCAAAATAATAACCATGATTTTGAAATGAGATGCCCAACAAGCTCATAACAATGTGATAGTGAGGTACACACAAACATTTGGCCTTATAGTTTATGCATATAGTATATGGACCTTTAAGGCCGAGTACACACGATCAAATCTATCTGCTGGAAACGGTCGGCCCGACCGTCCCAGCAGACAGATTCAATCGTGTGTACGGGCGAGCCGACGGATTTGGCCAGCCGACAGATTTGAAAGCATGCTTTCAAATCTGTCGGCTGAGAATCCGTCCGCCTGACATGTCTTCTCGCACATGCGTCGAATGGTTTCGACGCATGCGCGGAAGTGTTTTACTTCCTGGTGCGGTGACGTGGCGGCGTCAACGTCACCGCCACGTCAGCGCGCCGTCTGCCAGTGGGGATTTTGGTTTGATCGTGTGTACAGCGATCAAACCAATACGTCCCCAGCATACAGATTTGTTCAAATCAGTCTGTCCGACCGATTTGAACAAATCTGTCTGCTCGTGTGTATGGGGCCTAAAAGCTACTGGTAATTTTTTCTTTAAAAACTATACCACTAAAGAAAAAAACTATACAATTCAAACGTGAAAAAATATTTTAACAATTGTATGATTAATTTGAATATAAATGCCAGTCAAGATTCAATTGTCATTGAAGATTTCCATTACAATTAGGAGAATATATGCCCCCACAAACGACCTTTAAACTTAATGTGCTGAGCTCTGAAATTACAGGTTTTTCATATCCGCTTAAGAAAATGTCAAACATAGCATTAGATTATTTCACACTTTTTTAAAATAAAAATGATTCTGAGCAGTAATTTAACAATAACTTGAATAATAAGTAACAGTAGCAAGATAATGCGATTTCAAAAGAATGAAATTATTGTAATTATTACCGCGTAAAGAAGAGGGGTTTTATCTGCATACTGTGTGCTGAATTTAAGCTGTTTGCAGGAGTCAAGCTGATATCATTTGCCTGCATATTAAAGCATAGGAAGCCCAGCATGACTGTAAATAAGGTAATTTGGTTGTAAATTATTTTGCACCTGCAGAGCCGAAACTGACGACATATATTTTATACAAAGCAATTATTTATTAACCTTTTTGCCAGTGCGCTGTGATGCTATATTGATGGGAATATGCTCCTGCCGTGGAATTAACAGCAATCATAACACACTGAAAATGAACTGAGCAATTGTCACTGGTGGCGGATATAGGGGACAGTGAGCTCCTTTTTAGGGAGTTTTGTAAAGAAAGAAGCAAACTTTGCAGTGGTAGTGGCTTATTATATTATGGAACACAATAGAAAATAGTGTGGAGGTTAAAGGGTCACTAAAGGAATTTTTCTTTTTAGATAAATAGCTTCCTTTACCTTACTGCAGCCCTGGTTTCATGTCATCATTGTTCGTTTTTGCTCTGATGTTGCTGCAATTATTCTCTGTTCTGGACACTTGCTGGTTGTCTGTTTCCTGATGACCACAGTACTGGGAGCTTCTCGTTGTGTTTTCCAAACCATCACTGCTCTATGGCTCTGTATAGCACAGAGGCAGGAAATAACATGCAAATACGAAACTAGATGCAAAAACGAAACTGAAACTACAGGCACATTATATGATTGATTTGTATCTATTTTTAATAGTTTTTAAAAGGAATTAGTTAACTATTATGTCTCTATACCCTGTAAACAGTCATTTCAGGAAAAGAAAAAATACTTTACAACTCCTTTAATGTTCCAGGTTTAACAGCTTCACAGAGATATATTGAAAAAGCATTACAATGGAACTATAGGTAAAATAAAAAAATACATGTTTTTTTCTATAGGAAACGGAAAAGAAGAAGCTATGTTTGAACTTTGATGGTATCGTATATTAACTGGTATTAAACAGACAAGATTAAGAAAATTACAAAAAATATATTACAAAGGTATATATAATAATCACATATTCACAGAATAAGAGTGAATCATTACAATCAAAGAAGAATTTTGATACATCCTATCATAACAAATAGAACATACTGTAAATACTATCCATATATTGTAATTGCTCTACATATTTCGAGTGTTGATATTAACCGCTTCTTCAGGAGCTTTCTATAGCTTCTATCAGATGGCATAAAGAAAAGATTGTCATGTAACCAAAATATAGATAGAAAAAAAACATATACTGTATATACTCGAGTATAAGCCGAGTTTTTCAGCACATTTCTTTGTGCTGAAAATGCCCCCCTCGGCTTATACTCAAGTCACCTTTTTGCGCTTGATCTCACGTAATTTGGGGACCCAGTACTGGCCGTGTCCCCAAACTCGACACACATGTAGCCCCACTCTTCCTCTGCAAGTGTGCACAGTTTGTTGTCCAGGGGACCTACGGCTGGGGAGCACCGATTTTTCAAACTGGGCTCACCTTCCATAGACTCCCATGTTAAACGGTAATTTCTCTGGTGATTTTTGGGACCCAGTACTGGCCGGTCTTAGGTCCTCTGGACCCCAAACATGGCACACATGTAGCCCCACTATTTCTCTACAAGTGTGCAAAGCTTGTTGTTCAGAAGACCTACTGCTGGGGTGCAACAATTTTTTAAACCGGGCTCCCCTTCTATAGACTCCCATGTTAAACATGTCATTTCTGTCAACTCCCATGTCATTTCTGCAGTGAATTTGGGGACCCGGTACTGACCGGTCTTAGGTCCCCTGTACCCCAAAAATGGCACACATGTAGCTCCACTATTTCTCTACAAGTGTGCAAAGATTGTTGCCCAGGGGACTTACAGCCCGGGAGCACCGATTTTTCAAATCTGGCCCCCTTCCATAGACTCCCATGTTGAACGGTCATTTCTCCAGTGACTTTGGGGACCCGGTACCAACCGGTCGTAGGTTCCCTGGACCCCAAACTGAGCACACATGTAGCCCCACTCTTCCTCTACAAGTGTGCAAAGTTTGTCTGGAGGACCTACGGCTGGGGAGCACCGATTGTTTAAACCTGGGTACCCCATCCCTAGACTACCATTGTAAACGTCAGTCTAGTCATGGACACAGTGAGGCATGGGCATAGTGAGGCATTGACACAGTGAGGCATGGGCACAGTGAGGCATGGACACAATGAGGCATAGTGAGGCATGCATATGGACACTCTAGGCTTATACTCGAGTTAGTAAGTTTTCCCATTTTTTTGTGAAAAAATTAGGTGGCTTGGCTTATATTCAGGACGGCTTATACTCGAGAATATGCAGTATATGTTCTTCAAAAGATACATTTTGTGAATATACATAATCATAGATTCATATAAAACAACAGAACATCTGTTGCAGAAAAGACCCCATTCGTATGTCTTACCAAGAGGAGGTGCCGAACCGGGGACAGGAAAGAAGGGGACCCACCCTGGAGGACACAAGAGCCCTCAAAAGACAGACACCAGTTATCAGTCTAATTTAGAAGAGAAAAAAGGGATTTAAAAAAATTATATATATATTAAAGTTAAATGGATTTAACAGATCATCCTATACATATATGTAAAATTAGGTTTATTTTATTATATTTTATCTTGTGTAAGAGTGCTACTAAAATGTACATACCTAAGGGGTGGTGTTTGCGCGATTCTGCAGGCTAAATGGGTGCTACAGTAGATTATTTATAAAAAGCGTTTTTTATCTGGAAAATAGGAGCATGTATATTAGTTCCAAAAAGTGGCATATAAATATATACAGACAGTGTGGACGGTCAACAACATGCAGCTTTTCTAGGAGACATTTTACCTTAGGCTGTGCATATATGCTCATAAATTTTCCCCCTATTTGTCTTTCCTTGGGTGAGATAGTAGCAGTTTGGTGATACTGCTTAGGACAGACCAATTTTATATTAAGATTTATATGATCTGGTTATCCTTTCTCTTATATTTGTATTATGTAAATGTTAACCTTTGTTATACAATTATACAAGACATCTGTTTTGCAGAAATTTCTTCTGTAGGAATTTTCCAAAAGACACATCATGAGTGTCACATGAACATTCCCCACTAGAGGGCCCCATATGGTTCAATGTCTTTCTGTTACACCATAGGCTTACCATTCTCCAACATGGTGCCCAGGGTTTTAGTACTGAGAGATGCGTCCTTTCCTGGCTAGACCTGGTTATTTGTGACCCCCCTGGTGGACATGTGGTCCTGCAGGGGGAACTGAGCAGTTTTTTGTATGCTCTTGTCCCATTGCCCCTATAGCAGAGCACTCACACAGTGATGTTTGATCCACAATAGCAGCTGAACCAACTCTGGACTCTAAGTATCAGGATTTGCAGACTCCCCCAGGTGTAATCCAAAGATGATATCTCAATTTAAAATACAAAAAAGGCCAGATAGTTCATTATCATTTAAATATAGAAATTTATTGTAGGTAAACATCAGGGTACTCACACTTGCAGCGCACTAGGCTATAGAAAACATACAATGTTAAAATACTCTCCGAATGGTTTGCAGGCTTGTGTAAACCAGCAGATAGCTCAGGGAGCAAGTGACTGTCTCCTTCACAATCCTGGCCCCTCCCCTAAGCATGATGACACATGGCCATCACATGTCTTCCTCAGGGGGATCAGATCCTGTGATTGTCCTGTGTCTTCACGAGTAGGGGAGGGGCCAGGATGGTGGAGGAGACAGACAGTTCCTTGCCACATTAAATTGATAACTGTAGGTATGATATATAGGATGTGGCCATATTCTGAGAACCATTGCCAAAGTACTTTCTGGTTTGGCCAGTAGATCTGGTATTTTTCCACTTAGGCTCCTTATATACTTGCTACAGTGTCTACTGTTCCTCTCTACAGCATTCCTTGGTGGTTCACTTTTCTTTTCAAAGTATAGTGAACAGAGGTTTGCAGGCAGTTAAGAGATGCTGCTGTCTCCTGATGCCTGTTTTTGTTTATATTTTTTAATTGCCAAACTGCCAGAATTTGCTTTGACATTGTGGTGTCGCCCTCTTCACTTACATAGGAAGGTCTGACAGGTGGTCCTGCCTGTCAAAATCATCATGGAGCATTGAAATTGCCTCACTGCAATGCAAAGTACCATGGGTGCAACAGTGTGTACCCAAGTGGCACCACGTCTACTTGTAGGTGGATGGCCAGGGGGCAGTAAAATGTAGATTAATTGCATTTTTTAACCGCCAGCTTTCCCTTCAGTGTTAAAAGGAGCCTTATTGTAATAAGATAACAACCCTGTTTATTCTGCAGTTAAAATTGGGAAAAGTAGTCTTGAATCTATTAGTATTTTAATGGACTTAAAGTGGAGCTCCAGTCTGGAAAAAAATACTGTAGCTGCTGACTTACCTGTCAAGGGATCAGGTGATGTGGGCACTGCGAGCCAATTTAACAATTGGCTTTGGGTATAGGTGCTGGCATTGTAAGTAAGGGAACGGCAGTGAAGCCTTCAGTCTTCACAGTCAATTTCCTACTGTGCATGCAAAAGTTGTGCTGTGCTTTCTAAATGGTCCTGCTGTCTATTGGGACATGTGTATGTTTCTAGAAGGCAGCGGGGGAAGGAGGAGTGGCCAGAATGTCGTAGACCGCTGATCGGTGATCTTCCCAGGAAGTGAGAACAGATACCTGTCAAAACAGGTACCCGCTTCCCCCCAAAAAGCGTCAAATACGACAGTAGAGGGAGTAAGTTTACAAACAAGCTGAGCTTCCCCTAACAGGTGGAGCTCTACTTCAAGAGACAAATACATTAATGTGGAACCAAAGGGACCTATACCCACCTTTTCCTCAACAGTTCCCATCCCTCGCCAGCATCTTCTCCTGTGTGTTAGTTTTCGGGATAAATAGGAGGCCATCATTCAAGCACGCAGGGACAGTGCAGGTGCAGCTCATTTTACATTGCCAGATAAGACTGTGAGTTGGCAGGTATTTGCATTATATTTCAGGAGAGACATTGGGGTTGATTTACTAAAGGCAAATAGACTGTTCACTCAGCAAGTGCAGTTGTTTCAGAGCTTAGTAAATGTCAGGAAGGGCATGTCAATGTCCAAAATGGTGGCCGTAGAAGACAGCCAGTGACTCCTGTTCCTGCGGGAGCGCTATTGGCGCGCATGCACACGCCAATGCACGCGCCTGTGCACGTGCATGTGTGCGTGCCGCGGCGTGCACCCCATGAGCATTTGGTGCCAGACAGGCTATTTAAACTGGGCCACTTCCCAGACTCGGGTGCTGTCCTTTCTACAGCGTGCACTGTACCTGATCCTGTTTTCCGATTCCTGTTCCTGTTACCCGACCCGGATTGTCTCTGACGCTCCTGCTTTCTACCTGCACCTGACCCGGCTTGTTTGACCCTGCTTCTGCCTGCCGCCCCTGCTAGCTCGCTGCCAGCCCAATTTCGACCCGGCTTGCACCTTGACTTCGCTCCTGCCTCCGCTTTGGTTTCTGATGTGTGTATGACCCGGCCTGCCTACATCCGCTATCTCTTCAGCCCGCCTCAGTGCTGCGGTGCCCCTGCACAAAGCCACCTCCGCTATCTGCTGACAGCTGTTCCTGGGCTCCTCCTGCACAAGTGTCCTCCTGCGGTTCCTTCAGCGATTCCAGCCCAGAAACGTCAGCGCGGGAATTCTAAGTGACTCTTCTGTGGTAGCCGTCGGGCCGATCCAGGACTGGAGCCTCATCAATGGGACAGTCTATTCTGCGGTTGTGAGCATGCTCAGTCTTACCCTATGTTTTATCTTGGAGCTGTCCTTTCAGCATCATAAGATTGCAAGCCACCAGATTTGTTTCCTCGAGTCTGATCTATTCCCTCGGAAGCTGCTTCTTGTGATGGCGAACAGCTGATGTTGATTCAACTGAAGGATCTTTTGTTGTCCCTTACTAGAAGTACTCTACAATGAAATTTGAGCTATAATACAAGTGGGGAGATTGTTCTGTTGAAAAACAACACACTTACTGGGTGGATCACCAGGTGAAAGTAAAAGAAAGAAAGCTTACAATAAAGAAAACTACTGCGATCCTCACATCTAAGAATCGCATTAACCCTCGCTGATCCCAGCTATAGTAGCGGATGTTTCCAGTGAAAGAAACTGCTTGAAGCCTATATACATTAACCCTTTGGTGAGTGTGTACCCCGAAGGGGAGTGTGCCCCACTTGTGGTGTCAAACTGGGAAGAGGTGTAGGATTCTTCACAGACTGCTTGCACTATATCACTCTGAAACTCTACTATTTTATGAATGCCTATATATGAAGTTGGATATACAATCAAATTTTCAACAAGCGCTGTTTATCATTTGGACTGGTTTTAGTTCCTTTTTTGATCTTCATTGTTATATGTGTTCCAAGGGTCTTTTGATTCTTGGATTTTAAATAGCTGCTATTTTTGTGCTGTATCCCCTATTTAGGAGAGATATAGACACTTTCTTTGGATATCAGATCCTCTGCTGTTCTGAATTAATTATTTATGTTTAATTTTAATTTTAAGACAATTTACATTTTGGCGCTGAGTTGTACCACTAGGCCTGGCGTTACATCCTCTGCACATCTACCGCCAGGGACGTGACAGTAAATGAGCAGAAGCTCTGCTGACTTCCATCATCCTATCATGTGCAGGCAAAGATGCTGTTTTTTATTTTCCTTGCATGGGATTGGTTACTTTTTGGTTACTTTTTGCAAAGTGAAGCTTTACTTAATTTACTAAGCTCTGGAGCCACAGCACTTGTAGAGTGCACAGTCTATTTGTCTTTAGTAAATCAACCCCACTGCATGTCCCTTCTGCAATAAAAAGCCTGCCTGTTCACTGTTTGTTACAGCAAAACTTTAGTTCTGTTTTAAAGCATATCTCCACTTTTGTTGAAAAAAATAAATAACAAATTCTCTCTGGGTGATCTTCATTGCAAGGATTATAAAACACACAGATTCCTACCTTTTGTTATTCTGAAGCATTCGACTGTGTTTGTCTGTGCCTCTGGGCACAGTGCGTCTAATGGGAGTGGTTTCATAATTAACTGTCAGGTGTGCAGCTGCAGAGCATTAATGATTAATCTGATGGGCCTGCAACTCTTTCAGTGCTTTCCTATTGAAAGTATGTCTCCTAAAATGACATTTTTGTTGCAGGGGATCCCTGAAATTGGACTTGTATCTTAGGCAGACTTCTGGGAAAATTGGTGAGCCAATCACACAAGCAGGATATGATGTTTCTGAGTAGTGGTCAGTACACACTCTGTGTACAGAACACCTCCAGGTAGCCATATTGCAATGCGTTCTCAGAAAATTGCAGTGGCTGCTTATTGAAAAGGAAAGGTAATTTTTAATAACATTCAATTACAACATGATTATTGTCACAATTATATGCTATATTATTTTTTCTTTATTTGCAATCTTTTTTCCCCACGAAAGTGGAGTTACCCTTTAAGGTCATCCCATCTAACATTAATAAGCAGTCACAGCGACAGTTTTTGTTTCAATAAAAAAATGTTTTACATCATATAAATAAGGGCTGACCATTGTAAGCACCCCAGTGGTGCTTTATAATATGTGTCCCAAACCCTTTGAACTTACAGTTTAGCTGGACAGATTGGCCTGTTATAGAAGTAGAAAAACTGAATTATAATATTTAAGCCTTTTTAGCAATACCTGTGTTTCAAAAAAAGTTATTTAGTTGATGGTAGGACCATGAATAAATCATGAATTGGCTACAGTTGTATAGCAGAGAAGGGAGTATTCCTGTTGAATATGAACATTTGACATTCACACCGGGGACCACAGTCTAAAATACTACTTGACTTTTACCACAATGGCTTCTGCTTCTGGCCGACAATCGTGCTAAACTCCTGTTATTATCCCACTGAAAAGCTTTTAGGCCCACCTCAAGCTAAAACTTTAGCACTTCATAACTTTAAAAAAAGTCATTTGAGAACAAATGAAAAAAATATATAGAGAAAGTGGCCACCAATGAATGTTCAATATATTCAACACAAACATTCTAAGCACATTCTCTTATAGAACTTAAAATGAACAAATTTTCCATAGCAGTGTCAGCCATGCAAATAATGAATAATCGAAAGACGAGGGAAATAGGGAAAAAATACTTACCAATGCAGGTGCCCTTTTATGTAAAATATTTTGTTCGACTGCTTCAGTACGTAATGGAAATGTGTGTATGATATTGCCAGCAGCTACATATAATTAACTGTTCATTTTGTAATTCTTCTTGACTTTGTGAATGCCCGAAGGTATGAAAGCTGTTGCATATCTTAGAATTAATTATTCTTTGACTAGAATGATAAAGTACACATAATTCAACAGGATAAAGGCTACAAGTACACACCGTCATTTAAATGATTATTTCAAAGGATGTAACAAGTATTATGTTAGCCGGCAGTGTCCAAAAGATGTTTACCCAAGTTTTAAAAGGCCAAAAAACAATAATAGACTCATTCCTTAACCCCTTAGAGCTGCCGCCTGCTGGCCCTTTAAGGGCTTTAGAATTTTGGAAGGCAGGGTGGGCCTTATAGACAGCTGTGATTGGTTGTCATGGTAGTCACATGATCAGAAAGCTCCTGATCGCAAGCAGTGAACGGGAGCTTTCAGTTAGCCTTCGATAACTGTGTAAGGAGCGCACTCTCTACACAACACTCTTGTCACTTTTGCACGCAAATAGGTGGCTGCTTGGTGCCAAGGCCTGGCCGCCGAGAGTCCGCATATTTGCGTGTGCTCTGTGCAAAGAGGTTAAAATGCAGAAATAGCATAGTTACATACAGGTTAAGCTGAAGAAAGACACGTGGCTGTGGTGATCTTCAAGTGAAGAACTTTCTGGTTAATTTGCTCCATAGACCAGTTATGTATCTATAAGAGATCATGTCCCACTTTGTCCCACTCCTTCCCTACCGAGTCATTGTAAAATGACATCGGCGGGAACCCTTCCTCCTTCAAAGTGGAAGTCATATGATGTCCTTGCATTCTAGGGCCGCTGACGATGACCGCCGAGCAACCCGCGATTGCCCACAATCACGGCATGACCATGGATCTGTGTGTGACCACACAGATCCATGTCCTGTCAGCGGTGAGGAGACAGATGTGTGGTCCCAGTACCGAGGAACACACATCAATCTCCTCCCCTTGTCAGTCCCCCTCCCCTACAGTTAGAACACACTTTAGGGAACATATTTAACCCCTTCAGCGCCCCCTAGTGTTAACCCCTTCCCTGCCAGTCACATTTACACAGTAATCAGTGTAAATGTGAATGGTCCCAAAAATGTGTCAAATGTGTTCGATATGTCCGCCGCAATGTCATGGTCACAATAAAAATTGCAGATCGCCGCCATTACTTGTAAAAAAATAAAAATAAATACAAATGCCATAATTCTATTCCCTATTTTGTAGATGCTAGAACTTTTGCGCAAACCGATCAAATACGCTTATTGCGATTTTTTTACCAAAAATATGGTAAATCCTTTTAACTAAGGATTAGTATTATAATATTTATTATCTCAAAAAGTAAAAGATATTGTGGTTTTTTTTCAAAATTGTCGCTCTTCTTTTGTTTACAGTGCAAAAAATAAAAACAAATCCCATCAAATACCACCAAAAGAAAGTTCTATTTATGGGAAAAAAAGGGCGTCAATTTTGTTTGGGAGCCACTTTGCACGACTGTGCAATTGTCATTTAAAGTGCGACAGCGCTGAAAATTAAAAATTGGTATGGGCTGGAAGGGGGTGAAAATGCCCTGTATGGAAGTGGTTAAGCACTTGACCTCCGGAAGGTTTTTTGACCTGGGCATTTTTGCTATTTACCACTGCACTACTTTATCTGGCAATTGCACATGCAACAATGTACGCACATTTCATTTACTTCATTTTATCACTCAAACAGAGCTTTCTTTTGGTGTTTTTTATATATTTTTCTTAAAAAAAGCTATATTTTCTACTTCCTGTTATATAACATATCCAATAAAAAAAATCGAATTTCTTTAAAAATTTTAGGCCAAAATGTATTCTGCTACATGGCTTTGGTAAATATAAAATCCCAATAAGTAAATTGTATGTAATAAGTATGTTAATTGGTTTGTGCGTGAAAGTTATAGAGTCTACACACTATGGTATATATACACTGGAATTTACACACTTATGACATCTAGGGGCGATAGGATGTAGGGGCAATCAAGAGGTTAACTATTTGCCTAACAATGTGTAATGCAGTAGTAGGCAACCTCGGCACTCCAGCTGTGGTGAAACTACAAATACCATCATGCCACTGCCTCTAGGAGTCATGTCTTTGATTGTCAGGGTCTTGCAATGTCTCATGACACTTGTAGTTTCAAAACAGCTGGAGGGCCAAGGTTTCCTATCCCTGGTGTAATGTATGCTACTTTTACTCTACTATATGGCTGTTTTTTCTCTCTGCTTTGTAGTAAGAAGCCAGATTGTTGTTCCCTGTACACAGAGTTCTGTGTTTATGAAATCACCTGAAAAACTTGTGCCCAAACCAGGAAGAAGGCCCGATCACTTACATGTATATTTACAAATAATCTCCATAATGTGTTTAGTATGTTCATTTGTAAGCTCCATCTAGCGGCCATAATGGGATATTTTCTTCAAATACCTTATATACAATTCTACATTTAGTAAAATATTGCAGTATGGCCATTGAAAATTACATTCTAAACACATTCTAAACACATTATGAAGATTATTTGTGAGGCGATGTCAGATTGGAGGAGATATATAGGCCTATTGGAGGTGTGTTCTGTGGCAATCTTATCTGATTTCAATAATAGGATAATGCTGCCCCCTGACATTGATAAATGTAGTTTATGTCTAAACCGAACCTTATTGTATACCTTGAGCAACCGCGGCAGGCTGCAGCAGTAGTTCAGAATACATTTGGTACACTTCCATGGGTAGCCCACCATCATCTGGGGCTTTGGAGTTAGGGAACTCCTGTATCTCCTCTAGTGTAAAAGGGGCCTCGAGACATATTCACTGAGAATCTGACAAATGTGCTAGTGTAACAGATTGTAAACTACAGGTAAGTTTCTCCTGCATGTAGGATGCCTTAGAGGCATAAATGTCCATATAAATTTGAACCAATTCAGCCATAACAGATTCAGGTGTGTTGACCTGTTGGCAGGTAGGGAATTTCAATGCCCCATTAGCAGGAGCTGAGGGTCTAACATTTACAACTTTGGCAAGAAGGCAGCTGTTCTGCTGTCCCTCCTCATAGAAAGTGACCTTATGAAATAAATGTTTCTTCTCTGTCTTTGAATTTAGTAATTTCATTAGAGCATCTTGAGCTGACAACCATGATGTCTTTAGTTGCTCTGAAGAGTTGGCTAGATACTCCTCCTCTAACCTACGGACAAGCTAAGTAAGCTACAATAATGGGCCTTGAAAGAGAAATATATCTGAGTGTGTCTTTCAATCTCCTGGTTGCTCCTGACGTCTCAGGCGGCGTACAGACGATCGGACATATCCGATGAAAACGGTCCGCGGACCATTTCCATCGGATATGTCCGATCGGGAGTTTGATCCGATGGCGTGTACACACCATCGGATCAAATTCCCCGCCGCCGGACGGCGCGGTGACGCGGCCGTGACGTTGACGCCGCCGCGTCACTGCCACGTCACCGCACCAGGAAGTAAAACACTTCCGCGCATGCGCCGAATCCATTCGGCAGCGGCGCGGCGGCGGCCGACATGTCTGCTGGTAAGTGTACTAACCAGCAGACATGTCGGGCGGACAGATTCCCACCGGATAGATTTCAAAGCTTGCTTTGAAATCTGTCGGGTGGAGAAATCTGTCCGCTAGCCCATACACACGAGCGGAGATGTCTCCTGAAACGGTCCATCGGACCGTTTTCAGCGGACATATCCCCTCGTGTGTACGCCGCCTTAGGCTCCGCTGGTATGTATCTTTACTTTGGCATCAAAGTCCACTTCAAGTGTCCCTGGTGTATCTGTTTTATATAGCCTTACATTGGGGCATGGGGGGATGTAGAGAGGGATGCTCGATAGCGTAGTATTTAAAACATTTATTGGAATCAGCAGCAAAAATTAAAAACAGGTACTTACAATGTGAAGTATCAGACAGGCATATCAAAAAGAGTCGCAAACTCGTCCAATATCACTTCCGGTGCCCTGCGTTCCCGCACGTGTTCATTACAGTCACATAACTTCATCAGGGGATAACTGGAGGCCTTTAGGAAGTGGCTTTATATATGGTTGTGAATTAATACAGGTTATTACTATGGTGGCCATTTTCTTGTAGCTCTGGTCCCTGGAAGTAGTACGGGGGCCATTTTTGGGTGTTTTTTGTCACCAGAAGAAAGTCGGCGGCCATTTTATTGGGCCACATTTAAAAATAACATTAAATATCTATGGTAGGTAGGTAGGTCAGCGACCATTTTCATGGTTATTTATGTGAAAATTGTATTTTAAATAAAATAAAAATGGTTGCAACGGCAGCCATGTTTGTATTTGGGTGGATTTGGTCACAGTAAACAATGTCCTAGATCAGTGATTTTTGCAAAAGTGCTGCAGCTGATGCTAACAACTAGATTGCTCCTAGCCCTTACAGTATTACCAGCTCTGGCCACCTCTTCTGTTCTGAAACTTTTTACAGATCCTGCACCTTTTACCATAGTTTTCCACTCCTTCTTGCCTGCCACCAATAACAGCACCTGCCACCACTGCTGGCTTCAACCATTACCAACAACTGTAGCCTCTCCTGCTCTATTCCAGAGCTCTGGCACTTTGAAGTCGGGCCATTTTTTTTTCCACAACTGAGTCTAAGTTACACAGTTTTTAATGTTTGCTTCATTGATAAATTCTGCTTTGTGTCTACTACATTGTGATCTATTCTGCTGCTACAGCAATCAAAATAGTTTCCCTTACATAATGCGCTATAATTTTGATTTATTGAAAAAAACAACCTTGTCACTTCCTTTTACATAGCTGCTTATGTACTGTCTGGCAAATGTAGAATACTTATAGCTATTCTCTTAATACGCTCTAATTCGTATTTTATAATAAAGCCTACCTGGTCTCTTCTGCTCAATTTGGGGCCTACTAAAACTGTTGACAAATGTTAACAAAGACATTGAGTCGTGGCGCATGCGCGAGGGATCCAAGATGGCCGCGTGATCCGGAGCTCCACCGTACACTGCTCCCGCGGCACCGACTGCAGCCTTCAGAGGGATCCTTTCCGCACACCATCGAGTGCCCCAGACTCCCACCGACCCGATCTATCCCCCTATATGACGAACGCCCCGGTTCGTCGGGATCTCGGGCCGCTATTCGATCAGGCCCAGCCATCCAGGGGATCCAAGATGGCCGCCGCAGCACAGCCTTCCGCAGCACACGTTGAGGGACACCCTGAGCCGAGACAGGTAATCGCTCCAGCAACCCTGTCCTTTACTCCAGCTCACCAGATTGCGGTTCCCTCTCTAATGACTCCCTCACCAACATCCACCGAGTCCCTGTTGGGCCGGACCTTTGGTGATGCAGACCACATTTCAACAGGCATGTCAGTACACATGCAACAGGAGAGCCCCTTTCCCAATGTGTCTTCCCCAGAACCTTTTTCTGATGATCTCTTCTTTAAATTGTCAGCTCTTCTGGACAGAGGTCTGGCGTCTACAGCTGCTAAAATAACTGCAGACATTAAGGCTGATTTCCAGAACTTGGGCTCAAGGATGGAATCAATAGAACACAAGCTTGACCTCACAGTTTCCGCCACTAACCAGAACTTTGGTCATATACAAGCACTGCAGGACAGACTAGATTCAGCTCTTATCAGGATTGATGAACTCGAAGACAGATCCAGAAGGGACAATTTCAGGATCAGGGGTCTCCCAGAGACTGTAATGGATGTTATGAAAGCTACCCATGAGCTAATATCATCTCTGATCCCGAATATCCCGCAACATCGCTTGGAACTTGATAGGGTCCATAGGGCTCTGGGACCCCCCAGAAAAGATGGCACTCCTAGGGATGTTATCGTAAAGCCCCATTTTTTTCTGGTCAAGGAAGAAATAATGAAACAAGCCAGAGCATCGAATCAAATTATGTGTCAGGGTCATCCTGTTCAAATTTTCACCGATCTGTCCCAATCCACAATTCAGAGACGCCGTTCCCTGAAACCTCTGCTTTTGGTCCTGTCTCAAAATGCCATAAAATATTGGTGGTCTTTTCCATTCGCCGTCAAATTTTCTTTTGCTGGGAAGTACTACTCTTTTTCCTCTCTTCAAGAGGGAGAGAAGATCCTCCTTTCTTTGAAGTTAATCTCCCTGGAAGCTACCATGGACACATCAAACCAACCGCTCAACCCAGCTAAACGCCCTTCTCCGAATAGTCCGCTTACCCCGCTTTGGAACAAAACGAAGTCAAAGAAACAGAAAGATGTCCTTCAAACCTGAAAGATCTAGAAGGGAATAAGACTTTAGTGCCTTTTTCGGTGTGCTCCCTATGGGTGGGATGTTATGACACTCCTCTCCATGACGGACTGATCTATCCCTCTGATGGTCTTAGGCTTCAGTCAATAAGTACTCTCTAATTATACCAAAACATTGTTTTTTCTTGCTTTTCCCTTTTTTTTTTTTTTTTTTTGTTTGTTATGTATATTATTGCTGTTTTTATTAGGTGCCCGGGAGCTGAGTACCTTACATGCGCCTCCACCTATCTCTTGGTTTCTTCGGAGTCCGTGAGATGGGTTGTCTGCAGTTTTTTCTGCAGACCTTACTGATAGGATCTGGCTCTAGGGGACCTCTGTGCCTCCTGGAGTCTGATCCGCCTCTCCCAGAGGGATTATCTGTGATCCCTCTGTCTTTTCATTCTATTTCTCTCTCTTCTCTCTTCTCCAACTTCTCTCCTTCCTACCCCCTCCTTCCCTTGCACCACGGGAACATTTTCATCTTTATCTCTTTTTTTTGTTTATTGTCAGGTATATTCTGGGAGCCTCGTATGCATCTCACTCTTAGTTGGACGTCTCATCTGCTTGCTGTTGTGAGTCCGGTCTTGATTGAGGTAAGTGTCGCAGGGATTTTTCGCATTTCTTTTCTTCCCCTCAATGGCTGACAAACCCATACCGGTCCTTAAAATAGCCTCTCACAATACTCAAGGCCTTAATTCCCCCATCAAACGGAGAAAGCTCTTTGACAAATATAAATCGCTTAAATGCGATGTTATTTTAATACAGGAAACCCACTTTCCCAGGAGATACAGTCCTTCTTTCATTCACCATAATTTCCCTACATTTTATCTAGCGAACGCAGAGGATAAAACTAAAGGGGTAGCGATAATTTTTTCCAAATCTTCTAATTTTTCCTGGCGTGCTGAATTTAGAGACCCGGATGGTAGGTTCCTACTAGTTAAAGGCCTGATTGATAACCATATGTTCTCTTTTATTTCATATTACGCTCCGAATAAAGGCCAATTACCGTTCTTTCGTTCTATGCTTTCTACTTTAAGCCCCCTGATTGAAGGGACCCCCATCTTTGGGGGCGACTCCAACTTGGCGTTAGACCAGGAGCTTGACAAGTCTAAGACTAATTTAAAACGTCCCACTAGAGCTAGTTTGAAATTTGCCCGTCTTCTTCATATACACGGCTTAGCTGATGTCTGGCGGGAACAAAATCCAACATCTAGGGACTTTACTCATTTTTCTTTCCCACATCAATCTTATGCCAGGATTGATCATATCCTGATGTTCACTTCACATCTACCTACTGTCTCAGGTTCCAAGATCCTGGACTCATCCCTCTCTGATCACTCCATGGTTGTAACTGTTATTTATAATCCCTCTCGTAATCCTAAACCTTCTCAATGGAGACTCAATGAATCCCTTTTGTCCGACCCCGTAGTCCTTGCTGAAGTTAATAAAGCTCTCTCTGAATACTTTACTTTAAATAACACTGGGGATATCTCCGCTGAGGTTCTTTGGGCAGCTCATAAAGCTACCGTTAGAGGAAAATTTATTCAATTAGCCTCTAAAATGAATAGGGAACGGAAAGTTGATATTAATAGACTCGAAAAGTTATACACTTCCCTTAAAACCCAACACAAGGCATGCCCCTCTAACGCTCTATTGACTCAAATAGAAACTGTAAGGCTGGAGCTTAATCTAGCCCTTACTACACGGGCTGAAAAAGCGCTTAGATGGAGTGGAGCTAAATTTTATTCTCAAAAGGACAAATTGGGAAGAATGCTTGCTACCAAATTGTCACCCAGAGCGAAACTTTATACTCTTCCCAGGATTAGGACCCACCAACAGTTTACAACCTCTGATCCCTCTAAAATCCTTGCTGTGTTCAGGGATTTCTATGGTAAATTATATGGATCTAGTCGACAAGCTTCTGAGAGTTCTATCTCTCAGTTCCTTGACACCCTCCCTATCCCTAAACTCTCAGCGGATCACATAGCCGCTATGGAGGTTCCGATCTCTGAGGCAGAAACGTTGGAAGTTATTAAAAATCTGAAAAGAGGTTCGGCACCTGGTCCGGACGGCTTTTCAGTGTCGTATTATAAATCATTCACAGAGATTCTAGCCCCCTTTATGACAAAGTTTTTTAATGAAAAGGTTTCTGGAAGTCCCCTTGGTGCGGAATTGAACTCTGCATTTATAACTGTCATACCCAAACCTGATAAGAATCCGGAAGATGTTGGGAACTATAGACCAATTTCACTGATAAACAACGACGTTAAAATCCTCACCAAGATCCTTGCTAATAGATTGAATTCCTTCATCAGTCTATACGTCCATAAAGATCAGGTGGGCTTTATCCCAGGTCGGCAGGGCCCTGACCAGACTAGAAGAGTCATCGACATTATGTCGATTCTCCAATCTAACTGGCCAGGAGGACTGAAGCAGCAGGGTATGCTCTTGGCGCTAGATATCCAAAAAGCTTTCGACACAGTTTCCTGGCCTTATATCTTTACACTTCTAGATAGATGGGGTTTTGGTCGTCGTTTCTTGGGTATTTTAAAGGCTCTTTATTCCTCCCCTACAGCGCGTATTCGTATACAGGGATATTACTCCTCTCCAGTTCAAATAGCTAGAGGCACGAGGCAGGGTTGCCCTCTCTCCCCTATTATCTTCGCTATAGCCATGGAAACGCTTGCGATTGCAATTAGAGAAAACCTAGATGTGATGGGGGTCTCATGTGGTCTCAAGATGCACAAATGTGGCCTTTTTGCCGACGACTTGATTTTATTTGTTACGTCCCCCTTGATCTCCATTCCCAACATAAATAAGATCCTTGACATCTTTGGGGATGCCTCTGGTCTGCTAGTCAATTTCTCTAAATCCCTTGCGCTTAATGTTTCACTTGACCCCGAAACGGTTTCCCTGTTAAAACGAGACTTCCGGTTCGAATGGAATGATTCTGCTATCAAATACCTCGGCATTTTCCTCACGCCCAAATTTGAAACTCTTTACTCCCGAAATTATCCCCCAATGTACCGTAAATTGGAACAGGACCTGAAATCTTGGTCTAGACTTAATTTGTCTTGGCTGGGAAGAATAAATGCCGTAAAAATGACCCTGCTTCCTAGGCTTCTCTACCTTTTCCGAGCCCTCCCGATCCCTTTGAGGAAGGATCACTTGAACTCCTTCCAGAGCAAAGTTTTGAAATTTATCTGGGGAAGTTCAGGTTATAGAAAACTTGGGAAAATCTCGCGCCAAACTAAAATGTGAGGGGGGGGGGGGAAAGTGCAAAAATAATAATACAAGCTGCTCCCTAACTAATGCAGAATACTGGATTAGACATGTGAAACAATTGGAGAGTAGGGGCGCTAATTATTGATAGGTATAACAGGTATTATACAACATTAGTGAAAATAATATAATATAAATATGTGAATGTCGTGTTAACCATATAACAACAAACCAATAAGTGCAGAAAAAATATAGTGACAATAGACAATGTGTGTCTATCCAAAAGTCCGTGTTTGTTTAGTGCAATGTTGTGCTGCAAACAATAGTATTCCAATGGGTGCTCCGTGTGGTCTTCTAAACGTATATCACCTTCACCAAATAAACACCGCAAGTGTGAATGGATAGCTCCTTACCCGAAGGTGTTGACCTATTGTTTAAATAAGGTCAAATAGGCTCAGAAATCAGCTCTTGTCCGTGGAAACCACGATTGAAAACCAGGCTGTGGATAGGTCTCATATAAAGAGAGAAACAGCTCCCATGGTGTAAAACCTTTTATTAAAATAATTGCTAAAAAATATAATGCCAAATGGCCTCTTACTTTCGATGGTGCCCGTGTTCCCGGCACTGAGGCTGTAGGTATATAGGGATTGGAGAGAGAAGTTGTGATGCGCTGGTGAAGCCGGCGTGCGTTCCACCGCCGTCAGGCTTGAAAACCAGGAAACCGGAAGTTGCTAGTAGTGCGTGCCCAGGTACCGCCTCGACGTACGTTTCGTTAATGTCGTCATCAGGAAGCGTACCTGGTGCACGCTATGGGCTACTTTTAGAGGTCTGTCAATCAGCCAATGGGAGGGGCAAATCAATTGGGCAACAGCCTCTGTCCCGGTCCTATAGCAACCATGTATACAACCGCGGGGTTCAACAGCAATTCTATACATAGACCAATTACAATCTTTTTGCCTGTGTGAAATTACAGGTTACTAGATGCAAAAATATATATAATACAATGGATATGTTTGCGATTGTATCTCCTATGTTCCCAATCTATTTAAAGATTTAATGGCATTATAAAATTAAAATATTATAACATATAAAATATATTTTATATTACATATTGGAACCATATATATGTATATATAAATACAGTATGTATATATATGGGCAAATTTAATGGTTGCATTACCAAAAATGGAATTACAAAATAAAAATAAATAAAAATAGATAAAATATCAGTAGTGGACCTAAAATTTGTTCAAAGATATTTTACATTGTGCAGCTCTACATACTCCTTAGATGTCCGTTAAAAAGCAGTTGAGGTCCAATTCTATATTGAGGCCCTGGGGCCTCATAGTTCTGAGACGATGAATCCACTGGGTTTCGTTTTGTGATACTGCCTTTGTTAGGTCTGTTCCACGCCAGTGATTCGTAATTCTGTCTATTCCAAAAAATGTTAATAGACTGGGGTCTCTGTTATGACAAAGGTCAAAGTGTTTTGACACACTATGGTCAGGGAACCCCTTTATGATGTTGGCCACATGTTCATTGATTCGAATTTTTAATTCTCTAGTAGTGCGGCCTACATATTGAAATTTGCAAGGACATGACAATACATATGTGACGTATCTAGAATGGCATGTAATCAATGGTTTGATGGTAAATTCTTGTTGGGTTACACTTGATTTAAATTTAGTAACCTTTTTTCCTTGCCTATTTGTTTTGTTGCATGACCTGCATCGGGTGCAATAGTGGAAACTGGACCCATCAAGGAAGGTGAGAGGTTTTGCCGGGGGGTCTGGGACATTTACTGCCACCATATTTCTTACACCCGGAGCTCTTCTATATATGAAGGTAGGGTGTGGGGATAGGATTTTAGCCAGGTCAGTATCTTTTAGTAGGATTGGCCAATATTCTTTGAATATTTTCTCTATGTTTTTGTACTGTCTGTGATACCCAGACAAGAAAGGCACATCTTCTTTTCTTGGTAATTTAATCCTATTTTCCAATAGAGATAGTCTGTCCATACCCAACACTTCTTTTCGGGCCTTGTCTATTTTATTTGGACTGTAGCCTTTTTCTACAAATTTCTTGGTTAGTACCTCTGATTGTTGTTCATAGTCCACTATGTCATTACAGTTACGGCGTAGTCTCATAAACTGACCTTTTGGTATGGCACCCAACCATTTGGGATGATGGCAACTTGAAGTGGGTACATACCCATTACGGTCAGTAGGCTTAAAATAAGTCTTTGTGTGGATTTGATTATGTTTTTTGGTTAATGTGAGGTCCAAGTAATGGATGGAAGTTTTACTAGATTCAGCAGTAAAGCTGAGGCCATATTCATTGGTATTCATTTTGGTTATAAATTGATCCAAGGAGAATTGGGACCCCTCCCACAAAAGTATAATGTCATCTATGTATCTACGGTAGTAGACCAAAGATGAATTATTATCTTTATAGATGGTTTCCTCCTCCCATCTATTAAGTACCAAATTTGCCACACTGGGTGCATACCGAGCCCCCATTGCAACTCCTCGTATTTGTTTATAGAAGTTGCCCTGAGCCCAAAAATAATTGTTCCCCATAGCTAGTTGTAGTCCTTTGACCAAGAACTTTATTTGGGCTGGGGGTATGGTAGATTTAGATGTTAATGAGTCTTGTACCGCTGAAATTGCATCTGGTTGGCGGATGTTGGTGTAGAGCGACTCCACGTCCACTGTAACCAACCAAATGTTTTCAGACACTGTAAGTGTTGCTAGGGACTTTATAAGGTCTCTACTATCTCTCAAGTAAGATTTAGCTTGGGTAACTAGAGGTTGGAGATAGATGTCTAGATACTCTCCTACCCTAGAGTAGAGTGAACCTATTCCACTAACAATAGGTCTCCCTGGAGGGTGAGTTTTGTTTTTGTGAATTTTGGGAACTATGTACAGTACCGGGGTACGAGGTACTTTAGGAACCAAGTATAATGCTTCCTTCTCAGTGAGGATAGCTTGAGTTAGACCATCTTTAATCCAAAGGGAGAGTTCCACTTTAAGTTTGCTCAATGGGTCACCCGGAAGGAGGAAATAGGTGTCGGTGGCACTCAGTAGACGTTGAATTTCTCCATAATAATCTACTTTGTTGAGTATAACCACACCTCCCCCTTTATCAGCAGGTCTTACTACTATATTTTTATTTTGTTCCAAGGACTTGATCCCTTCTGTTACCAGGTTTAGATTGGAATTCTTCCAAGAGGGTTTAATATCCAAATCTTGGATTTTGCCTTGGACCATGTGTTTGAAGACCTCCACATGGTGGTGGGTCCCCTTTTTCGGGTTAAAGACTGAGCTATTCTTCAGCCCGCTATGTTGAAATATAGTAGTATTAATTGGAGGTGCATAATTGGGTTGTTGGGCAAAGTGTTTTTTAATATTCAGTTTCCTCACGAATTTTTCCACATCTATGAAAGTTTCGAAACGTACGTCGAGGCGGTACCTGGGCACGCACTACTAGCAACTTCCGGTTTCCTGGTTTTCAAGCCTGACGGCGGTGGAACGCACGCCGGCTTCACCAGCGCATCACAACTTCTCTCTCCAATCCCTATATACCTACAGCCTCAGTGCCGGGAACACGGGCACCATCGAAAGTAAGAGGCCATTTGGCATTATATTTTTTAGCAATTATTTTAATAAAAGGTTTTACACCATGGGAGCTGTTTCTCTCTTTATATGAGACCTATCCACAGCCTGGTTTTCAATCGTGGTTTCCACGGACAAGAGCTGATTTCTGAGCCTATTTGACCTTATTTAAACAATAGGTCAACACCTTCGGGTAAGGAGCTATCCATTCACACTTGCGGTGTTTATTTGGTGAAGGTGATATACGTTTAGAAGACCACACGGAGCACCCATTGGAATACTATTGTTTGCAGCACAACATTGCACTAAACAAACACGGACTTTTGGATAGACACACATTGTCTATTGTCACTATATTTTTTCTGCACTTATTGGTTTGTTGTTATATGGTTAACACGACATTCACATATTTATATTATATTATTTTCACTAATGTTGTATAATACCTGTTATACCTATCAATAATTAGCGCCCCTACTCTCCAATTGTTTCACAAGTTCAGGTTATAGGATTAAACAACAATCTCTCTTCCATTCCAGGAAACAGGGTGGTTTAGGACTGCCCCACTTATATAATTATTACCTGGCTTCGAGATTGGCCCAATTCTCCATAACTTTTACAAATTGGAATAAACCTGACTGGGTACAGATTGAACGACAGGCAGTTCCTCTACACACCCTGGATTTCCTCGCATGGATGGCCCCCAAGTCGAGACCGCCTATTCTAGCTCCTACCCTTTCTCACTCGTTTGCGTTATGGGATAAGTTGAAGTTGAATCCCAACCTCACATCTGATGTTAAACCCCTGTCTCACCTCTTTCGTAACCCAAATTTTCCCCCTGGACTAGATATATTAGCGTTTCGTTGGTGGATTGATAAGGGACTGTATCGCCTGGGTCAGTTTTTCACCCCTACTGGCCCTGTTTCCCTATCTTATTGTATAAGTAAACTAGAACTCCCAACTTCTGAGAGATTCCGCTTTCTTCAAATTAATCATTATTTACATAGCATATGTTCCTCCAAGCCCCACCCTTATAAATTCACAGACTTCGAATTATTTTGCAGCCAGTCCATTGAGGGGAGGGGAGGCATTTCGATTATCTATGCGTCACTTTCCTCTCCAACCGCTAAGTCTTCCTTCATGCTTGCTTGGGAGGAAGATTTTAAGTTTAAGTGGAACCTGGAAATCTGGCAAGCAGCTGTTTCTTCAGCTTTTAAAGGTATCATTAATGTCTCTCTTATAGAAGCCAGTCTGAAGGTCATAACTAGATGGTACCTAACTCCTTCTAAGTTGGCTAGAATTTTCCCCTCGGCCGACCCTTTATGTTTTAGGGGCTGTCAGTTGCTGGGCTCATTTGCGCACATCTGGTGGGAGTGCCCTAGAATCAGGTCGTTCTGGAGAAAGATTCATTTAACTATTAAGAAGGTTACCGGTTACGAGATGGTAGGGCATCCTGAGTCCTTCTTGTTGAACGCCCACCTTCCTGGAACTTCCAAACAGACACGCAGATTGATTCATTTTATTCTGTTGGGTGCAAAGATTACTTTGGCCAAAGCTTGGAAACTACCGAGAGTATCTGTTAAGGCAGTGATCAGGAAGATTTCCTGGATCATGTGCCAGGAAAAGGTGGCCGCCATGCTGAATGACTCTTTACCGGGTTTTGAATTGATCTGGAATCCTTGGGCTCAGTTCATGGGCATCTCGCTCATCCCGGGAACCTAGGTCAATTTTTTGATAAATTCACCTTTAGCCTGCTCCGATAATCTTTTCCCGTGGTGCATCCCCCCCTTGTTCCCCTACTACCACTCTCTCTTTCTATCTTCCCACTCTTTTCTCCTTATTCCTTTCCCCCTTTTTTTTTGAGCTGTCCCTTTCCTATATCCCTTTCCCTTATTTTTTTTTCTTTTTTCTTCTTTTCTCTTTTCTTTTCTCTTTCCTCTAGTTCTTTTGCTTAATATGGTTCTCATTCCTGCACTATTCCGTTTAGATACGTTCTATATATTTCTGTTTCCTCCCCAGTGTGGGGTTGTCCGGGGTGTCCCCACCCGCTTGCACAGTGTGTTCCCATTGGGGTGCTGGCGGCTGGGGACTCCCCGGTGATACTACTTTCTTAGGCCTTTATTGACAGTGTTGAGATATCCTTTGAGGCATTGCTAATCTGGGGGGTGGTCGAGGATCGCCCTTCATTGAATCTTAATGGTTGATCTCTGGGGCTTTTGTATTTTCTTTTGGTTTTTGTATTTGTATTTTAATTGGTTTTGCATTCTTTAAGTTTACCTTCCATTTTTGAATTAGAACTGCACCTGCTTGTATCACGGGTTTCACCCAGTAGTCAACCAAGAATCTATACCTCCTATATCCTGACTTTTCTATCTCTGATATTTGCAGGAATGAATGTTTTATGTACGGTTTCTTATTTTTTGTTATTTCTTTATGATAATAAAAACTCTTTGAAAGTAAAAAAAAAAAAAAAAAGACATTGAGTCGTTTGTTTTTGAAATAATGTACTACATGATAATACTTGCCCAGTCTCTTCCTCCTAAGTCATGATCTAGTAAAGAGGCTTACATACTGTGTGGTGAGTTTGTACAATATTTCTGTCTTTTATCTCAAAAGTAACACATTTTTTCTTATTTCACAATAAAACCTGCCTTGGCTCTGCTTTTAA
Organism: Rana kukunoris; assembly: GCA_029574335.1. Classification (NCBI taxonomy): domain Eukaryota; kingdom Metazoa; phylum Chordata; class Amphibia; order Anura; family Ranidae; genus Rana; species Rana kukunoris. The sequence continues at coordinate 567,236,875 of CM056050.1, read as the reverse complement.
AAGTGTGGCTTGGTTAAATAAAAACATGGCAGTGTGCACTGAGTCTCTGCAAAAATTCCTGGCTTTTGCCTCAGAAACAGTGCAAACTTGCTATTTCATTGTGAACCCTGTCTGGCTTCTACCTCTGATATTATTGATATTATTGACTAGCAAAAATACTGACACAGTGTGCATCAAATCTGTACAATGTTTCAGCCTTTATCCTCCAAAATAAAGCACTATTTTTAGTTTCACGAAAAAGCCTGCCTGGTTTCTTCCTCCAAAACAGTGTATAGTAAAAGTGAGGTAGAAAGTCAGTCAACAGTAAGTGGATTCAAACATGCTTAGAACAAACACAGATCTATATTGAGACAAACATGTTTAAATAAAGAAACATTTTTTTAAACAAAATAAAAAAAATGGACAGACTTGATTAACCCCATTGTCTTTTTCTGCAATCACTCCTTTATATTTCTTACAGTATGTATTTCGTACTTGTGTATGGAGTCTGCACAATGATCCTGGCTTTTTTGGAAATAATACACTTTCATTTTTATTTTATATTAAACCTTGCCATGCCTCTTTCTTTGAAATGATGGCCTAATAGCAATTCTTACTTACTGCAGTTTGTACAATATTTTTGGCTTTTTTTTTTTCAGAAATAATAAACTCAAATTTAGATTTCTTGAGTAAAACTTGCCTTGTCTCTATCTCTTAAACTGCAGCCTAGTAAATATGCTTGCATAGTATGCATTTACATAGTGCTTACATAGTATGCATCCATTTTACATTGCAATCCAATCAAGCTGCTTACATACTTTCCCTCCATTGTGTCTGAAATATTACACTGAAATATTTTTATTATAATACAAACACTGCCATCTCTCTAAAATGTAGGGATAAGGATTTGAAATGTTTTTGTTTAGTAAGACAATACAGCCTGGTACTTAGGGAAAAAAAAAGATCACATTTTATACTATGAAAGTTATTTGACAATGTTACCTATCAGACTTAAACATGGCCAGAACAGATTTTTGAGAATCAATCTTTATAGACTACAGTGGGTTTGTATTTAAGTTCTCAATTTTGGCAATTTACTATGGTTTTGACAACATACTGTGCAAGCTCCAGCCAATTGTTCAGCCTAGACATTTAATAGTCAATGCGGTCCTTACTTCTGATGTTGTCTGTCCTGGACCCAAATTGTGTCAGTATTTACATTTCGGGAACTGAACAATATTTATGGTTATGTTCTCTCAGATAATACACTCTAATTTGTATTGCAAGCAAAAATATGCCTTCTCACTTTCTATTTACTGTCACTTTAAATGTTTGCATACTGTCCTGGCTCTATCCAATTTCTATGAAACACATCAACATTTACATATATGGCGCTAATCCTCAGTATTCATAAACCATCAACATAATTACTATCGGTATAAGTGTTTAAAACACATCCCATGACACTATCATAAATATAAAACCTTAAAAAAAAAACAGTGAATACAGACCCTTTACAGTAAATATATAGTACACATCACATGACAATTTTATACGCATATAACCATAAATAAAACTCCCCAAAAATGTCTATACAAAAGTGCAAGACATTTACAAAAGATCCAACTTCTTCCATGCCAGAATATCGGTGAATCAATTCAGTTACCACCACCAACGGAGATAATCAAACAGTTTACCCTGTAATTTGACCCCAGTATCATTGAAGGTCAAAACAGCATTTGTTATTATACAACCACTCTAGATCATTTTTATTCCAGACCCAATGGTTCACAGAGACCTCATAGTAGTCTGCTGGAACCCACAAGAATTTGCTCTAGACCAGTCATTCCTTTTTATTTTGTTTTTTTTCCAGTCATTTGTTATGACCGAAAAATCTGAAAACTCTGAAATTTTGAAATTCGAAAATCTGAAAATAAGAATGAAAATCCGAAAATTCAGAAATTCTAAATTTGAAAACACAAAAATACAAAAAATCTAAAATACAAAAATTGAAAGATCCAAAAATGTGATAATCCAAAAATTTGAAAATCTGAAAATTCAAAAATCAAAAAAATTGAAAATTCTAAATAATAACAAACTAATAACTAACTATTAAAGTATAAGTATTGGAATTTCCTTTCAAATTTGGCTGCTAGTGAACAAATTGATCCTAAGTTACGAATTATCCAAAATAACAAATACTGCATCTAAACTGCATCATTGAAGGTCAAAACAGCATTTGTTATTATACAACCACTCTAGATCATTTTTATTCCAGACCCAATGGTTCACAGAGACCTCATAGTAGTCTGCTGGAACCCACAAGAATTTGCTCTAGACCAGTCATTCCTTTTTATTTTGTTTTTTTTCCAGTCATTTGTTATGACCGAAAAATCTGAAAACTCTGAAATTTTGAAATTCGAAAATCTGAAAATAAGAATGAAAATCCGAAAATTCTGAAATTCTAAATTTGAAAACACAAAAATACAAAAAATCTAAAATACAAAAATTGAAAGATCCAAAAATGTGAAAATCCAAAAATTTGAAAATCTGAAAATTCAAAAATCAAAAAAATTGAAAATTCTAAATAATAACAAACTAATAACTAACTATTAAAGTATAAGTATTGGAATTTCCTTTCAAATTTGGCTGCTAGTGAACAAATTGATCCTAAGTTACGAATTATCCAAAATAACAAATACTGCATCTAAACAAATGGAATGTAACAAATTAATAATAATAATTTTAGAATGTTTACTCTGCACTGGACCTGCGATTTATAAGTCATTCATGAAATGCAGGATGTAGTAAAGAGTCTACACTGTCCCTGCATAATAATCCAAGGAAAACTCTGTGATGAGTGGAGAGCTAAGTCATATAATCTGATAGACAGTGAGGTGACCAGTTTTGCCTGATCCCAACATTTTTTCCCACTCAATAAAATATTAGCTTTGTTTGTAACAGATTCTTAAAGCAAGCAAAGTAAGGGCACATTTGTAAAGGGACAGACAATCCCTCGCCATCCCTCCCTTAGCACTGCAGAGATACCACACTTGATAAAGCAGAGGTACAGTAGCTGGGCAAGTGACCCATAGCCAACAGAGGAGTAGCTTTTCACTGTCCAAAGCAGTGTGGAGACAGCTTGGCAGAATACTGATAGCATGCAGCTTCTCCTGAAGACACTCCATAGTAAGTGCCTCTCTAATTGCTACCAGAGACTTCAATTCCAGTAGGGTGGCCCATTGTTCTTAGGCCTTGGATCCCTACAGCTGTTCATTTGTAGGGATGAGCCGAACACCCCCCTGTTCGGTTCGCACCAGAACCTGCGAACACACCACATGTTCATGTGAACTTTAGAACCCCGTTAAAGTCTATGGGACTAGAACGTTTGAAATCTAAAGTTCTAATTTTAAAGGCTAATATGCAAGTTATTGTCCTAAAAAGTGTTTGGGGACCTGGGTCCTGCCCCAGGGGACATGTATCAATGCAAAAAAAGTTTTAAAAACAGTAATTTTTCCGGGAGCAGTGGATTTAATAATGCTTAAAGTGAAACAATAAAAGTGAAATATTCCTTTACATTTCGTACCTTGGGGGGGTGTAAAGTAAGCATGTGAAATAGCTCATGTTTGCCGTACTTAAAACTGTCTCTGAAAAAAGTGTAATTTCTGAAAGAAAAAAAGTAATTTAAACCGGAAATTCAGAGAGAATTCATTCATAAAAAAAAAAGTGTAGGGTCCCCCCCAAATTCAATTACCAAGCCCTTCAGGTCTGGTATGGATATTAAGGGGAACCCTTCCATCAATTTAAAAAAAATGACGTGGGGTTCCCCCTAAATATCCATTCCAGACCCTTTAGGTCTGGTGTGTATTTTAAGGGGGATTGCACCCCATTTTTTAAAAAAAATGGCCTGAAGCTCCCCCAAAAATTCACACCAGACCCCTTATCCGAGCACGTAACCTGGCCGGCTGCAGAAAAGAGGGGGGACAGAGAGTGTCCCCTTCTCCTGAACCGTACCAGGCCATATGCCCTCAACATGGGGAGGATGTCCCCATGTTGATGGGGACAATGGCCTCATCCCCACAACCCTGTCCGGTGGTTGTGGGGGTCTGCGGGCGGGGGGCTTATCAGAATCTGGGAGACCCCTTTAACAAAGGGGACCCTCAGATTCTGGCCCCCCTATATGAATTGGTAATGGGGTACATTGTACCCCTACCATTTCACGAAGGAAGTGTGAATAGTTGTAAAAAAAACACACACACACACACCATGGAAAAAAGTCCTTTATTATAAATATATATATTAAAAAGAAAAAAAATCCAGCGGTGGTAATCCACTCGGTCCCAGCTCCCCGCTCCAACGTTGTTGGTATCCAGCGATGGGTGATCTCCTCTGGGGTCCAGCGATGAGAAGATCGTCCAGGATCCAGAGCACAGCATTGCTGGCCGCCTGTCTCCACCGCCAGAGACAGACCGGCAAATGTCGCTGCTAAAGCTGTGACATTTATTTTATAGGTGAGGCGGGGCCACCCATCACGTGACCCCGCCCCCTCTGATGCAAGGGGGAAGCCTGGGCCCCAGTGATGTAGCAGAGGGTGCGTCAGAGGGGGACGGGGTCACGTGATGGGTGGCCCTGCCTCACCTATAAAAGAGGAGATCACCCGTCGCTGGATACCAACAACGTTGGAGCGGGGAGTCGGGACCAAATGGATTACCACCGCTGGATTTTTTCTTTTTTTTTCTTTTTAATAAAGTACTTTTGTGTGTGTTATTTACACTTCCTTCATGAAATGGTAGGGGTAAAATGTACCCCATTACCAATTCACATAGGAGGGGCCAGGATCTGGGGGTCCCCGTTGTTAAAGGGGTCTTCCAGATTCTGATAAGCCCCCCACCCGCAGACCCCCACAACCACTGGCCAGGGTTGTGGGGATGAGGCCCTTGTCCCCATCAAAATGGGGACGTACTCCCCATGTTGAGGGCATGTGGCCTGGTAAGGTTCAGGAGAGGGGGGCGCTCTCTGTCCCCCCTCTTTTTTTATTTTTTATTAGTGTTGCTCACGAATATTCGCATTGCGAATATTCGCTACGAATATTGCATATTCGAGTATTCGCGAATATCTCGAATATCGCGGCGAATATTCGCTATTTCGAATATTCGATATTTTTCAAATTTCGCAAAAAAATTCGCAATAAAATTCGCAATAGCGAAAATTCGCAATTTTTTTTTTTATCAAATATCACGAATATTCGATATTAACGAATATTCGCAACCGCATATGTGAAATTTCGCTTTTTTTATATATAAAATATACCGAATATTCGTAAATATCGAATATTCGTGATATTTTATTAACGATATTAACGAATATTCACAAATATTCTTCGAAATATTCGCGAAATATCGCGAAATCGAATATGGCGTATTCCGCTCATCACTATTTTTTATGAATGAATTCTCTCTGAATTGCCGGGAGCCGGCAATTCATTATAGCCGCGAGTCCGGTTTTAAATGACTAAATTACACTTTGTGCAGAGACAGTTCTAAGCACTGGAAACATGCGCTATTTCACTTGCTTACTTTACACCCCCCAGGTATGAAATTTAAAGGAATATTTCACTTTAATTGTTTCACTTTATTATTATTAAATTCACTGCTCCTGAAAAAACATCAGTTTTTAAAACTTTTTTTTGCATTGATACATGTCCCCTGGTGCAGGACCCAGGTCCCCAAACACTTTTTAGGACATTAACTTGCATATCAGCTTTTAAAATTAGCACTTTAGATTTCTCCCATAGACTTTAACAGGGTGTTCTGCGGCTTTTCGAATTTGCCGCGAACACCCCAAATTGTTGCAAACAGGCAATTTTCAAGTTGAACATGAGTTTGACTCAAACTCAAAGCTCATCCCTATTCATTTGTGTCACCAGAGCTACCCTGGACTTCACTAAGAGAAATGCTGTTTATGAGGATAATCACAAGTAGCTGATTGTGTTCAGAACTGAATTTTTCATTAAAGTAGTGATTTTTAGTTAGACGCTCATTTGTTATTGAAGCTTATAGACTATAGAGGCTATGCTATGCAGTCACATTGCACCAATTTTGCCAGAAAGACATTGCTGTTAAAGTGATTGGAAAGGTTAGCTAAAAAATAAATAAACATGATATACTTAACTCCTCTGTGCAAGAGTTTTGCACAGAGGGGCCCTGATCCTCCTTTTCTGGGGTCCCCCTGCGACGATCCTAGATCTTCCTCTTTTAGAGTTCCCCACAGAGAGCTGCTTTCCATGGGGGCACATGTGAGTCCTACTGCTGCATCCATTGACACAGACAGCAGGACTCGGCCCTGACCCTGGCTCCCGTGTGATTGGATTTGATTGACAGCAGCAGACTCCTGCTGCTATCTATCTTTCCAATTAAGGACCTGAGACATCGGCTGGAGCTGCTGTGCTCGTACCCATCACTGGGAAGATTGGGTTCAGGTAAGAAAAAGAGGGTCTCTGGGATGGGCTGCTGCAGCACAGGAGGTTTTTAAAGTGCATTAAAGTAAAAAAACCTTGAGGGTTTACAACTCCTTTAAGAGTAAATGTTTGTATAGCTTTTATAAACTTTTTTGTTTTATTCTGCAGTGTGTAGATGTTATTTGCCATCCATTATTGCTACTAAATGTGCACCTGTTTAGCAAACTGCAAGTTAAATTTCACTGTCTGATCTTTTTACTGATTACTGACTACTGGCCCCTTAGATTTCGGTCATGCTGCACTTTTGGGGCACATTGTAAAGAAATACACAAAATCCCCTACAATTTACAAAGTTTTCTCACAGATGCATTTTAATAGAGCAATCTTTTCCTTGTCATTCGAGAACACTAAAAGAAGCATATAGAGCAGTACAATTATCTTCAAATGTCAAGTCCATTCCTTCTACAACATACCACATTAAACTGAACTTTTAAAACAAGCATTTCACCAGCCATTTGCTTACCACCTTTTGTTACTAGACTCTGCTATAAAGCATTATTTTAAACAGCCCACAAATAAATTGTTATGTAAAAGACACATTTAGAGAGGATGACTTTCAAAATAAGACAAAAAGTGACCTTGCACTAGAAAAGCAAAGTCAGATTATTTATTCAGCCCCCTTTCACTGCTAAAATGCTGCAGTCAAGTTACAAAAAAACAATCCATAGGTGAAGAAAGTTAGAAAATAAACTCACCTTACCCTCTGCGTTTACCTGCATTGCTAAAGTGAGAGTGATGCCACAATCAATTTAGCAAGATCATGGGAATGCTGAGTATGCCAAATCTAAAAAGACGATGTTCCAGCACAGTGCAGGAGCATTTTGGTGCTGAACTTTGTCCAGGATCACCCCCTGGAGTGGAAAAGCCAGGACTTTACACCCTGTTCCAAATTATTATGCAAATTCTATTTCAGTGTCACAAAGATTAAATATTTTGTTTTTCAGTTTAACTCATTGTGTCTCAAGGCTCTTTTGATCACTGAAAAGAATCTCGGACATCTGTGATAATTAGATTGCCATGTGAGCCCAATTAAAGGAAAAATTACTGAAGGAGGGTGTTCCACATTATTAAGCAGAGCACCATTTTCAAGCAATATGGGGGAGAAAAAGGATCTCTCTGCTGCTGAAAAGAGTGAAATAGTTCAATGCCTTGGATGAAGTATGAAAACATTCGATATTTCGCGAAAACTTAAGCGTGATCATCGCACTATTAAGAGATTTGTGGCTGATTCAGAGCACAGACAGGTTTGGTGCAAATAAAGGCACATTGAGGAAGATTTCTCCCAGATCCATCCATCAGATCAAGAGAGCACCTGCTAAAACATCACTACATAGCAGCAAACAGATTTTTAAAGCTGCTGGTGCCTCTGGAGTCCCACGGACATCAAGGTGTAGAGTCCTCCAGAGTCTTGCAACTGGGCATAAAGCTTCCATTTGACCACCACTAGCCAATGCCCACAAGCAGAAACGGCTGCATTGGGCAGAAAAATACATGAAGACTAATTTTCAAACAGTCCTGTTCACTGATGAGTGCCGTGCAACCCTGGATAGTCCAGATGGATAGAGTAGTGGATGGTTGGTGGACGGCCACCCAGTTCCAACAAGGCTGCAACGTCAACAAGGCGGTGGTGGAGTCATGTTTTGGGCCAGAATCATTGGAAGAGAGCTGGTCAGTCCCCAAAGGTGTAAAGATGACCTCTGTAAAGTATGTGGAGTTCCTGACTGACCACTTCCTTCCCTGGTACAGAAGGAAGAACTATGCTTTCCGTAATAAAATCATCTTCATGCAGGACAATGCACCATCCCATGCTGCAAAGAATACCTCTATCAATGGCTGCTATGGGGATAAAAAGAGAGAAAGTCATGGAGTGGCCACCATCCTCTCCTGACCTCAATCCTATTGAGAACCTTTGGAGCATCCTCAAGCAAAAGATCTATGAGGGTGGGAGGCAGTTTACATCCAAACAGCAGCTCTGGGAGGCGATTCTGACATCTTGCAAACAAATTCAAGCAGAAACTGTCCAAAAACTCACAAGTTCAATGGATGCAAGACTTGTGAAGCTGCTATCAAATAAGGGGTCCTATGTTATAATGTAACGCGACCTGTTAAATTGTTTAAAAAGTTAAATATGCTGCAAACACAACAAATTGAAATTTTCAGCTCTTTACAACCTATAAAGTGTTTTGAAACTTACTGTGCGTAATTTGGAACAGTGCATTGTAAGTTTTTTTTATTTTGGAAAAAAAAACTGTTATCATTAGGAGGTTTGTTTAATACAATTTTAATTGTACTCTTAATAGTTGATAACATGAGAATTATGTTGACTGTTGTTTACATCAATTATTTAGGTAAATGAGAAAAATATAATTTGCATAATAATTTGGAACAGGGTGTATTTGTGTAGTTTCACCTTTGGAATGGACAAAAGAGGAAAAATAGACAGTTCTAAAGATAAAGGGGAAAATATAATAATTTCAACGTGTTATACTGTAAATAGGATGCTGTGCTATATTTTGGGGCTGCTCTGTGAAAAACCACAAAGAAGCCTTCAGCCACTCTCTGAAGAACACCCCAATCCTATTGTTTAACCACTTCCCGCCCAGTCAATAGGAGATTGACGTCCGGGAAGTGGTTCTGAAATCTTGACTGGACGTCAATTAACGTCCTGCAGGATTTCATGCCACGCGCGCCCGTGGGGGCACGCAGCGTGGCGATCGGTGATCCAGGGTGTCAGTCTGACACCCTGCATCTTCGATCTCGGTAACGAGTCTCCAGTGGAGGCTTGCTACCACGTGATCAGCCGTGTCGAATCACGGCTGTTCACGATGTAAACAGGAAGAGCCGTCGATGGCTCTTCCTCACTCGCGTCTTATCAGCGCAGCCCCCCCTCGGTTGCCCACACTAGACCACCAGGGAAGTCCACACTGGAAGGGCAAAAATAAAAATAAAAAAATCGGCAATAAAAAAAAAAAAAAAAGCATTTAAAAAATAAAAACATGCCTGTAAAAAAAAAAGATGCCAGTCAGTGCCCACACATGGGCACTGACTGGCAACATAGATTCATAGATTCATAGATTCATCAGTGTACTTATTTACAAAAAAGTTAACAGAAAAAAATAAAAATGTATTTTTTCTTCTAAATTTTCAGTCTTTTATTTGTTGTTGCGCAAAAAATAAAAACCGCAGAGGTGATCAAATACCACCAAAAGAAAGCTCTATTTGTGGGGAAAAAAGGACGCCAATTTTGTTTGGGTACAGTGTAGCATGACCGCGCAATTGTCATTCAAAGTACGACAGCGCTGAAAGCTGAAAATTGTCTTGGGCGGGAAGGTGCATAAGTGCCTGGTATGGAAGTGGTTAAAATTCTAGACAGACTACAGCCATTCAAAGGCAATACTGAAATCCTCCATAACATTACAGGCATAACCCACTTTTAATTACACAATGGGGTTTATTTACTAAAGCTGGAAAGTGCAAAATTAGGCTCACTTCTGCAGAGAAATGAATGCTCTTCTAACTCCAGTTAGTTAATTTAACCCTGGTAATACAACCTGGAAGCTCATTGGTTTCTATGCAGAAGTGAGCTTACTTTTGCACTTTCCAGCTTTAGTAAATAAACCCCATTGTGTACTTAAAAGTGGGGTGTGCCTGTATTCCTGCTTCTGCCCTTAATAATCATGTATACAGGTGAGCTTTAAAAAGAAAGGGATGTATTGTGCCTGGTGCTTATTCCAAATGCTTACCCAATGCTATCAGAGCTTTAAGACTGAAAAAAAAGGTTCAAACCAAAATGTTTTATTTATATTTCGATACAGCAGAGAAGATGTAGAGTATCTGTATTTTTTTTTTTTTTGCTATCGGTGTCCCTAGACTAACAATTTCTTTCCAAGAGAGTAAATGATGGAAAAACTTCCCAATTGGGACAAAAACAAAAGCAGCTCTCTTATTCAGTAAATCGGTAGAGTCAGACAAACTTTTTACATCGGAAATTATGACCGTGTGTATGGGAAATTCTGAGGAATTTCATCGGAATTTACATAGAGAACATGTTCTCTTTTCCTCTGATGGAATTTCATCGGAATTCTGATGTGAGTTTGGTCGGGCAAAAGCCTGATCATGTGTTCGAGGCATAAAACTTCTGATTTTTTTTTATTGGTTTCTATGTCTTCTTGTCCCAGTGACCACAGCTCCCCCATTTTTTGTATAAGCAGCACACAGGGACAGGAAGTGAGGAAAAAAAATCTGCCTAGTGTGGGTCACAAACAATTTTAACAACCAGTTCACACTTAATGTGGCTTGAGTCGCGATTTATGTGCAGCTTGCTGACATCTGGAAGACCACATGTACAGATGTTTATGCAAGTTGTGCATGAAATCACCAAAAATAGTGCAGGAACCTTTTGTCAAATTGGTGCAAGTTGGAGTCACACTGATTTGAATGATTCCACAGGTACAAATAGGGTGCGACTTGTCATGCAATTTTAACCTCTTTGTGCCGAAGGGTAAAACAAATCCTAATGCCTAAGCACAATTTTGCAAATTTTACAAGGGTAAGTAAAAATGTACATATCATCACAAATACTTTGTGCATCAAAGTGGATTATACCACATTTTTCCAGGACAAATTGGGATTTAATTTGGTGGTAAATGATAATGGATATTTCCTGATTTTTTTTATTTGTTGTTTGTACCCAGAAAGGGGGCTTAATACCTGGTTGTTATATTTTCCTAATTCTATTCAAGATTGTTTTTAACTGTGCTTAAATTACTCTTTAATGCCCATCTCCACTTTAAGAAAAATATTCAAAAAACAACTTCCCTGCACCAGTTAAACTAAAAACATTGGCCCAGATTCACAGAGCGATTGCGCGTGCGTAAGTCGAAATGTGCGCGTGCGTTTCGATTGCACGGCATCCCCAGAACGAGATACGCAAAAAATCTACTTTTTTTTGTCCCGCGTAATTTCGTTAGACTGGCGCATCCGTCCGCGCAAAAGTGCGCTAGACAGACCATTGATTTGCTAGTCAAATATGCTAATGAGGGACTTACGGGGATCCACAAAAGAACGTTGGGGCAGCGCAGGCGACGCAGTGTGCGCAACAGCAAAATGTCCTGTCTAAAATTAGAGCATATAAAAGCTGGTCTAAAAAAAGAAAAAAAGTCTACTTGTTAGATAAAGCAACACTGTTAGTGAGGAGCTCAGCAGTCACACGTGTTGCACAACAATCTGTATGCCAACATGCCAGGGGCATCGTCGCACATAGCTATACTACTGACTTTAGATGAACAAAGAAGGATGAGGGCACGGAGGATGGCACGGAGGATGGCACGGGAGAGGATATACCGCACCCGCATAGACCTGTTTGGCATGAGTGATTCTGAGGTGTTTCACATCTTCAGATTCACCCCTCATGTCATCCTGGAATTAACCACAACCCTGCAGGAGGACATCACCAGCCCAACACACCGCTCACATGCAGTGCAGCCACTGGTCAAGGTCATGGCAACACTCCATGTCCTTGCCAGTGGCTCTTTTCAGCGTACAAGTGGAGTGGTGGCTGGGATGTCACAATCCTCCATGAGCAGATGTGTGCACCAGGTTGTCCCTGCAATCCTCAGATGCATGGCCAACCAAATCATCAAACCCACCACTGAGGAGCTGCGACTGAAGGCAATGACAGATTTCTACAGAATTGCCAGATTCCCACGCACTGTGGGGGCCATTGATTGCACACATGTGGCACTCCAGCCCCCCCAGGAGACAGAGCACATGTACCGCAATCGGAAGCATTGGCATTCCATCAATGTACAGGTGATAGTCAATGCCCAAGGCCTCATATGACACGTCCGTGCCAAACACCCAGGGTCCAGCCATGACAGCTACATATACAATCAATGCCACATCCAAATGGAATTCGATCAGAACGTGTATGGGGACACCTGGCTGGTTGGTGAGTGACATGGGAGTCAGGCATGACTATCCCCTCCCATGATGCACACATCACAAGGGCCACATGCATGACTAACATCCTCCTGTCTTTTCCCTTACAGGTGACTCTGCATATCCACTGGGACCCCATCTCATGACTCCTATCCGGAACCCCCAAACCCCAGGAGAGGAAAGATACAATCAAGCACATGCCCAAACACGAGCAGTGGTGGAGCGCACCTTTGGCCTACTAAAGTCACGTTTCCGATGCCTGGATAAGTCTGGGGGTACCCTCTTGTATTCCCCAAACTTTGTGTGCCAGTTAATCGGTGCATGTTGCATGCTGCACAACTTCGCAGAAAGAAAGGGCCTGCAGATTGTCCTACGTGATGACCTGACCCCTGAACCAGACAATCCCCCCCTAACCGAGGCTACCCCGTCTTCTGAGGGTAGAGCAGCCAGGAGACAACTCACATTGGGCATCTTTGCACGTTAAACACACACATTAATCATGGCACAATGAGAATGCATGCATGCACAACACTGTGGTCCCTAGCACACACACGCCACATCCACATCAAATTGGATTGGCACCAGTCCACCATGCAGGACTTGTGAGCAGCAACGCCACGCCAAGGCTCCAATTATGTCCCTGTACATTCATACACCATTCACACGGACCTGGGGATCACTTCTCCCTGGTCCTGGGGAACCCTTCTCCACCAAAATTGAGGGTGACACCCCTTTTCCGGCAGGAATGTCACCCCCACATTCAAACAGCATTCACAACCCAAAAAAACAAAAAAAAAATTACCTGCAAAAGCAAAAATTTTCCAGCAAAAAAAAAAAAAAAGGGGAAAAAAAAATTAATGCCCTTTGCGTGAGCCACGCCTGGGGCGCCCCCGGCCACGGCCCCTCAGGGGAGACTCAAGGGGAGGGGTAAAACCGGGGAAGGAGGAGCAGCCCCTGATCTCTGCCCACCTGGCGGCCTGCCCTCCAATGCCACGGCTATTCTGTCCAGGGCAGCACCAAGTGTTGCCGTGTTGGCCTGGATAGCCAGGGTAAGGGCCCTCACATCCTGCCCAACGCCTGCTGATGTCGTCTGCAGTTCGTTTAGGCAGGTTGTGAAAGCCCGGGAGTGGGAGTCCAGGTTCCCCAGCGTATCCTTGATGGAGGACAGGCTCTCCTCCATCCGCACCAATGTCTGGCTGACCTGTCCCAGATGGTGGGTCTGGAGGAACTGGTCCCTTCTCAGAGTGGCGGGCAGGAGATCGGCCAACCCCCTGGTGTTCTGGGATGAAATCCTGCCTCCAGCTGATGCTTGTGGCCGGGGAGAAGGGGAGGCCCTTGTGAGGGGAGCCATGTTGGGGGAGGAGGGGGGGGGGCTCCCCTTTAGGGAGGGCTGCCTGCTGCCAGCCAGAGGGGAAGAGTCCTCAAAAACCAAACGTCCAGTGCCTGACATGGACTCCTCCTCCTCATGATTCTCCTCCTCCTCATGATTCTCCTCCTCCTCTTGAACCTCCTCCGCGGACTCCGGCCTTGTTGGGGGGGGCCTCATTAGGCTGCTGTCCTGGGGTTGGTGCGGTCAGGCCAGATGGCCCTGCACCCTCCTGCACATCTGTGGATGACACAAAACATTCACAGGTTGGAGGATCCACACACTTGCCACATATTCCCTTTCACCCCCTTCCCCACACATGCTACACACCTGATATTAAAAAAAATACTTACCTGGCACCACGGGCTCCGGACTTGAGTCAAAGCCAGGCAGGCCCTCAACTTCATGCCGGTGAAAGGTCAGGGCCAACGCACGCTCCTCCGCTGTCAGCCTAATACGGCATGGTGGGCCCCCTCCTGTGCCCCTGGCATGGGCATGCATTCTGGCCAGCTTCTGTTTGACCAGACGCCGGAGGTCATTGATTTTTTTGTCAATCCCAGACCGGGTCCGTGTCTCTCCCTGCCCTGCTGAATTGACCTGCTCAGTGATCATATCCAAAATCTCCCTCCTCCTGGCCGGGGTGGTGTTGGCACTGTCCGGGCCGTGGAGGAAATGCCCATACTCGCTAATGGCCCGGGCAAGAATTTGTTTTTCCCCAACTGTAAAATTTAGCTTTCGTTTTCTCTCTGTCATACTTCAAAAAAAACTCACTCCCAGTCAACACAATTCACTCACAAAAACAAGCACAACCAATCAAGCAAAAACACACACAAAGAGAAAACTACTCAGCAAGAAACAGTCACAAAAAAACAAAACAAAAATACAGCAGGAAAACAAACAAACAGAAATATATCAATCAAACAAACAGTCTCTCAAACACTTATCAAAAACCACTTTCAAAGATCTACTAACAAACACTTGATCACACAGAACACTAATCTGACAACTACAAAACACACCGCAACGAACAACAGGACAAAAGCACTTGGTTAAATGGGAAGGGACAAAGGGATGTACTTTTGCAATGCAAGTGCGTTTGTGTGTGTCTATTTATGCTGTTTGCGTAGTTCACAACGTTGCCCTAGTCCATTTCTAATTTCACTGATTGCGCCGCTCCCAAGTTGTGAGCATGCGCACAGCGGAGCTGACATGGTCTGCTTCAAGCGCGCATGCGCGAGCCGGCCGGCCCTTCATTTGCATGGGGTCACGGCTCATTTCAATGTAACACGCCCACGTCCTTCCCAATTTGTATTACTCCTCCTTACGCCTCTGAAAAAACGTTCCGCATGTGCAATTTCCTGCGCAAAAGCTACGAGAATAGGGTGATTACGCGGCAAAATTGCGCAAGTCTAACATAAAGGCGGTGCGCTACGCCGGTCCAATAATGCGCAGATGTACCTGAATCTGGCCCATTATGTATACAACATTTTTAAAAATACTTACTGTATAAAAGCAGAGAGGGTTTCCAAGGGAGAAGGCAGGAAATAGGAGGATGTGGTGTGTTTAAACAAAATGCGTCTGTCTTTGCATGGTACCTGCAACCATACCTACGAGCTCCAGAACCCAAGATTTTTAGAAGTCTGTTTAATCACTTGCCTACCAGGCACTTACACCCCCTTCCTGCCCAAGCCATTTTTCCGCTTTCAGTGCTGTCGCACTTTGAATGACAATTGCGCGGTCATGTAACACTGTACCCAAACATTTTTTTTTATCATTTTCTTCACACAAATAGAGCTTTCTTTTGTTGGTATTAATTCACTGCTGTTTTTTTTTTTTAACTGTTTGCCGACCAGCCGCCACAGTTTTACGGCGGCAGGTCGGCTCTCCTGTGCGAGAGCCCATAGCTCTACGACGGCACTTCTGCGGCCATTACTAGTAAAAAAAAAAAATGCCATAAAACTACCCCCTATTTTGTAAACGCTATAACTTTTGCGCAAACCAATCAATAAACGCTAATTGCAATTTTTTTTTAATGACAAATATGTAGAAGAATACGTATCGGCCTAAACTGAGGAAAAAAAATGTTTTTTTTTATATATTTTTGGGGGATATTTATTACAGAAAAAAGTAAAAAATATTGAATTTTTTTTCAAAATAGTCGCTCAAAATAGCACAAAAAATAAAAACCGCAGAGATGATCAAATACCACCAAAAGAAATCTCTATTTGTGGGAAAAAAAGGACGCCAATTTTGTTTGGGAGCCACCTCACACGACCGCGCAATTGTCAGTTAAAGTGACGCAGTGCCGAATCGCAAAAAGTGCTCTGGTCATTGGGCAGCAATATGGTCCGGGGGTTAAGTGGTTAAAGACCAAACATTTTGAAAAATGATATGTTTTTTACTTAGTTTCTGTTAGTAAATTCTGTAACTAAGTAATTTTTCTCCTTCAGTGATGTGCGGTAATGGGGCGGCATTGATGGGCAGTGATAGGCTGAGCTGGTGGGCATTGATAAGATTGTCACTGATAAGGCGGCACTTATGGGCAGTGATTAGGTGGCACCGATGTGGAGGCTCTAATATGCCACACTTTTGTGCACTCATAGAAAGCACTGATATGTGGCATTCATGGGCACTGTTAGGCAGCACTGATGGGCGTTAATAGGCAGCACTGGTGGGCACTGATAGGCAGCATGGATAGGTGGTCTGATGGGCATTGATGGGTGGCACTGATGGGAGACATTGATGGGCATTGATTGACAGCAGTGCTGGGCATTGTTGGGCAGCACTGATAGGTGTCACTGATAGCCAGCACTGACTGACATTGCTAAAAGGCACTGATTGGTGGCACTTGTGGGCAGTGGTGGGCACTGATTGGAGCCACTGGTGGGCACTGATTGCTGGCACAAGTAAGCAATGGTGGGCACTGATTGGTGACATTTACATTTTTATACTGTAATCAGGGCACTGATGATCAGTGAGGCGAGGAGAGCCGATTACCGGCATCTCCGTGTTTACATGTGACCGGCTGTGATTGGACACAGCCGATTACCTGGTAAAAGAGCTGTGGAGCCCACCCAGAACGGGAGCCTCATCGCTCCACCGTCATTTGACAGTGGGCGGGCAGCAAGCAGTTAAAGACAAATCTCTGATATCCACAACTGTTTGAATTTCTCCAGATTGTTTGTATTTTTGGAATATAGTTATTTGGATTTGGCTAGATTGTCCATTTTTGTGAATGCAAAAATGTGTCTTGCTTTCATCTGAATATCACCATATTGGCAGCTGGGATTAGATGAATTTGGGATGGGCCTTTTTTTTTGTTTTGTCTACTGTATCTTTAAAATAACTTCCATCTGCAATCCATTATATATAGCATTTTTCAAAGTGGGAAGTATATTTCATATGATTTACACAAGTAAGTCTTCCTATACATCATACAGACCAAAATGTGTACGTTCTTTATTGGTGAGTTGTTTCAGAAAAGCGTAATAGTTAAGAAAGTAATTTGCTTTTTCTCAATAGCTTTATTCTTTTGTGTTGTGGCTGGGACCTCAATTTCAATCAACGCTTCTTAGCTTAGACAGAGAACCGTAGGCCACCACCAGAACTGACAAGTGAAAAGAGATTAGGTACTTAACAGCTCAGTTGCTTGGTAGCTGGATCCCAGAGTAAATCTAAAAAGAATAGGAATGAAAAAAAGCTTTAGGGGGATAGCAAGCCTGGAAAAGGAAATCTCCTATTTGCAGCTGCTGATGGATATTTTGCTGCCAGCTCTGTTCAAAGAAAGCCTGGTTTCACCAAGACCAGTCTTCTTTTTTACTTTTATGTGTTCAGCATATTTTTATTTTTTTGTTCATTCCCCTTCCAATAATGTCCTTATCCTAAAGTATTTGCTTTCATTTTTCCTTTGTGTGATTAGGCTCTACCTTTATATTTGTGCTTGCCTGCCTTTTTTCTAGTCTTCTGAAAGGTAAAACATGCCTATAATATTTCTACATGTCTTTCATTTATTTTTACCACTTTGTAGCTCTTCAGTTAAAAATTCCCCAGCTTTATTTTCTTATTTATGACAATCGTAGCAACTATAATTTCGTCTAGGAGCAAAGCCAAAATTGTATTTCACTTGAGACAAGGTGGAAAAAAAAATATGAGGATGACTTATGAACAAGTGTTTTGTAAAAACATTTTTCTTGTCTTATGAGCATTCATCTACTTTCCATCAGCAAAACTTTTTTTTTTTTTTTTTTCCCACTGGCAATGCTTTATTACATTTCCTTTTACATATTTGTTTCCCGGAGCACACTATTAAAATATCATTGAGTCATTTGTTTTTATAGGGGTGTATATGTTATATTGAAACCTTCTGCTGTAGGTGCTTGGTCTTGCTCTGAAATTTACTGGCAACAATAATCTTAAAACATAAGGCAATAAAACAAAAAAAAAACAATAAAGGTATTTTATGATTTTAAGTAAAGCCTATCTATTTTCTAAGCTTTTTATGCATCTTGTCTTCATCTTTGTAGAAATATATATGTGTATACTTTTACAGTTGGCAACATTCCAATAGAATCCAGGATGCCTCACATATTATAAAAACTCAATTGGCATAAAGCGAAATTAGTTAGCTGGTACTTATAGGAGTCATTGTAAGCTTACCTAACCGGTGACTTCAAGGTTGTTTTTGATGTGATATGCAGTTGAAATGCTTTACATTTTACAGCAGCATGAAAAATACTTTTCTAAAACCTTGGGTAATTTAACTCATGTAATGCACTGTGCAGAAAAAAAAAAAAAACTTTAATTAAAGCCCCTACATAACTTATAGAGCATCTAGTAAAAAATTGTTTTTACGGGGAAAGTTTAGTTACCTTGGCCCAGATTCACAGAGCGATTACGCCTGCGCAACTGCTGTTGCGCGTGCGTAAGTCTAAATGTGCGCGTGCGTATAGTTGGACGCGATTCACAAAACAATATACGCCAGAAATCTACGTTTTTTGGTCCGGCGTAATTGAATTAGACATTCGCTTCCCTTCGTGCAAAACTGCGCTAGACACACCATTGATTTGCTAGTCAAATATGCTAATGAGGGAGTTACGGGGATCCACAAAAAAACGCAGTTGCTGCGCAGGCTACGCGATGTGCGCAACAGCAAAATGTTCTGTCTAAAGTTAGAGGACCTAAAAGCTGGTCTAAATTTTGAAAAAAAGTCTAATTGTCAGATAAAGCAACACTGTTAGTGAGGAGTTCAGCAGTCACACGTGTTGCCCAACAATCTGTATGCCAACATGCCAGGGGCATCGTCGCGCATAGCTATACTACTGACTTTAGATGAACAAAGAAGGAGGAGGGCACGGAGGATGGCACTAAGGAGGGCACGGGAGATGTTTTTTTTAATTTTTTTATTTGCTTATATAAAATTTACAATTTAAATTAATCTAATACAATATTCTTATCTGATACAAGCCCCTCACTCTTCACTTGATATATCACACACGCATAGACATCTATGGCATGAGTGATTCTGAGGTGTCTCGCATCTTCAGATTCACCCCTCATGCCATCATGGAATTACCACAACCCTGCAGGAGGACATCACCAGCCCAACACATGGCACCACCCATGACACCCATGACAGCTACATATACAATCAGAGCCCCATCCCCACAGATTTCCAACAGAACATGTATGGGGACAGCTGGCTGGTTGGTGAGTGACATGGGTGGCAGGCATGACTATCCCCTCCCGTGATGCACACCTCACAAGTGGCACATGCATGACTAACATCCTCCTGTCTTTTCCCTTCAAGGTGACTCTGCATATGCACTGGTACCCCATCTCATGACCCCATCTCATGCCAGCTCACATTATGCATCTTTGCACGTTAAACACACACATTAATCATGGCACAATGAGAATGCATGCATGCACACCACTGTGGTCCCTAGCACACACACCCCACATCCTCATCACATTGGATTGGCACCAGTCCACCATGCAGGACTTGTGAGCTGCAACGCCATGCCACGGCTCCAATTATGTCACTGTACATTCATACACCATTCACACAGACCTGGCGATCACTTCTCCACCACAAATGAGGGTGACACCCCTTTTCCCGCAGGAATATCACCCCCACATTCCAAAATCATACACAAACAGAACCAAAAAAATTAAATAAATGACGAGCAAAAATAAAAAATGCCCAGCAAAAATATAATTTAAACAAAATAACAACAAAGACATAAAAGACAAAAATCACTCTGCAAAACAGTCCCCAAATATCTCAAAGACACGTCACAAACAAACAAAAGCACCTTGCTGTATAGGGAGGGATACAAAGGGATGTACTTTTGCAAAGGAAGTGCATTTGTGTCTGTCTATTTATGCTGTCTGCGTAGTTCATAAAGTTGCCCTAGTCCATTTCCAATTTCACTGATTGCGCCGCTCCCGAGTTGTGAGCATGCGCACAACGGAGCTGACATGGTTTCCTTCACGCGCGCATGCGCGAGTCGGCCGGCCCTTCATTTGCATGGGGTCACGGCTCATTTCAATGTAACACGCCCACGTCCTTCCCAATTTGTATTACTCCTCCTTACGCCTCAGGAAAAAACCTTACGTTTGCGCAAGCTCTTGCGTAAAAGCTACGTGAATCGCCGGATTACGCGGCTAGATTGCGCAAGTCTAACGGAAAAGTGGTGCGCTACGCCGGAATGATAATGCGCCGATCTACGTGAATCTGCCCCCTTGTTTTTAAAGATTTGCATTTCTCCCTAATTTAACCTTTTACTAACTGATTTATAAGCCTATCGCAAAATATGTGCCCAGACTATGCACTCTATAATGTTTATATATTTAGAAAAGGCAGTAAATGATTTAAACAAGTGCTCACTGACTTTTGTATCTATAGACATTGCGGAGAAATTCATAACATATCCAGCGAAAGTGTGAAGGATGAGGGCTCAACAATTTCAGAAATGGTATTAATCTTGATAAGCAGTGAAGGTACAGACAATACATTTTGGCTGCTCACAAATCTACTTATATCACAGCTAAGAAACATACAAATCCATCAACAAAAACATTTATAAGTAGCCAGAAGCAAAATCTATTACATTAATGAACAACATAATAACATGATCAGGTGTGCACGAGCAATCTGTGAAGGAATATACTGTACTGTACACACATACAGTATAAACTACTGTGCAAGTGTTTAAGGTAGGTCTGAAAATATGTTGTAAATAAAAAAAAAGGTTTCAGAAATAGAAGTGTTAACAGTTTATTTTTATTAATTAAAAAGATGGAAAGTAAACGAACAAAAAAGAAATCTAAATCAAATCAAATCAATATTTGGTGTGACCACTCTTTGGCTTCAAAACAGCATCAATTCTTCTAAGTACACTTACACACAGTTTTTGAAGGAACTCGGCAGGTAGGTTGTTCCAAACAACTTGGAGAGCTACAGTAGCCACAGATCTTTTGTGGATGTAAGCTGCCTCAAATCCTCTGTCTCTTCATGTAATCCCTGGCATACTCAAGGATGTTTAGATCAGGGCTCTGTGGAGGCAAAACCATCACTTCCAGGACTCCTTGTTCTTCGTTACATTGAAGATAGTTCTTAACCACTTAAGCTCCAGAAGATTTTACCCCTTTATGACCAGGCCATTTTTTGCTATTCAGGAATGTGCTACTTTAACTGACAATTGCACAGTAATGCAATTCTGTACCCAAACTTCACACAAATAGAGCTTTCTTTTGGTAGTATTTGATCATCACTGTTTTTTGTTTTTTATTTTTATTTATTATTATTATTATTATTATATACACCCGAAAAAGACCAAAAATTTTAATAAAACGCTACCAATATTTTTTGCTTTCTACTATAAAACGTAACCAATAAAAATAGAAAATCTAATTTCTCCATAAATTAAGGCCAACGATGTATTCTGCTACATGTCTTTGGTAAAAAAAAAAAAAGAAGAAAAATCTCAATCTGATTATGTCAGATTTTTGATGCTGACATCGGTACAATATTTTGCATGGAAATTTGGCATTTTATATTGTAGGCCTGTTCATTTTTTGGGTTGTAAATTTTTTTTTTTTTAAATGTAATTTAAAATGATCATGTGTGGGCTTCAGAGCATTTTTCAGGTTCTGAAAAACGACAAAAAAAATCGAACATGCTCTATTCTTTAACAACGTTTTAAACAATGTAGTTTTCGGGTTGTAAAAAATTATTGTGTGCAGGTTTTAACGATGTAAAAAATCCGTGCATGCTCAGAAGCAAGTTATGAGATGGGAGAGCTTGTTCTAAGAAAAACTACCGTTCGTAATGGAGTAAGCACATTCATCACGCAGTAACAGACAGAAAAGCGCAAATCATCTTTTACTAACGCGAAATCAGCTAAAGCAGCCCCAAGGGTGGCGTCATCCGCATGGTACTTCCCCTTTATTTTGCCATCATTACTGTGCTTTGCTAGAGCTTTTTCTATTCATGATCGTGTGTGGGCAACGTCGTTTTAATGATGAAGTTGGAAAAAACGTTTTTTCTAAGGGCTGAAAAACATTGCTTTTTTACAAGCTAAAAAATGATCGTGTGTATGCGGCATTAGAAATAACTCACTTTTATCCAGTAGACATCCCGGGTATAATAAAGTTTGAAACACAAAATCATAAATTATAACATAATAAATAACTATAAATAATTATAACAAATAATAATATAATAATAATAAAAATTATTCAATAATGTAATCAAATCAAAAACACTGAAATTTGCTCAGTTGCAGAATTGTCGCTGTCATCACTTTCAGTGTTTGATGATAAATTTTCCCACAAATCACTATGGCTCAATTCTACAGTGATTCTAATTTATTATCACTGTTTTCTAGCTGATCTAAAACCACTTTTGAGGTAAAGGGACACTTTTTGGTTGCTATGAACAATCTCCAGTTTCCAGGCAGAAAGAAAAGTATTTAGTATTTAGTCCAGTGCCCTGCATGCAGGGCACTGGACACACCACTAGGGACAAAGGGGATGTGAAATAATTGTATACAGTACTGTAATCTGTAAGATGTGTTTTTATTCTTTTGAATTTGGCTCCAAACTCTGCAATGCTCACAGGTAACAGAGTTTGGCACTCGGGCAGTGTGTGAATCGAGCAGAAGACACAGGTCGCACACACAGCGGGGAGACATTGCAGGATCCAGGGGACAAGATAAGTAACTTTCCCTGGATCCTGCAATGCGATCCTGTGTGTCACTCGGGGTTATCGCTTTTGGTACTGAAATTTCACCCTGAGCCCGACTCTGGATTACCACCAGGGAGGTTAATTGGTTTGCATGAAGGTAATAGTGCCTATAATTGGACACATACAGGAAGTTTTATTTATTTTTTAATACTAGTAATGACAGTGATCAGTGACTTGATTTTGCGATGGGAAATCTCACACTAACTGACACTTTGTGGGAACTGACTAACTGACACTGACATCACCAGTCACACTAATGCATTGATCAGTACTGATAATATATATTGTCACTGTACTAATGACAATGGCTGAGAAGGGGGATACCATTTAGTGGCAATCAAGGGATTAACTGTGTGCCTAACTACATTCTTTGTGTGTACCACATGCTGTTTTTACTAAGCAATGTGATGGTTTTTACTCCCTGCTTTGCAGGAAGAGGTACGCACCATCCCTTCTATACATACTGCCAACACAACCACTAGCTACTTTGCTTAGGTCTACTCCTAGAATACAGGGTTTGCAAAATGGGGACCTAGTAGAAAAGGTGGGACTCTATGCCAATGATATGGTTCTCTACCTCGCTGACTCCGGTCCTTTTTTTCTGGGAAATTCTCAAGTCTAAAAATGAACTGTGACAAGTCACAAATTCTTCCCATAGGTAGACCTGCCAAAGTTATCTCTATCAAGTATTTGGGTATACAGGTGTCTAGGCCCCCAGCAAATTATACAGCTCTTAATCTAGAGCCCCTATTTTCTCTCCTAAAGTTCAACGCTAAAATATGGGCCATTAAGATTCATGGGCAAGAATTGTTTTGTAAAGATGATTCTGTTCCCCAAAATGGTCTATGTACGCTGGCCTTCCTCTGGTTTATATCCCATTTCAGTACTTTAAGACTTTAGATAAAATCTTACTATGCTTTGTCTGGGGAAATGGCAGACATAAGCTGCCTTGGAATTTACTCAAAATCCACCATGCTTAGGGGGCACTGCATCACCTGATTTTAGTTTATATTATTTGGTGGCTCAGCTGTATCACTTTTATCATATAGAGGTTAATAGTATCTTGCCCTGGTTGATAGCCGTTAATTCATGCTCATTCTTCCCCATTTTGTGATGTACTTAGTAGTGTTGAGCGGAATACGCCATATTCGATCTCGCGATATTTCGCAAATATATAGAAGAATATTCATGAAATATTCGTTAATATCAAATATTCGTGATATTTTATCAAAAAATTTTTTGTGAAATTTCGCTAATGCGAATGTGAAATTGATTGCAAAATTCTCGTTCGCGCATGCGCGCGAACAACACGCGAAAACGGAGATCATTTCCTGGATTACTAAACTAATATGCACTAAACACTAACTTTACTTACACAAACCTATATGACTAAACTAAAGCTAATTTTTTTTTTTTTTTTTTTTTTACACTGACTGACAAGGACAAAGACGAGGACTACAAATAATAAACTAATATGCACTAAACACTAACTCTACTTACACAAACTTATATGACTAAACTAAAGCTATTTTTTTTTTTATACACAAAACACAGAGACTAAACACACACTAAACTAAGCTACCTTAAAGAAATGTACACTTACACTAACTACACAGAAATCTATCTAACACTAAGCTACACTAACCTGGACAAAACAACACAAATCTGAGCTTTTAGAAAAGCTGTTGGGTCTTTTGCTTTTAAAAAAGCATTTGGTTTTAGAAGCAGGAAACTCAGAACTGAAAGCACTATAGGAAACACAATGCTAAGCTCTAAGATCGCAATACACAGGAAAAACGCACAGAAACACTCCACTCTCTCTAGCCACCTTGTGAATCTGCACTGAAATACTGCTGGGAGTGATCTTATATAATGGTCGTGCAGGCAGGTTCCTATTGGTTGCTATGGAGGTTGCTAACCTCTGACAACTGTGGTAGGAGAACTCTGATTGGCTCTGATGCAAAAGAAGGGCAGAGAAAGTATTCGCAAATATTCGTAATACGAATATTCGCATTGCGAATATTCGGCAACATAAAAGGATCGCCTCAGCTACTCGGCCCAGGGTCTCTAATCATACCAGCAATGCTTTTAGACATCGATGGAGATCACTAGGATGTGATCTGTTTTAAAAAAAAAATTGAAAAAATAGGAATATTCGCAATAGCGAATATTCACCGCGATATTCGAGTTATTCGCAAATACTCGAATATGCAATATTCGTAACGAATATTCGCAATGCGAATATTCTTGAGCAACACTAGTACTTAGAGGGCTTGGTGGCTCCTTAACAAAGAGCTCCAGAACACAAGCATTTCACTTAGTCAGTGTGGCACAGCACACCAAAGATAAAATAAAAAAAAACAGAAAACTTGTAAATGTGACAATATACCCAGATCCTTCCTGTAGCAGTCATTTCACATTTTCCCAGGACATGTCACCGCCCCCAAGCCATGGTCTCGTACAGCATACACTAGCCCTTAGGCAATTTATTAAAACCTAGAAATGCACCCTCTTAAAATAGGCGATCATACACCAGATCTAACAGGGCCAGACCCGGAACATTCAGTCAAGGGGCCCACAATTTTTCAAATTTAGAGCTGGACCCTCTATTGCCTTGTTTCCACTGCACGGATTGGTTCAGGTCAGTAATTTTGGAGCGGTTCGGTTGGGACCGGTCTATTCGCGTGAGCGTTTCCACTGCAAATCGGAGCGTGAGGGACCATTCAGGGTTTAGAAAAAATTCCTAGCGCATCCACCAATCAGTGACATGTATTTGTAGGTCCGCCCTAACCGAACCGTTCCACTCTCTCTGGTCCCTCATCTGAAGCAGGACCCTTTCTGGTGCGGTACGGTTCGGTTTTACGGCACGCTTTCATAATGGAAACACCCAAAATAGCGTACCGTACCGAACTGTACCGAATCGATCCGCTCAGTGGAAACGAGGCATATGTTGATATACAACTTTTTCCAACCTTAGTGTAACTCCCATCTGTTTGATCCATTCCTGCACCGTGGGTGGTTCAGTGTCTTTCCAGTGCCTCAATATCATCATCTGAAATAGGGCTCTACCAATGGCCTGCCTAGACATATCCTCTATGGGCAGGCTGTCGTTTATCCCCAGCAAACAGATTTTGAGGTCCAGAGGTATCTGAACCTGAAAAGCCCCATTAAGAGCCTCAATGACCTTTGTCCAGTATAGGTGTAGTTTCGGGCACCGCCACAGCAGGTGAATAAGATCACCGTGATCTCTACAGCACCTAGCACAAGTTGGACCAACCCCCAGCCCCATTCGTGCTAGTCTAGCCGGCGTGTAATGCACCCTTAGAGGGATATTGAGCTGAGAGTCTGTGTGACACGTTCAGGGAGCACATGGGGACCGCCTGCAGGGCTTCCTTCCACTGCCCATCCTCAAAAGCTCCCACATCTTGTTCCCACCGGGACACTGCCCTCAAAGGGGAACCCGGTATGAAGAGATTCAGGAGCGTGGCATAACAACATGATATAAATCCCTTATATGTGTTTATCTCAAATAGGTAATTGAAGACCGATGCCGAGTCCAAGGACCAGACATCTGCATCCACCACATGTTTAAGTTGTAGGTAGTAAAAATACATAGAAGCCGGCAATCGGAAGTATGCACTGAGCTCCTGGAAGGATCTAAGTCTGCCCGCCCTAATCACATGAGTCATAAGGGAGACACCATATTGTTTCCACTTTAGGCCATAAGGTAATTTAGCTAGTTCCCGGTAGTATTGATTATCCCAGATAGGACTGTATTTAGTAAACCCTGTCACCCCCTGAAGCGTCCTGACCTTATTCCAAATCTTCTGCATGAGAGCATATGTGGGGAAAAGTTTACTGGACTTAGTGTATCGTAGGGCCTCCAATCCCTCCAACACCCCCCCCCCCCCCCCCCGTGGTGAAGCTGAGTAGCCGGACAGAGAAGTCCTGCAGATTCAGCTCCCGGTCTTGTCCAGGGCCTACAACTCTTGCAATATGTTGCATTTGGAAAGCCAGGTAGTACAGCATTCGGCAATGCCAACCCACCAGCGTCCTTCACCTGTTGTAGTTCTTCAAGCTTCACTCTAGGGGGCTTTGCGAGCCATATGAGCAAGCGAAAAATCAAATTAATAATTTTAAACTTTTTAAGGGGAATGACCATCGGGGAGTTATGAAGTACATACAGCAACTGTGGCATGAGGATCATCTTTATCAAGTTTACTCTACACACCAGGGACAGCCTCAGTCTACTCCACACCTTGACCCAATCGCGGCAGCAATTAATCAGGGGGGTGAGGTTGAGATTAACGTAATCCAACAAACATGCAGTAACCTGGATACCATGATACCAAAATGACTTGGAGACAGGGATGTCCTGCATAGTCACTGGGGACAAGGAAGGGTCACGGTCAAGTAATAGGAGGGAGGACTTGGTCCAATTAATAACTAAGCCAGAGTATTCTCCAAATTGCTGGACAAAATTCATGGCCTCTGACAGTGAAGCACAAGTATCACCGAGGAGCAGCATGGTGTCGTCGGTATATAACATGATCTTCTCGTGAAGATCTCCATACTGAAATCCCTGTACCAAGGGATTGGTTCTGATTATGACAGCCAAGGGCTCATTGGCTAGGGCAAACCGGAGGGGGGACAGGGGGCAGCCCTGTCGTGTACCCCTATGTAGGTTAAAAGTTTGTGAAATCCCCCCCCTCCCATATAGCTGATACCGGGGACGAGTACAAAAGCTGCACCCATGCAATAAATCCGCTCCCGTACCCAAATCTCTGCATCACCGCCCAAAGAAACTCCCACTTGATGCTATCAAATGCCTTATGGGCATCCAAAGATAGCAATGATCTGTCTCCCACATTGTCCGCCCGGGACTGAATATTTAGAAAAAGTCTCTGCAGATTTATCGCAGTCGACTTTTGGGGCATGAACCCGGATTGGTCAGAGTGAATTATGGTGGAAATGGCACTATTCAATCTTACGGCTAGGACTTTGGCAAGGATATTAAAGTAATTTTGTAGTAGTGAAATTGGTCTGTATGAACCTGGGTCAAGAGAGTCCTTATCTGGTTTTAGGATTAAAACTATAATGGCTCTGGTCATAAATTGTGGTAGGGTGCCCGCCTCTTTTGCATCATTAAACTCCCTCAGAAGGTGCAGACGTATTGCTTCCCCATACTGCTTGTATACCTCCACTGGGAGTCCATCACCCCCGGAGGCCTTTGAGTTAGAAAACTAACCAGTCACCGCCTGCAACTCTTCGAGGGTCAGGGGGGCATCAAGCATCTCCCTATTGGAGGCTGACAGGACTGGTAGTTGAATCGGGTCCAAGTATTCAGCCAGAGACTCAAGCGAATATGTTTGGTTGGATTCATAGAGTGAGGAGTAAATACTCACAAGCTCAGACAGAATTTGGTCTGGGGAGCTAATCACCCCACCAGCGCAAGTGCGCAGTGCCCCAATGGAAGGGGACATCTGTTGGGAGTGGGCAATAGTTGACAGAATGTGACCAGTGTGCTCTCCCTCCTCATAAAATGCCGCCTTCTGAAAAAACGCTTCCTCTCCGCCCCTGAGGTCGTGACTCGATACAGTGCATCTTGCGCGAGAACCACGCCTCCCTGTTAGTCTCGTTCGGGTCTGCAATGAAAGTGTCCTCTAACTTCCCGGCCATCAATTCCATTTCCTCCCCCTGAGCATGTGTCTGCCTTTTAATGGCTTGGATCTCTGTGATAAATAGGCCTCACATGACAGCCTTAAAGGCCTCCCAAGTCACAGCTATGTTTTCGGAGGCAGCATGAAATGCAGGATTCTATATGCTCATAGGAAGAGAAGAGATTCAACCAAATAGCGGAGCCTTGGCCACCGCAGAAGGGGGACGTACCCCCAAGGAGGCAACCAGCGGAGAGTGATCCGACACAGTTCTCGGAGCATAGGCCACCTCCGAGACTTATCGCTCAGCCACATGCGAGCAAAAACATAAATTGATCCTAGATAGAGGATTAACTCTTGGAGAAGCAGGAGATTTGCTTCACACCTGGGTTCCTAGCTCTCCATGGGTCCCTCCACCCCACCGCTTCCATAAATTTCCTCAGGGCAGTGCGGCACACCCCCTCCCCCTGTCGGGTGCAACAAAGGGTCTGTGTAACAGTTGAAGTCCTCAAAGGCGTACAATGGCACCTCCGGCAACCACACCTAGAACTCCACCAAAGCCCTTAGTACCTGGTTATTATAAGGGGGGGGGGGTACATACACAAAAGCAAGAATACATTTGAAAGCAAACAGCCTAAACAAAAGAAATACATATCTTCCATCAGCATCAATCTCAGAACTAAGCTCCTCGTAATCAATGGAGCTATGGATCAGACAACTCACACCCCTGGAATATGAAGTGTGAGTGGAGTGATACCCCCTGTTCACCCACCTATAGTTCAAACAGGACTCAGAGTCAGCAGTGAGATGGGTCTCTTGTAGGGCACAAATGGCCGGCAAACGTTTCCTCATCAGGGATGATACCATAGTGCGTTTAAGAGGGTCTTGCAGCCCCCTAACATTCCACGACAATATCGTAACTGATGCCATCAGGGGGGTCAAACTCAGATCCAACATGGAAAAAAACACCACCCTTATAGCCGCCCTCCTCCCTCCATGTGGTAAAGGATACATGGACAAACTTGGATGTGGATAGGTATAGTTCGGTCAACTGGGTAGTAAAGATAACTGAGCTCCCACACATCAGGTAAGAAGAAGTGTCCACTCTGGAACAAACTGTCGTATAGTAGCAACTAGGACCGCACAACAGTGCGTCGAATAAACATGCAGATCTCATCCGTTGTAGGCTAACTGCCTGTTTAGTGGATAAAAATTGTGTAGCGCTAAGTATAGACATATATAAAATAAAATAAGTCCATATATTATATAAAGTATCAGTTTATTTTATGAATGAAATCAATAAACACCAGATAGGAAGAAAGTGTCCACACCAAAAAACACTGTAAAAAGTGTCCAATGATAATCAACAAAAAGAAAGTGCTCTATGTAGGCAAATAGTGTCCTTAGATGGTATATTGCTTGGTGACAATAGAAGAGAAAACCTTCACCCGCTGAAAGAATGGAGGCTTACCGAATTGCATGGACTCTACAAGCAGTATAGACTTGAGAGTCATATAAGCTTTGGAACATCCAACACTGGTCAGGATCTCATCAAGGTACAGGAAACAAAGATATACATCTACGCCGTGATATGGAAGTAAACTTTTGCTGTTCAAGGCTTGACACTCCGTGGATGTATATGAGGAAACGTTTTGGAGGAAAAGAAGGAGCAATATAGTGTAATAACGTCAAGGTAAATAAAAAATTTAATAAGTATTGCACTTACATAAATTCAGGATAAAAAAGTGCTTGTAGTCATAGTGTGGCGACGGTAGGGTCTTCCCTGACGCGTTTCGTGTCTAAAACACGTTATCAAACTGCCTGTTTAGGCTGGGCCCCCGTCTGCATATAAACCTTTTGTCATTCCAAACTCTGGGGAGCCAACGGGTATTCCAAAACACGCCGGGGACAACTGGTCCCTCGAGCCATCAACAGAGCCATCTGATGTGGCACCATAGTCACCCGTCAACTTCATTAGAAGCATTGGCAGCGAAGGTTTCATTTCCGAACTCACATTTTGTATAGACAATCATTGTATGTTTCCGGCAGCTTCCTCAGCCGACGAAGAAGTATTAAGGGACGGTTAGGCCCAATGACTTCCGCTAGCAGGGGGAGTGGTTTGAGCATGGCGGCGTGAGAGTCAGGGAGATCCTAGCCTAAAGCGTCCCATTGTGCACCCGAACCAGGAGACCGGATAGCGTACCGAACATAGTTACCTATCCTTCGTATAGACTGGAGCCGTAGCATAGCAGGCAGCAGGCAGCACCCCCGCAGATCAAGACGGTGAAGGGAGACTGTGGAGCGAGGTAGAGAGACCGTACAGACCTTGCAGGTGCAGGGATTGTCGGCGTGCAGCGCGTCTGTCCCTCCGCAGCTGAGGGATTTGAACTTCACGGAGCAGCACATCGGATCAACATACCGTCATCCCCGCAGATAGCGGTCCCGACGGTAAGCCCTATCATACAGGGTTGTGTTCTAGGACACCGGGTGGTCCATGTCGAGGCGGGGGAGGAACACAAGAGTGCCGCCCACCCCAACCCACTCATACATTACTCGATACCTAACGGTAAAGAGGGATTTGAAACAGGTGTTGGAGAGTAATATCGATATGGCTTTAACACAGAAGCCGTTCCCAGAGGCTACATTGTTGGAATCAGCCTTAAAGATGCCAGTGCTAACAAGCCCAACACAACAGAGAGGGTCCAAAGTGTTGATTGGGGCGGTTGCGAAGACCCCTCTGAGGTACTCAGAAGGGGATGAAGAAATGCTGGAATCATATCCAGAGGAGGCGCAACAAGGAATACAGCATGGACTAAGTGCTACCCTACCGCAGATTGGAGCAGACCCAAGGAGGGGTGAGTTGGAAAAAAAATCACTGTCAGTTAATAGTGATAAAGAGGTCACCCGGGTATGTCTTCATAACACACAGTCTATACAGGCTACAGGGATAGAGCAGGACATTACCCAATTGAAACAGCTTATTCAGGCTCTCCCCACTAAGGATGATATACATCAATTATTATCTAGCATAACAGGATCATTCAAAGAGGAGATGATGGAAGTACATAACAAAATAGAGACGGTCGATCTTAAAGTGAATAACTTGGAGCAAAAATTTAATAGAACAGATAACCGTCTAGATATGCTAGAAGAGAAGATGGCTATGCAGCAGCAACAAATGATTGCATTACAGCTGCAGGCTGAGGAATCTGAAAATAGAAGTAGGAGGAATAATATTCGGATAAAGGGTATACCCGAGGAGATGGAAGGAGTAGCTTTAAGAGAGACTGTTACTGCGATTTTGAATCAACTTTTAAAATGCCCCTCAAATACCCCGATCGAGCTTGATCGAGTACATAAGGTACCCACGATCCGTAACCCAACATATACTAAGCCTAGAGACGTTCTGTGCAGAATACATTTTTTTAGGGTAAAGGAGGACATATTAAGGGCGGCGTGGCAGGAGGGTACAGTGAAGTATATGGAGAACGAAATACAGATATACCCAGATTTATGTAAACATACTAAAATGAGGAGGCGTATCTTAAAGCCACTGTTGGACTATCTATTATCTAAGGGAGCCACATACAGATGGGGATACCCATTGGCTGTGCTCATAAAAAAGGGGGGTCAAAGCTTCAATCTGAAGAACCCTGGCCAACTGCCAGAACTGTTTAGACGATTGGAATTGGAGCCCATTGAGATCCCTAACTGGACAGAGTTGCCGGTAGCAGGGGAATACCCAGCTTAGTAACACAATAAGCCCGGACAAGCCCGGGCAAGGTTAATCAGAACGAACTAATTAATTTGTCAGAAGAACGAACTAAGGATGGAAACCTCTTCTTTTTTTTTCTTTTTTTTTTTTTATATATATATATCTGGAGAGATCTCAGGAGAAATGACTGTTCATTTTATTTTATTTTTTATTTTACTTTTTATTTTTTTAATTTTTTTTTTTTTTTTTTTTTTTTTTTTTGGGGGGGGGGGGTAGGGAGGACGGGGGACAAGGCATGAGGTTCTGATGAGGTTTTGTTGAGTAATGAAGCAATTGTTCAAGGTATGGAGTTAAGGGGAGATAAGGGAAGAAAAGGGTCCTCTCTACCTTTCCTGTTTTATATATTTATTTATTTTTCCTGGGGGGGGTGAAACAGTATAGGAGAGCGGGCGAAGGGACACAATATGAGAGAGGGAGAATCGAATGGAAGTTGGTCTAACAATGTAGGTGACTATAGGGGGTAGAATTCTTTTTTCTTTTTTTCTCTATATATCACTTTCATTTTTTTTTTTTTTTTTTTTTTAGGGTTATGGGGGGTCACTTAATGTATCTTAGGGGGGAGGAGGAGGGGGGGTTCACAATATATCACAAATGTCGCACTATGCAAAACATTGTATATTCACATTGCTGGCATTTTCGGTATAGGATTATCCTATAGCGATCTAATATAGGCCCAGGAGGGAAGAATTCACTTTTTTTTTTTTTTTTTTTCTCTTTTTCTTTAAGGGCACGGGTCAATGGAACACTGTTAAGGGAAGGGTAGAAGAGTGAGGGAGACTCTGAGTGAGAAGATATCACTGATCATAAACCACACGTTAATAAAGGTCACAGGGGCTAGGAACACCCCCTTGATTGGGAGGAATAAAAGGAATTAGACCCAAGAGAGGGAACAATTAGAGAATAACTAGAGACTGTAGAGGCTTCACTGAGTTATACAGGGATGTAGAGACCCTCATGAGGGAAAGTGTTATTTTTTTTTTTATTTTTTTATTTTATTTTTTTTGAGTTAAGAATAAAGTGTTTAAGCCATAGGAAGATATATGTGCGGGTATATGTGCGGTTATATGTGCGGTTAGGTTGAGCGTAAATATATGGGGACATGGTGGTTCATATGCACGTACATATTTGTATCTGAATAGCGTATATATATATATATATATATATATATGTTCTCCATCCTTAAATGTATGGTAGCCATTGGTATATGATATGATAATAACAAATGTTGATAATTTGATAATAATGTTATGGCATTAGGGTATAACATTATGGTTTGATGTTTTGATGATGTAAAGTGTATTGTAGCATTCTATGGTGGGGGTAGGATCAGGATAAGAATCGAAATAAGCGATAAAGGAGAGGGGGAGGAGTAATAAGAGCAGAGAATAAGAGGGTAAGATAGGTAGGTAAAAAGTCGGGTGCACATGGGTAAATAATAGGGGCTCGGGTCGTCGCTGTGGGTATCCACTCTTCCCTATTTTTAACGTCTCTCCTCCAAGTGGAGGGAAGTCGGAGACGTTTAAACCATTCTTCTTCTTTTTTTTTTTTTTTGGCAAATTGCAGGCAGACTTGTCGGGACATAGAGTCTGCAAAAGCCCAGAGATTACGGAACTTGGAGTGGCGTTGAACTGCGGATCCCGAGAACCGTACTCTGTTTTTTTTTTTTTTTTTTTTTGAGGGGGGGAAGGCAGGTATAATCCTGCCGTTTGATAGTGCTCTCTATCTGAGAAGTAGGGAGGATAAGATGACAAGATTACATTTTACCTCATACAATGTCAAGGGGCTAAATAGCCCGGAAAAACGCACAAGATTACTAGCTGAATTAAGTAGATTAAAATCTCAGATTATTTTCCTACAAGAGACGCATTTTAGAAATGATAAAATTCCAAGATTGGGGAACCGCAGATTCTCTAATGTGTATCATAGTGCATCGCAGACTGCAAAAGCAAATGGTGTAACAATTATGGTATCAAGTCAAGTACAATGGAAAGAACATAAGACAGTTAGAGATGAGACGGGTCGCCTCCTTATTGTAGTCGGCTCTCTATGTGAACAAAAGGTGACACTGGTAAATATATACCTACCAAATGAGGATCAAGTTAGAGCCCTGGAAACTTATCTGAACCTGGTTCATCAAAATAGAGAGGGGATTATAATAATGGGAGGCGATCTAAATATCGCATTGGATCCTACTATGGATGTCTCAAAGGGAGTGTCACATTTGTCCCACTCCAAACTCCGCAGAGCTAAAAGATTATTACAAGATTTGCAATTAGTGGACACGTGGAGAACTTTAAATGCTCATAATAGAGATTATACGTTTTTCTCAGCGAAACATAAGACATATACTAGAATTGATTATATCTTCATATCGCAAAATGTACTACAGTTTATGAGAGAGGCATTTATCGACTCTTTCACACTATCGGACCACGCTCCAACTAGTTGCACAATGGAATTAGGAGAGATAAGCTCAAGAGAATGGAATTGGAGGATAAATGAGACACTCCTGACGGAACCAGAATACGAACATAAAATAGCACAAGAAATAGAGGCGTTTTTTAGAGCTAATAACTCAGAGGAAATATCTCCACTATGTTGCTGGGAAACACACAAATGCTATATCAGAGGTATTCTTATATCGTTAGGGGCTTTTAGGAAACGAGTACAGGGGGCCAAACTAGACTCACTATTAGAGGAAATCAAGGTATTAGAAATCGCACATAAAAAAGCCCAAACGCAATTGCTAGAAGAAAAACTTATGAGTTTACGGGAAGAATTAAATAACTTACTGATAGATAGGGCCAAAGCGAAATTAACTCGATGTAGGCGCACATACTATGAGTTTGGAAACAAACCCAGTAGAATGCTGGCAAACGCCCTAAGAGAAAAAAGGTCGAGGAACCATATCGATCAGATAAAAACGCAGGGAGATACCTTAGTCAAATCTACTCAAGAAATTGCCAACACATTTAGAGAATACTATTCGAAACTCTATAGGATAGAGGGCCAACAGGCTACTGCAAGGACGACATCTAAAGAACAACAGGCAAAAGAATATGTTCTGGCCTCAGGCCTACCCGGGTTACCAGAAGTAGAAGCGACGAGTATTGAGGATCCAATTAGTATAGAGGAATTTTCAGAGGCTCTGAAAGCACTGAAATCAGGAAAGGCACCGGGGCCTGATGGGTACACATTGCTCTACTATAAAATCTTTGCTGAGTCATTGGCGCCAAAATTCCTTGCGGCTTTTAATTCTATTCGGGAAGGTCAGGAGATGCGAGAAGAGACACTGAAGGCCTATATTACACTAATCCCTAAAGAGGGAAAAGATTTAACGCAATGTGCTAGTTACCGGCCAATATCGCTATTAAACGTAGATCTGAAGATTTTCACGAAAATTTTAGCTAACAGATTATTGGGATACGTCCCGGCGATTGTACACCCAGATCAGGTGGGATTTACTCCTGGGAGAGAAGGGAGGGAGAATACCCAAAGGGTTCTTAGTGCTATACATTTAGCCCACATACAACAGAAACCGTTAGCGATTATTTCCGCGGATGCGGAAAAAGCATTTGATCGGGTGGATTGGACATTTCTGAAGGTGGTATTACAGCATATAGGGCTGAAAAAAGGGATGATGAACTGGATCACAAGCCTATACTCTTGCCCAAAAGCGAGTGTTAAGGTGAATGATCGGATGTCTAAAACATTTGCAATTGGTAACGGAACAAGGCAGGGATGCCCACTTTCACCGATCATATTTATCCTAACTGTAGAACCTTTTTTGAGGACAATTAGGGACAATGCAGATGTCAAAGGCATTATAACAAAAGATAGAGAACACAAAGTCGCCGCATATGCGGATGATTTGCTGTTCTTTATAAGGTCACCAGTGATATCTATACCAGTACTGTTACAGGAGTTACGAAAATATGGAGAGGTATCCAACTTCAAGGTAAACTACAGTAAATCTGAGGCAATGGGAGTAGAAATGAATGGGAAAATGAAACAACAATTGTCTGATAATTTCGGGTTTAGATGGACGGATTCACATATCTGTTATTTAGGGACCAAAATGCCAAATAAACTGAATCAAGTTTTCGAACTGAATTACGCTCCATTGATCCGACAGATAAAACAGGATTTTCTGAGGTGGGATAAGGAAGCATTCACGTGGTTTGGGAGGATAAATATCATTAAAATGAATGTAATGCCCAGACTTTTATACCTCTTCCAGACCCTGCCCATTAGATTACCTACCGGATTTTTAAGAGATCTCAGATCGAGGTTTGCGAAATTCATTTGGGCAGGGAAATCTCCGAGGGTACGTAGAGCGGTGTTGTCATTACCAAAAGAAAGAGGAGGGGTCGGTCTTCCAGACCCGGTAAACTATTATGTGGCATCACATCTGACACGTGTTTTGGATTGGTGCTCAATACAGAAGGAGAAACCATGGATACAATTAGAACAATCTATAACTACTATACCCCTGGAAGGAATAATATGGATTGCAGAAGATGTGATCCCCCAGGAGGTGAAAAGACATCCCACTGTGGGGGCCACAATCCAAATCATTAAAAAATCATTTAAGAAAACCAGAATGTCAATGTGTCCGAGCCCCATGCTACCAGTATTGGGGACTCCAAGTTTTGAACCAGGGTTAGTAGACCAACGTTTTAAGGAACTAAGGCAGCAAGGAAGGAGTAGGATTGTTCATTTCATGAGAAATAACTATGTAATGGATAGAGGGGAGATCGAAAGGGAATTTGAAGTCCTAGATCCCTTCAGGCAAATACAACTCAATGCGTTCCTAAGGACACTTACACAATTTAAATCAGGAATTCGGTCACTTTCTAGATTTGAACAGATCTGCCTAAAAGGGGAGCCAGTTAGACATGCACTATCAGCAATGTATGTTCTGTTGGTAGAACTGGAAGCCCCTCAAGAGTTGGCCTTTGTACAAGCCTGGGAGAGGGACCTAGGAGTCACCTTCACGGAAATGCAGAAAAAGAAAATTCTGCTATTTGCGCATAAATCATCCATGGCAACTAAATATCAGGAAGGAGGATACAAAATCTTAACTAGGTGGTATAGAACTCCGACAATACTGAATCGGATATTCCCTCATGTGTCTAACCAATGCTGGCGCTGCCATAACGCGGAAGGCACTATACTGCACATATTCTGGGAATGTCCCAGACTGAGAGATTTCTGGAAAATGGTGTGGGAAACAATCAAAGAAATTACGGATGTGTCTCTTGAGGAAAAACCGTCAGTTTTCCTACTACATGATATTCCGATATCTAATGAAAATTATAAAAATTCCTTATTGAGGCATTTACTTACCGCAGCAAAAGCATGCATACCATCCCTTTGGAAAAGTACAGTAGCCCCAACAAAAACGCAATGGATGGGGAGAATAGCGGAGATTCAGCAGATGGAAAACTTAACGATGGTACTGAGAGAACAAGAAGAAAAATATTGGGAGACTTGGTCACCATATAGGGAATATAGGGAACGGAATTCATAAGGGTGCGAGGAGCCTGTTTTCTCCTTTTTTTTTTTTTTTTCCTTACTCTCTTTCTCCTCTGTTTGCTTGTCCCAAATGTTAGAGGCAAGTTGTTTTTTTTTTTTTTTTTTTTTTTGGGGGGTGGTTGGGTAACCAGGGGGCGTCCCAAGTTAAGAGTTATAAAAGAGGTAGAGCTGTTTGTTAAGAAGATGCAGATTAAGATAAGAATGATATTGTATAAATGATATTGTTTAAAGTTTGTGTAGTTATCTGTATGGAAGAAGAAAAAAAAATAATGGAATTTCAAAAATAAATAAATAAAGAATTTATAAAAAAAAGAAGAAGTATTAAGGCAGCGCAGCTAGTATTCATCCAATATTTCAATCTTCAACCTCAGGAGGTCTCTGAGCCTGGCGCAGTGCGCCCACGTTTGCATCCAGCCAGTCCGAGACTTCAGCCGGGTGCCATTAAACTAGATATTCAACTATTTCTCTTCTCCCTGGCCAGCCTCAGTATGATTTCTCTGTCCCTGTAGTTTAACAGTCAGGCCAGCATCAGACGGGGGGGGATTACCTGGGGGGAGAGGCCTAATTTGTACTCTGTGAGCCCTCTCAACTGCATAGAGGTGTGTAAAAGCGTCTTTGCCAAACACGTTAGCCATCCATTGTTCCACAAACTGTGTGGGGTCATGACCCTTCACCTTTTCTGGCAACCCCACTATACGCACATTACTGAGGCGTTTCTCAAAATCTTGCACCCTCATATCCACGGCCCTAGCCAGCCGTGCGGTTGACTGTGTATCACTTATCACTTATTCTGCTTTCTGCTGCATTGGTTCTCTCCCTTATTTTCTGAATGTCCTGCCTGATCAAGCAGACCTCCTCTTCCAGGGTCCTAAAACATGCCTGCAAGCTGATCGCAGAGGCTGTACATTTATTAACTGCTGTCAGTATGGCCACTAGCGTAGGTTGCTCCCCCAGCAGGTACCCCGGCAGGTTAGAGCTGCCTTCATTCTGCTCAATCATGGAACCCACTCTCTGCACATTCTCCCCTTCCTGGTGCATAATAGGGAACTTAAATCATATGGCACTCTGAAGCTAAAATGTTCCCTCCCAAATGATATGCTCTTACATTGTCTCCAATTGCGACATGCCCTCAAGCCCCAGTTTTCTGGTAGATACTCTGTCCTTGTCTTTCTATCAATATTGGATGTTGCCT
Organism: Rana kukunoris; assembly: GCA_029574335.1. NCBI lineage: Eukaryota > Metazoa > Chordata > Amphibia > Anura > Ranidae > Rana > Rana kukunoris. Next base: position 567,197,661 of record CM056050.1, on the reverse strand, counting down.
ATGGGGATGAGCCTTGTAAATTGATGTCCTTGTTGTTAGATATTTGACTTACCCCATATGCCCCTAGATTAACTTTCCAGTAACAGGGAATGTCCCTCATGCAAAATCTTGTTTTCAGACATCACTCTAGGTTCACCTGGAGCAGCAGTATTGATTTTATCCCTATATCCCAAGCTGTGCTTGTTGGGGTTATTCCCTAATCAGGATGTTGCCAAATACCGTTGCTCATGTTTCTTCATGAGAATATACTCAGTGGTTGCAAATTAGCAGCACAGCGCAGGATTCAAGCTATCCCTCCTATGTTGGCAGAGTAGATAGCAGAAATAAATTGCACCCCTGAAGAGAGATATCTAGGTTAATAGGGGGTGCCCTAACAAATACAATAAGATCTGGGCTCACTGTTTACAATTTTAATGCCTGTGGTGTGAGTTACTTTTCCAGTGGGAATGTACTTACTTATTTTTGATTAAAGTGTGATTATGGTTGATTATGGTGTGATGGGGATTGTTGTGTTGCTTGGTATTATTACATGTACACTGTGCATCTGGCATACTTAGTTATGCTCCTGTGCCCTCTTGTATTTATTTTTGTAATGTTTGTGTGTAAGCAGATATTGGGGTTGATTTAATAAAGGCTAAAAGACTGTGCATTTTGCAATGTGCAGTTGCACTCTGCAAAAGCAGTTGCTCCAGAGCTTAGTAAACTTAGTAAACTTAGTAAACTTTCTCTCCTCTTGTTGTCCTTCTTTTATTTTTCCAACCTCTCCTTCTCCCTTCCCATCATCTCAGCATATTTCCTTATTCTTTTAAATTCTACCCAACTTTTCCAGGCTTCCAATAGTTTTTCGCTCTCATCCTCTTCACTACATCTCCGATGTTGCATTTTATGTCTATATTCCACTTTTCTTCACCATCATTCAGTATTGAGGGGCTTTCATGTACCTGCCAGTAAAGTGGAATTAGGCTTTTAGCAGCGTTTGTTAAATAAGATATCAGTTTTTTTTTATATTGTTTTATTGGGGTCTCTATACCATTGAATAAACACACCCATGAATCCTTGGGAATTTCTATATTTGTAATCTCCTTGATCAATGCTAGCACTTCCTTCCAGTATGTTTTTGTTATAGGACAATCCCACCAAATATGAGCCATATTTCCTAGCGTATCACAGCCTCGCCAACAGTTTGAAAACTTTCCTGTTTGGTACTTATAGGCTTTATCTGGGGTTATACCATCTGGATAAACATTTATAGTTCATTTCTGTGGTATTTGTATCTACTGTACTATTAATTAAAAATCATTTACTCTTGTGAATTCCTTCCCATTTTTCAATGTATGTGGCCTTTCCGTCTCGGTCAATGTCGACAAAATGTTATAAATTTGTAAGATACCATGTCTGGTATTTTTAGATATACATACATGTTTTAACGTTAATATGTTTTCTCCCGATCTTATTGGTTGCAATAACGATGTTACAAAGTGCTTAAACTGGAAATACCGCCATTCATTGATCATCATCAATAATTTTTTTGGGCTTTAAATCTTGTAGTGTAAGAAATTCCCCATTTTTCATTATATCTAAATATTTTAGTTCCGTTATCTTCCATATAAATGAGAATCCTTGTTTTAACTCCTGTTCTTGTTTACCAACATTTATGTTCAATATCTCTGATAAATACATTTTTTAATTTGACATTTTTCCATAATTTTTCAATAAGTTCATCAAATTTGGTAATGTTATCCTAGGATTGGGGAGCAACACACCGTCTGTGTAAGATGCTATTTTATGTTCCTCCTCTCCAATCTTGATGCCTTTATATCTACGCAGTTAGGAATCATTGTTAACAGAGACTCTAATGAGAGAAAGAACAATAGAGAGGGGACAGTCTTGTCTTGTTACATTAAACATTTTAAATTAGGTAGACAACTAGATAACGTTTAATTTATCTTTACTGTTGCAGCTGGATGTTTATACAATGGTTTTATTCAGGTTATCATCCCCGGGCCAATTACTAATGTTTCTAGTGTACTCATCATGAATCCCCAGTCTACACTGTCAAAAGTTTTCTCAACATCTATCGACAGAAGCATACATGGGGATCCACTTTTCCTAATTCTATCTAATAAAAGGAGTGTTCTTAATCCATTATCTCTCCTCTACTATCCCTCCCCTAATATACCTCCCCTCCCTGTGCCCTTTGCATTGGGGTATTTTGGCTTTGCTTTGGCCTTTAGAAAGAATGCAGGTTCTCCACCTTAGAATTACCTACCCAAGACTCTCTACCCTTAGGGTTGAACTCTATCCTTGCACACCAACTGGATCGGTTGCCCTTTCTCCTAATAGGCAAATGTCCAAGGACCCGCTCTACTCTGGTCCCCATCCCTTATCTATTTCTCATTTTGAATCCTCGCTTCCCCTCATGCCCTCAACACCCACCCTTGTTGTTGAAGTTTTCTTCTTTGAGACTAAATGCCATTGTTTATTTTCTGGACTTATTTCTTCTTTCTGCATATTTGACCATCCTGGTATATCTGATATAGGCAAATCGAGTATCTTACAAAATTATTCCAGTTCAATTGTAACAGGATTGTGATGTGCTGGTTCTGGGATGTGCAAAAGCCTTCACCAATTGAATAATTCGTGTTCCACCTCAGGTGCTGGGGAAGTGCTAGATGCTTACCAGATGATTAGACCCCTCTTTTAAAAGTAGGTCTGATGGGCAGGTCAGGATAAGTGCCTGAACACTAGGGGCATGCTGGACCAAGCAGTTCCACAATGCTAGCAGGTACGCTCATAGATGCATGGAAATATGAATGAAGAAAATCATGGTGCAATAGCGTTTTATTAAAATCAAAATAAAAATACACACACAGCCGAATGGCCTCCTACCCCAGCTAGTGCCTGCCTGGCACTGGGAATATAGCGTGTCACAGCTTATATCTCCAATGGACCACCGAAGATTTGTAGGTAGCAGACAGGTCCGGGCTTAGTGGGTTCAGGTAGGCTCAGACGGAGGGCTTGTAAGCTATTGCACCATGATTTTCTTCATTCATATTTCCATGCATCTATGAGCGTACCTGCTAGCATTGTGGAACTGCTTGGTCCAGCATGCCCCTAGTGTTCAGGCACTTATCCTGACCTGCCCATCAGACCTACTTTTAAAAGAGGGGTCTAATCATCTGGTAAGCATCTAGCACTTCCCCAGCACCTGAGGTGGAACACGAATTATTCAATTGGTGAAGGCTTTTGCACATCCCAGAACCAGCACATCACAATCCTGTTACAATTGTACACGGACTCTTTCCAAATATATATATGTTTTTCCTAAGAAGACTTTTATGATATCCCACTAATACAATTTGTTGTATCTATGTGTTTGGGATTCTAGGTGGACGTTATCACTATCACCTACTAATTACTGTCAAACCTTTACTATTGTTTTTCCATTGCTCTAATACTTATGGTATATAATTTATCACATAGTCACTACTAGTGAATATTTTCTTATTTAGTCCTAGTGGCGCCCTCTATTGTTTCTTTCACATATCTTGGGACTTCCCTAGCCACATTTGGTAGTTTTCTGAATCTATGGACTCTTTCAATCTTTATAATTTCTGTTGTTGTTCTTTCACGCAATGGGCAAAACACGTTATCCATCAAACTTTTTAAGTCTTCTTCCTGTGATATTTCTGAGAGACCCCTAATTCTTATATTTTTTTCCTTCTAGTTCGATTCTCCAGGTCTTCCATTCTATACCACATATTTCTCTGTTCTTTTTCATTTTTTCAGTTCTTTTATTTCTAGTGTATGTGTATATAGTTTTTCTTTGACCCATTTTATTATTTGGCCTAGATACCCATGTAAAATTGCCATATCTTTCTTTAGGGATTTTTCCAGCTTTGCAAACATGCCACCATTTTATTTTTAGTTGGGAGGAGGGTTTCTGTTCTTTGATCTTCTAAATCCCTTTCATCAAAGTCACTATCTGTCAGATGCACATGCTTTTATTGGTCCAAGCTACTTAAGTCCAATGATTGCCTGTCCTATCCATTTTTTCTGGATTCCTGTAATTGTTTACTCCTAGCCTCCAGCTGTTTTCCAGAGGCTGAGCTATCCTGACTTCCTTCTAGCGTCATATATTTATTTGATAGTGCCTGGACTGGCACTAATTTTAAGGGGTTTCCCACTGTGCCTTTCACTGGTTTTCCTCCCATTCTCTTTCCTGATGACTTCTACTGTACTTTTTAGGTCCCTAGACCCTAGTCCCAAAAAACTATCTGGACTGCTGAAGCTTCTAGGTCCCAGAATAACCACAAGAAGGCCCAAATATGCAAACCAACATTCCTAAATCAAAGGAAAAGGGATCAGGAAAAATAAGTGTGGAAAAAAAACGATTTAGTCTGGCACTCACAGGTGAGAAACATTTATATCTGTTTCCCAAATTGGGAGAGATACAATCCAGCGTTCATGTACATGTACTGTATTGAAAGTCTATAGACCAGTATTTTTTAGCTGGATAAATAGGGTATAGTCCTGTATTCCCAGTTCAGCTGTACATAGGTCAGTATTCATCAGGTAAATGTGTATAAGCATTTGTCCATGGGTTGATTATAAATAAATTAATATCTATATCTCAGGAGTGTCCTAACCAATGTTTAAGGAAATATAAAAAAAGCTCATATTAGTAATAATTAAGATATTATTATTATTAATAATAATAATAATAATAATAATACTATTGGGGTCATCCAAACACCCCCTGATTCGGTTCACAACAGAACATGCGAACAGGCAAAACATTTGTTTGAACACGCGATCACCATTAAAGTCTATTGGACACGAACATGAAAAATCAAAAGTGCTAATTTTAAAGGCTAATATGCAGGTTATTGTCATAAAAGGTGTTTGGGGGACCTGGGTCCTGCCCCAGGTGACATCTATCAATGCAAAAAAAGTTTCAAAAACTGATTTTTTTTCGGGAGCAGTGATTTTAATAATGCTGAAAGTGAAACAATAAAAGTGAAATATTCCTTAAAATTTCATACCTGGGTGGTGTCTATAGTATGCCTGTAAAGTAGTGCATGTTTACCGTGCTTAGAAAAGTCCCTACACAAAATGAAATTTCTAAAGGAAAAAAAGTCATTTAAAACTACTCGCGGCTAAAATAAATTGCTGTGTGCCGGCAATACAGATACAAGTCATTGAAAAAAAAACAGCATGGGTTCCCCCTTAGTCCATTACCTGGTATGAATATTAAGGGGAACCCCAAACCAAAATTTAAAAAAAAGCGTGGGGGTTCCCCCAAATTTCATATCAGGCCCTTCAGGTCTGGTATGAATATTAAGGGAAACCCTGCACAATTTTTTTTAAATGGCGTGGGGTCCTCCAAAAATCCATACCAAACCCTTGTGGGGGTCTGCAGGCAGGGGGCTTATCGGAATCTGGAAGCCCTCTTTAACAGATCTCGGCCCCTCCCATGCGAATCGATAACGGTGTACATTGTACACATACCATTTCACAAAGAAAGTGTAAAAAATTTTAAAAACCACAGCAGACAGTTTGGGACAAGTCCTTTATAAAAAAAAGTTCCAACAATGTAATTCTGTCTCGAGCAATTCTCGAGCGATCCGAAAAAAAAAAACACTGCTAAAAACTATACTGCCTCATAGGAGGCGCCTGGCTGAATGACTCTCTCTTGGTGTGACAGTTTTTTTATAGCTGAGAGCGGGGGCAATCCATCATGTGCGCCCCCTCTCTGACAAAAGGAGAAAGCCCGGGTTACCCAATTGCGTGTACAGGTGACCCCACCCCCTCTGGCACAGCATGGGTTTCCCGTAATGTGCCAGAGGGGGCAGGGTTACCCGTATACATCAACGGGTAACCCCAAGCTTTCTCCTTAAGTCAGAGAGGGGGTGGGGTCACCAGCGCATCATCACCCCTCTGTGTCCACGAATATAACAAAAATATGGGAGGGGTGGACCTCAACGACCAGTTGATGGCGCTGTATCATATTGCCCGTAAGGCGAGACGCTGGTACAAAAAAGTGTCTCTATATTTATTTCAATTGACTTTACTGCATGCTTTTGTCTTATACAAAACTTCAGGATGGAATGGAACCTTCCTTGAATTCCAGGAGGAGATCATCGTAGAACTCCTGTATCCAGGCGGTTCTGCACCTCACCATCCCCTACCAAATGCAGTAAGCCGACTCCATGAGAGCCATTTTTCATATGTCCTCGAGAGTACCCCTACCCAACGAGCCCCCCAAAGAAGATGTCGTGTCTGTAGCAAGCGCGGATATAGGCGTGACAGCCGTTATTTTTGTCCCCTGTCCTGGTCTTTGTATTGGTGAATGTTTTGAACGCTTTCACACAATAGTGAAGTATTAGCATAGGATAAAACATTTCACAGGCTAGGCACACTTAAAAAAAAAAAAAAGTAAAAAAAAAAACACAAAAATATATATATATAGTTGTCGTTTTATTGTTCTCTCCCTCTCTATTCTCTCTCTATTGTTCTGCTCTTTTTTTACTGTATTCTATTCTGCAAAGTTTTATTGTTGTTATGTTTTTTCATGCTTTCTTTTCAGGTATGTAATTTACTTTACTGTTTTCAGGTACCCTATTCAGCTGTTGCGCAGACTTATTTATCTTGACAGCAACAGTGTTTGCTCCCACGATATATAAGGCCGTGACTCCAGTGCTGTAGGAGGTGATTTCACCACAGCTAAAAAAAGAGCATATATGCCGAAGCATGGGGGCATTAGGGGCAGAGGAGCGATTTTGCTCCTAATGCCGTGTACATACGGTCGACATTCCTACGGAGGCTTTCCGTGGAAAAGTCTGACCATGTGTACACGGCATAGAAAAGTCTGACCGTGTGTACGCGGCATAACTTTTTTGCGGGAGGATGCCCCATGCTTCGGCATATATATATTTTAGGCACAGGTTGCGTTAAAATTTTTTTTATTTTTTATTATGTTTTTTTTTGCTTTGCAGGTATGGTATGATCTTACTGTTATATTGTAATGTTACTTTGTTTTAATGTTAACCATCATTTGCTTAGCAGGTACGCCATTCAGTTGCAGCACGGATTTATTTAGCGCGACAGCAACAGCGTTTGCTCCCACGATATATAAAGCCGTAGTCATATGTAAACAGTAATTGCACCATGCATGTGAGGTATCACCGCAAAGGGCAGATCGAGGGCAGTAATTTTAGCAGTAGACCTCCTCTGTAAATCGAATGTGGTAACCTTTAAAGGCTTTTAAAAATGTATGTAGTTTGTCGCTACTGCGCGTTTGTGCACAATTTTAAAGTATGTCGTGTTTGGTATCCATGTACAGTAGGTGACCGCGATATTGTGTCAATCTCGCTCCATTTCTCAGCGAGATTGACCACCTACGAGCCCCATCGCGGGAGCCAGCGCCGAGCTGGCTTGCTGCGATAGAGACAAAGCCGTCATAAAAGCGACGGGGATCCGATGTGGATTCCCACCAATTCTGAATGTGGGCTGCGTTTGGTATGAATCCTGAGGGGGAACTCCCCGCCGGATTTTAAATAACAATCCGGCATGGGTTCCCCCCACAGGAGCATACCGGGCCCTTAGGTCTGGTATGGGTTGTAAGGAGACCCCCCTATGCCGAAAAAACGGCGTGGGGGTCCCCCCACAATCCATACCAGACCCGTATCCAAAGCACGCCGCCCGGCCGGCCAGTCAGGAAAGGAGTGGGGGTGAGCGAGCTCCCCCCCTCCTGAGCCGTACCGGGCAGCATGCCCTCAACATGGGGGGGTCAGGTGCTCTGGGGCAGGGGGGCGCACTGCTGCCCCCCCACCCCAGAGCACCCTGTCCCCATGTTGATGAGGACAGGGCCCCTTCCTGACAACCCTGGCCGTTGGTTGTCGGGGTATTCGGGCGGGAGGCTTATCGGAATCTGGGAGCCCCCTTTCATAAGGGGGCCCCCAGATACCGGCCCCCCACCCTAAGTGAATGAGTATGGGGTACATCGTACCCCTACCCATTCACCTGCAAGAAAAGTGTAAACACAAATATACCACACAGGGTATTAAAATATTTTATTAGTCTACTCCGGGGCCCCCCCTCTCTTCTTTAGCTCTTTCACGAGGGGGGGCTTGCTTCTTTGACGTATTCGGATGGGGGCCACCCTTCCCGCCATCTGGTTCTCTTCCGCCGCCGGGGGGGGTTTCGCTTTTATAAAAGCGCCCCCCCCGGCGGGCTTCCTCCGACGTCTTCGGCGGGGGGGTGGGTGCCGCTGTTCTTCGCCGCCGTCTGGTTCTTTTCCGCCGCCGGGGGAGGTTGCTTTATAAAAGCGCCCACCCCCCGCGGGCTTCCTCCGACGTCTTCGGCGGGGGATGGTGTGCTTCTGTCTTCTTCTTCTTGCTTCTTCTTCTGTCTTCTTGCTTATTCTTCTGTCGCCTTCTGTCTTCTGCTGTCTTCGCTTCTTCTTTTTTTTAGGTGTTGACACGTCGCTTCCTTACGCTGCAATGCCGGGTGTGTGGCTCGCACCGATTTATATAGGCCACCTACGACGTCACAGTCCCATCATGCCCCGGTACCTACCCACGTGATACCTACCCATGTGGGTAGGTACCGGAGCATGATGGGACTGTGACGTCGTAGGTGGCCTATATAAATCGGTGCGAGCCGCCGCACCCGGCATTGCAGCGAAAGGAAGCTACGTGTCAACACCTAAAGGAAAGAAGAAGCGAAGACAGCAGAAGACAGAAGGCATCAGAAGAAGAAGCAAGAAGACAGAAGAAGAAGCAAGAAGAAGACAGAAGCACATCATATATTAAAAAAGCGACCCCCCCCAGCGGCGGAAGAGAACCAGACGGCGGCGAAGAACAGCAGCACCCACCCCCCGCCGAAGACGTTGGAGGAAGCCCGCCGGTGGGGGGGCGCTTGTTTAAAAGCGAACCCCCCCGGCAGCGGAAGAGAACCAGATGGCGGGAAGGGCGGCCCCCACCCGAAGACGTCAAAGAAGCAAGCCCCCCCTCGTGAAAGAGCTAAAGAAGAGAGGGGGGCCCCAAGCAGACTAATAAAATATTTTAATATCCTGTGTGGTTTATTTGTGTTTACACTTTTCTTGCAGGTGAATGGGTAGGGGTACGATGTACCCCTACTCATTCACTTAGGGTGGGGGGCCGGTATCTGGGGGCCCCCTTGTGAAAGGGGGCTCCCAGATTCCGATAAGCCTCCTGCCTGCATACCCCGACAATCAACGGCCAGGGTTGTCGGGAAGGGGCCCTGTCCTCATCAACATGGGGACAGGGTGCTCTGGGGTGGGGGGGCTCCAGCGCCCCCTGCCCCAGAGCACCTGACCCCCCCATGTTGAGGGCATGCTGCCCGGTACGGCTCAGGAGGGGGGGGGGCACTCGCTCGCACCCACTCCTTTCCTGACCGGCCGGCCGGGTGGCGTGCTTTGGATACGGATCTGGTATGGATTGTGCGGGGACCCCCACGCTGTTTTTTCGGCGTAGGGGGGTCTCCTTACAACCCATACCAGGCCTAAGGGCCCGGTATGCTCCTGAGGGGGGAACCCATGCTGGATTTTTATTTAAAATCCGGCGGGGAGTTTCCCCTCAGGATTCATACCAAACGCCGCCCACGTGTAGAATTGGCGGGAATCCACATCGGATCCCCGTCACTTCTATGACGCGCTCGCTAGGATGTGCTTTTACTTTTTCAGCGAGTGCAAGATGTCGGCACCCTGTCGCCGAGAATCAGCGCGATGCTGTCGTGCTAAAAACACATTCTCGGCGGCAAGTACTGTACTCGGCCTAAGATCATCTTTTTTATTTCATCAATAATTTGGGCAATATAGTGTGTTTTAGTGCTTTAAAATAAAAAAAAGTGTATTTTTTTCTCCAAAAAATGCATTTGAAAAATCGCTGTGTAGAAAAAAAAATGCAACACCCACCATTTTAATCTGTAGGGCCTTTGCTTTAAAAAAAAATGTTTTTATGTAAACATGGGCTAGATTCAGGTAGCTCGGCGCATATTTAGGCAGGCATAGTGTAGCGAATATACGCTACGCTGACGAGGCGCAGAGTGGATACGCCAGCCCACAGACTTACGCCGAGTGCATAAATACGCCCAGACATGCGCCCGTCCAGGTGCAAAAGTACATCCTGCTCCCCCCCCCCGAACCAAGGTACTTTTGCTTGGCGATGTCGGCAGTTGGCAAAGGAGGCAAGGAGAGGAGGAAGAGGAAATTTTCCAACTAAGAGAGGGCTTACATAGTGGCTGGAATGGCCAAATATGACCGGTTCCTCCATGGTGCCCAAAGTGCCCAGACAAGCAAGGCACGGAGGATTGAGATTTTGGAGATCACCCTTTAGGTGAATACGGTTGGGATTGAGACCAGAAATTCCAAGGAGATCTCCAAAAAAATCAATGACCTGAGACGTCGGGTCAAAGAGAAGCTGGCGCGGATAAGGAGTCACACCAGGGGCACAGGAGGAGGACCAGCCACATCTGAGTGATTGACTGATGAGGAGGAGGTCATCGCTCAATGCCTGCAGCGGGAGCAGGTGGAGGGCATTGGGGGCTATGACTCCGGTGACCAGGCCTTGAGGACAGGTAAGTGTGTTTTATCTCCTATCCGGTGTGTAGCATGTGACGGGGTGGAAGGGAACATGTGCCAAGTGTGTGGGTCCACCAACATGTGAATGTTTTGTGTCATCCAAAGATGTGCTGGAGGGAGCTGGGCCGTCGTCGGCTGCTGGGCGACCCACACCATCCCCACAGGAGAGTGCCCACTCCTCTCATCTAGAGGAAGTGGTGGAGGAGCACGGGGACCTTGAGGGAGTCATCTACCTCATGGAGGATCCCACCATCCCTGTACCCTCCCAATCTTCCTTCACATCAGGGGAAGCCCCTCACCTTCCTCCCTCATCAGGGAAAGCCCCTCAAGGGCCTCCCTGTACCCATGGCCCCAAGCTTCTCATGGCCCCCAGAAGGCAACCCGCAAAACAAGGGGTGTTCCTGATGCCATACAGGAAACCCTTGCCAGGGATCAGTCCCGCCAGACCCGCAATATGGGTGATGTGGCTGTTCAGATGTGGCGTATTGCTGACAGCCTGGCATCAACATCCCAGCTAAGTGACAGCATCCAAGACATGAGCTGCAATTGTGCTACTGTTGACACCAGCCTGGGGGACCTGCAGGCCACCACAGCAGGCTTCGCGTCTGAGGTGAAGAGCCTGGCAGTGGTCGTTGTGGCGGAGGGGATACAGACCAGGCTGCTGCTGACAGACACAAATGCGGTCCTAACTCGCATTGCCCTGGCGATGAAGGGCAGGCAGCCAGCCAGGGAGAGTCCAGGGGATGCTCCTCCACCTCCTGATGCCCCTACCCCCCTGAGGCTCCCCCAGGCAGTTAAGGAGCCGGGGCCGTGGCACCAGGCGAAGCCCACGTCAGGGAAGATGAGTGCCTTCTTTAATTTTTTTTGGCTCACGTGATGAGTTAATATTTTTTTTTATGTATACTCAGGTTATGAGTATTTATATTATTTTTTGTATACTCAGGTTATGAGTTTTTTGTAGTATCTGCACACGGTGAGGAGTGCAGGCTACAGTGTGACTGGTGTGTGAATGTGGTGGTGACACTCCTGCCAGTAAGGGGTGTCACCCTTGGTGGTTGGAGAGAAGTTATCCTCACGACTGTGTGAATGTGGTATGAATGGACAGCGACACTATTTGGGCCTTGGCGCGGCGTTGCTGCTCCCAAGTCCTGCATGTTGGACTTGGGCTAATCCAATGTGATGTGGATGTGGTGTGTGTGATCTAGGGACCACAGTAGTGTGCATTCGTGCATTGTCTGTGTGCCATGATGACTACCACGAGGACCCTCCTGACTGCTCTTCCCTCAGCAGATGGGGTAGCCTCGGGCAGGGGGGGGCTGTGTGGTTGGGAAATCAGGTCATCACGTATGTCAATCTCCAGGCCCTTTCTCATGGCGTAGTTGTGCAGCATGCAACATGCACCGATGATCTGACATACAAATTTTGGGGAATACAACAGGGCCCCCCCGAATGTATCCAGGCATCGGAAACGGGACTTCGGGAGGCCAATTGTGCACTCCACCACTGCACGGGTGCGTATGTGTGCTTCATTGTATTTTCTCTCTCCTCCGGTTTGGGGATCCCGGAATGGAGTCATGAGATGGGGTCCAAGTGCATATGCCGCGTCACCTGGAAGGGAAAAGACAGGAGGATGTTAGCCGTGCATGTGCCACTCGCGATGTCTGCATCATGGGGTCAGACAATCATGCCTGACTCCCATGTCACTCACCAACCAACTAGCTGTTCCCATACACGTTCTGTTCAAATTCCGTTGGGATGTTGTTTTGACGTTATATGTAACTGTCGTGGCTGGACCCTGGGTGGTTGGCACGGACGTGCCATATGAGGTATTTGTCATCGGTTATTACCTGTACGTTGATGGAATGCCAATCCTTAGGATTGCGGTATATGTGCTCTGTGTCACGGGGGGCCGTAGTGCCACATTTGTGCAATCAATGGCTCTGATGGTGTGTGGGAATCCTACAATGCTGTAGAAATCCTGCATTGCCTTCTGCTGCAGGTGCTCCTGGGTGGGTTTGATGATGTGGTGGGACATGCATCTGAGGATTGCAAGGACAACCTGGTGCACACATCTGCTCATGGTGGATTGTGACAGCCCAGCCACGACTCCACTTGTACGCTGAAAACATCCACTTGCAAGGAAATGCAGTGTTACCAGGACCTTGACCAGTGGCTGCACTGCTTGTGAGCGGTGTGTCTTGCTGGTGATGTCATCATGAAGGGTTGTGGCTATTTCCTGGATTGCTTCAGGGCTGAATCTGAAAATGCGAAACACCTCCAAATCACCCGTGCCAAAGACGTTTATGCGCATGCGGTATATCCTCTCCCATGCCCTCCTCCTCCTACGTGGCGGTGGACCCATTAGTAGTGCTAGGACCATGGCTGCCATGTGTTGTCCTGCAAGTGTGGTTGCTCAGCTTGTCTGTAACGGTGCTGCTGAAGCTACTCTCCAGTTGACTTGTGCAAGTCTGGTGCAAAGTTACCCCTGCTTTATGAGGGGTAACTTTAGACCGGGCGTACAGCTTAGGCGCACCACGCGTAGCCTGTGCCGAATGCGCGTATGTTCGGGAATCGGCGTATCTCCCTAATTTGCATAGGAAATTAATGGGTGCGCCAGATGCGTTCAGCGTAAATATGCACCTACGATACGCCGGTGTAGGAAAGTTACGTCGGTCAGGAGAAGCCTATTTTCGGTCGTATCTAGTTCTGTGGGTACCGCGCATAGATACAACGGCGCACATTTTGAGTTACGCGGCGCATCTCGAGATACGTCGGCGTAAGTCCTACCTGAATCTAGCCCTTTGTCTTCAAGTGGTTAGAAGAGTGGGTGATGTATGACATAGGCTTCTAAATGTTGTGCATAAAATGCCAGGACAATTCAAAACCCCCCAAATGACCCCATTTTGGAAAGTAGACACCCCAAGCTATTTGCAGAGAGGCATCTTAAGTCCATTGAATATTTTATATTTTGACACAAATTGCGGGAAAAATAAATATATATATTTTTTTGCGCAAAGTTGTCACTAAATGATATATTGTATTGCTCACACATGCCATGGTTATATGTGGAATTGCACCACAAAATACATTCTGCTGCTTCTCCTAAGTACGGGGATACCACATGTGTGAAACTTTTTGGGAGCCTAGCAGCGTACAGGACCCCGAAAACCAAGCACCGTCTTCAAGAGGGGCATACATTTTTGATTTCACTCCTCACTGCCTATCACTACCTATCACAGTTTTGAAGGCCATAAAATGGCAAGATGGCACACAACCTCCCCAAATGACCCCATTTTGGAAAGAAGATACCTCAAGCTATTTGCTGAGAGTCATGTTGAGCCCATGGAATATTTTATATTTTGACACAAGTTGTGGGAATATGATAAACTGATTTTTTTTTGCACAAAGTTGTCATTAAATGATATATTGCTCACACATGCCATGGTTATATGTGGAATTGCACCCCAAAATACATTCTGCTGCTTCTCCTGAGAACGGGGATACCACATGTGTGGGACTTTTTGGGGGCCTAGCCGCGTACGGGACCCCGAAAACCAAGCACCGCCTTCACGATTTCTAAGGCATACATTTTTGATTTCACTCCTCACTACCTATCACTACCTATCACAGTTTTGAAGGCCATAAAATGCCAAGATGGCACACAACCCCCCCAAATGACCCCATTTGGGAAAGAAGACACCCCAAGCTATTTGCTGAGAGGCATGTTGAGTCCATGGAATATTTTTATTTTTTTGCCCCAAGTGATTGAATAATGACCAAAAAAAATTAAAAATTACAAAACATTGTCACTAAATGATATATTTCTCACACATGTCATGGGCATATGTGAAATTACACCCCAAAATGCATTTTGCTGCTTCTCCTGAGTACGTGGGACTTTTTGGGAGCCCACAGATGTGATCCCTCACCTTCTCTGTCAGCAGAAAACTAAGAAGTGTCTCCATCCTCTACAGCAGGGGTGTCAAACTGGCGGGCCTCCAGCTGTTGCAAAACTACAAGTCCCATGAGGCATTGCAAGGCTAACAGTTACAAGCATGACTCCCATAGGCAGAGGCATGATGGGACTTGTAGTTTCGGAACAGCTGGAGGGCCGCCAGTTTGCCACCCCTGCTCTACAGTGAATGAAAAGGTATCCACATCAGAAGTGAAAGAAACCGATCTGCAGGAGGCAGAAACAGTTAAAGGATCACTAAAGGATTTTTTTTAGCTAAATAGCTTCCTTTACCTTACTGCAGTCCTGGTTTCATGTCCTCCCTCGTTTGTTTTTTAATCATTTTTAAAAGGAATCAGTTAACTTTTATGTCTCTATAAACTGTAAACAGTCATTTCAGCAAAACAATTTTTTTCCTTTAGTGACCCTTTAAATGGGAAGATGGGGCTAGTGAGCCTACCAGGCCTGAACTGAGAGCACAGAAAGGCTAAGAGGTTTGCGCCACCTCAAGAGATCAACCTATGATGTGCTGGGTAAGAACTCAGAAGTCATACTACCCGCGATTCCCTTAGCTCCACTTAAATCGAGAATCAACAACATAAGTTTAATGTAAAACATTTTTCACGCCTTACATAATACCAATCATATTTATACTAACAAATGGTCTCCTTGGTTTGAGCATTCCACTCTGTTCTTTAACCCTATCTAATCTCCCCTTGTGTGTCATATCTTAGTCGATATAGTTTGACTCCTGTTTGAGACATGGTCACTCTGGTCTTCAATTTTTCTATGAATATTGTGACAGGAAGTCAGGTAAATCTGTGTGTGTTGTCACAGACGGGAGATATATTTCTGCCTTGTTTAGACAATACACCAATTAATATTAGGCGTCGGCTGCAGAGATGGCCAGAGAGGTTTGGGGCGTTAAAAGGTTTCAGCTGTTCAGAATTAAGCAATTAAAGCCCCTATAAAGACAGCCTAAGGACGATGACTGATTGCTGCATCCTGAGGCTTTGTGAGTGAAGGAGCAGTCACAAACTCTGCTGAAGAGGTGAGGTGCTGATGGATATTTCTGTGTGAGAAATATCAAAGAGACTTTTTGTTTTCTGCTGTAGGACCAGCAGTGTCTGTCCAGCAGTAGGCTGTGCCAGACTTCATAGGTAGGTTCCTGTGTTGGGAAGGTAGATGCCCCAAGTGGCAAGGGTTTATTTTATGTTTTGTTTTGTTTATGCTGTTTTGATGCTTGCACATGTATCCAGCAATATGGAAAAATAAACCATATCATTTGTTTTCAATCATCATCAACTGCCTTTTTGTACAGTTCAGCGTGTAGTGAACCCATCCAGGGGGTCACACACACCCGCTACCAAGCTAATCCCTCACAATATGTATAATTATCTGTTGCCTTTATGCGCCCTATTAATATGTGTACTCAGACTGACCTCTTATTTGTTTTAACCTTCTTTTTGTATATGCTGTGTTTATACGTATTTGTACCACCATTTATTTCTTTAATAAAAGTTTGTAAACTAAAAAAAAAAAGAAGTCATACTAACCCCCAAAAAGATGTTTGACATGTCTGACCCATTCACCACAGATTTGATGAAGGTGACCCCCCCCCCCCCCCCCCAATCATATGCTAATTGGTTTCTCTGTAAATACTGTGTCATACAATGAGTTTGTTGAGTCATGTAATATTAACAGTTGTTTGTTGTTATGCTAACCTGCTTCTTTCCTGTGTATTCTACAAGCATGTATCAGGTCAAGGATTGTTGCTTCCTTTGGAGGACCAAAGGTTCTTTGGTGGGGGTGTGTAGTGGGTGCCACACTCTGCTACCTGCGACCCTGCCATGCTGTCCACCATTATGTATACAGCCTGAAAGAGGGAGAAGAGCGTCATGTCTGCAGGGATCCCCCCCCCACTTCTTATTGACACTGACTGTTCTGCACACTCTCTGCCTTCCTCATATGTGCTCCTATCGGCAGGAGATGAGCCAATAAAAGGCACAGTTACATCAGCCAATCAGAGAAGTTGTACTTAACTGCAGCTGCAAAGGACTCACTGACTTTTAAAGAGGAAGGACTTTAAATCCCAGCAGCTCTGCTGGCAGGAAAGAAGAGACTCCATTTTGATTTCCTGAGGGGATCTCAGACTATATGAGGCAGAGGAAGAGATTAGACCTATGGAGAGGGGCTGCCTCCTAGGTTGGTCCACAGCATGATTTCAGACAACCACAGCCGGTCGGGACATCCAGCCCAGGTGCATATCCAGGTGAACCTGCACCAATGGTGTGAAGCGTTCTGGTGTAAGGTGACCAGTCGGATCACTAGAAGAGCCTGCCTGTTCCAGGAGGTTCATTTGGGCCTTGGCCGCAGGATTGGGCGAGAGGGTTTTGTCCCATTTGCAGGAAACAAAGACACTGCACACAGACAAGTAAAATGGACACTGTATACAGATATCATTGCTGTTAGTTATATTGCTGACATTTGTAGTGCCAGAGGACACCAGGCCCTTTAGATGAATATGGACACCATTGTCCTTTCACTTTGCTGAGGAAGATCCCCCATTCTTTTCTTTATAATCTGGGCCAGATGTATTGTTTGGCCCTGGTGTTTAGGAGTTTAAATGCACCAATGAGAGTGGCTAGCTGAAGGTACAAAGCCTCATCTTTCTTCAAAAGGACTGAAGCTACTGGTGCCTTATGGGCCCACACACACATACTCACGGCTCTATTAATGCAGTTGGTGTTTATCTGGGAAGTTAAGCCATTAAAGAGTAATAGTGTTTGAGGTTGGGCCTGTGGTGTCAGAGGATAGAAGAGAGAGGCCTGACATAAGGAGGGTCATTCCTCTTCTTTCTTCCTGCCTGAACTCATAGAGCCGACCTGAGTTAAGGTAACCAATCTGGTACAGATTACCATATTGTGATTTATTGTTATTGACGTGTTTTTCTCTGCTCTTAGGGTTATGCTCAGGTTTTGAATCCCCTGAATGTGGTCTGAATATAGTATTGAGCTATATTGCTCTTAATCTCAGTTATTGCTCTCCAATTGCATTAGTTGAATGTATATTGTTACTGTTACTGTTTTCAACAGAAATATTGCAAGACAATTTCTGTGTTTTACCAGAACATGTGTTTCTCATTGGTCCTTGCACTTACACTATTGCCAGGTGTGCCAGATGGGGCTGAGACTGTTATTGAGAGGCAGAGTACGCAACAAACATACTTAAGTGCCTTCTCTGGGAGTAGCGCTACATTAGTAATAGAAGGATCAGCAAAATCCTAGAGAAAGAACAATCAAAATGAAAAGTGAAACATAATCCAGTTCACAAAGCAGTTTAATGCAACTCAAAGTCATATATAGACACTCCCAGGGAAAATATCTGCATGGCTGTCCCTCTATCAATGTAACAGGTGCTCCCAGCGCCGTGATGCGTTCCACGCTGGAACGCATTACAGGGACCGCGCAATGACGTCATCGCCTGGTGCCACGTGCTTCCAGTTTGGAACGCAGAAGTGCGCCTCACCGCCGGCTCAAATTGCCGGTTTTCTTGAATATCAGTGCTTATGCACTGCACCTGGCATACACCTGTTAGTCGCCTATAAAGGCATTCAGACTTCATAGAAGCCCCATTCTATTATTGTCAGCTGTACCGGCCATGCTACAAGACAGGCAACAATATAGCCAGCTAGCAAAAGACATTCACTGCATTCAGCCTGCCATCGCTGCGGACAACCTGGGAGTTCTTCCTTGCTGATGCCCTACACAATGGAGTCCCTTGCTGCTAAAACACGGAAGCCCTGCAAATGGATAAGTAGCAATTGTGTCACTTGTAGTTCTACAGAAAGATCTGCTGCATACGTTCCACCTAAAACAATTGCTGTTATTTATTATAGCTTGGCTATTAACATACTACTTGGGATAGACTGTTGTGCCTATGATAGTTTGCTAAGGAATATCTTAAAGGGACATCTACACTCAAATTACCTGAGCTATATTTTCCTCTTATATGCAACTATTAGTTGTCCCTACAACTCCTATTTACTACGGGTATTCTCAAATTACCTGAGCTATAGTTGCCTATCATATGCAATTATTAGTTGTCGCAAAAATTCCTATTTACTATGTGTACTCACAAAGTACCTGAGCTATATCTTCCTCTTAGGCCGCGTACACACGATCAAATGTATCTGCTGAAACTGGTCCGATGGACCGTTTCAGCAGACATCTCTGATCGTGTGTATGGGCTAGCGGACATGTTTTCCCAGCGGACAAATTTCAAAGCATGGAGACATGTCCGTCGGATATGTGCGCTGGTTAGGACACTAACCAGCGGACAGAAATGTCCGCGCATGCGTCGAATGGATTTGACGCATGCGTGGAAGTATTTTACTTCCTGAAGTGGTGACGTGGCGGCGTCAACGTCACCGCCACGTCACCGTGTCCTCAGGCCGAGGGGATTTTCATCCGATAGTGTATACACGCCATCGGACCAAAATCCGATGAGACATGTCCGCTGCAAACGGTCCGTCGGACATGTTTGAGCGGACATGTCTTATCGTGTGTACGCGGCCTTATATGCACCTATTAGTTGTCTCTACAACTCCTATTTACTACGTGCTTGACATAAGTGTTATTTGCTTATGGGCCTTGCCCTAAGTTGCGGAACATGTTCGCCTAAACTTTTCTATGCTAAGTGTTGACATATTTCATACCTTCTCCCTTAGTGGCCTAATGCACAACGCTATGTAATACTGATAATCGCTTGCATACAGTTGTGCATTGGAATCTTTACGTGCATACTATAATTTTAAACGCTAAGCTTTGGTCGCATGTTGTAATGCGTCCAAGCTCAGTAGCTCAACACCTTTCTTTATGTGAGAGAGAGATGATGTAGAGAACCCCCAAACTCCTGTTTGTGGGGAGTAACACCTGGGGCCTATTACTGAATTCTCACATAAAGAAAAGCATTGACATCCTTGCTACTGCAGTTGTGGTTCACTCTGTTCACCAGAGCCATTACAATTAACTATACATGTGTGGTTTAATGTATGGTTTAAAGAAACAGATTAGACATTAAATAACATTAAAACCATAAAACAAAACAATAATTTTTATAAGGCCTAATGCTTTGTCTCAAACATGAATTCAAAGCATGTACTCCAATTAAAAATGGTTAATAAAAAATGACATGCTATGGTAGAGTGCCAGGATTCCATCTGCAGCAAATGTAAATGAGAGCATGGGGACATTATCCATATGTTTGGCTCTGGCCAAAATTGCATAGGTATTTGGAATCAGTTGTCACCACACACTTAACTCAGTCTTTCAAACTACAATATCACTCGACCCAGAACAGTGCCTATTGGGAATTTTAGACAGTGTCACACAAGACACTTCTCTATTGGAGGCACTATCTAAAGCACTCTTTCAGGCTTGTAAGGTTATTCTCTTATGCTGGAAATTGGAGACTACTCTGACCTTGGAGGTGGAATATGGGGGATTCTGTGTTCTGTGATATGATTGTTTGATCTACTTTCATTGTGGGCAAGTTTGGAAAGCTAGGTTAGCTACTCCAGGCCTTGCCCCGATTGACTTAGTGATGCATGGATTGCTATACGTTTTCTCCAGAGCTACTCAACGTGACTTTGCTCCTCTGTGGTTGGTAGGGTTTGTTACTAATACACTACAGTAAGGTATTCTCTTATTTTTGGTTCTCGTTCACACACGACTAAACAAATCTGTCCATGTCTGCTGGGCTATTTTGGTCTGATCAGTGTACACACGATCAAACCAAAATCCCCGTGGACAGACAGCACGGTGACGTGGCGGTGATGTTGACGCCGCCACGTCACCACTCCAGGAAGTAAAATACTTACACGCATGCGTCGAATCCATTCGGCGCATGCGGGAGATTTTTGTCCGCTGGTTAGGTGTACCTTTCTGCTCGCCCGTACACATGATTGGATTTGTCCGCTGAAACGGTCCGTCGGACCGGTTTCAGCAGATAAATTTGATCGTGTGTACGCGGCCTTAGGGGTTCAATTGCCCCGCTGATTGTTCACTATCTCTCTATTAAAAGGTACTGCATTTGCTTTATATATATTTTTTTTTTATAATTGACAATTTCTATTAAGTTTTGATTGTTTTAATACAAAAAATAAGGGACACGTACAGGAGAAGGTAGTGAAAAATAAATAAATACAGCATATAATAATTCCTGAACACATATTTTCTTGTATTAATTGTATTTTTTCTACTGATGTGGTACCCTGGGGAGCTAGAGAGACATATTGAGAAGTGGGGATTTTTTGTGATGTCCCATGATGCTAAACCATTACTTTTACTTACCTAATTTTACTTAGCATATTATTATTCTACAAAAAGCACAATATAAATAAAGCACAATAACCTCAAGGAGGTATATTTTACACAGCTGCACTTTTTTTTGCTGCCTGCACAACCAGAATATGAAAATGTATTATGTATATATATGTTTGATATAATACCTGCTAGCATTTTATGCAAATTAAATTAAAAGATTTTTTCTTTAATTAAAGCAGACTTATTCTGCCAAAATACTGTAGGTATTATGTTTTCATTATTGCAGATTTGTTCCACTGTAAATTGTTCCTTTTTTATATTTTATGTTTTCAAAATAAGAGCTCCTGCATACTTGCATGCCTTCTGGAGTGTTTTTAATGTACTGCCAAAAGCATTTTACTTACTTTATTATATTATGATGGCTGTCTAATGTAGAATTTTAGGCCCAGATTCACATAGATGTAATATTCCGCTGCGTAATCGAAATACGCTACGCTGCCGTATTTCACCAGGCTTTACACCGAATTCTGATAGTTTTTTGCGCGTACGCTACGGTGTCGTAGTCTATTTCTCGCCGCGCAATCGAAATACGTGATTAGGGGGCGTGAAGCATTTAAATTAAGCGCGTCCCCGCGGCGATCGAACTGCGCATGCTCTGTTCAGGAATTTCCCGCCGTGCATTGCGCGAAATCACGTCGTGACGTCATTCGTTGTTTGAGTAGCGGCGTTTACGAACATTCCTATTCCCGGACGACTTACGTTTAAAAATAATAAAAGACGTCGGAAGACGTTGATATTCGACGCGGGAACGACGGCCATACTTAACATGGGCTGTCTAATATTAGAGGAGGTAAAAGGCTGGTATAGTGATACGCAAAAAAAAGATGACTAAAGGTGCCGTAAGAGATTGCGTTTGAAGTGCGAAATTTCTTGGATTGCAGGCAAAAGCTCATTAGCATACCCCGACGGCGAAAAACAACAGGAAGTCCGCCCAGTGGCCGCAATTTTCTTGCAGCGTAGATCTGAAGGCGTACTAACACGTAATCCAGTCGAATTGAAGCCCGCAGGTGTCTTTTCATGGTTTGAGGATTTCGACTAGCTAAAAAACGCCCGTAAGTCGAAAGTACTCCAGTCTAACACCAGTTAGACAGGCGTAATCGCTCTGTGAATCTGGGCCTTAGTTTTTACTATATTGCAATAATACATTTTTTTTCTATTCTTTCTATTTAGCAATGTCTTATGGTATAACTAACATCATCTTATACAGTAGAGAGACTCTGTCGCTGGGGGAGAGGGGCAAACTGCTGCACATGTAAACTGCAGGGGCCAAAGGTGCACATACACACAACAGCCTCCCAAATCCTCCTTCCACATATGAATTTGGTACTTTATGATTGTGCTTAAAGTTGCCTTAAAGTCCTGGAGTTACCTCCGAAAAAGTGTGGTATTTGTTCATAACTGGAAGGTGTGGTTAGCTGCTGTAGGTATGTGCATCTGTAGGTACCTACACTATGCAATGTGGTCTATAGTCTTTGACATCTCTCTTTGAATTGTGTGTCATGTGTGATTTTCCTACTGATGTCTTTCTTTACAAGGAAAAAAACAAAACAAACCAGTATTATTTTTTTGCACATGATTGGACGGAAGAAGTCAGTAAAGCCTTACCCAAATAACTAAGCCAATGGAAAATTCCCCTGCATGTGAAAATACCCTTGAAAAAAGAGCAAATATTTGGGACTTTATATGAGGTCATGATGACCAGGTAGAATCATGTACCTCCATCCCTATCTACAGATGTTTATATCGATATCCCCATACCTAGGAGGATCTGGACTATGGATCCTTGTCCACCCTGGAGGAGGTTTTTGGGTGGTTTGCGGTCATGGATCACACTCCCACAGTTCCTGGGAATGACATCACCAGTGGACCTCTGGCTATTAGTACTACACTACACCTCCTATACACAGCAGACCTGTTTTTAAGTACTACCACTGGGTTTGTTCCATTACATTTTATGCATCATTTCTCCTGATAGATACTAGCTGCTTATGGGAATTTATTTATTATATTCTAGATCTATATCACATGCCTGCTCCTAAAGAGTGGCAACACCAAGCCACGGAACACGTCAAGCTAATTAGAAACTGTGTTTGAGCCTATAGGTTCTTTTTAAGGATTATGCCATATTTTACATATGTGTTTTTAGGATCTAGATGCCACTATTGTAGGCTATCTTTCCTATTACACCTGATGTGGATTAGGGAGCTTGGAGGTCAACTAATATGAATACTGTGAAATGGGGTTCACCGCTCCAGGGAAATCTCAAGTGCACTCGTGGATCAGTCCAGGTACATGCGGGTGCTGGCAATGCACTAGGCAATGGAAATAACAAAGAACGGATGGATGGCCGCACACCGGAAAACTCTTGAGTTGTCTTTATTGAAAAAGCATAAGCAGGCACCACAGATACACAGCAATAATCAAAAAAACAGCCGACGCGTTTCACACTTGATTAGTGCTTATTCATGGCCTCATAATATGAATACTGTATTTGTAGGTTATTGTTGTATTATGTAATATTTACATGTATACATTTAAATTTCAATGGGATATTTACTACTACTATCAATTATTGCTTTTTACTTTGTTACATATAGTCTCTTTGAACTACAATAAATGATATGTATATATATATATATATATATATATATATATATATATATATATATATATATATATATATATATATATATGTATAGCAGTCTGCTACTTTTTAGCTGGCACTGCTTTAAATTTAGAGGGTAGTCTGAGAGTTAGTTGACTCAGACTATATGATTTTTCCAAATTTAGGGCCTCTGTTCCAGCCATGGCTGTAATGTGAGTGACCACTATTGTTGTCTGGGGTGCCGTTACCACCCCAGGCCAAGCAGTCAGGTTGAGGTGTTTTGGGTGTTCCCCTTCGGAAGCCAATCAGTAGGGGTTGATCGTCCCACTGTGCATGCTGGGAGGAGTATTTATGGGACAGACGCCATTGGACTGGGATCGTCGATCGCTAGCCTGTTGTCCCACCACCCCTGGACAGAAGTGTGCACCTGAACCTATTACCTGTTACCCTTCCATCTCTTCAACTACTTCTCTTATTTTTTTACCAAGTTCAGCAAATAAATCAAAGAAAAAGATGTCTAAAGTGTGAACATTGAACTTTTTCTCAACTCTCATCTGATACCCTAGACGGCAAGGAAATAGAGGTAACATTTAAAATAGGTTTAATTATACCTTGTTTTAAGCGGATGGGCACTATACCTTCTTTGAACGACTGGTTTATAAGCTGCGTGATAGGCGGTGCCAGAATATCGTCACATTCCTTCAGCAGTTTGGTGGGGATGGTATCATTCGGTGCTGTGCTATTACGCCGCTTGTATATTAGCAGAATTCCAGCGTATCTTCTTTTCTGAATAGCAAAAAAAGATACGCCGGCTATTCTTAGTATTTACCTGGCGTATCTCTTGATACGTCAACGTAAATACAGTACTATCTGAATCTGGCTCTATGGCTTTTTCAGAAGTTTACAACATATACCTTTACAGGCAGAAGAAACACCCCACCAAACTCGCATTCATGAGACAAACTTTTGAGCAGAAAAGACGCCTAAGTGCCCAAAGCTGCACGGAAATGCACAAAAAAGCACCAAAGGGTAATGAAAAAGCATGAAAAAGCTCAAAAGAGATTAAAAACACACAACAGAAATAGGAAAAATTAGCTAAGGGGAAGGTTTGTGAAAAAAAAACGCTTATGCTCAAAAAAGCTCAAAGGAGCTCAAATAAGCTCAAAGAAGCTCAATAAAAATGTGCAAAAGAGTCCAAAAAAGCATCAGACCTTTTTCATCGGTTTAACCGATCATGTGTGCGCGGCATAAGATTTACAGTGAATATCTGCATTTCCACTGTATTAGCCAGGGTTAGTGAGTAGTACAAAAAAACACAAAAAAGGCTGCTACATATGGACACATTAACCTGAATCCTTTTAACCTAAAAGGAAAGGCCATTAGGGTATTTCACATAGTCGGGAATTATGACACTAGCCTCCAAGTCTTCAGGAAATGTAGATCTATGGATGATGTCTTAAAAGGTAAAATAAAGGACTGTACATGTTGTCTCACCTATATTTTCTCAGCAGTGGGAGCGTAGTTTTCAAAAATACTTTTTTTGTGTCTTCGTGTTCATTTTTGCAGTGAATGGCATAACACATACCACTTCTCATGACATCTGCTGCCTGACTGATGCTTGTCAAGAGGTTGTCTAAAATAGGATGTAATGATGTATTGAGACTATATCTGTGAGCAATAGAGACAGGAAGCTTTTAGTAAAATATAACTGAATAGAGCTACATTGGGAAAACAACTTAATATACAGGGTAAGATAGTAACAGAATGATGCAGACTGTATATAGAAAAGCAAGTTTTATAAAACATCACCCTCTGCTTCTAAGGAGAAATTCCACTGTCAGCAGACAATCATTTAAGTATCTGGATGCAAGTATTTTCAAGATCTTAGCTAATAGACGTGTTTGCCTGATAATCTAGTTATTCACTGACTTTACCACCAGATTTGCCCAGCAACAGTTGCTAGCAGCCATTTAGGTCATTTTCCAAAGTACATATTCGACCCAAGTAAAAAATAAATAAAAATCCTCAGTTTTAATGAATTTACATTTTGTAGAACTGAGTTCAAATCTGGGGATACTCATTAAAGGGACACTAAACTCAGGATTTTTTTGTTTTTAAAATAACAAACATGTTATACTTACCTCCACTGTGCAGTTCGTTTTGCACAGAGTGGCCCGGAAAGCTGTCTTCTGGGGTCCCTCGGCGGCTGTCTGGGCTCCTCCTCGCAAAAGCTTTCCATCTTCATGCAAGGGCGCTCTAACAGTGGAAAGCTTTTGCGAGTGCGCTCCCGTGATACAGCGGCGGCCATAGCGGCCAACTGTATCACTCGGCTCCGCCCCTCGGGGCGCCGCATCATCCGCTGTGATTGACAGCAGCGCCAGCCAATGGCTGCGCTGCTATCAATCCGCCCAGCCTAGCCAATCAACGGCCAGGCTAAGAACCAAAGAGGATGACGCGAACACGCCCGGGAGTTTCGAACGGTAAGGTAAGTAAAACGGGGACTTGGGGGGGGGGGTGCTGTGAGATGTTTTTTTACTTTAATGCATAGGATGCATTAAGGTAAAAAAACGTTTACCTTTACAACCCCTTTAAAACATTTTTATCAGCTACTTTGCAGGGCTACAGCTTATTCTGGAGCATGCTGTTCAGAAAACAAGCTTCTTCTTCTTCTAGTTTATATCAGAGATTCTCTTTAAAGCATCTCTACCATTACAAGTAAATACTTTTCTCTCCTGCTCCCTGCACTGCTGAATGTGTTCTGATCAAGAAAGCAATGAACACAGCAAAGGACCAGGAGGTCAACACTCCCGGAAGTGTTCGTTTTTGAAAAGCCTTAAGGCAGTGAAATGTCTTTATCAGAGCACCGTTCCATGGTGGGCATGTGTATTTATATATTTTTTACAGGTACAGTAGGACTATTGTTCAAGATATTATTTTAGGGACAGAGTTGATTGCCGACTGGGCCATAGACAAACGATTTTCTCATTCGGAAGTGTAATACCGAGGTTATGACTACAGCAATATGCCATAACCCTGGTATTGTTTTTTCTTAGCCGGTGATTCTCTAAAAAATAAAATTGTCCCGAATGGCAGATTTGACACTGGATCACTTTTAGAAGCTTCCTGGTCGTTCTCAAGCTTACCTGGATGATCGGTAGCCCCATTGCCATGCCTGGTAACAAAGGTAAGTGGAGAAAAGATGGCCTTTGCTTAACTCCATGGTCTAGGAGGACCAGAACAATGTCATGGCATAATTTCCTGTTCCGACCCAATAATTGCTGCCACTCTTTCTTCACTGGCCACCACTGCAAAATATCTGATGTTTCCAGAAGTTAGAAACCGTGTGATCTCTTCTGATTTTACATGGTTTAGTCCTAAGGAATGGCAGCAAGGCTTGAGTGCTGTTACACGAGTGAGCAGGTGATGTCACTGCTGCCTTTGAGCTCTGACACCAGCCTACATCTGGTATTTTGGTGGCAACAGAGGAAGTAGAAGTGGTAGACAGATTACTTTGCCCTTTTTAAACATTTAGGCCCTGTTCACAAATCACTTAGTGGGAACGTGGGTTCCAGCTAGCAATTTAAAAAGCGCAATTCAAACATGGAAATGAGTGGTGCTCAAAGGTCAGTCCATTCACTTAAATGGGCTGTCTTTTGTATATTTTTTGAGCCAAAGAAGCTCAGAGACCCCATTTTGGACCTGAGCTAGGCGCATTTGTGCACACACATTTTGCTGCATTTCTTGAGCGGTTTGTCACTTAAAGATTGCATTAAAATCACACTGCATTTAGAATGCCATTCAAGATGAATGGCACTCGAATGTATGATGTTAGTTTTCGAATCTGCCCACAATTCGAAATTGCCTATATGTAAACGGGGTCTTAAGTACATCTAAAAGAATAAATGTAATATATTCTACCTTACAAGTAATTCGATGTGGCAAATGCATTCATTCTAATTTTTAAGCTTGTTTTCATTTATTTTCACCTGGTAATCCTACAAATGGCAAACTTAATCTATATCAATAGATACTGTATCTATAGATGGAAACATGGTTGTCACAATAGGACAGGATTATCAATATATCTTCCTCTCTTCATCTTCTTTACATGGGGAGCTGGATAATTAGCAGTTTACAAGAGATCACTTTACAAGAAAGATAACATTGTTTGAGATCAGTCACAGAAAGCTGCAAGGACACTGCATTTCCATCGGGATTAGCAGGTATTTTCTCTAAGTGTTCCTAGTCTGAAAAATGAAAACCAATGCAGTCACCACATATGCCAATATATATTGTTTGTCTTTGTGTTTAAATGTACTTTAATTACTTACTGCCCGCCCACCGTCAAACGACGGCAAAACAGTGTGGCTCTCATTCGGGGATGAAGTCATATGACGGCTCTTTGACCATGTGATCGGATGTGTCAAACAAGGAAGTGCCGTTTATCAGCTCTCCTCGCCTCACCCTGACAGAGTGTGAGGTGAGGAGAGCCAATCAGCTGCATCTCCTCACAGGGAGGATGTGCAAAGGTATACAGTGCCCTGATTACAATGTAGCCATGGCAGGGCTCATTAGTGGTGACACCAGTTTGTGCCCATCAGTGACACCAGTTGTTGCCCATCAGTGAGGCCAATCTGTGTCCATCAGTTATGGCAATCAGTGCTGCATTTAAATGCCCATCAATGCCTGCCCATCAGTGCTGCTCATCAGTGCCCATAAGTGTCGCCTATCAGTGCTCAGCAGTGCTGCATATCAGTGCCACCTATCAGTGTCCATCAGTGCTGCATATTAGTTTCCTTTTTTTTAACAAAAAATAAATGAAGAAACAACCAGTGATTAAATGGAATCAAAAGAAAGCTATATTTGTGTGAAGAAAATGATTAAAAATTAATTTGGGTACAGTGTTGCAAGAGCAATTGTCATTTAAAGTTTAAAGTGCAACATCTCTAAGGCGGCGTACAGACGATCGGACATATCCGATGAAAACGGTCCGCGGACCATTTCCATCGGATATGTCCGATCGGGAGTTTGATCCGATGGCGTGTACACACCATCGGATCAAATTCCCCGCCGCCGGACGGCGCGGTGACGCGGCGGTGACGTGGCCGCCGCCGCGCCACCGCCACGTCACCGCACCAGGAAGTAAAACACTTCCGCGCATGCGCCGAATCCATTCGGCAGCGGCGCGGCGGCGGTGGGGGCCGACATGTCTGCTGGTAAGTGTACTAACCAGCAGACATGTCGGGCGGACAGATTCCACCGGATAGATTTCAAAGCTTGCTTTGAAATCTGTCGGGTGGAGAAATCTGTCCGCTAGCCCATACACACGAGCGGAGATGTCTGCTGAAACGGTCCATCGGACCGTTTTCAGCGGACATATCCCCTCGTGTGTACGCCGCCTAAGGCCTCTTACACACGACCGGGTTTCTCAGCATAAAAACTGCTTCTTGCCGAGATTCCCATTTGTGTGTATGAGGCATTCAGGTTTCTCATCTGGAAATCAGGCAAGAATCTCGACGAGAAAAAAAAGAACCTGCTCTCTTTTTTCTCGTCGAGATTCTCGTTTGCCTGTTTCCAGACAAGAAACCCAGAGTGTGTATACTTACCTGTCGCCGTGGAAACCCGCGCATGTCGTTGATCAACAGCTCTGGTTACACATAATAAAACTGATTTATACTGCAGTTTGTTTCCTTAGTAATGTATAGTGGTTCAGCTACAAATAGATAGACACAAGCATACAAACTTTTTTCTGTTCTTGACTCAGAATTGGAGGGGTCATCTTGATTTTACAATATGACAGGAAGCATTAATGCTCAAAAATCGCTCAAAAATATTGCCATTTACTGATGTTCAATATACACATTACACTTATCAACGTCAGCAAGGAAAAACTTGCAACTTCTTCATTTCATCATTAAAGCTCAATCAAGCATGTATTAAGCTAAAGGAAATAGCTTTTATATGAGTGGCCTTTCTGCATAGAGTGTTTGCAATTACATGACTCTACTACTTTGCTTGCAATTTCATTGGTTCACTGAATTTCATAATTCATGTCACAAGTTTGAACTAATGGCATTTTTCCTAATATACATTTTGCAATTTTAAGCTGTTATAGTGTTCCTCAAATAATGATACGGTAAAAAAAAAAAAAATAGTTTGATGGTTCTGGTAATATAAAATGATTGTGTTGCCAAAAGTCATTACAATTTTAGACAATTATTTTTTTATGGACTGCCTTTTTAAATTCGTTTTGATTTGTCCTAGTATAACTGGTGGATTCATATTCTATAATAACTACCTGAAACACTGCATTGATTTTTGTTTTAATGTGTGCAGAAAAAAAGAACAAACATTAACTCCTTCAAATACATTTTTGGAGAAAATGTACAAAAATAGATGCATAAGTTTGAAAATGTCAGCCTTGACACGCAACTCTGAGCTAACTTCCCAGCAACAGTAAAATCAGATTTGGCTGCAATACTGACCCCTCTTTTGTATTATCCTCTTTGCTTTCTGTCATGTCCTCAGTATTTTGGGTTAACTGATACCCAATAATTTTTAATGCAAAAGACATAGTGTGAGTGAAAATTGACATGGGCATGCTCTCTCAGGAGGTATCACCTGGGCACCCTCCACACACAGTATAATGATGCAGAGAGGGCTTACATCATGAAGTCAGCACTGTTCTCCACATCACTCAGGACCAACTAGTGATGGAAACAGGTAAAGATGACATTGCATGTCATCTGACCAATCCAAAGACTCTAAAGCCGTGTACACATGATCATTTTTCGGGCTCTAGAAAAAACAAAGTTTTTTTCAACTTCATCATTAAAACGGCATGCCTACACATGATCGTTAAAAAAAAATGCTCTAGCAAAGCGTGGTGACGACACTATAAAGAGGAAGTTCCATGCGGATGGCGCCACCCTTGGGGATGCTTTAGCTGATTTTGTGTTGGTAAAAGACAATTCATGATTTTCTGTTTGTTACAGCATGTTAAATGTGCCTACTCCATTACGAATGGTATTTTTCCCTGAACGAGCGCTCCCATCTCATAACTTGCTTCTGAGCATGCGCAGATTTTTCACGTAGTTAAAGCCCACAAACGATATTTTTTTACAACCCGAGAAACAACAACGTTTAAAATGTTCGAAAAAAAAATTGCCGGTTTTTCAGAACCCAAAAAATGGTCTGAAGCCCACACACGATCGTTTTAAATTACATTTTTAAAAAACTGATCGTGTGTACGCGGCATAAGACTTCTGCAAAAAGCATATTTTTAGAAAAAGCATAAAATACACACTAGGGGTCACAAGGGAGTTGCACTTTGATGAACAATTTAAACATTTTGGGTATGCTGTAGCTTTTCTTTAGATAAAATATATTTCATACATTTTTGAAATTTTGAGGTCCTCTTTTGGGATCTCTGTGCTGCAGATTAGTAAATCAACCCAAGTGTGCTTATGTGGTTTCCTTTTATATGTATGGGAACATGTAAATGCCTCAAATGTATTACATTTAATGTACCCAAAGCAGATAGATATCTGTCAACGAATACCTATTCACCTTAACTAGTATCTATTGTTCCAAAAATAGGAAACAGTGGGACTATCTTTGAATTGTCAGCAATGCTCTTCTTTGAGTTTACCGTTGCTGAGAGGAGGTGCTATCTGAGTTAAATAAATAACAATATACAGTTGGGTTCTGCAAGTAGGAATGAAATCTGGGGTTGCTTCTATCATGGGTTGGAGACGAATCCTGAGCATTTGAGACTCGTTGTCACAGCAAATTTTTCTGTCCAGATTTTCCCAGGTGAATCTTTTAAAAATGTACAGCAGAGGGGGGCGTGGCTGTATGGACGTGTGATCACACAGCTCCATTCCAGCTACGGGAACTGCCAACGTTTGGGGCGATACCACTGGTTGTAACCCCGTCTCCCGCATAAATATCCCGAGACAACCGCGGAATGACCCGCAAATGCAAGGAGGAGGCGAAGCCAATAAAACTGGGTGATTTCTACCCGCTGAAAGTCTGCGGCCTGATCCAAGATGGCGTTGGCTCGAGTGGTGTTTCTCCTTCTTCCTCCTGCAGCTCGCGATCTGCGGCATTCAGCCCAGGAGTGCAATCGGGTTCCATGCAGCGATCCCCAGAGGCATCAACCCCTCAATATGAATAGCAAACGGTGTCGAAAAAGGAAAGCGGCAAAAAGCATACCACATAACCATCCTCCCTGAGTTTAAACTGGTACTCAACAACCAAGTGTGAAAAAGTGCAGCGCCAAAGAAACGGGGTATGCTATGGTTAAGCAGTCCCTATGTAGTGTAATCGACGTGATTCCAGGGGGCACCTGGATGTCACATCTACTCACGGTGTATACAAAATATTAATGAGGTGAATATAAGGATACCAGTGGTTCCCACCAGGTGGACCTGAATGTCACTTCCAGTCCTTGGTGTGTACAAAAGTAAAAACAAATATCAGTTTTCAAAACAAAATATTCGATTAATTAAAATAAATATGTGAATCCAAAGTGAAAACAGTTAGGTGTTTCACATATAAGGAAGGTGTATTGTCCCATTCAAACATGTAGGAGTGATCCTTATATCCTCATAGAAGCATAATAAACGCTATCCCCTCTGTCCGATAATAGCTCATCTTCAGATAAACGATCCTTAACGTAAGAGTAGATTAAATACGCTTACCGGCTGAAGTAGACCCGCAACTCACCATACGGTGGGGGGTCCTCAAATCTTGTGTGGGCCGACTGCCCTACCGGGTCACCGTCTTAGACAACCTTGACAAAAATGCCAAATTTAAAAGAGGCTATCCCAAACATACAGTTCCTAGACACTACTTGGAACAACATAACAAACTGGTCGAAGGGACCACCTTTCAAATTATCGACCACTTCGTCCCCCACTGGAGAGGGGAACCCAGTGTTCGGGGTGTATCCAGACTAGAGGTTTTCTGCATATACCAATTAAAAAGTTATGTGCCTTATGGCCTCAATATTGAATGGGATGTTAATTCCTTCATTAATCAATCATAATTATATGCATACTTTAAGCAATCATTTACAAGAAACACTGGGAATTTTTTCTTTTTTTCCAAAATAATTTTTTTCTTTCTTTTTTGTCTAATTTGCATATTTTTGACAGGTAGGTATGATTGCTTTGTTTAGACCCCGATATCCTTATGAGACCGCTCTCATTTATTCAAATTGACCATTTTTTTTATATTTATTTATTTCTACAGCCTATGAGTGCCTGCAGATAGATAGGCTTTTTAGCCATATTTCTCTGTACTATGAGGCTTTATATATATGGGCATGGACTAATATCTGCCTTGTATTGTGTATATGATGCCCTCTTCTCTTTTTTGTATTTTACTTCAAGCCCCTGGTCCTTTAAGGTCTATGAACCCAATGGACCGCACTAGATGAAGCGCATTGCCTCACCGCGCACTCACTTTGCGTTATGAGACGTATACCAGTGATGTGTCGTGTGCAGCATCCGTCTCCCTTTGCCACACTGTCCTGCTCACGATGGGATGCGTTCGCGCAAGACAGCGATGCGAACCTCCCTCTACTGACGTGGCGGTAGGGCGTAGGGCCGTGCTTTCCATCCCTGCCTCCTCCTATTCACCTAGAGGAGAGTGAGGATTGGGGGAGACGTTTACATTGAGGAATTGGTCGGGCCTATTGGAGCCAATTCCGAACGTGTCACTTCCTGGCGCCTGGAGTGCACGTAGACCGGAAGTGATGTCATTTGGAATGCACGCCAGAAGTATTCACGGCGTAGGAGAACAAGGTCTCATAGGGGTAATTGGGGGGTGTAACAGTTACCACCGCTTACAACCTTCCATCCATCCATGACAAGCTTATCCGACACACCAACAACCAGGCAGACATGATCCATTCCATTTCCCAGAATAAACGAGACAGCGCTCCGTTCTCTAGTTTCCAAAATGTATGAATAACTTTATTGGTTCTTAGCTTGCTTATATCCAGTACAACATAATGCAGTTAATCACAGGACAATGTAATCTCCACCCCCCTATTCACTCACTGAGGATAATTCTTTAATTGGTAGCTAGACATGACGGCATCGTATTATCAATAGGGTTCAATTAACCTTGAATAGTAACACAGACATCTAGTTGAATAAGTTCTCTATACAGCTTTGTCACACAATGGCAGTGAGAGTGGGTGTCTTTACATTGAATAGCCAACACCTTAGGATATTTCAATAGCCTATTATACAAAAGGTATGACTCACTGGTTGACCTGGTCATGTCATCATGACTCCTTGTGATATCTCAGTCCTGCAATATGAAGTATTATTAATGTCCCATCTCATGTAATATGAATTATGATTCACTATTAGCCACCCTATACCCAAAAGGGCACAGGGTGGATTTCGACCCAAGAGTTTTTGGTGCTGCTGGCACAAGAGTATCTCTCATCCTTCCAACGTCTCTGGGTGTCACGGGCCATTCTGTTACAGGGGGATTATTTAAAGCGCAGGGGAATGCATTGGTTCAGATATACACCCCTGTTGATGTCTGTGAAGACGAAACCGGTCGGGTTATTGGGCCATATCCATTTTCACTGCGCCCTGGACTCATTACATACCTTTCTTTGAAGTGGACCTTTTTTGCTGTGATTGGGTCAATTTTTTATCATTTCTTATCCATTTGGAGAATTTCCATGTGTGCCTATTTGGATTTATGTTTGGAATTTTTAAAGTGTACCTTTTGGATTTTAAATTAAACTTTTTTACGCTATGAGGAGGTGTTTCCCTTGTTTTCTTTTTACCTCTGATCGGATCCTTTAAGAACATTCCTCATCACAAGATAAACAACACCATTGAAGATTCCTCTTGGTCTCTTCCTAACGATCCAGCCTGGAGTTTCGTCAATGAGGATATAAGGATCACTCCTACATGTTTGAACGGGACAATACACCTTCCTTATATCTGAAACACCTAACTGTTTTCACTTTGGATTCACATATTTATTTTCATTAATCTAATATGTTGTTTTGATAACTGATATTTGTTTTTACTTTTGTACACACCAAGGACT
This sequence comes from Rana kukunoris, assembly GCA_029574335.1. NCBI lineage: Eukaryota > Metazoa > Chordata > Amphibia > Anura > Ranidae > Rana > Rana kukunoris. The sequence goes on along the minus strand of CM056050.1, from coordinate 567,163,024 downwards.
GGAAGTGACATTCAGGTCCACCTGGTGGGAACCACTGGTATCGTGGGTAGATGTGACATCCAGGTGCCCCCTGGAATAACGTCGATTACACTACATAGGGACTGCTTAACCACAGCATACCCCGTTTCTTTGGCGCTGCACTTTTTCACACTTTTTCTTCACAATTTTCTATTGTTGTGTTGGCTGCCTTACGTATTGTAATGTTGTACTTATTTTCATTTATTAGTTTAGCGCAAAATATTTTTTATATAACACTCAACAACCAAGGTCCCTGCTGTGTTCTGGAGTACTCTGTTCGCAATCTCTGTTTACCCCTCAAGTTATGGGCAGAAGTTCTGCCCTCAGGTTCTTGCTTGGACAAGATTTTTTTATTGTATTATCTGTTTTTCTCCTACCTTTTGACTTTGTTTGTTTTTTTCCCAACCCATTTTCTTACCTTCACTACTGGTTTGACCTGCGTTTGAGTCAACTTTCCTCCACGTCTATGGACAGGTCCATCTCATCCCACTCCATCCATCATCGACGGCGAAAGATGGAAAGCTACATTTAAGTTTTTATGTTTTTAGGACACTCCCTGTCCCCATACCTAGCTCACATCTCAAAGCTTTAAATGCCCTACTATCTAAATTCATCTGGGGATCCAAAAGACCATGGTGCTCCAGGGCTCTGTTAGTTAAACATAGAGCTGTGGGAGGGATGGGGATTGTAGACATTCAGGACTACTTTCTTGCGTCGATTCTAATGCAACTGAAAACCGGACCCGACGACTGACTCGGTCTGCAGTGGAATCGAACGATCTCTGAGCCCTATTAACATTCTCAAGCTCCTCCTTTTATTAGATGTGTGGAAACCATGTCCATGCATGGTCTACCGCTCTCGATCCAGGCTTCTCTGGCAGCCTGAGGAGACCTTCGTTAAATACCGTCCCCACCTTCCAGCCAAATAGTAGTTCCTGTTCCCATAGCAGTTCTCTCCCAGGCTATCCCTGACCTGTCCCTATCTGATTGTCAGAACAAGGGGGTTGAGACTATAGATGACTTATATCACGGGGACACCCTCCTCCCATTTGTTTCCCTGCAAAACAAATTTGCCTTAAACCTCACCGACCAGTATAAATACACTCGAATTTCCAACTTTCCTGTCTCTCTTAAATCCCACCAGATATACCTACCAAAAGAGGTGTGGCGTTTTTACACTACTACCCCTGCTCCCCTCAAAGGCCTCTAATTTTTCTACAATCTTTTTCATCATAAACTACAATTTACAAAGTCTCAACCCTATAGAAAATGGGAAGAGGATCTGGGGGTAACCATCACAGACGCACAGTGGCAACATGCACTGCGATCGGTATGTAAGTCATCCAGGTGCATCAACCACTGGGAACTGTCTCAAAAAATTGCCCTTAGGTGGTACCTGATTCCCTATAGAATCTCTAAGTTCGTAAACCTTGGCTCTCCGTTATGCTGGAGGAACTATGGGGAAACGGGCAACTTGCTACACATGATGTGGTCTTGCAGACACTTTAACTATTTTTTTTTTAGAGTTAAACCTTTTTTTTATTTTAAAACAAAAATAATAATACATTATACAGTTGTAGCAGTGATACAATTATAATACATAATACAAATGGGTCTACATGCAGATGCATACCATTATGTACCCCCTCTAAACTTAGGGTACCCTCCAAAACACTACTACATAAAGAGGAGAAAAACAAAAACAAGAGAAAAAAAAACACTCTCTGTTGTTTCGACCTTCCTACTCTCTCCCCCCTTCATATTCAAGGTGTCGTCTATAATGTTAGTCTTTACCCTCCTCACCCCTCTACCCTGGAGTCCAAAAAAGATTTCCAGGAAGTCCATATTCTTAAATATCTTTCCTGTTGATGTTGTGCTGTTAATACTAATTCTTCTAATTTACAAATTTCCTTTACTTTACTCATCTACATCTCTATGGTTGGTGGGGATGATGACTTCCACTTCTTTGTTATGCACGCATTTTCTGCATCTAATAGATGACATATACTTGTCTCCCTATACGCTTTCTCTTGGATTTGGTTCACGTGTAGAAGAAAGAATTCTGGTTCTTCCGGTATCTCGTATTCTGAACAGATCTGGAGGACCCTTTTAATCTCCAGCCAGAAGCTCCTTAACAGGAGACAGTCCCAAAATACATGTAGCATCGTCCCTTTACTTCCCTGGCACCTCCAACATTTGTCTGACACCTCTGGAAAGATTTTATTTAATCTCTCCGGTGTCCTATACCATCTCGCAAAGATCTTATAATTTGTTTCTTGTGTCCTTGTACAAATTGATGTTTCATGCGTTCGTTTGTATATACGTTTTCGCTATTCCATACTAAATACCTTTTTAATTCCTGTTCCCAATCTTAAACACACTTCAAAGGATGGCTCCCGGACTGTACTAGTAGTTCATAACTTATTGAGAGAGTATGTGTTAATGTTCCCCTCTCACTACACATTTTCTCTAGTCTCGTGAGTGGTCTCTCAAAAACCCCTGGATTTGGTAGTGTGTTCAGGAAGTGAACCATCTGGAGTGCATTCCAAAACTTTAAACGGAATACGTTCTCTTGTTCCATCAGTTCGGCTATTGTAAGCCATCTTCCCATTCGGATATAGTTCACTATCTGTCTACACCCCTCATCCCTTAAGTGTCGGAAAGCACCATTTTCATATCCCAAGGGAAAAGGGGGGTTGCCTATCACTGGATATAGTGGGGAGGTCCCAGGGTCGATGCTCATCATAGAGAATGCTGTTGCACATGTTTTGACCGTGTTTTCCAGAATCAGGTTATTTTTAATTTCTTTGGGCAGTGAGGCAAACCACCATGGTGCCCTTTCTAATGGTATTTTAGATTGGGACTGTTCAATTTGTACCCATAATTCGGTGTCTGAATGCCTGTTCCAATCTATTAACCTATTCAGGTGTACAGCATAGTAGTATTTCCTTATGTCTGGCACCCCAAGTCCTCCCTGTTGTTTAGTATACATTAGTTGTTTCCTTTGTATTCTGGGGTTTTTGTGTGCCCATATAAACTCAAAAATGACTCTCTGACATTGTTTAAAATAATGCACTGGGATATGTATTGGTAATGTTTGAAATAAATAGAGCATTTTTGGGAGTATGTTCATCTTAATGATATTACATCGGCCTAACCAGGTATGAAAACCCTGGTTCTACTTATCCAGTAACATCTTCACCTTTTGCAATAGCGGTGGGAAGTTTAGTTCAAAGATCTTATCTACTTTCCCTGGTAATTGTGTGCCTAAATATGTCAGTGCTCTATCTGTCCACTTGAACTTAAATTTTTGTTTTAAGTATGTTATTGATGCTTGTGGCACATTAACTCCCATTGCTTCTGACTTGTTGAAGTTAATACTTAGATTCGAGAGAGAGACATATTTCTCAAATTCCCTCATTAAATTCGGGATTGAGATCAGTGGATTGGTAAGGGTAAACAGCATATCGTCTGCGAAGGCTGTGATTTAACAGTGGTTCTCCCCTATGTGTACTCCTGTAATATTCCTATTTAAACGCAGGGTACACAGGAAAGGCTCTAACGACAGGGCGAAGAGGAATGGGGATAGGGGACACCCCTGTCTTGTCCCGTTCGAGATCTGGAGAGGCTCTGATAGTATTCCGTTAGCCCGTACTTGGGCCGCTAGGCCTGAGTACATAGAAAATATCCATTTTATTATTTTATCTCCAAAGCCTCCATGTTGTAATACAGCACGCATAAAGCTCCAGTTCACCCTGTCGAAGGCCTTCTCTGCATTTGTGTTCAGGAATACACATTGCGTCTTTGTTGTATTTGCTATCTGCACCAGGTTGATGGCTTTAATAGTGTTATCGCGTGCTTCCCACTTGGTCCAAGTGTATCAGGTCTGGGATATGCTGTTGTATCCTGTTTGCCAGGACCTTAGCGAAAATCTTTACATACGAATTTAACAAAGAGATCGGCCGATAGCTTCAGCATAGGCCCAGATCTTTCCCCTCTTTTGGTATCACCGAAATATAAGCTAATACCGTTTCTTTCGTTAGACTAGCCGATGTCCCTAATGCGTTAAATAATTGAATCATGTATTTGGATAGCAAGGGGAACAAGATTTTGTAGTATTGACCCGTGTAGCCATCGGGTCCTGGGGCTTTCCCTAATTTCATTGAGCTTACTGCCACTTTAAGTTCCTCTTCAGCTATAGGGTCGTCTAGCTTCTCTTTATCTGATTCTGATAGTTTTGGTATTGCTGATTCCATAAGATACTGATCAATCTGTTCTTATTCGGGGGCTTACATTGCATATTATAGAGAGAGCAATAATATTCTTGAATCTCTTTCACTATATCCTTTGGTTTAGAAACCTTCGGTTTCTTTGGTGGCTTAATATATGGGATATAATTACTCATCTTCTCTTCGCGTAGTAGTCTAGCGAGTCCTTTCCTGCACTTATCTCCTGACTCGTATGCAAACTTTTTACATCTCTGTATTGCTGCTTTTGCTTTATAGTACAGGAGGTCTGTAATTTCCGTTCTTTTCCTAGCCGGCTCTTCCTCTGCAGTTATTGATCTTGTTTGCTAATGCCTACCCTCCAGCATGGCTAGTTCTTTCAATAGCCTTTCTAATTTTTCCGTACGTTTCCTTTTTATTCTAGACCCATGTTTAATTAGCACACCTCTAATAACCGCCTTATGTGCTTCCCAGACAGTTCCGGGATCGCACTCTGGGGTATCGTTGGTGCTAAAGTAAAACTTCAGCTCTTTGGTTACGTCTTCTAGGACCTCTTTATCCTGCAACAGGCTTTCATTTAATCTCCACTGATTTGGTCTGATCTGTCTAATGTCTTGTATCTCATAAACCAGAAAAATCGGGGCATGATCTGACCATGTAATGGATCCTATTTTAGCCGATCGTACTGAGTGTAGTTGGACGTGTGGAATTAAGAAGAGATCTATACGAGAATATATTTTATGTGGCGTAGAGTAGAACGTATAATCTTTTTCTTTATTATATAACAGTCTCCATATGTCAATCAGCTGTTTTTTATACAGAATTTGAGTGGTGCAGTTTCTCACCCCATGGGGGGTAGATGACTTTCCTGATGATGTGTCCACTTTAGGGTCTAGTGGAATATTCAAGTCCCCTCCCAAAATCAAATGGCCTTCTGAGAAGTCTTGTAGACGTTTAACCGTTTTGCCTAGGAAAGTTCCCTGTTGCTCATTTGGGGCATATACTGTAGCAAATGTTACCCCTATTCCTCCTATTTTACCCTTCACAAATAAGTATCTCCCTTTCGGGTCTCTCATTGAATCTAAGTATGTCCTAAGTATGTCCACTTAATTCTCCCTGCTATAAGAATAGACACCCCCTTTGACTTTGCCTCCTGATTTGTCGCATGATATACGATTGGGTATAGCCTGTTCTTTAGAGTCAGAGTTTTATCTTCTCTGAAATGTGTTTCCTGTATGTATGCCATGTCTATTCCTAGTCTTTACAAGTCATGCATAAGGACCCTCCTTTTTTCGGGTGTGTTCAGTCCCTTCACGTTCAGTGACAATACATTTAATGCCTCCATCCTATCTTCCTTTATTCATGAGTATTAATTAGATGTATAGGGAGTAGAGTGGACAGTGAGGAGGGGAGAGTGGAGGGGATGAGGGAGAGAAGCCCCGCCACCTAGTGCAAAAAAATAAAATAAAAAAAAAGGGCACCACCGTGCCAGAAAAAAAAAAGGCGGGTAATCTCTAATATTAGCTATTCTGCTAATTAACACTCACCGTATTGACAGTATTGAGCGTCGGCCTATGAGTAAGGGCATGTACCCTAGGTGATTCCTATATTTCCCTATATCCTATCTCCTTCAAAAATTTGTTCACACTGAAAGGCCTCGTACACACGAGGGGATATGTCTGCTGAAAACGGTCCGATGGACCGTTTCAGCAGACATCTCCGATCGTGTGTATGGGCTAGATTTGTCCATCGGACAAATTTCAAAGCATGCTTTGAAATTTGTCCGCTACAAACCTGTCCGTCGGATATGTCCGCTGGTTAGTACGGGAAACCAGCGGACATATCCTCCCACACATGCGTCGCGCATGCGCGCGGAAGTGTTTACTTCCTGGTGCGTGACGTAGTGGTGACGTGGCGGCGTCAACGTCACCGCCGCGTCACCGACACGTCACCGCGCCGTCCGCCGGCGGGGAATTTGATCCGATGGTGTGTACACGCCATCGGATCAAACTCCAGATCGGACATATCCGATGGAAATGGTCCGCGGACCGTTTTCATCGGATATGTCCGATCGTCCGATCGTGTGTACGAGGCCAAAGAGAAAAAAACAACAGAGTATAGAGACCTCAGGATATAGGGCCTCGTCTTTAAGAGTGAGACAAAAAAAGGCACCAGTCTGCTAACTCTATAAGAAGAAGAGAGAGCAAAAACAAAGAGAAAAAAGAAAGAAAAAAAGCAAAAAGAAACTTGGAGCTCCGGGCCTCTCCACGGTGCCCGTCTATTCTCCTTGAAGACTATCCATAGGGGTAATTTATTACACTATGTGACCTTGTGTTTTTTTATTTCATCTGTGGGGGGTCTACCAGGGGATTGGGGTGAGGTACAAGTGTTCTGGGGGTGCTGGGAGCTAGACACACAAAAAGGGAGAAGCGGGGAGGGGGGAATGGCATGCGAGTTTGCGTCACTGCATTGTTTAATATTGACTATTGACCCCCTATGTCTCGACATCCTTCCCTAGTTACAACTCATTGGGAAATTAAACACCCCAAAGAAAAAAAAAGGAAGGGAGAGGGTCTCATATATAGGTCCCTGACCCTGTCCAATTCCCTGTCCAGCGCATCGACAGGGAGCGTTCCGTGATTAATCTTCCCTGTTATTTCCCTCCTCCCCTCCCCCACCGTCTGGAGTGGGAACAGCGAGGAGGTAATTTCCCCACCAATAAGGGAAGAAGAAAACGTAACCCAACAATAGAAAGAAAAGGGGGTTCCCCTTCACAACGAAAAGTTACCACTCTACCTCCCCTCCCCTCCCTCCCCTCCTTCTGACATGTCCCTCTTGAATGGAGCAAATATGTCAATGAAAAAAAAAAACAGACAGGAAACCCCGTTCAGGAGTTTTAAGCATATACAATATTGTTCATAATAATTACTTTGACCATTTCCCTTTGGCTTCCTCTTCCCCCCTTTAGAAAATCTACATTTACATACCCCCCCCCAACCCTCTTGTCAGTACATTATACATTGCAGGTAGATGCCCTTGCTACTACTTCCCTTTGTCCCCTTACTGTATCTCCTCCTGGACTCTCCTGCCCATCTACCACATTTACTTATATAAGTTTATATACACTTATATTCATATCGCAAAGAAGGGGGGGTGGGGAGGGGAAGTCTTGCTTCCTCAAGGCTGAGCCATGTCTTCTATATAAACAAAACTGTTGAAGGCTCATCAAAAAAAAAATTATAAAAAAAATAAAAAAAATAATAATATTGTAAAAGGTGTGTACTGTGCCCACTGGAGAGTCGCTCCCTGTTGGCCCTTATTAACACTACACAGTTTTGATATTACAGCGATTGTGATACTCTCCGTGTAGTGCTTAATCAGTGCTGGTGTAAAAAAAAAGGGGAGGGGACCCCCACAGAGAGACCCCCACTTTGAACAGTGTTGTAATCCTGTCAGTGTGGTGTTATAGTGTTATGTATAATTGTGTGTTGTTATGTGTTATTGTGTCTTAGTCTTATTGTGTCTTAGTATTGAAGTATACTATTATAGTGTCTTGGTGTCTTGTTGTTATTCAAAAAAAATTGTGCCAAGAGTGCCTAGTGAAGAAAATCAAAAAAAAAAAGAAAAACAAATTGAGTGAAAAAAAAAGAAAAAAAAAAGGAAAAAAAAGAAAGATGAGGAGTCTACAGTTATGTCTCTCCTTCCTCTCACCCAGCCCAGCCATTACATCCACACTTCTCATTAATGGGCTCTCTTCATTCTGAGCACTTTAACTAGTTTATGGAACTCCACCGTTTCCTATATTTCAAGGATCACTGGGATTTTGACCTGTCTCAACCCTAGATTAGCAATACTACATGTTGGCATAAGGTGGTGATAACCCACATTCTTCTAGCAGCTGGGACACTGATTGCAAGACATTGGAAGGCACATAAGGCTCCTAACGTGTCAGAGGTTCTGGTGGCTACTCAGACGCACTATGTATATGAGTCCCTGCTGGCAAGTAGGAGGGGAAACAGGCAAAGGTTTGACAATATAGAAAAAATTGGTAAATACCTGAGTATGTACACTCACCGCGCTACTAAAACACTAAAGCAGCCAACATAACTAAGTGATCAATTTAGCAAAACACAATATAAACAAAGAAAATATGTAGCGCTTAACACATATATAAACCAAAAGAAAACAAAACAAAACAAAAACAAAAACAAAAACAATAGTGTAGGTTAAAACACCATAGGTGCACTTGAAGTGTCCTTTGAAATAATATAAAGTCCACAGGGGTCGATACAGTGACTTGAGTGAGAATGATCCACCACCATAGGATAAGTTGGAGAGGCTTACCAGATAAATAGTGACCACATTAGGTGTACACCTATTGGTCAACTATAGCTTGAGGTTAGACGCTGTTCTCACAAGGACTCAGAAAAGGTGAATATCAAAGGTGACCGATCGTTTTGAAGAATCAGACTTAAGGTTTTTCCTCTTCATCACAATGCATTCAGCCAGAGACATGACTCGGAAAGTCCTTCTTCGGCCGCCTCAATCTTGTCGAGCCTGTGACGTATCCTGTAGCTCACGCCTTCTTGTCTTTCGTTCAGCGTGTCTTACAGAGAACGATGTCAGACTCGCTCCTCCCACTGAACATTGAATGTTCAGTGGGAGGAGCGAGTCTGACATCGTTCTCTGTAAGACACGCTGAACGAAAGACAAGAAGGCGTGAGCTACAGGATACGTCACAGGCTCGACAAGATGGAGGCGGCCGAAGAAGGACTTTCCGAGTCATGTCTCTGGCTGAATGCATTGTGATGAAGAGGAAAAACCTTAAGTCTGATTCTTCAAAACGATCGGTCACCTTTGATATTCACCTTTTCTGAGTCCTTGTGAGAACAGCGTCTAACCTCAAGCTATAGTTGACCAATAGGTGTACACCTAATGTGGTCACTATTTATCTGGTAAGCCTCTCCAACTTATCCTATGGTGGTGGATCATTCTCACTCAAGTCACTGTATCGACCCCTGTGGACTTTATATTATTTCAAAGGACACTTCAAGTGCACCTATGGTGTTTTAACCTACACTATTGTTTTTGTTTTTGTTTTGTTTTGTTTTCTTTTGGTTTATATATGTGTTAAGCGCTACATATTTTCTTTGTTTATAAAGGTTTGACAATAAATGGAAAATGTGGGCGACATGGTTTAAAAGTAATAGCTGAAATTTCCATATGGACTATGTATTTTATATTTTACATCTACTTTTTTTTTCCACTCAAATGTTGGTTAGACCACAGACAGACCTCTCCCCTATGTTTTCCTTCCTCCCTTTTCCCTTTCCTCCCTGCAATTTCTACACAGGCCATTGTTTATGGGTTTATTTGCATGTCCCTGAGACTATGTCTCTGATGAATAACTGTCTATGTATTTTTGGTAATCCTATTCATGTAATTGCTGTATTGCTTACCTACTGTGTTTTTCCTTCTGTACTATATCTCTTTTGAATTTTTTCAATAAAAACAAAAAAAAAAAATGTCCAGCAGGAATAAAAAGGTCAATAAGATGGCTTTTGCTAAGCCCAGTCCCCTTCAGTAGACAAATGGAGGGCATAGAGCAGGAAAAATATTCAGTAAATTAGTAGATGTTTTAGGAACGCATAGATATAACAGACAAACTGCGAAAGCAGAGGTTTGGGTTATGTACAAAACTTATTTTTTCTGATTACTAGGTCTTTGAGTTCTCAACCTCTTTGCTTACTTTTGTAATATTTTAGGCTTTTTGTCTTTCCTGGGGGCTTCCCATCTTCATGTTTGCCATATGTGGTTTACCTAGATGTAACCATCACATATTGTGGACCTATGTGTATGAGTTGTTCATCTCCAAGCTTGGATCCTGATGTAGCTAAAGTTGCAAAACGCATTGATTCTATACACCTATCAAAAGTTGCTATAGTTTATATTTGATTGGTACAACCAAACCATCTGATTGTATGTTTTTTTGAAAATATTTCTCTTTTTTAATTAAATGTAGTAATAATTATATATTTTTAATATTATTATTATTATTATGTCTTTATTCATTTTCTAAAATATCAAATAGATAAAAAAAACTCATGTTACAAACAATTTTGCAACACTCTATCCACTGTTCACTCTCCTTCTCCCCACCCCATTCCTACCCCCCCTCCTTAGTTCAGTTATCTTTTCTCTTTCTTCTTCACTTCTCCCCTCCCTCCTCTCCTCTCTTATACTCCCCATATGTCAGCATATTTCCTTGTATTCCTAAACTCTACCCATCTTTTGAGATATATAAAAAAAAAAAATCTCATCTTCTCCACTACTATGCATGTATTCCACGTTATATATATAGTCTACTCTTTTAACCCATTGTAGGGCTTTCTGGTTATTGCCACATTTTTGGTATTGCTCCTTTTATGAGATGTGAGATCGCTGTACTCTTTTATCGTTTTATTGTAGTTTTCATACTGTGGAATGCTCTGTGTTTCTAATAAACTTGGGCCTATCCTTGCACAATAAAATTGTCCTGCTGCAAGCTAAATTTACTATATTATCTATAGTCTCTTAATTCCTGTAGTTAAACATATGCCTCTACTCCTTGTCTCTAGTAAATTTTGGCCTATAATCCTAATTATTATTTCCCTACTAGTGATCAATTTTAAACTGATGTATCCTTTGCAGTATCCTACTTATTTTAGTAAAGCCCTAGACTGTGCTCTTTGGGTCTAGTAGATTTTGTGGGCCCCTCAGCAAGGCACCCTCCTTATATTGATGGAATGTGGCTTGGCATGGATTTAAAGATGGGGGGGGGACATGCTCACCTCCCCTCCCTTTACCCACATTCCTTACCCAGCCCAGCTGCATGCTCGGATTAAGGGTCTGGTATACATTTTTAGGTGGACTTCACACATGTTTTTTTTTTTGCATGGAGTCCCCCCTAAAATCTGTACATGAAGAGTGTGGCATTGATTCCTGGGGAACTGTGCCTGAGGTACCCCCTTAAAATCCATATCAGACTCAGAAGGTATTTTGGGAGGTGGGCTCTAGACATTTCATTCTTGCTGTAGGATGTGCTACAGCAAAAATTTAATTTCCAAAATAAGTTACGAGGTTGCTAGCAAATGACATTCATTGCCAGAAAAGATACAAAAAAAGACAAAGCTTTGAAATATTTATTTTCTGATCTTCTTACTTTAGTTTAGAAAAAAACTTGCTTAGTTCACAATTCTTCATACTATTCCTTTACAAATACCCATCTCTTACATGCAGATTATGGAGATGATGATAGCATCGGCTTTGTAATTTTTGCTGAAGGCAATTCATAGTGTACTTAAGTAATAATCCCAAACTTGTTTGATATCACCTGGGAGATTAAGGCTCAGTATTCGTGTTTCTGCCTCCTATTGTAAAGATAGTCAAGTCTATGCCTCCCACATATAGTTTAGAAAAGAACAAGGTCATTATTTATGTTATTGCTTCGAAACAATTTCACTGAAACAAGACAGGAGACATTAACGTTATACTGTACATTTACTTCAAATTCATTACAGGTTAGAGGCTCTGGTGAATATCTTTTTTCTGCATACTGGGAGATTTTATGGCAACATTTTGTATACATTTCAGTATATTGATCTACAGGTCTACAGATGTTTCTTAAAATGAACAAACCTGTGCTAATGCCAAGCAACCATTAAATTGCATCGGAACCCAAGAACAAACATTTATTATATTGCATATTACCAGTTCTTAGACTGGTGGCTGCATTATTTTCTGCTTTCTCTTCCTTATTTTCAAATGGTATTCTTGTCAATAACTTGCCTCTTGTGCTAGGGTGTTGATGCTCACTCATTGTGTTGCATCTATGGAGGTGCAGCTTTGTACTTTTAGGCAAAGGGGGTGCTTTAGGATTACAGTACACTTCCCTCACCTTTTCTTTAACATAAAGGAAAAATTATCTATAGTTCACAGAGAGACCTGAGAGCAGTTAGACGAGGGTTCTAACTGAAAGGAGTGCAGCACAATGCAGCACAGTTCTAGTGAAAATGAATGCATACAAAGCTGTGCACACTTCCATGCATGCTCCTACAATCATGAGTGTGAAAGCTATATATTTAATTACTTGAGTTGATTTAGATATGTAATAAGGCGATGTGCTTCACTTTACCATATATGCATGCATTCTCATCGAGATACCTGTATACTATATTACCAAAAACATTGTGACACCTGTCTTTACATAGAGTGTATGTTTTGTCAGACCTTAAAGGCATATATTGTATTTAAAAAAAAAATGTTTCCGATAAAATTTTCTAAATTGATCAATGTATGTTTACCGTTTTAAAAACCTTACTTTTATGTATATTGTAATGTTGTTTTACTGTTCCTTCTCACAGTGCAGGTCTGTGATTCTACAGACTTATTGGACAGTGTATACACTATGTAAACACTATGTAAACACTAATAACTTATCTTAACAGCTGTTAAGAGGGAGTATCTGCACTATACCACTGAGAGCTCCCTTTAGTGACTACTATCCACATCGCCTTATTACATATAATAAAAAAAAAATATGGAAGGACAAGTTTGTAAACATGTGAAAGGCATATTAAACTGTATCTTAGCCAGCATGGTCTGGATGGCCTCACTGGCAAATGTGTAACCCTGCAGCTCTGTGTCTAGTCTGCTATGTTTACTAGCATGCTATGACTTAAAACACTCAAAAATATTGGCAAATAGAAAGCACAGATGGGATCACAAGTGCTTTTGGCACACTAATCTCTCCCTCTCTGCATCTCTGCCACAGAGGAACGGCTGGGTTTAGCTCATCTAAGGTGATGCACCTGACTCTGGGATGTTACCTCCTGCTTCTAAATATCCCACCACCACTCACCAGGTTACAGCTTAGTGGGTCTGGTGTGTTCTCTTTGTTCCGCTATACCTCCTGCTTTACTTCCACATTTAGCACTTTTCTTCTCACACAGCTTACACACAGAGCTTCAACAGCACAGGTAGTTCTCCCCTTCCTGCTGCTCCTGTTCTAGACAGAGGGATAGCCTGAAGCAACTATCCACTAATCCCTAATCAGTGTCCTGATTATCAGTGTACATGTCCCTTTAACACAAGCTGGTTATCGTCTTTCTTCTCTTCTGCTCATGCTGAGGAAAATAGCATGAGCAAAGGAGTGCCAATAAGAGTCGGTTCACACTGGGGCGACACGACTTCCAGCACGACTTTCAGAAGCAACTTTAACACGATTTGAGCATGAACCACAGGGCGATCTGGGGCGATTTACAACACGACTTGAAGTCCTTTTCAGGTCAAGAGACATTCCAGTGGCCAATAAAACAACAATCAGCTCTGGGAGAGGGAAGGGGAGGGAGGGGTTTGCCTGAGAAATGTATGTTATCTTGCTGGGAAGTAGCTTCAATTAAAACAGTGATCAGACTTGGAAGCGACTTCCATTGAAATCAATGGGTACAAATCGCCTAGAAGTCTGATTGAAGTAGTACAGGAACCTCTTCTGAAGTCGGAGCGACATGAGTAGTGTGTATTAACACCTCTTCCATTCACTTACATTGCTTTTCTGGACAGCACGACTTGGGACGACTTGAGACGACTTCAAGTCTGATCCCAAGTCGCCCCAGTGTGAACCGACTCTAACTGGCTTCTGTTTACATCCATGATCAGCTGTGATTGGACACAGCTGATCATGTGGTAAAGAGTCGCCGATTGGCTCTTTACCCCAATCTATGATCAGCAGTGTTCGGAAGACACTGAAATCACAGAGCATGCCACCCAAATCCCGCAGCGGGACACCCAGCGGGCACGATCATAAGAAAACTTCATATGACGTCATCCCAAAACTAGCTGGCCGCGCTGTAGCTGTCATTCGGCTATAGCGCTGTCAGCAAGTGGTTCAGTTGTAATTTGCCACACCCACCATTCAATGCAGTTCGGTGGGGAGGGGCATGGTTGAGTTCCATTATTTTTTCTCTGAGAAATAAAGCTTTGAATAAATTGATATAGTCTTACAGATACAACCAGCCCTTTGTGAGCAACCATAATGCTGATGTGGCCCACTTTGAACTTGAGTTTAACAACCCTGCTTTAAAGGATTTAGAGGAACCATTTAAAGCAAGGGGGATTCAAGATATCTGTCTACCCTTTATGTAAATGGATACAGGGTAGAAAATGTTGAAAAAAATATGAATATTAAATAAAGCACACACCAATTATGATTGGCAATGCCCGCAAAACTCATGGACACAAACAAGAAGACCTGTGCTAAAAATCCTTTCCCGCTGGACTCTTGACACAAATGACAGCTTCCCAGCCAGCAGTTGAATGTCACAAACTGCTATTGTGCCCAGGAAAAACATGTGTTAACCTCCTGATGTCTCCCATAAAAAAACTGTGTGTGCCTGGGCATGATATTGCACTCCAATAGAGCTGTGCAAGTGAGATTAATATCATTTAATCATGTATATTGTACAGGTCGCCGTGGCTGCGTCCTGGAGGGACGCTATGTTTCCCCTCTATTTGGGCTATGGTCCTTTTAAGAGGACAAAAAGGGTTAATGCACCTGTCCAGGAGATGGTTTAAGTGAGGACAGGAAGTTGCAGGTGGGAGTGGGGAAGTGTGTAGCAGAGCCTGTGTATGGCGATGCTAGACAGGTGAATGCTGCAAAGCTCTGAGAAGCTGGGAAGAACTTTAAAAGGACTTGTGTCCTGCCTGAAAGCCTGCAACTGGGGAACTTTACCTGCAAGGACTGTGAACTGCAATGGCAGTGCTGAGCCCTAAGAGTCGGTGAGACTGATTATTTGTTTTGCTTTTGCTGCTGTGAAGCCGTTTGTGTTCAATAAACCTCAGTTTTGATTTAAAAGCCTGTGTCCTGCGATCAAGCTGATCCCCCAAACGTTACACTGGTGCTCGAATGCGGGCAGGACAGATTAACAGGCATAAGAAGAGACATTTGTTTTTTTTTTTCTTTGCATTGGACTGTATATTGAACTGACATTTAAAGAGACAGTGCATTGGATTTATGTCCTGGGTTAAAGCTGCACAAGCATTGAAAGCTGAAGCAATGGAGGAGCTAATTAAACAGCTGACCCTGGCTAACATGCAAGCGCAGACTCGCCATGAGGAAGCTAATCAGCGCTTAGCCACCCAACTGGAGGCACAACACACTTACCACAAAGAGGCGCTGACGCTGCAGCAAGAAAATACCCGCCTGTTGGTGGCCCAGTTGGCAGCCCAGCAAACAACCCAGCAAGAGGTTATGCAGACTCAGGTGACTGCTTTAAAGGAAGCAGTGCAGCAGCTGTCTAAGGTTCAGGGACAAGCGGCTGTTGCCCCTGGCAACCAGGTGACTGTGAGGGCAAGCCATTTTCTGCAGAAATTATCCCCAAACGATGATGTAGAAGCATTTCTTGCTACCTTTGAGAGGACGGCAGAGAGAGAAGGGTGGCTTCAGGACCAGTGGGCCGGCCTCATTGCTCCTTTTCTCACTGGAGATCCTCAAAAAGCCTACTTTGACCTGCCACCGGATGATGCTAAAGACTATCAAAAGCTAAAAGCAGAAATTCTGGCTCGTCTGGGGGTGACTACGGCTGTTCGGGCCCAACGAGTACACCAATGGAAATATCGTCCCAATCGGCCACCCCGGTCTCAAATGCACGACCTGGTGCAACTAGTGAAAAAATGGCTGCAACCTGAGGTGTTGTCTGGCCCCCAAATCGTGGAGCGGGTCGTGCTGGACCGATATCTAAGGTCCCTGCCAGATGACCTTCAACGGTGGGTCAGCCATGGAGATCCCAAAACCGCAAACCTCCTTGTTGAGATGGTGGAACGATTTACAGTGGTGGAGGACCTGCTCGGACCTACCAAGCGCATAGGGCCCAGTTTGCCACGGCCTGTTCGACCAACTGCTGCCCTTCGAAAGGATGTTCCAAAAGGGGCCTGGGAACAAACACCCCGGAAGGCCAAGAGTCACTCCCGGTACCTCCCCAGCGTTCTGTTCCTGTTCGGAGAGGAGTGGATGTACAATGTTGGCGATGTCATTCCTGGGGTCATACCCGGGCACACTGCCCACTGCAAGAGGAGCCCATGGAATGCGGGGTTCTTCGGAGGGGGTCTTTCTGTGCCCATAAAGTATGCACCACACATCTCGACATGGATGACGATAAGTTTGAGTATGAAGTCCAAGTGAACAACCTCCCTGCCTGGGCTTTGTTGGACTCTGGAAGCATGGTAACCCTTGTTCATCCTAGAATAATTGGGAAGGTCGGTACGGTAAGCAAAACTTTACGGGTGGTGTGCATACACGGGGACACTAGAGAGTACCCATCATCACGGTGTCTATCTCCTCAGCATGTGGCACCTGTACTCAAGAGGTGGGGGTGGTAAAGAACTTGGTACATGATGTTATAATAGGACGAGACTGTCCAATTTTTACCAAACTGTGGGAACAAGGAGAACAGTTTTCAGAGACTGGGGAGAAACTAGCCCCCCTGTTCCTGCTGCTGAGAGGAATAACCCTGAACTGCCAAATGTGTTTAATGTGGATCCAGATGAGGAAAATGCTCATGATGTGGTTATTGGTGATGAAAGTAGCATTGATACTGTTGAGAATGTCCCAAGACATGTGGTACACAGACCTACCAAAACCAAAACCCTCAGGGGGAGGAGCCTTCCCCACTTCAGGTAATGCTGGGGGAAGAGGATGAGGAAGTAGCCTCTACTCCTGCCCTGCCGGATTTGGGTGTTCCCCAGGGGGCGTTTGGTACTGCTCAGATGCAGGACCCCACTTTGGCCCGTGCACGGGAACAAGTTGTAGTAGTAAATGGGGTTCCCCAAGAGCCAGGTGCGAATGAAAGGTGGCCACACTTTGCAATATATAATGAATTGCTGTATCGGGTTACCAAAGAGAGAGAAAACGTGGTAGAACAATTGTTGGTACCCCAACAATATAGACGAAAGGTTCTGGAACTGGCCCATGATGATGTGTTAGGGGGGCACCTGGGAGTTGAGAAGACGGAGGCACGGATCACCGACCGGTTTTACTGGCCAGGTCTGAAAGCAGAGGTAAAGAGATACTGTACCTCTTGTCCGACCTGCCAGTTGACCGCTCCGGTGACTCACTTTCGGAGCCCTTTGGTCCCTCTGCCCATAATTGAGGTCCCATTCGAGAGGATAGCCATGGATATAGTGGGTCCCTTGGTAAAGTCAGCTCGAGGTCACTCCTACATTTTGGTGATTCTTGACTATGCCACCCGATATCCTGAGGCGCTACCCCTGCGGAATACCTCCTCAAAGGCCATTGCTCGAGAATTATTCCAATTGTTTACACGGACGGGTTTTCCCAAGGAAATACTCACAGACCAGGGTACCCCGTTTATGTCGAGGGTTATGGCCGATGTGTGTAAGCTGTTCCGCATTAAACAGCTGCGCACCTCGGTCTACCATCCCCAAACGGACGGGTTGGTGGAACGCTTTAATAAAACCCTTAAGTCTATGCTCAAGAAAGTGGTGCAAAGGGATGGGAAAGATTGGGACTGCCTGTTGCCAGCTCTCCTATTTGCCATCCGGGAAGTGCCCCAGGCCTCCACAGGGTTTTCGCCTTTTGAGTTGTTGTTTATGGGCGGAGACCTCGCGGACTACTTGATTTTATTAAAGAGGAATGGGAAAGTGAACCTGTTCAGCATAAGAGTGTCCTGGAATATGTCTCCCAAATGCAGGAAAGGATCCAAACCGTGATGCCACTAGTCAAGGAACATTTACAAAAGGCCCAGGAGGCTCAACGACGGGTCTATAACAGGGCTGCAAAAATAAGGCACTTCCAAGTGGGAGATCGAGTAGCTGTGCTCATTCCCACTGTGGAAAGTAAATTCTTGGCCAGATGGCAAGGTCCCTTTGAAGTTGTGGAAAAAGTAGGAGAGGTAAATTATAGAGTGCACCAGCCAGGCAAGAGGAAACCGTATCAGATATATCATGTTAACTTGTTAAAACCCTGGACGGATCGGGAAACAGTGACCTCCCTGGCTAGTGCAGGGCTTGAGCCTCAGGTTGGGGTAGAGCGTGTCCAAGTAGCAAATACCCTGTCTAAAATACAAAATCAGCAAGCAAAGGAGTTCTTGCAAAGAAATAAAGAAAAGTTTTCAGACTTGCCAGGGCTTACTAGGGTGATAGAGCATGATATTATCACAGAACCTGGAGTCAAAGTTTTTGTCCGGCCCTACCGCATCCCAGAGGCGCAAAGAAAGGCCGTTTCAGAGGAAGTGAAAAAAATGTTAGACCTGGATATCATCGAGGAATCGCAGAGTGAGTGGTCGAGCCCCATCGTGTTGGTACCAAAGCCCAACGGGACTCTGCGATTCTGCAATGATTTTCGGAAACTTAATGAGGTTTCACGGTTTGATGCCTACCCCATGCCCCGGGTGGATGAACTTATTGAGCGACTAGGTCCAGCCAGGTACATCACAACATTAGACCTTACCAAGGGGTATTGGCAAATCCCGTTGACTAAGGCGGCTAGAGAGAAAACTGCTTTTTCTACTCCAGAGGGGAGTTTTCAGTACAAACGAATGCCTTTTGGACTGCAAACTGCTCCAGCCACATTCCAGCGAGCAATGGATAGGATTTTACGACCTCATCGGGAGTATGCCTCAGTGTACTTGGATGACATAGTCGTTTTTAGCAGAGACTGGGACTCGCACCTGCCCAAAGTCCAGGCAGTACTGGACTCTCTTTGGAAGGAAGGGTTCACAATAAACCCTGAAAAATGTCATTTGGGAATGGAGGAGGTAAAATACCTAGGCTATATCGTGGGTAGAGGGGTGGTGAAACCTCAGGTCAACAAGGTAGAGGCTATAAATAATTGGCCCCGCCCCCTCACAAAAAAGCAGGTACGTGCATTCCTGGGCATGGTGGGATACTACAGAAGGTTCGTACCCAACTTTGCCACATTAGCGGCTCCACTGACCGATCTGACCAAGGGTCGGAAATCGGTCATGGTCGAGTGGAATGCGGATGCTGAAAAGGCTTTTTTGGAGCTCAAGTCAGCACTGTGCCAACACCCTGTCTTGATAGCGCCCAATTTTTCAAGAGAGTTTGTTGTCCAAACTGACGCTTCCGATGTAGGATTAGGAGCGGTGTTGTCACAGGTTGTTAATGGTGAGGAGCACCCAGTAGTCTTCCTCAGTAGGAAGTTGACACCAGCAGAAAAAAACTACGCTGTTATTGAGAGAGAGTGCCTGGCCATTAAGTGGGCCCTGGAGTCCCTCAGATATTACCTTTTGGGCAGGAAATTTAGGCTCATTTCTGATCATGCCCCTTTAACATGGCTTAGGCAAGGTAAAGGGACTAATGCCAGGATTACCCGGTGGTTCCTGGCGCTCCAAGAATTTAAATTTATAGTGGAGCATAGGCCCGGGAGACTGCATCAAAATGCAGATGCCCTCTCCCGAGTCCATTGTTTGGGCTCCACTGTTGCCCCCACCTCCTCGGCGTTGGGGCACAGGGGGGGGATATGTACAGGTCGCCGTGGCTGCGTCCTGGAGGGACGCTATGTTTCCCCTCTATTTGGGCTATGGTCCTTTTAAGAGGACAAAAAGGGTTAATGCACCTGTCCAGGAGATGGTTTAAGTGAGGACAGGAAGTTGCAGGTGGGAGTGGGGAAGTGTGTAGCAGAGCCTGTGTATGGCGATGCTAGACAGGTGAATGCTGCAAAGCTCTGAGAAGCTGGGAAGAACTTTAAAAGGACTTGTGTCCTGCCTGAAAGCCTGCAACTGGGGAACTTTACCTGCAAGGACTGTGAACTGCAATGGCAGTGCTGAGCCCTAAGAGTCGGTGAGACTGATTATTTGTTTTGCTTTTGCTGCTGTGAAGCCGTTTGTGTTCAATAAACCTCAGTTTTGATTTAAAAGCCTGTGTCCTGCGATCAAGCTGATCCCCCAAACGTTACAATATGTATGACATATATGGCATATACATGGCATACCATCATATACATAACTTTAGGCATTTATGTGATACATTATTCTTGTTTTCCCCAGCTGCCTGAGAAAACAGACTTGTTATGGTAAATGCATCAATAAAAGGTTCATGGCATGCTTCCAGCATACTGAGCTGTCACCAACAGGGGCATTGGCTCCTAATTATGTGACACCCTGTGAAAGCCAATCACATCAGTCACATGAAATAGAAGCCGCACCACTTCCCAAGCATTAAAGCCCACCTAAAGGGCCTTCATGAGGCAGTGTTGAGAAGTTAAAGAGATTGTAAAGGCTCAAATAGTATTTTTGTCATACTTACCTCCACTGTGCAGTTCGTTTTGCACAGAGTGACCCCGATCCAGATCTTCTCGGGTCCCTTGGCGGCTGATTCGGCTCCTCCCCGCAAGAGCTAACCCCCTTCATGGGAAGCTCTCTCCCAAGGGGGTTATCTTGCGGGCGCGCTCCCGTGATACAGCCAGCGGCTATAGCTGCTGACTGTATCAATATGCCCCGCCCCCAGCGCTCTGCATCATTGATTAGATTGACAGCAGCAGGAGCCAATGGCTGCGCTGCTATCAATCTCCAATGAAGAGCCAAGAAAAGACTAAAGACAGGAGTGAGTAGCCAGCGCATTCACGACACAGGACTTTCGAGGTCTCAGGTAAGTAAACCGGGTGGCTGGGGGGCTTGTAAGCATAGGATGCATTAAAGGTGAAAAACGCAAAGCTTTATAACACCTTTAATGCATTCTAAGTATTAAGATAAAAAGCCTTCTGTGTGCAGATCCCATATATTCCAATGTGGTTTTGGCTATATGTTTTTGGCTAACATGTAGCGAACCAAAACGTGTTTGATTCGCTCATCGCTAAGCACTATCGGAAACCATTCCAGAACAATGATGTTAAAATAATGCTGGAACAAATCCATGTAAATAAGTGGTTGAAATGACCTGAAGGGGGTCATCAGCACTAGGATCCAAAAGGGATTTAAATAAAAGCGGTGAAGATGGTATTTTATGAAAAAAACAACATCATTTTTTATAATACACAGGGTTTTAGAAAACCAAATGTCACCCAGTTAGGGTTTACATCTAAATAGAAAGGATAAAGTGTTTGAAATGTTTCCCTAACAATTGCAGTCTACAGCAACAACTATAGCGAAAACATCTTTTCAAACCCAATATTCAAGCCTTTTCCCATCTCCCTTCTGAGAAGCTTTATGTAAGGTTATCAAGATTCCATCTATTAATTAAAATTAGGATCATTAACGTCAGTACCAATCATTATAGTAGTATTTAGAGTTGCACTGATACCTGTATCGGTGCCGATACTAAGAATTTGCACAAGTAATAGTACTCATGCAAATGCACTGATACCGGGGCGGAAATCAATACTTTCAGGTTCGGTTATTTCAGCTGTCAGCAGGATTCCCCCACTGACAGCTGAAATGTAAAAAATGTAAAAAAGAATGCCCGGAGTGGGGCTGCTGTGCCCTTAACAACTGATGACAACTAATGACACATTCAGCTGTCATTGTTTATTTTTGCATATTTCTGTTTCTTCATCTACAGGTAAAAGGGATGAACTTTGATCTACAGATAAAGTCAGTTTAAAGCAACCTGTCAAGTAAAAAATAAAGTTTGTGTTTTTTATTAACCACTTAAGACTCGGACCAATGCAGGTTATGGACCTTCCTATAAACAAAAATAAACAAAAATAGAGCGACGATTTAGAAAAAAATTCAATATTTTTAACTTTTTGCTATAATAAATATCCCCCAAAAATATTTCCTCAGTTTAGGCCAATACATATTCTTCTACTTATTTTTGGTAAAAATCGCAATAAGAGTCTATTGATTGGTTTGCGCAAAAGTAAGGCGGCGTACAGACGATCGGATATATCCGATGAAAACGGTCCGCGGACCATTTCCATCGGATATGTCCGATCGGGAGCTTGATCCGATGGCGTGTACACACCATCGGATCAAATTCCCCGCCGCCGGAAGGCGCGGTGACGTGGCGGTGACGCGGCGGTGACGTTGACGCCGCCGCGTCACCGCAACGTCACCGCACCAGGAAGTAAAACACTTCCGCGCTTGCGCCGAATCCATTCGGCAGCGGCGCGGCGGCGGTGGGGGCCGACATGTCTGCTGGTAAGTGTACTAACCAGCAGACATGTCGGGCGGACAGATCCCCACCGGATAGATTTCAAAGCATGCTTTGAAATCTGTCGGGTGGAGAAATCTGTCCGCTAGCCCATACACACGAGCGGAGATGTCTGCTGAAACGGTCCATCGGACCGTTTTCAGCGGACATATCCCCTCGTGTGTACGCGGCCTTAGAGGCCCAGATTCACAGAGCGATTACGCCTGCGCAACAGGAGATGCGTGTGCGTAAGTCGAAATGTGCGCGTGCGTTTCGATGCACGGCATCCCCAGAACGAGATACGCAAAAAATCTACTTTTTTTTGTCCCGCGTAATTTCGTTAGACTGGCGCATCCGTCCACGCAAAAGGGCGCTAGACAGACCATTGATTTGCTAGTCAAATATGCTAATGAGGGACTTACGGGGATCCACAAAAGAACGTTGGGGCAGCGCAGGCGACGCAGTGTGCGCAACAGCAAAATGTCCTGTCTAAAATTAGACCATATAAAAGCTGGTCTAAAAAGAGAAAAAAAGTCGACTTGTTAGATAAAGCAACACTGTTAATGAGGAGCTCAGCAGTCACACGTGTTGCACAACAATCTGTATGCCAACATGCCAGGGGCATCGTCGCACATAGCTATACTACTGACTTTAGATGAACAAAGAAGGATGAGGGCACAGAGGATGGCACGGAGGATGGCACGGGAGAGGATATACCGCACCCGCATAGACCTGTTTGGCATGAGTGATTCTGAGGTGTTTCGCATCTTGAGATTCACCCCTCATGTCATCCTGGAATTAACCACAACCCTGCAGGAGGACATCACCAGCCCAACACACCGCTCACATGCAGTGCAGCCACTGGTCAAGGTCATGGCAACACTCCATGTCCTTGCCAGTGGGTCTTTTCAGCGTACAAGTGGAGTGGTGGCTGGGATGTCACAATCCTCCATGAGCAGATGTGTGCACCAGGTTGTCCCTGCAATCCTCAGACGCATGGCCAACCAAATCATCAAACCCACCACTGAGGAGCTGCGACTGAAGGCAATGACAGATTTCTACAGAATTGCCAGATTCCCACGCACTGTGGGGGCCATTGATTGCACACATGTGGCACTCCAGCCCCCCCAGGAGACAGAGCACATGTACCGCAATCGGAAGCATTGGCATTCCATCAATGTACAGGTGATAGTCGATGCCCAAGGCCTCATATGGCACGTCCGTGCCAAACACCCAGGGTCCAGCCATGACAGCTACATATACAATCAATGCCACATCCGAATGGAATTCGATCAGAACGTGTATGGGGACACCTGGCTGGTTGGTGAGTGACATGGGAGTCAGGCATGACTATCCCCTCCCATGATGCACACATCACAAGGGCCACATGCATGACTAAAATCCTCCTGTCTTTTCCCTTACAGGTGACTCTGCATATCCACTGGGACCCCATCTCATGACTCCTATCCGGAACCCCCAAACCCCAGGAGAGGAAAGATACAATCAAGCACATGCCCAAACACGAGCAGTGGTGGAGCGCACCTTTGGCCTACTAAAGTCACGTTTCCGATGCCTGGATAAGTCTGGGGGTACCCTCTTGTATTCCCCAAACTTCGTGTGGCAGATCATCGGTGCATGTTGCATGCTGCACAACTTCGCAGAAAGAAAGGGCCTGCAGATTGGCCTATGTGATGACCTGACCCCTGAACCAGACAATCCCCCCCTAACCGAGGCTACCCCGTCTTCTGAGGGTAGAGCAGCCAGGAGACAACTCACATTAGGCATCTTTGCACGTTAAACACACACATTAATCATGGCACAATGAGAATGCACGCATGCACAACACTGTGGTCCCTAGCACACACACCCCACATCCACATCAAATTGGATTGGCACCAGTCCACCATGCAGGACTTGTGAGCAGCAACGCCAAGCCAAGGCTCCAATTATGTCACTGTACATTCATACACCATTCACACGTACCTGGGGATCACTTCTCCCTGGTCCTGGGGAACCCTTCTCCACCAAAATTGAGGGTGACACCCCTTTTCCGGCAGGAATGTCACCCCCACATTCAAACAGCATTCACAACCCAAAAAAAATAAAAAATTACCTGCAAAAGCAAAAAATTTCCAGCAAAAAAAAAAAAAAAGGGGGAAAAAAAATGAATGCCCTTTGCGTGAGCCACGCCTGGGGCGCCCCCGGCCACGGCCCCGGCTTCTCATGGGAGACTCATGGGGGAGGGGTAAAACCGGGGAAGGAGGAGCAGCCCCTGATCTCTGTCCACCTGGCGGCCTGCCCTCCAAGGCCACGGCTATTCTGTCCAGGGCAGCACCAAGTGTTGCCGTGTTGGCCTGGATAGCCTGGGTAAGGGCCCTCACATCCTGCCCAACAACTTCTGATGTCGTCTGCAGTTCGTTTAGGCAGGTTGTGAAAGCCCGGGAGTGGGAGTCCAGGTTCCCCAGCGTATCCTTGATGGAGGACAGGCTCTCCTCCATCCGCACCAATGTCTGGCTGACCTGTCCCAGATGGCGGGTCTGGAGGAACTGGTCCCTTCTCAGAGTGGCAGGCAGGAGATCGGCCAACCCCCTGGTGTTCTGGGATGAAATCCTGCCTCCAGCTGATGCTTGTGGCCGGGGAGAAGGGGAGGCCCTTGTGAGGGGAGCCATGTTGGGGGAGGAGGGGGGGCTCCCCCTTAGGGAGGGCTGCCTGCTGCCAGCCAGAGGGGAAGAGTCCTCAAAAACCAAACGTCCAGTGCCTGACATGGACTCCTCCTCCTCATGATTCTCCTCCTCCTCATGATTCTTCTCCTCCTCTTGAACCTCCTCCGCGGACTCCGGCCTTGTTGGGGGGGCTCATTAGGCTGCTGTCCTGGGGTTGTTGCGGTCAGGCCAGATGGCCCTGCACCCTCCTGCACATCTGTGGATGACACAAAACATTCACAGGTTGGAGGATCCACACACTTGCCACATATTCCCTTTCACCCCCTCCCCCACACATGCTACACACCTGATATTAAAAAAAATACTTACCTGGCACCACGGGCTCCGGACTTGAGTCAAAGCCGGGCAGGCCCTCAACTTCATGCCGATGAAAGGTCAGGGCCACCGCACGCTCCTCCGCTGTCAGCCTAATATGACATGGTGGGCCCCCTCCTGTGCCCCTGGCATGGGCATGCATTCTGGCCAGCTTCTGTTTGACCAGACGCTGGAGGTCATTGATTTTTTTGTCAATCCCAGACCAGGTCCGTGTCTCCCCCTGCCCCGCTGAATTGACCTGCTCAGTGATCATATCCAAAATCTCCCTCCTCCTGGCCGGGGTGGTGTTGGCACTGTCCGGGCCGTGGAGGAAACGCCCATACTCGCTAATGGCCCAGGCAAGAATTTGTTTTTCCCCAACTGTAAAATTGAGCTTTCGTTTTCTCTCTGTCATACTTCCAAAAAAACTCACTCCCAAAAACAAGCACAACCAATCAAGCAAGAACACACACAAAGACAAAACTAACACACAAAAAATCACACTAGCACTCAGCAAGAAACAGTCACAAAAACAAACAGCAAAAAAACTGCAAGAAAACAAACGAACAGAAATATATCAATCAAACAAACAGTCTCTCAAACACTTATCAAAAAACATTTTTAAAGATCTACTAACAAACACTTGATCACACAGAACACTAATCTGACAACTACAAAACACAACGCAACGAACAACATGACAAAAGCACTTGGTTAAATGGGAAGGGACAAAGGGATGTACTTTTGCAATGCAAGTGTGTTTGTGTGTGTCTATTTATGCTGTTTGCGTAGTTCACAACGTTGCCCTAGTCCATTTCCAATTTCACTGATTGCGCCGCTCCCGAGTTGTGAGCATGCGCACAGCGGAGCTGACATGGTCTGCTTCAAGCGCGCATGCACGAGCCGGCCGGCCCTTCATTTGCATGGGGTCACGGCTCATTTCAATGTAACACGCCCACGTCCTTCCCAATTTGTATTACTCCTCCTTACGCCTCTGAAAAAAACGTTACGTATGCGCAATTTTCTGCGCAAAAGCTACGAGAATAGGGTGATTACGCGGCAAAATTGCGCAAGTCTAACGTAAAGGCGGTGCGCTACGCCGGTCCAATAATGCGCAGATGTACCTGAATCTGGGCCATAGTGTTTACAAAATAGGGGATAGTTTTATGCCATTTTTATTAATATTTTTTTTACTAGTAATGGCGGCGATCAGCGATTTTTTTCATGACTGCGATATTATGGCGGACACATGGGACACTTTTGACACATTTTTGGGACCAATGTCATTTTCACAGCGAAAATGGCTATAAAAAAAGTGCTATAATGTGAAAATTACAATGGCAGTGAAGGGGTTAACCACTAGGGGGCGCTAAGGGGTTGAGTTTGCCCTAAGGGAGTTATTCTTACTGTAGGGGGGCATGGCTGTAGGTGTGACGTCACTGATCGTCGTTCCCTATAACAGGGAACACTGTCACAGAGAAGAACACTGTCACAGAGAAGAACGGCAGCGTTTGGGTCCGCGGGTCCCGCGTGCGTGGCCACGGAGCTTCAGACTGAGTCGCGAGCCAGCGGCGGCGTGCGCGCAACCCAAGGCTGGGCTCTTAAAGGCGACGTACAGGTACGTGCCTGTGTCCAGCTGTGCCATTCTGCCAACATATATCAACGTTAGGTGGTCCTTAAGTGGTTAACTATCCCCTCTATTTTATAAACTAATAATAATTCAGTTTGTGCTTTGCAACAGTTGCGGTAATTGGTATTGGTGAGTACTAAACCAAGAATATCGGTACTCGTGAAAAAAAAAAATTAATCGGTGCATCCCTAGTAGTTATAGTTTTAGAAGTCATCATATAGTATATTGACTGAACTAAATCTGAAGTTCCTGGGAACAGGTGAATGCAGTGTGAATGTAATAGCACAAACTCCTGCTGTACTTTGTGCTCAGAAAAAAAAACATAACTATGAAAACACTGCTGCTGCAAAAAAAGAAGATTTGGTTGTTTTTAAAACCCTGAACATTATTGTATTTTACTATCTGCTAGTGACAATAAAATATATACAAATTTGACTTACATAAACTCTTAGAATTTTGATAAAAACAAAATGAAAAGCACTTACATATAAATATGTCTTTTCTTTTTTAGCTCCATTAAGTCTTTTATAAGTATGTCAATAGGTATTGTATACATAAATACATACATTAATACAACAATGCATGAAAGCACAAGAATCTAATACAAAGTAGGACAATAATCATTCCTTGAAACTGTCAATCTTAAAACATATACAATTGAATCTCCTGATAAGTTAATGTACTGTAATGATAACAGTTTATTTATTTTCTTGGAAAACATGAAAGCAAGAAATATTTAACTAAACCCTAACAAAACTAACACTAGGAGTTTTAAAGTGAACTTGTGTTTGGATTACCAATATTTATGTACCACGTATTCTCCACAAGCAGTAATTAAAGTGAAGTATGTTTTTTTCCTATTCATACTTACCTAGGTGGATGCAGAATCAGACAGGTGCTGCATCTGTCCCCTGCTGCCTCTGCACTGAGAATCGAGCCACCGAACACCGCCGATGGGTCAGTTCTCTCACCTCCCTGAGCGGAAAGATGCTGACTGTCAATCAGCATCTCTCCTGCTCTGCTCCTTAAGCACTGAGCTGTGGAGGGGCTGGGGAGCGGCCGCCTCAGCCTCTCAGTGGTGCACTGAGAGGCTGAGACTGTCATCAGCCCAGGCAGCTGGTGGATCCAGACCTCCTAAATCAGGATGACGTGATGCCTCGACTGATTGCAATGACTTCAGCAGAAGACAGACTTCAGACCGCTCTCTGCTGAAAACGGGTCACAAGAGTGCAAAACAAATTGCACTACTGTGACCCATAGGAGAAGCCCAGCCTAAAAAGCTGGGGATGGACTTCTCAAGTTTGAAAAATAGCTCTCAGAAACCCTTGTAGCTGCAGAAACTGTGAATTAATTTGTCCTTATAATTCAATGTAGAATCATTAAAGTCATTCAAGTTATTTTCTTCTTCACAGGAGCTTAACTCCCCCTGCTCCCTCTGTTAATTCCTTCAAACTGGAGCAGGAACCATCCAGCACAACAAATAGGGTCTCAGTGTACCAAAATATTATAATTTCCCCCACTCTGCACTAAAAACAACTTTATATTTCCCTATTAAAATCACCTGTTACAAAAATCAACAAAATTCCTATCTATCTAAATAAGCACCACCGGCTGCTGCAGTATATACTGTATGTCAAAGTAATAAATATATATTATGAATCACAGTATTCCCAGATTCATCCTGCAGCACTATAAAATTGTATAATTAATTAATTCATATAAAGTACAGATTTATGAATATATCCAAATAAAATCTTCTGTGTAAAAGTGAAAAAAAAACTTAGTTCAGAAATTCAAAAAGTTGAGCAAACATTTAAAGTTCAGTTTTTAATAAAGTTCTCCATGTGAGGTGCACTATTTATTTTCCTTCTCAATCCAAATTGCGCTCACTCCTTCCACCATGACTCGAGCCCAGTAGGAAAATCACCCAACAAATATGCATACCTTTCTGAACTAACAAATTGGCAAGAGCAGCTTTACATTAAGCCACAATTTGGGCCGTTCACAGATCACCTCCAGCCAGCAATCTAGAAGAAAGGGTCCACCCAACGGATGACATCATTTCCCCTGTATGACCCACGCCAGGCAGTTGTGATCTTCTTCACTTCCTGACCTGCAGACAGCATCCTGTGCAGTGATAAAACAGTGAAAAAACACTACTGATCGCTAGGGGAAAACATGGATTGCTGGCACCCGTCAATGGGGGCCCTATACTTAACAGGTATGCTTATGATCCCTTCATTTCTGTAAGTGCATTTATGTTTGTGCTATTAGAAATAACTTTATAATATTACACTAATGCCAGCCAAACACAGGTCGAATTTCTAAGTATTTTAGTTCGAATTTTGCACCATTAGTGGGCAGCAACAGCCAATTTTCGTGCGGCAATCAAATTTGAGTAGTCAGACATGTTGGAAATCTTTTGAGAAACAAACGTCTTTCTAATCAATGATGGGAGAATTGTGTGAGAAATGTAAAAAAAAATAGAATGCACATGTACAAGAAAAGAAAACTCCCGGAAAGAAAAGAAGATTCCCAACATGAGGTGAAATTGAAGGCTTGGTCGGCCAAATTTCTAAAATCAATGGTGGCATCAGCGGATCAAAAAAACACAACATTTCTGATTTTGAAAAGAAAATTCAGCGAGAGAGAGAATACTCACGTCAACTGCATAGATTTGAACACAGGATCAGAGCTGTTAAAATTGTCTGGCATGGGAGCTGAGGTAGAGACACGTAGACCAGCAGGGAGCACTGTGAATTCCCCAAGGCCAATGTGCAAATGTTTATGACAGTGAGCCAACACTTCTGTGAATTAAAATCAGTAGTATATATTGAATGTATAATATTATTGAGTGTGAAAAAGCCCATACACCAGGTTAGATGAAAGGAAGAACTGAGCAAGCACCAAGTATGAAAGTGGATGAGAGAAAAGAAAGTATTTATAGGGATATACACCTTGTCCCTTACACATTATTTATTCCTATTATTCAGCTACAACATTATACCATATGGTTATGTCTTTTTATAGATCACCATTGCATTTACCCCTGAGTTGGTATACCCCAACGAAACACGTCGGACTTACATAGATGCATGATGTCCATACAGATAATTGTATGTATTTTATACTGTTTTACTCCCAGATTTTCCAATACTATCGAACCCCTCCAGTGGTTCATGTTGTGCAGGACTTGTCTTTACTCCACGATATGCCAAGTACCATGGCGTCATTATGTATATGTATTTTGTAGCATGTTTTGCGTGTATGCAATTTTGTGGATATATTTTTCTGCCATTAAGTATGCTGTACGTGATCTCACACGGCATAATAAAATGCCCTTTGCTAAGACTGCTTTTTGGTATACATCTCTCATTCAAAGTCCCTAACAAACTGCCCCTTTTCTTGTTGGAACCCATATAAGCAATACTGTGTTTTATTTCCCACATGCCTACTCTACATAGTGATTGGCCTCATTTAACGTCCCCCTGGCCAAACTCTCTCCTTTTTCTTGAAAAGAAAATTCAACCATGTATGGCATGCTTTGGGTGCACCTCCCTCCCTCTCTCTATTCCAGCCAGCAATCCGCCTCCAATATAGATATTTATATCAAGGAAAACAAGAAAACAGTACAATTGTGTGATACTATACCATCAACCACAGCTAAATGTAGTAAACAGTTAAAATCCTACTTACAAAACATGCAGATAGTTATAAGCATATCTTACAGTCTCAAGGACCTGTATGTGTTAAGCACACACCTGCTGCTGCTTTGCTAAGGCTCCAGAATCTGATCCTCCTCTCCCCTCGCTTAACAGCCTGCATGTACACCACAGTTAAAAAATCTCCTTGAGATACTGGAGCCTTAGGAAAGCAACAGCTAAACCCGGCAGCTGTGTGCTGAACACATACAGGTCACAGTGTGGAACTTGGAAAAAAAAACTAACAGCCATGTATATCGGTAAAAGGGATCTGTCCCTCTTTACAGTCGTGGTTAAATAACAAATCATTATAATGAAATTAACTTGAATATGTGTTCAGGAGACCTGATACTGGCTTTGACCTAATTAATTTCCAAAGAGTATTCTATATGTATTCTATATGTATCTGCATGTGTGGGGGGTTGTGCCAATAGGAATAACAGCCTATTTTATTTGAAAAAAAAAGAGCAGAAGAAATGTAAATGGGATGGCTAGTAGGGCTGCTGAATATAATCGTATAATCGATGCATCGAGATTCGGGGCCCCCCGATGCTGCATCGATGCATGTGGCCCCGAAAATCGATCTTTGTGACGTCACCCGACATGCCCCGCCCCTCCCGGGAGATCGCTCCGTGCGTGTCCTTTAAAATACTAGTTTTGTAAAACATGCGCTTTAGAATCCATTAGGTGCCCGCCGCTGTATGTGCTTATGAAAATATATGTGATTCCTACCTTATATCTCCGTATGTAACAGTACGTGCGATCATGTGACTCCATGCTTCTGCCTGCCTCTCTCCTCCCTCCTCTCCTCTCCCTCCTCTCACATCTCTCCTCTCAAAGTCTCCTCTGACGTCAGCCCCGCCCGCCTATCTTGTGATCTGTGACTTTAGCTACAGACGGTGGGCGGGGGTTAAGAACGGACATGATGAGAAGAGAGAGGCAGACTTGAGCATGGAGTCAAATGATAGCATGTACAGCAATATACACGGAGCTATGAGGTAAATCTGCATACGTATTAAAAAGCACATACAGCAGTGGCCGCTGAATGCATTAGAACAGCATTTATTATCACAGAGGAAGGTTATCAGCAGTGTGTGTACTCCTGCATGTGCTCTGTCTGTGCCGGCATTTCTCTGGCTCTGCACATTCCACTGTGTTAACTCCTAGTGTGCTGGAATGTGCAAAGCCCAGAGAAATGTCAGCACACAGACAGTGCAGTGAAACTCACAGAGCTGTCAGTGGATTATAATTCCTTCTGACCTCCCAGCAGTGTGTGTGTGTGTATTGCTGAACCCTGTAGTGCACTGGATTAGTGCACCTTTTTAAAGGGGAGTTCCAACCTATTTTTAGTTTATTACAAAAAGTGTAGCTGCTGACTTTTATTAAACTGACACTCACCTGTCCCACGGTCCATCGATGCGGCCGCCTGTAGCTCCACTCCTCTCCCCCTCCTCTCCGCCGACAAATCTACTGTGGGCACCCCGGCCATGACAACTTACGGCTTCATGGCCGAGTGCGCACTGCGTTCTACTATTGGCCAGCCAATCTTCTGGGACCTGTGCTGTGTCCCAGAAGATCGCTGGCACAGAGTGGCCGCCTAGGACAAGAGGGGTCCTCTCCTAGGTGGCCAGGACAGGAAGGAGAAAGTGAGACAGGAAATCTGCCTAAAAAGGAGGTTACACACCACACCCATGTGGCATGTCAGGGTGCAAGGAGTGCTTAAAGCGGAAGTACCACTGGGTGAAACTCCGCTTTAAGGGAGTGAGGTTATTTTTAATTCAAAGCAGTTCCAGTAAATATTTTGTTTATTAAAAGTCAGCAGCTACAAAAAAAAAGTGTATCTTCTGGCTTTTAATAAAAAGACACTCATCTGTCCCACAATCCAGCGACATGGCCACCCGTACACTCCATGCTCTCCCCTGCCTGTCCACGGCGCTGGCAATACCACTGTGGGCATCTGGCTATGACAGCTTTTGGCTTTACTGAGCTGTCCTGCAAAGCCGGGCAATCTTCTGGGACATGTGATGTGTCCCAGAAGATTGCTTGGAGGAAGGGCTGCCTAGGCGGCCCAAGCAGAAGTGGAAGCGCGTCAGCAATCGTAATGCATTGTGATGCATCGCGGAATCGAATCGAATTGAATCGTTGACCATGTAATCGTAATCGAATCGAATCGTGAGCCCAGTGAAGATGCGCAGCCCTAATGGCTAGTGGAGTAGATATTTTATTTTTTTGATTGTCTCTGGTGAACTATCTTTGTATAAATACTCTATGGCTGTGTACACATGATTGGATTTCATCGGTCTTGCATACACACTATCAGACTAAATTCCGACCATGCCAAAACGCGGTGGCATAAAACACTATGACGAGCCAGAAAAAATTAAGTTAAATGCTTCCGCGCATGTGTTGACTTGATTCTGAGCATGCGTGGAATTTTCTCCGATATAGTTCCACACAGACGATCGGAATTTCCTATCGGTTTTTTATCCATAGGAAAAATTTAAAACATGTTCCATTTTTTTACACCAATGGAAAAAAGACCGATGGGGCCCACACATGATCGGTTTGTCTGATGAAAAAAATCCATCGTACTGTTTTAATCAGATAAACCGATCGTATGTACACGACATAACTGTTCTGAATTTCATTAAACTCAGCTTACAGAAAGTCTGTTAACCAACAGGTTTGCTTTAAAGTTCCCCTTCCCAGCAACAAATACTTACCTATCAATTACTTTTTCAGACCCTGGGATCAAGAAAAAACCTCTTACGTCTTAGTATTGAGGAGCATTGACTAAGTTATTTTGACAGCGATGATGCTTCATTAACCTGTTTAGCGTGACTCGGGGTGGTTTTTCTTTGGTGTTATCGGTAACCCCGAGTCACACTCGGGGTACCTGTGCAGAGCCTGCAGCGCCGGCTCACCTTCTCCATGCTAATTACTGTACTTACCTTGTCCCTGGATCCAGCGATGGCTCTCCGCTGTGTGAGCGAGCGGCGTCCTTGCTCGATTCACACAGTACCTGTGTGCTGCCGATCTCCGTTCCCTGCGACGG
This sequence comes from Rana kukunoris, assembly GCA_029574335.1. Lineage (NCBI taxonomy): Eukaryota > Metazoa > Chordata > Amphibia > Anura > Ranidae > Rana > Rana kukunoris. The sequence continues at coordinate 567,129,234 of CM056050.1, read as the reverse complement.
TACGACGCACGGGGGCGGAGAACGGCGCCAAATTCAAAAAAGTAAACAAACACATTACATACGGTATACTATAATCTTACAGATTACAGTACTGTATGTAAAAAATAGATACCCCCCTTGTCCCTAGTGGTCTGCCCTGTGTCCTGCATGTACTTTTATATAACAAAAACTTTTTTTTTTTTGTGCCTGCAAACTGTAGATTGTCCAAAGCAGCCAAAAGTGTCCCTTTATGTCAAAAGTGATTTTAGAGCAGCTAGAAAACAGCGATAATAAATTATAATCACTTGCAGAATTGAGCGATAGCGATTTGTGGGGAAATATGTCATAAAAAAAATTAAAGTAATGACAGCGACAATTCTGCAACTGAGCAAATTTCAGTGTTATTGATTTGAGTACATTATTGAATATTTTTTATTATAATTACATTATCATTTGTTATAATTATTTATAGTTATTTATTATATTATAATTTTATGATTTTCTGTTTCAAACTTTATCATACCCGGGATGTCTACTAGACTCTTGTTTGGACAGATTTAAGTGAGTTATTCCTAAGAATTGCAGGCCTACAGTATAAAACACAGAGGCCCAGATTCAGAGAGAATTGGATTCTCGTAGCGTATCAGAAATACACTACGCCGCCGTTTTTTACCTGGCTCTACGTGGAATCCAGGTAGATTTTGTCCAGTAAACGACGGCGGCGTAGTGTATTTCTCCCGTCGCAATCCATCTACACGAGTAGGGGCCGTGAAGGATTTAAAATAGGCGCGTTCCCGCGGCGATCGAACTGCGCATGCTCCGTTCGCAAATTTCCCGCCGTGCATTGCGCGAAATCACGTCGTTACGTCATTCGTTGTTTGAGTAGCGTCGTTTATGGACATTTCTATTCCCGAACGAGTTACGCAAAAAATAAAAAAATTAAATTAAATTTGACGCGGGAACGACGGCCATACTTAACATGGGCTACGCACCGTTAGAAAAGCTGGTCTAACAGTACGTAAAAAAAAACAGACGTAAGCGATTGCGAAGACCGCTCGTATCTTTGTGGATCGCCGTAAAAACACATTTGCATATCCCGACGCATCAAAACGACGCAAACTCCTCCCAGCGGCCGCAAAAATATCGCAGCGTAGATCCGAAGGCTTACGAAGACGTAAGCCTCTCGGATCGAAGCCCGAAGCCGCCGTATCATGGTTTGAGGATTCAAACTAGTGATACGGCGCGCAAAATTTGAAATTACTCCTGTCTAACACCAGTTAGACAGGCGTAATTGCTTTATGAATCTGGGCCAGAATTTCCATGCAAAATAATTGTACCGCATTTGGTACAAAATTCCAGACATAATCATACCGCCAGGGAGGTTAACCTAGTGCTGACATATGGGATTACGGAAACACTAACTAACTTCAAAATCTGCAACTTTTCGAATTTGTCCGATCATGTGTACGTTCCATCGGGCCAACTTTTTTGGGCTTCATCGGACAAAAAGTTGGGTCTGCGAATGGACAAACTTTCCGACAACAAAAGTCCGATGGTGCCTTGTCCGACCATGTGTACAAAGTACAAATGCGCATGCTCAGAACCAATGTTAAAATCAACCAACAATAGCAGAAGTTAACCAAAGGGTGGCGGTAAAGAGCAGAAAAGAGCAGAAAAACGACGTGATGATGGAAAAGTTTTAGAAAAATTTGCAGAAACGTCTGACTGTGTGTATGCTATGGGTGTGACTGTGAGCTTGTACAGGACTGTATTTTCTGCCTCCCAGAAGATAAATTGAGCAGCAGGGAAACAAAAAAAAGTAAATATATGCTGCTCCAGAAGTGGTAATTAAAAAGAACCTATTGAATTTCACACCTTTGTGAAAGCACAGGTTTACATTATATATGTCAGTATTACCTTGTATATTCCTGTACGTTTTGGTCATTCAGGTGCTTATATGAGTTTCTTGAAAATATTGATGCCCCCGCTGAGACCACCGCCTGTGGAAGGAAATTCCATATCCTTGCCGCTCTTACAGTAAAGAACCCTCTACTTAGTTTAAGGTTAAACCTATTTTATTATAATTTTAATTATTGGCCGTGTGTCTTGTTAATCTCCCTTCCGCAAAAAAAGTTTTATCCCTATTGTCGGGTCACCAGTATGGTATTTATAAATTTAAATCATATCCTCCCTCAAGTGTCTCTTCTTCAGATAGAATAAGTTCAGTGCTTGCAACCTTTCCTAATAACTAATATCTTCCAGACCCTTTATTAGCTTTGTTGCCCTTCTTTGTACTCTCTCCATATCCAGCACATCCTTCCTGAGGACTGGAGCCCAGAACTGGATAGCATACTCCAGGTGCAGCCAGACCAGAATCTTATAGAGCGGGAGAATTATCGCTTTATCCCTGGAGTTAATGCATGCCAATATTCTGTTTGCTTTGTTAGCAGCAGATTGGCATTGCATGCCATTGCTGAGCCTATCATCTACTAGGACCACCAGACCCTGCATCCTAGATTCCCCCAGAGGTTGTCGACCCAGTGTATAGATTGCATTCATATTTTTGCAACCCAAATGCATTATTTTACATTTTTGTACATTGCACCTCATTTGCCATGTAGTTGCCCACCCCATTAATTTGTTTAGATATTTTTGCAAGGTTTCCACATCCTGCAGAGAATTAATTGCCCTGCTCAGCTTAGTATTGTCCAAAATACCTCATCCTCCAGGTCATTTATGAACAAATTAAACAGGATTGGTCCCAGGACAGAACCCTGGGGGACCCCACTTAATGTAACTTTCTGACCTTAGAGCTTTTACAATGTACAAGTCATTCACTGATTTGTTTTACTCTTTGTCTAGTGTTGCTTTGTACTGCTGACATGAAAATAGATGAATATTGTCTTTATACATTTGTGTATAAAATGTGGTTCAAAGTCATAGTCTTTCATATTACAGAAAGGACACATTTACTAAACCTGCATACATTATTTAAACTCGTTTACCTAAGCACATATCACTCTACTGGTGGCTTCCATCTGTTTGCTCTGATAATCAGTCACCACCTGGTTCTGCTAAAGGAAAATAGAAGATTATTGCCCTGCAAATATCAAAATTTACATTTAACTTGTCTTTCTAAAGATCCTAAATAATAACTTGTATTATGCTGAACAGAATCTTCATGCATGCCTATGACACAGAAAAAGTGTGGATAGTGGATATAAATAACTCTAAAGCCAACCTCATGTTAAGGATCAAATAGTTCTGCTTAAAGTGGTTGTAAAACTCAGACATGAAATATGAACAAAAAACATCCATTTTATGTGGTGTACTTCTCTCAATTAGGAGCACTGCGTGTCATTTCTGTCTGCTGATTCATTCCTCTGCTATCGGCATGAATCACTTCTGACAAGTTTTTGTGACACAGAGAGAAAAAAAGTTGACAGGGAAAGGAGCCCCAGCTGATTGACATCCTCAGCTCTATTCCTGTGTGCTGTGTGACGGTGGGGGGGGGGGGGGGGTGGAGTGGGTCCCTTCTCTCCTATTAGCTCTCAGAACAAAGTGTAATGTTAGCTCTCTGCCCCCTTTTTTCTGACAGCTCAGTGCTTTTTAAATTCTAGACTTGTGATGGATGTGTGAAGACTGCAGATAAACAGGTACAATGTCTGTAGAAAAATGTGTTTCATCTCTGTCTATCATCTGAGGCCAATAACTTCACTGGGTATATGTAAGAGTTTACAACTATTTTAATGATGCTGTTTGCATCTTTATGCTGTTTGATGTATTTCTTGTAAATTATGGGCCTTGTATTTATTATATCAATTCTAATTCTGTATGTGCTGCTCATAGTAGTGCTGGCATTTTATAACATCCCCATCCATACTCTATACATCATAAATATTTTCAGTAGTAGTTTTTCATAAACGTAATACTAATATCAGGCAGAAAAAAAAAAAAAAAATTCTTTAATCATGTTGAAAACAAAAATACAATTGAATATTTAATAGCTATGCACAAAAAAATAATTGGTATTTATGGTGATATTTCCTAAGTATGTTGCCTGAATTTTAGAAATCACTGCTGTTATTTGCTTCTTTATGGAAGATCATGCTTATGACCTTATCTATTTAGCCAACCAAATGGGAAGCACTAAATTGTATCCTCTGAAGCTTATGAATAAAAAAAAAAACATGATTTGTGAACATTAACATTTGGAGCACCCCCCCCACCCCAAAGCACCTTGTCCCCATGTTGATGAGGACAAGGACCTCTTCCTGACAACCCTGGTCATCGGTTGTTGGGGTCTGCAGGCGGGGGGCTTATTGGAATCTGGGAGCCCCCTTTAACCCTATTTGTATGATAGGGAGGCGACGCGCTGACGTCACCGCATCACGTGTGAGGACCCGGAAGACGGGTAACACGCTCCAAACGCCGGCCGGCTTACTGAATTTTATGCTGTTTTTGCTGTTTTTACTATGGATTGATGGATTGATGTAAGTGCGCACAATCTTATTTCTTACCCAATAAATGTATGGTTTTACACTATGAGGATTTCTTTTGATTTCCATATGGGACCACTGGTTGATATATGATCGCTTTTGAGCTGAATACATCTACTGGCTACAATAAATGGATGTTCCCTTTGCTCCCTGCTGACTATGGATTTCACTCTTTGCTGTTATTGATCTCTGTGAGATCAGAGACTCTGGTAAGGGTCAGTGTTTTCTGTGCGGTGGAGGTCTTTGTTTGTCATTACTCACACCTGTCCGTGGATTTATCTACACTGGGAAACTTTTTCTGTTTATTTTAAACATATCCCTTGATGGACTGTATAATCACCATATGGACTTAATATCACATTCACTGTTCACATTATTGTTGTTCTTTAAAAAGTTTGTTTATGTGATATATCATTTAGCACTAATGACACCATTTATTTATTTTATTTACACTGTATGTTATTTGTAGCGCGACTTCATTTTTTCTATATATCTCTTCTCTGCATTCACTGGTATTTCTCCCACTGTCTGGTGTCTTCTGCTGTGTCTCCTCCGCTATCTTCTGCTCTCTTGCCCGCTCTTTGTTAGCACCTTGCCCGGTCTTCTCCATTGTCTTCTTCCGGGGGCCCCCTGCCCCAAAGCACCCAACCCCATGTTAAGGGCATGCGGCCTGGTACAGTTCAGGAGGGGGGTGCTGGCTCGTCCCCACCCCCTTTCCTGACCAGCCAGACTGCGTGCTTGGATAAGGGTCTGGTATAGATTTTGGGGTGACCCCCACACTGTTTTTTTTGGCATAGGCGTTTCTCCTTTAAATCCATACCAGACCGAAGGTATGCTCTTAGAGGGGGAAACCCATGCAATTTTTTTTTACATTTCACGTGACATTTCCCCTCAAGATCATCAGAGCACAAGTCGCATGCCAAAGTTGGATCAGGCAAGATGGCGATCCGACTTTGATCCGACTTCAGTGATATTCAATGGGCTGAAGTAGGATCAAAGTCAGACCAACGTAGTTCCGGGAGACTTGTGTCGGACCAGGTAAGACGGCTCCCATAGGGAAACATTGATTTTCACATGTCATGCAACATGAGCTCCCAATATCAGAGCGTTTGTTGTACCAGTGTGAACCCGGCCTTAAAACCTGCGTTTAGACCAACGTAGACAGCTTTACCAGATAATCAATATGAACCTAACAGATAAATAAAAAAAGAAAACAGGTGTGCTTGTCTCTTTAAGATGAATGTGATTCTTATCCCTTTAATGATGGCAAATATGTTCCAGTGCTCGTGTGCAACATATAGCAGCTTACCAACAGCACAGATGAACAAAACATGTATGTATAAATGGCTCCACCAGCCGACTCAAAGCGTTGTCACCCTTGTATAAGTAATATACATGAGACGTGGTTCTTGCATCACAACTCAGGATGATCGATTAAGAATGAGACAGGAGAACTTCCTGGTGCAGTAAACTTTCAATAAAATGTATTTAAAAACAAATGCACTTACAATTTGGTAGACAAATAACAGCAATGGAATCACAGATAAATTGTATTTTAGTTTTTTACACCAGTATATTTGGTGTAGGCTACCTGTATGGCCCAGGAACCTCCAGCAAGTGGTTGATTTTGACAGATTAATCATATAAAAACATTTAGAGCTTCAAGTCCCTGGCTATGCACATGGTCAATGCTGCTAGAGTTTGCGTCCCCAGACATTAGTGCTCTACCGCGGCCCCGACAGTCAGAGAATGGCTTAAGCAGATTTCTTCAATAAAAGAAATGGAGGAGCTGATTTACATTTCCCAAGATAGAGTACATACATTTTACTTCACTTGGGCCTGCTGGAACCACTTTGTAACCACTGATCGCTATTGCCAATACATCCCCTGAGCCATATGAGACATTGGTCGCCCCTCATTTTATATTATGGGGGGTTTGGGGGGGCGGGTGCGGATCCACTCTCCTCCATTCTGTTGTTCCCCTATAGGGTCTTGTTCTTCCTTCTTCCTGCTCCTCCCTTTCCCTACTGTCCCTTCCCTCTCCCCCCATTCTGTTCTCGTTCTTTCCTTTTTTTTTCCCTATTCCTTTCTCCTGTCCTTTCCCTCTCTCTTCTGTCTCCCCTTTTATCCTCCTCGGGGCACTATACCCTGGAACTGTCATGATACACCACGCCCTAAATACCGGCCATGAATGGGGCCTTGCGCCTCCTTCCCCCTTCTGCACTTGGCGAGGGGAGGGTGTGGGGGAGGGGAAAATTGAAATTATGATCCTCCACCCCTTTTCAGCTTCATTACATCTCTTGTACCTTGTTTATGGTCTGATAATGTCAATGGATGCCTTTTTGCTGTATCATACAGAGGGGTCAATTCACAAAGCTTTATTTTCAGATTGCGAGTGTTATTTTAACGATTTTGCACGTTATTGAAGCTAGTTCAATTCACTAAACGATTTAACGCTTCGAAAAATCATCAAATAACGTTTCCCTACACAGAACCAATATTTTAAGGTGTGGATCCTTATTAAAGAGTCAAATCGTTATTTTAAAAATTCAAATCGTTATTTTAAAGAGTCAAATCGTTAAATATGTACAGAAGTGCAATTCACAAAGATTTTTTTGACAGTTATCAATCGTTAAGCAATCGGTAAATTAACACCTCCCTCAGGGTGGCGTTATGACATTTCCCAGGCGATATTTTGTTGTTAGAGGAAGCTTTTGGCGATTTTTGTAGTGTAGTGTAGTGTTGGGCAAGCTAGAACCGTGCTCTATTTGAACTTAAAATTATCCAGAGGCGAAGAAGAACACGTTAGAATGTTGTTCAGATTTATAAACGTGTATTCCGTTCACATACTATTTTGGATGACTTTTCTGAAACCCAGGTGATAGCTAAATTCCGATTATCATCTCCCATGATTTATTCTCTGTATGAGGAAATACACATGGCTTTAGAAAAGCACACACTAGAAGTTTTGCACATCACATGCTCAATCTCCATGTGTACTGCTTGTCTCTCTCTCTCTCTCTCTCTGTATCTGCTCTTTTCCACATGCAGCTGTTCTCCTCCCCTTCTGCTCCCAGAATGCATCTCTCCAGCATTATTTAACGATCTTAAGAGTTATTTTAACGTCCCGAATCTTAATAATAACGTCTGAGTAGTTAGAATAACGTTTGGATAAAGAGTCAGTTGAAAACCATAACGACTATGTTAAATAACGATTCTAGCTTTCGTGAATACCATGTTTGCTAGCGTTAAATAAGGAGTGCTAATTTAACACCTGAAGAAAACCAATAACGTTTCTCTTTGTGAATTGACCCCAGAATGTTCTTTTTGTGATCTTGTGTTCATTTCTGTTACGTTATGATTATCTTGTCATGTATTTTACGCCACATTATATCTAAATAAAAACTTTTGTGGAAAAAAAAACAAAAAACATTTAGAATTATTGTATTCATGGTGGAGTATTTGTATTGGTTCTCCTTGAAGAGAGTGCATATAGAAATGTTTTGGCATTATTTCAAGCTTCTTCTTATTATTTGCGATCTTGTGCATGGGCCAGAACTATTTCTCATTTGAACATATATTTGTGTTTGGGGAATGGGTCATTATTGCTAGATAGTTCCCCGAAAGGGGTAAATTTAGAGAAAGTATTTTTTTTTTACAATGAAGTATCCAGAATGTATAAGTTAAAGGTAGCTTAACCACTTAGCAACCACCTGCCGAAAAATAACGGCGGCAAGGTGGTTGCTTAACTCTGGGATCACGTTATATAACGTGATCCCAGAGAATCGTTCCTGCGCGCCCCCTCGGGCGCGCACACAGAAACATTCGTGCACGCCGGGTCTATGAGACCCGGCGCAACACAAATCGCGGTGACTGGCCAATGACAGCGGCCTTTTACCACGTGATCGCGCCGTCCAATGACGGCGCGATCACAATGTAAACAAAGAAGGTCAGGGAAAGTTCATCTCTCTCCTCTCCTCACACAGTATCAGCGTGAGGAGAGATCTGTGAGTTTTCCCTGGCAATTGCATTGCCCTAAAGTGAATATTAGTGCCCCATCTGTGCCCCATCTGTGCCCAGAGTGCCCCATCTGTGCCCATAGTGCCCCATCTGTGCCCATAGTGCCCCATCTGTGCCCATAGTGCCCCATCTGTGCCCATAGTGCCACATCTGTGCCCAACAGTGCCACATCTGTGCCCAACAGTGCCACATCTGTGCCACCTGTGCCACCCCAGTGTCACCAGAGCCGCACCAGTGTCACCAGAGCCGCACCAGTGTCACCAAAGCCGCACCAGTGTCACCAAAGCCGCACCAGTGCCACAACAGTGCCGTACCAGTGCCACAACAGTGCCATCTGTGCCCATCAGTTCTTTCTGCGACACTGCAGTGCCGCCTGTGCCCACCAGTGCCGCCTGTGCCCACCAGTGCCACTGGTGTCCACCCCAGCCATCTGTGCCGCCTGTGCCCACCAGAGCCGCCTGTGCCCACAAGAGCCGCCTGTGCCCACCAGAGCCGCCTGTGCCCACCAGAGCCGCCTGTGCCCACCAGAGCCACTACAGTGCACATAAGTGCCACCTGTGTCCACCAGTGCCACCACAGTGATCTGCAGTGCAGTGCAGCCTCACCAGCCACCAGTATGGCAAAAAAAATCTTAACCGATGAGGAGATCTACCAGCATCTAATCATGAGCGATGAGAGCAGCGGGGAGTCTCTGTACGATTCAGATTCGGCCTATGAACCCGTTACAGACAGTGGGTCTGATTCAGAATCTGAAGGGGAACGTGTGCCCGTGAAAAAAAGGGGTGCTGGCGTGGAGAAGCGGCCTACTCCCAGAAGTGCAGGGCCACCCACCTCAAGCGCAGGGCCGCCCACCTCAAGCGCAGGGCCGTCCACCTCAAGCGCAGGGCCGTCCACCTCAAGCGCAGGGCCGTCCACCTCAAGCGCAGGGCCGTCCACCTCAAGCGCAGGGCCGTCCACCTCAAGTGCAGGGCCGTCCACCTCAAGCGCAGGGCCACTGCAACAAAGGCCAGGCACCAGTAGGGTGTCATCTCAGCCCCAAAGGGATAGGGGCCATGCCAGCCTTCCCTATGGCCTTCAAAACCCCCTGTGGCTTCCCCCTAATTCCGGAGCAGCAAATATCCCCCCTTTCACTGCCCAGCCAGGTGTCCAGGTGAACACCGACAATTTTTCCATGCTCGATTTTTTTAATTTACTTTTCAACGAAGACTTGCTATCCTTCATTGTGGCCCAGTGCAATCTCTACGCACAGCAGTACATAGAAAGCAACTGGTTCTAGTTATGCCCGTCCCTTTGAGTGGAGAGAACTAACCGTGGAGGAATTCAAAATTTTCTTAGGCCTAACTTTTACTATGGGACTTTCAAAAAAAAAACAATTGTACTCCTACTGGTCTACCAAACCCATCCACCACATGCCACTCTTCTCCTCCCTTATGACAAGATCCCGATACCTAATAATTATGCGGTTCCTCCACTTTAACGACAATGCCCAGTGCCCTCCCCGAAATGACCCTGCTTTTGACAAACTTTATAAAATTCGGCCACTCCTAAATTTTTTCTCGCAAAAATTTCCCCAGTTATATACCCCTGAACAGAACATATCCGTGGATGAGTCCCTTGTAAAATTCTCAGGCAGGCTGGGCATCAAACAGTTCATCCCCAGCAAAAGGGCCCGATATGGGGTCAAAATGTACAAACTATGCGACAGAGCCACAGGGTACATTTACTCCTTCATGGTGTACGAAGGGAAGGACTCCCAACTGCATCCCCCTGAATGCCCAGAGTATATCGGAGTCAGCGGAAAAGTGGTCTGGGATCTGATCTATCCTCTATTTGGAAAGGGATACCACCTTTATGTGGATAATTTTTACACCAGCTTGCCCCTGTTTAGAAATCTGTACCTTAGGAATACCCCAGCATGTGGCACAATAAGGGCCAATAGAAAAGGCTTCCCACAAAAATTGGTGAATGAAAAGCTCAAACGAGGGGAGTCGGCATCATTGAGGAACCAGGAGATATTGGCTGTCAGGTGGAGGGACAAACGGAACGTCCACATGCTTACATCAATCCACAACGACACCTACGTGGAAGTCCCCAAAAGAAATGGCTCAATCCAAAAACCAGCATGCATCTATGACTATAACTTGTTTATGAGGGGAGTGGACTTCAACGACCAGATGATCGAACCCTACCTTCCCACAAGAAAATCCCGTCACTGGTATAAAAAAGTGTCCATTTATTTTTTCAGTCTGGCCTTCTATAACTCTTATGTTATATACAAAAAATCATCAGAGAACCCCGTATCCTATCTGTCCTATCAAGAAGAAGTCATCACCGCCCTTTTGTACCCTGAAAACCCACCAGAGAATATTCGCTCTGATTCTGTGAGCAGACTACACGAGCGTCACTTTCCTGAGAAAGCCGTCGCCCGTGAAACAGGCTACAGACGCCAGAAAAGATGCCGAGTGTGCTCCAGAGAAGGAATTCGAAGAGACACTGTTTATTATTGTCCCGATTGCCCTTCCCAACCAGGCCTCTGTATAGGTGCATGTTTCCGCCGTTACCATACGTTTCTACATTATTAGGGAAGTATAGTAAACGCAATTCTCATTTCCTGTAATTTCCCTCCACATCCCTTATGCCACTGCACTGAACTGTTCATACCTCTGCCTTCTCCGGAACCGACCATGGCCTGTTATACGACCACTCTTTTGCCTAACCCTAAACATACCTCTGCCTTCTCCGGAACCGACCATGGCCTGTTATACGACCACTCTTTTGCCTAACCCTAAACATACCTCTGCCTTCTCTGGAACTGACCCTGGCTTGTTATACGACTACGCTTCTGCCCAACGCTAAACTGTACCTACCTCTGCCTGCTCTGGAACTGACCCTGGACTTTTTGACCACGTTTTTTGCCTGCCTCTTGGATTGATCTTTTACCCTGCTATACTAGTGGGAACACAGGGGTCTCGCATATGTGAGGGGCTCCAGAATTGTTTTTCTGGATGAAAAAACTAATTTTTTAGTTTTCTCATTCCCGGATTAGGGTCTGGTTGCCCGGAGGCTTCAAAGAGATTTGGGTGGGAGAAGCCTCTACCCCTGTCCCCATTCTTTCCTGGCCCACTACTTGGACCATGTTCCTGCTTATTACTACCAGGACGATTATTTTGGCACTGCTGGCAATGTCTCTACTTGCACTGGCCCTGGACTGTATATGGACAGTATCCCTGTACTGACTATGGACAATATTCTTGCCTGCTGCCTGGACAATTCCATTCACTGTCGCTGACCAGTGATCACGTCTCTGCCTGCTGCCTGGATCAGGGCTCTCCTCCTGTGGACAATTGCACTACTAAAACCACAGGTAATCTTTTTTTTTTTTTACCCATTACTCAGCAGAATGTATTTTAGGTTGTAGTCAAAAGACTCATTACGCCTCATAGATTATACGTTGGGGTGTTAGCTTTCCAAAATGGGGTCACTTTGTGGGTGTTTCCATTGTCCTGGTGCTCCAGGGCCTTCAAAAGTGTAATAGGTGGTTGAGAGATTAGATGTGTAATTTATGCTTCTAGAATGCTAGAAGTTGTTACTTCAGTGTTGGGCCTCTGTATGTGGCCAGGTTGTGTAAAAGTCTCACACATGTGGTATTGCCATACTCAGGAGGAGCAGCAGAACATATTTTGGGGTGTCATTTGTGGAATATACATGCCATGTGAGAGAAATAACCTGTTATAATGACAATATGGTGTGAAAAAAAAAATCTTAATTTTGCAAAGAATTGTGGGAAAAAATTACAACTTCAAAAAACTAACTATGCCTCTTATTAACTACCTTGGAATGTCTACTTTCCAAAAATGGGTCATTTGGGGGGTATTTGTACTTTACTGGCTTTTTAGGGTCTCAAAAAATGAGAGAGGCTGTCAGTACATCAGGTATGATCAAATTGATAAATTTTCAGTAATTGGTACCATAGCTTGTAGACCCTATAACTTCCACCCAGACTAAATAATATCCCAATTTTTTTTTTATTATTACCAAAGACATGTAGCAGTATACATTTTAGGCCAAATTTATGAAGAAAATTAACTTTTTTGCTAAATTTTATAATAGAAATGAAGAAAAAATAATTTTTTTACAAAATTTTCATTCTTTTTTCATTTATAGCGAAAAAAATAAAAATCGCAGGGGTGATCAGATACCACCAAAAGAAAGCTCTATTTGTGGGAAAAAAAGGACACAAATTTCATTTGGTTATAGTGTTGTATGACTGAGTTATTGTCATTCAAAACGAGAGAGCACCGAAAACTGAAAATTGGTCTGGTTATTAAGGGTGTTTAAGTGCCCAGTAGTCAAGTGGTTAATAAAGGGTTCGATGGGAGATTCAACGGTGATTGCAGGTTCAGGAAAGACAGAAGAGGTCTGCTGAATTTGTGGATTATATTTTTGAACCAGAATGGTGAACTGCCTAGCTGATTACATGCAGTTATTGTCAAATAGGTGAAAGCTTGTATTGTGTAGCCATATTGCTCTGATGTGAGCCATGGAGGTAAAAAGGTTAAGTCACTTCAAATCAAAAGTGGTTGACCAAAGCAGAGAATTGGGATGGACTGGTGCAATCCAAAGACTCTTTACCTCCCACTATTTGTTTAGCTGGTGGTGGTTTACCATCAGATGAACCTCTAAGTAATAATAAATATCAGGAAAGCAGAGAGGAGATTGGTGTAAACTTTTAAGGTCTTTGAGTGAATCTTAATTGTTATAGATTTATAGTAATAGACTATTTGGGTATTTTTATCATGGTTATTTTACCTATCTAAGATAGCTGGAAGTATTTCAAGTGATGTAGGTAATTTCTGATTGCTCGCAATAGAGACATGCAATTAATTATTTTGCCAAGTACTTTACCCACTTCAGCCCTGGAAGGATTTACCCCCTTCCTGACCAGAGCATTTCTTGCGATTATGTACTGTGTTGCTTTAGCTGACAATTGTGCGGTCGTGCGACATTGTACCCAAACTTTGCGTCCTTTTTTCCCCACAAATAGAGCTTTCTTTTAATGGTATTTAATCACCTCTGTGGTTTTATTTATTTTTTTGGGCTATAAACAAAAAAACAGCAACGATTTTGAAAAAAAAAGCAATATTTTTTACTTTTTGCTATAATAAATATCCTCCAAAAATATATAAAAAAACACATTTCTTCCACAGTTTAGGCTATTCTACATATTTTTGGTAAAAAAAAAAAAAATCACAGTAAGCGTATATTGATTGGTTTGTGCAAAAGTTATAACGTTATAGCAACTACAAAATAGGGAATAGATTTAAGGCATTTTTTTCTAATAATGGTGGTTATCTGTGATTTTTGTCGGGCCTGCAACATTATGGCACTTTTGACACTATTTTGGGACCATTATATAGCAATCAGAGTTAAACACCAAGGGGCAATCAAGGGGTTAAGTGTGTCTTAGGGAGTAATTCTGACTGTAGTGGGGATGGTCTCACTACAACATGACAGAGATCACTGCTCCCAATGACAGTGAGGAGTAGATCCGTGTCATGTTGCTAGACAGAACAGGGAAATGCCTTGTTTACATAGCATCTCCCTGTTCTGCCGCTCTGCTCTGTGATCACAGGCAGCTGGCTAACATCGAGTTTGTGGGATTGCTGGCACACTTCCACCGCAGGCGTACATGCCCGCTAGGTGGCAAATTTAAAGAGACACACAGGTACGGCCATGTGCCTGTCCCTGCCATTCTGCTGATGTAAATCGGTGTGCAGCGGTCAGCAAGTGGTTAATTTGTCTATTAATTTTTGTCTATGTACAGTTATGGTTAAGGAGAATAGCAAACTAGAGTGTTTTAGTAAGTATATTTGTTGGTATAGCTTCAGGTTGTAAAGGGTATAGTGCATGGTGTGCATGATCTTTTTCAGACTTATGAGAGAGGGACTCTCCAAAAATATTGTTAAAGATTGCTTGCATGGTATATTTAGGTCCTTCTGTTTGGTGGCTTCAGCTAGTCCTTTAACCACTTAAGACCCGGACCAATACGCTGGTAAATGACCCAAGGTGTTTTTGCGATTCGGCACTGCGTCGCTTTAACAGACAATTGCGCGGTCGTGCGACGTGGCTCCCAAACAAAATTTGCGTCCTTTTCTTCCCACAAATAGAGCTTTCTTTTGGTGGTATTTGATCACCTCTGCGATTTTTATTTTTTGCGCTATATACAAAAATAGAGCGACATTTTTGAAAAAAAAACACTATTTTTTACTTTTTGTTAAAAAAAAATCAAATAAACTAAATTTTAGTCAAACATTTAGGCCAAAATTTATTTAGCCACATGTCTTTAGTAAAAAAAAAAAATCGCAATAAAAAAAAATAGCTACCTAGCGGGAACAGCGACACTAATACAGCGATCAGAAAAATGATCGCTTAGTGACGCTGGCAATAGGGAGTGAAAGGGTTAACTAGGGCGGTGATCAGGGGGTTAAAACTTTATTAGGGGGGGTGGGGGGGCTATCCTGAACCTAACACTAACTGTTTTTTACAGTGCCTGTCACACTGACACTAAATGCAGTGATTAAATCACTGCATTCAGTAACACTGTGACAGGGGGGTGGGGGGGGCGATCACAAGGGGTTAATATGCCTATGTGAGTGTGTGTCAGTGTTGTGTTGGTGCACACTTACTTGGCATGTCTTCTCTCATCAGCAGCGCTGGGAAACAGCGCTGCGATGAGAGAATACATCATTTCCTCCTTCCTGTGTAAACACAGGAGGAGGAAGTGACAGGCTGGGAGCGCGCTCCCATTGGCTGGGAGCGATCGCGGGGGGGGCGGAAAACACGGACATCCGCCCGCAGATCCCGGATCGCTCCCAGAGGTAGGGAGACCCCCGCACGCCGCGGAGGGGGTCCCGATGGGACCCCCGAACCGCACTCAGGCGGGGACGTAAATTTACGCCCTTGTGCCTGTACGAGCCATGTTGTGGCCGTATATGTGCGTGCGGGGGTCTTTAAGTGGTTAAAAGAGAAGTATGGCCAAAGCTCTGTTAGCTATACTTCTTTTATGGGTCACAAAAATGTTTTACTTATGTAGTCCTGTGACCCAGAGTCGGCTATCAGCTGACAGGACAGAGATACCCCAGACTTGAAAAGGATTCTGACAATATTGTCGTGATTCATCCCACTGCTTGACTGCCAGCTGTCTGTGCCTTTTGTCACACATTTGAGAACTTTAGCCAGCCATGCCCTCTCCCACCCCAGCCAGGCTACTTAGGCACACCTGGCATGGCTGTACCTGGTGCATGCAACTAACCCTTTGCCCCCCCCCCCCCCTAGATATGCCTCTGGCTGATGGCATTCTATTTAATGCATCTGATTATTTCCTAAATAACATTGGAAAATCTGATTATTTGCTAGGGATTGTGATTGCATGACTGACAAGTCATATTGGCTTTCTAACAAAAAATTGTTTTGCTCTCAGACTCAATGTTAATTTGTATAGCTATATGAAAACATTGGGGGCAGTGGCCAGGATGAGACACTAATTCAAAGCATTTATTGTACCTAAAACTAAGAACAACAATGTGTTATATTGTAGCCAATGAGTTATTATATGTGGTGGCCACATTTGTTTAATTTATTTTGGCCATATTTACCTTTATTGTAGAAGCTACTGTCATGCTAGTAAAGGAAGTGAATCATGACTACATAACACCTCCTCCATAACTCCATAACATAGTGTGGTGTTGTTCTGTAGTCCATGGATATGATATGGGCTGTACTGATAATTATGGGGAAATAAGTGTAGCTCAGGTAGAGTGCACAAAAGGAATCCTATCAGCCCACAAGATTTTTTTTATGCTCAAACCAATAAAACAAAACACTTACAATGGTATAATTTATGCACTAAATGAGAACAGATACGTTTATGGGCCAGATTCAGGTAGATGGGAGCATCTTTGCTCTGGAGTAACGCTTCTCATTTACGTTACACTGACGACCCTTTCAGCGCAAGTACTGTTATTCACATAGCAGTTGCGCATAAACTTGCGCCAGAGTAACGATAATGCGCTGGCGTAACCCGATGCAAGTGGAAGTGGGTGTGATCATATGTAAATGATGGGCGGAGCCCAGCGGAGAGGCTTACGTTCAGCGCATCATCCACGGAGCATGCGCAGTGAGTGAGGCTCCACTCGCCCCCTTATGTGCATGCTCACAACTTCCGTCGGCACCACTTCCCGGGAAACGTCAGCGCAATGCCTTCCGTTGGGCGCTTAAAAGCGCAGGCGGAAACGCCATTCCGGCGCAAAAGTATATCCGTTTCCCCCCACCCCAGGGAAGATACTTTTGTGCTGTGATGGCTGCTCCCGCTACCCCCAGAGAGAGGAGGAACCTGAACTTTAATTCACAGGAGGTCTCAGTGATCATATCCGCGATGGAGACTTTTAATCATTTTCTCCATGGGAAAAAGAGCCGTAAGACCAGCCGGGAGAGGAAGCAGGGCATCCTGGACACCATTGCTGGCCGGGTCAATATTTTGGGGTACTCCACCCGGACTGCTTCTGACATTCAGAAGAAAATAAATGATCTGCGGCGCAAGGTCAGGGGCAAGGTGGCCACCATCAGGAGGCATGAGAGGGGCACAGGTGGTTGTCCCCCATGTCCGGTCACCCTGACCGAGGAGGAGGAGGTGGTCTCTCGCTGCCTGGAGAGGGAGCAGGTGGAGGGGGTCCCTGGCTATGACTCCATGGAGGAAGGCTCCAGGACAGGTAAGTGTTTTTTATCCCCTATTTGATGTGTTGCATTTGGGGGGGGGGGGAGGGTACATGTGCCAAGTGTGTGGGACCACCAACATTTGTCTGCTTTGTGTCATCCACAGATGACGGAGCTGGGCCATCATCTGTCAGCGTCCATTCCACCCCAACCCCCCAACACCATCGTGTGCCCGAGCCCCTGGGTGGTGAAGACACCGAGGTGGAGGAGGAGAGTGGCCACACCACACCTGCCGAGGTGGTTGTGGAGGATCCTGCTGTGGCAGAGCAGGACTTTTCTTTAGTTTTGGAGGTCTCCTCCCCTTCTCCTGGGCCGTCTGTCATCCCCTCCCCCATCCTTGGAAGCCCCTCAAGGGCGACTCCATCCCCCCGGGGACAACCATCTTCTGGCCCCAGGAAGGCGACCCAGAAGACCAGGGGGGTGTCGGATGTTGTCCAGGGCCAGTTGGCGAGGGCTCACGCCAGACAGACTCAACAAATGGGGGAACTAGTTGGGCACTTAGAGAAAGTGGCTGACAGCCTGGGCTCTGTTGCCCAGATAAGCAACGCAGTCCAGGATGTAAGTTGCAACTGCGCTGCAGTGGTGACCAGTTTGGGGGAGGTGCAGGGGGATATTAGGCACCTCACTGCAGCCGTCCAGGCCAACAGTGCTGCCATCCGGGACCAGGGGAGGCTGAGTCGGCGGGCCCAGCACTACCAAGTGACCCGGCAGCTCAGGATGCAGGCCCAGCAGCTGAGGATGCAGGGCCAGACAAACAATTTGCTTGGCCGGATAGCCATGGCCTTGGAGGGCATGCAGGCCACACCTGCCAGGAGTGGCCCACCCGGGGATCAGCCACCTCCAGAAGCCCCCCCACCCCCACCCACTCCATCCAGGCAGCTGAGGAGCCAGAGAGGTTCGGCAAGAAGGAGCCCCCGGCATCCCCGATGATTTATTGATTTTTGATTTATGATTTATACTCAGGTTATGAGATTTTTATTTTTGATTTATGATTTATACTCAGGTTATGAGATTTTTATTTTTGATACTGCACACGTTTCAGTGTGAATGGTGTGTGAATGTGAGAGGGTGGCACTCCTGCCAGTAAGGGGTGTCACCCTCGGCCGTGGTGGTGAAGTTAACCCCACGGCTGTATGAATGACGTGTGAAAGGTGTATGAATGGACAGCGACATCATTGGGGCCATGACGCTGGCGTTGCTGCTCCCAAGTCCTACATGCTGGACTTGGGCTAATCCAATGCGATGTGCATGTGGTGTGTGTGATCTAGGGACATCAGTGGTGTACACGCGTGCATTGTCTGTGTGATTAATGTTTTGGTTTAGTGTCCAAAGATGCCTACGGCGAGGACCCTCCTGACTGCTCTTCCATCAGCAGACTGGGTGTCCTCTGGCAGGTGGGGACTGTGTGGGTCGGGGGTCAGGTCATCACGTATGTCAATCTGCAGGCCTTTTCTCATAGCAAAGTTGTGCAGAATGCAACATGCACCGATGATCTGACACACAAAGGTAGGGGAATACAATAGGGTCCCCCCGGACTTATCCAGGCAGCGGAAATGGGACTTCAGGAGCCCAAATGTTTGCTCCACCACTGCACGGGTTTTGATGTGTGCTTCATTGTATTTTCTCTCTCCTCTGGTTTGGGGGTTCCGGAAAGGAGTCATTAGATGGGGTCCCAGTGCATATGCAGAGTCACCTGGAAGGGAAAAGACAGGAGGATGTTAGTCATGCATGTGCGACTTCTGTTGTGCATCACGGGAGGGGATAGTCATGCCTGCCACCCATGTCACTCACCAACCAGCCAGCTGTCCCCATACATGTTCTGTTCGAATTCTACTGGGATGGGACTCTGATTGTATATGAAGCTGTCATGGCTGGACCCGGGGTGTTTGGCACGGACGTGCCATATGAGGCGTTGGGCATCGGCTATCACCTGTACGTTGATGGAATGCCAATGCTTCCGATTGCGGTATATGTGCTCTGTGGCACTGGGGGGCTGGAGTGCCACATGTGTGCAATCAATGGCCCCCACAGTGCGTGGGAATCTGGCAATGTTGTAGAAATCTGTCATTGCCTTCAGCCGCAGGTCCTCAGTGGTTGGTCTGATGAACTGGTTGGACATGCGTCTGAGGATTGCAGGGACAACCTGGTGCACACATCTGCTCATGGAGGACTGTGACATCCCAGCCACCACTCCACTTGTACGCTGGAATGATCCACTTGCTAGGAAATGAAGTGTTGCCAGGACCTTCACCAGTGGCTGCACTGCTTGTGAGCGGTGTGTCTTGCTGGTGATGTCACCCTGCAGGGTTGTGGTTAGTTCAAGTATTGCATCAGGGCTGAATCTGAAGAGGCGATACACCTCCTCATCCCCCATGCCAAAGAGGCTCATGCGCGTGCGGTATATCCTCTCACGTGCCCGCCTCCTTCGTTCCGGGGGACCCATCAGTAGTTCTTGCAGTTGTCCTTGCAAGTGTGGGTGCTCAGCTTGCTAGTTTCGTCGGTAACGCTGCTGTAGCTGCTCTCCTGCTGATCTGTGACCGTCTGGAGTAAAGATAAAGCAGCCTTTTGTAGAAATAACTTTGCGCCGGACGGACGAGATACGCACGGCGCATGTAGCCGGCGTATGGTGCCAATCCGTTCGTGAATTGGGAAATCTCCCTCATTTGCATATTTGCAGGGGAAATCAATAGGCGCGACTGATGCGCCAAGCGAAATTAAGCGCTGACGATACTCTGGCGTCGGAACGTTCCGCCGGTCGGAAATAGCCCGTTATTGGGCACATCTAGTTTGGTGGGTACCGCCACATAGAAACGACGGCGCATCTTCACAGTTACGCGGCGCATATCGAATTACTCCAGCGCAAGTGTTGCTGAATCTGGCCCTATATATTTTAAGAACAGCTGGTAAACATATGGGAATGAGCCTGGGGGTACATTTAACTATAAAGTATTTATAGACAATATTTGATATTTGGTATTTGATATTTATCTGATATTTTAAAAATTTGTAATAGAGAAACCAAAGACTTATAAGATATATTCCTTGTGAACGTGTAATGCCACTTATACAATAAGTTGATAAACACAGGCAGGATAGTGATAAAGCATACTTTCTAAACACAATATATTACCTAACATGTTCTACTGTGCATGTTTGGGTGTTTTAGGTAGAATCCTTTGTCCAGATGTTATTCATTGCCATAAAATAGGGCTGGGAGACATCTATGGGAACTTATATTTGTCTGTCTAAAGCTCACATGGAAACACAAGGCACTAAGCAAAATAAGAAAACTTATTTGTAGTAAGGAATAATTTATTGCACAAGTATAATTTATCAATAACATTAGCAATGTATCATGATACTGATGGGCAAAGCAGTGGTCTGACAGCCTTTTGCATGTGGTGCCGGGCTCTTTTGTGGCGAAAATATACATTTTCTAAATAGTAACATTTGGACCCAATTATTTTGCCATCTTGCTGTACAGTGTCTGCGTTACTATTTCACAAATCCCACTACCACTACCTTGAATTTATGGGTTGAACTTATAAAATTGGGTGATTGGAATTCTTTTTTTTCCTATCCTGCCTTTATTTAGAATTGTTTCTTTATTAAAACATGTTTTTTTTTTTTCTTGCTTTCACATGTTTACTAGCTATTCATAAAATGTATGTAAACACTAACAATAAACTTCTCAGTATTATCTATTTCATCCTTGTGCCATGGCTGTTAATCCCTTTCCGGGCCACTCTTTAGTCTAAAGACGACTACAGCGCAGGCGTAATTTATAGACATGTGCACAACCAAAATTTTCATATTTTTTTTGTTCCGTTTCGTCTCGTCCCGTAGATTCGTAAAGATTCGTAATTTCGTAAGACTCAAGTTTTCCTATTTGGACCCCTTTCGTATTTCGTAAGACGCAAGTTTTCCTATTCAGATCCGTTTGTATTTTCGTAACAGTTTTATTTATCGTTTATACTGAATGATTTGTAATTCTGTCTAATTTATTTTCATTGATTCGAAATTTGTAATTTTGTTAGATAATAATTTTTGTTTATTGGATTCATAATATTGTACTTTGGTAAATACATAGCAAGACGCGGCTAATCCATATTAACCACTTAAGACCCGGACCAAAATGCTGCTAAAGGACCTTGCCCCTTTTTGCGATTCGGCACTGCGTGGCTCCCAAACAAAATTGTCGTCCTTTTTTCCCCACAAATAGAGCCTTCTTTTGGTGGTATTTGATCACCTCTGCGGTTTTTATTTTTTGCGCTATAAACAAAATTAGAGTGACAATTTTGAAAAAAAATCAATATTTTTTACTTTTTGCTATAATAAATATCCCCCCAAAATATATATAATTTTTTTTCCTCAGTTTAGGCCGATACGTATTCTTCTACCTATTTTTGGTAAAAAAAATCGTAAAAGGCGTTTATTGGTTGGTTTTCGCAAAATGCATAGCGTTTACAAAATAAGGGATAGTTTTATTGCATTTTTATAATTTTTTTTTTTTACTACTAATAGCGGCGATCAGCATTTTTTTTTTCGTGACTGCGACATTATGGCGGACACTTCGAGCAATTTTGACACATTTTTGGGACAATTATCATTTTCACAGCAAAAAATGCAAATTGCATTGTTTACTGTGAAAATGACAGTTGCAGTTTGGGAGTTAACCACAAGGGGGCGCTGTAGGATTTGTATGTTCCCTGCGTGTGTTTACAACTGTAGGGGGGTGTGACATCATCGATCATGTCCCCCTATAACAGGGATGACGTGATCGATGCTGCGGCCACAGTGAAGCACGGGGAAGCCGTGTTTACACACGGCTCTCCCCGTTCTTCAGCTCCGGGGACCGATCGCCACGCTCCAGCGGTGATCGGGTCCGCGAGTCCCCCGGTCCCGGAGCTTCAGACCGGGTCACGGAAGCGCGCCACGGCTGGGTACTAGAACCAACGTATATATACGTTGATGTGCCCAGCCGTGCCATTCTGCTGACGTAAATGTACAGTAGGCGGTCCTTAAGAGGTTAAGATATACTTTCTCTTAAGCCCCGTACACACGGTCAGACTTTTTGCCAACAAACGTCAAAATGAGTGTTTTCCAAAAAATATGACAAACTTTTTTGGTTTCAAAAGTCTGGCCAACTCCCTTCAGACAAAAATCCACGGAAAAGTTTGTTTGAAGTCTGATCGTGTGTACGAGGCTTTACACTGTACAATGTGACTCAGCACAAAAGAGATAAGCTGATTGGCTAAGATATTAAGTAAGATACATCACTCACTAACTACACTGCCCAGTGCCCATTCGAAAGAACGATACAAGTTCACAAAATTACGAACAGACAAAGAAATGGATTTTCAAAACCCACAAATAAAAATACGAATGAAAATACGAACAGACAAATGATTTAAAATACTGAATGCAAATTGTTCATTATAGATGTAATTTGCTTTTTTGGTGTTTCGTATTTTAGTAAGATTGTCCATTCATACGTTCGTTTTTTCGCTTGTTTGTTATTTTGCTTATACATATTTCCGTAATTTTCATATTTTGGGTCTTACAGCTTTTCGGATGTTTGAATTGATACGAATGTACGAATACTAACAAATTTGTATGAAAATCCATTTGTTACGAACAGGAACGCACATGTCTACTAATTTACCAGGAGGGTATACATGGACATTCTCCCGTGATCGTGCTGCCTGTTTACCCCTTGCAGTGCATTGGCAGCATGTTCTGTGAATGATCACAGATCGGGGTAAAGGGCGGATCACAGTGATCCTTTACCACGTGATCAGCTGTGTCTTATGACAGCTGATCATGGATGTCAACATTAGCCGGTTATCGGCTTTTATTTTGTCAGGAGAGAAAAATAGAGCTGATAATCAGCTGCTGATAAAGGGACATCACCCTTGATAATTAGGGCAATCAGTCCCAACAGTGCCCACCAGTGCTGCCAACCAGTGTCCATCATTGCTGCCAATCAGTGCCCATCGGTTACTCCTCATCAGTGTCACCTATCAGTGCCACCTATCAATGCCCATCAGTGCCTCCCATCGGTGCTCATCAGTGCCACCTATCAGTGCCATTCAGTGCCATCTATCAGTGCCCATTGGTGCCGCCTATTGGTGCCCACTATTGGCATCTATCATTGCCCTTCTGTGCCTTCTCATCCATGCCCACCAGTGACACCTCATCAGTGCCACCTATCAGTGCAGACTCATCGGTGCATCCTCATCAGTGCCCATTACTGCAGACTCATGAGTGCACATCTGTGAAGTAGAAAAATTAATTTTTTTTGGTTTGTTTAGCAAAAACTTAAATACCCAGTAATGATTAAATATCACCAAAAGAAAGCTGTATTTTTGTGAAAATAAAATTCATATGGGGACAATGTTGCATAACTGCACAATAGTCAATAAAAGCTGTAAATTGGCTTGGGCAGGAAGGGGGTCAAAATGCCCAGTAGGCAAGTGGTTAAAAATAATAATGGCGTCACACTTCCCAATTAAATAAATATAAATTAAACATAAAAACATCAGGGGTCTGCTTCTTAAAGAGGGTAAGATCCTTATTGTGGCTTTGTGGGAGGTGACATATACACATACTACATCATAAATCTGGCCATTGAAACCTTCAAGGGACAAAAGTTGTAGGGGGCCTAAATGCACCCTTGCAAAACCTGTATATCACTTTAGGGTGAAGTTGGTTTCAAATCTTTTAACTTTTTGTTTCAAGATGAAAAAAAAAATATTTGAATTAACTACTGGACAAATAATCTAATATACCAATGACTGGCTATAGTTATTGTTCTCATTATAACCCCTCACTAACAAGATTGACTGTGTTTAAAATAACAGCTACCAATAAGACTGTCAAATTAATTTTCCAAGCATCTCCATGAATCAAACCAAATTGTATAAACAAGCTGGCATAAAGATGACAAACAATGTAAAACATTAATATTGAGTTTAAGGTATACAGGGAAATAAAAGAAGGAAAAACTAAAACAAATCTGCTTTATACTGATTTCACAATCCGAGAAGATTTATTTTGTTCACCCACAAGGGCAGCGTTGCTGTATGAACTATCCTGCAGCCTAAAGAGTTTTATAAGTTGTTGTTTGAATGGCTCATTAAGTGCAGTTCATATCATCACA
Organism: Rana kukunoris; assembly: GCA_029574335.1. Taxonomy (NCBI): domain Eukaryota; kingdom Metazoa; phylum Chordata; class Amphibia; order Anura; family Ranidae; genus Rana; species Rana kukunoris. The sequence continues at coordinate 567,104,802 of CM056050.1, read as the reverse complement.
CAATATATTCCTGCATCTCGCCCTCAGCGGAGAAAAGGGGCACCGGCGCCTTCTAAACCCATCTGTGGCAGACCTCTTAACTTCTTGACATTTAATCAGAATTTTGTATCTTTTCTTTAGAATCATTTTATGACTAAGTGCAGCAATTGTGTCATTGCAGGAGAAAACCAAAATAAAGATGATAAATTGCTTTCGGGTTTTTTCAGTGTTTACATGGTGTTATTATAGCTAACGGTGTTGTTAACATCAGATAGGAAATAGCTTGTTACTTTGCAGACTATGTCCAGAAGCAAAAAGGCTTTTCTTGCTAGAGTTTGTTACATGCCATTTTAATTAGGCAAATCTGGGCTTGTTCGAATTGCAGAGAAACCTTAAGAATAATGTGCATTAAATAATTTAACTTAAGGTGAATCTGAAACATAGGAGTTTCTATTTAGTTGACTCTTAACCACTTAAGACCCGGACCTTTAGTCAGCTAAAGGACCTGGCCAGGTTTTGCGATTCGGCACTGCGTCGCTTTAACAGACAATTGCGCGGTCGTGCGATGTGGCTCCCAAACAAAATTGGCGATCTTTTTTTCCCACAAATAGAGCTTTCTTTTGATGGTATTTGATCACCTCTGTGGTTTTTATTTTTTGTGCTATAAACAAAAATAGAGCGACAATTTGGAAAAAAATTCAATATTTTTTACTTTCTGCTATAATAAATATCCCCCAAAAATATATATAAAAAAATGTTTTCCTCAGTTTAGGCCGATACATATTCTTCTACATATTTTTGGTAAAAAAATTGCAATAAGCGTTTATCGGTTGGTTTGCGCAAAATTGATAGCATTTACAAAATAGGGGATAGTTTTGTTGCATTTTTATAAAAAAAAATTTTACGCCGATCAGCAATTTTTTCCGTGACTGCGACATTATGGCGGACACTTCGGACAATTTTGACACATTTTTGGGACAATTGTCATTTTCACAGCAAAAAATGCATTTAAAATGCATTTTTTATTGTGGAAATTACACTTGCAGTTTGGGAGTTAACCACAAGGGGGCGCTGAAGAGGTTATGTGTTCCCTAATGTTCCTCAGTTTAGGCCGATACATATTCTTCTACATATTTTTGGTAAAAAAATCGCAATAAGTGTTTATCGGTTGGTTTGCGTCAAATTTATAGCGTTTACAAAATAGGGGATAGTTTTATTGCATTTTTAATAATTATTATTTTTTTACTACTAATGGCAGTGGTCAGCGATTTTTTTCGTGACTGCGACATTATGGTGTACACTTTGGACAATTTTGACACATTTTTGGGACAATTGTCATTTTCACAGCAAAAAATGCATTTAAAATGCATTGTTTATTGTGGAAATGACACTTGCAGTTTGGGAGTTAACCACAAGGGGGCGCTGAAGGGGTTATGTGTTCCCTAATGTGTGTTTACAACTGTAGCGGGGTGTGGCTGTAGGTGTGACATCATCGATTGTGTCTCCCTATAAAAGGGATCACGCGATCGATAACGCCGCCACAGTGAAGAACGGGGAAGCAGTGTTTACACATGGCTCTCCCTGTTCTTCAGCTCCAGGGACTGATCGCCCCACTCCAGCGGCGATCGGGTCTGCGAATCCCGCGGTCCGGATTCCAGAGCTTCGGATTGGGTCACGGGAGCGTGCCTGCGACCCACGGCTGGGTACTAGCACAGCACGTACCTGTACGTGCATGTGCCCAGCTGTGCCATTCTGCCGACGTATATGTGCAGGAGGCGGTCCTTAAGTGGTAATGGTGCAAACTCCAGACTGCATGGCATATTTCAGTGTGAGTTTCCTGATGGTCACAAAGGTGGACCATGCTATGTGTATCTGGATAGCCATGTGTTGTTCCCGCAGGAAGCCTATGTGACAGAGTGATAATGCAAGAGGACAAATGGTAGATGAAACATGGCATTGACGGAGTATTGAAAAGGGACTTTTATGGAAAGATCACATAATTTTAAATAAAGGTCTAGATGTAAAAAGCTTAAACATTACCTTTAATATTGGAACAACACATTTAAGCTTATATGCAATCTTAGCAATTGGCTTTATATATTTTTCATTTGAATGGCACCTGCTTGACAAACTGTTTTCTTGTGGCCATATTGCAAATCCCTTAATGATTTAAGTAAACCTCTCCCAATGATCCAGTTCTGTATTCATTAATAAATCATTAAGTATATGTTTAATGCAGTGTAAGAGAAAGAAGCAGCAAAGGTGCTTTAAGTGTGCTGCAGCACTCATGTGCTGACACCGGGCCATACTGAAAACGGAAGAGAGAAGGGTAAAAAAGGATAAGCTCATCAGTCTGCTGCTTCTGGCAGTGGGATGAGAAAATCCGGCTCCACTCCTAGAACAAAATCGGGTTGGGCTAAGCAATGTTCAGCCATTCACAGTGGGAGCCATTGGCTCTGTTGTCAATCACAGCCAGTAAGCCAACAGGATAAGGAAGGGGCAGGGCTGAGGCACAGCTCCATGTGTGAATGGACACATAGAGCCCTGGTTCTGGAGTGCGTCTATGTGGGTGCCCCTAGAGCAAGCTGTATACTGTGGAGGCATGCCGACATGAGGGAGGGGCCTGGAGCACTGGCGTAAGACCTGAAAAGAGGAGAATTCAGGCTACTCTGTGCAAAACCACTACAGAGAGCAGGTAAGTATAAATGTTTGTTATTTTAACCACTTAAGACCCGGACCAAAATGCAGGTAAAGGACCTTGCCACTTTTTGCGATTCGGCACTGCGTTGCTTTAACTGACAATTGCGCGGTCGTGCGACGTGGCTCCCAAACAAAATTGGCGTCCTTTTGTCCCCACAAATAGAGCTTTCTTTTAGTGGTATTTGATCACCTCTGCGGTTTTTATTTGTTGCGCTATAAACAAAAATAGAGCGACAACTTTAAAATAAAATGCAATATTTTTTACTTTTTGCTATAATAAAAATCCCCCAAAAATATATAAAAAAACATTTTTTTTCCTCAGTTTAGGCCTATACGTATTCTTCTAGCTATTTTTGGTAAAAAAAAATCGCAATAAGCGTTTATCGGTTGGTTTTCGCAAAATTTATAGCGTTTACAAAATAAGGAATAGTTTTATTGCATTTTTATTAATTATTTTTTTTTTACTACTAATAGCGGCGATCGGCGATTTTTTTCATGACTGCGACAATATGGCGGACACTTCGGACAATTTTGACACATTTTTGGGACAATTGTCATTTTCACAGCAAAAAATGCATTTAAATTTGCATTGTTTACTGTGGAAATGACAGTTGCAGTTTGGGAGTTAACCACAGGTGGCGCTGTAGGGGATGTGTGCCTATGTGTTTTGTTTACGACTGTAGGGGGGTGTGGCTGTAGGTGTGACGTCATCGATCGCGTCCCCCTATTACAGGGATGGCGCGATCGATGCTACGGCCACAGAGAAGCACGGGGAAGCCGTGTGTACACACGGCTCTCCCCGTTCTTCCGCTCCAGGGACGGATCGCCGCACTGCAGCGGTGATCGGGTCCGCGAATCCCGCGGTCCCGATCCTGGAGCTTCGGACCGGGTCGCGGGCGCGCGCCCGCGACCCACGGCTGGGTACTAAAATCAACGAATATATACGTTGATGTGCCCAGCCGTGCCATTCTGCCGACGTAAATGTGCAGTAGGCGGTCCTTAAGTGGTTAAAAAAACTTTAATGCCTCTTTCAGCTTTAATTATTCTAGCATTCTCCTTCAGATATAAACTTCTGTAATGAAATGCTACAGTACTATAAAAATGTTAGATGGACAATTCCACTGACATAAAATATTGAAATTCCCTGTGAGGTTTATAAATGACCTTGACTTGAGAATCTTTGTAGTTTGCTCCCTCACTTATGTCCTAGGGAGATCAGACCTGTTCTGCTACCAGCAGGAGATATGGTACGGAGCTATTTTCACTACCCCTTGACCCAGATGTCTGTACACAGTTGGCAAATGTCAGTAGAATCTAAAAATCTTAAAAATACAGTAAGTAAAAACATTATATACTGGGAACAAAGGAAAGTCCTTGTGATACTGAAAATTAGGGGTGAGTAAATTTTTAATACGCATTATAGATTCTTCCTTGATCCACATTTGTAAATTAGAATATATATTTTTTTTTTTTTAGGAAAAAATGACTCCTATGAAATGGAAGGGTTAGCATGGATTCCATATCCAGATTTCATAACACCTGGACACCATGGTTCATGTTGAAGTTCTCTGATGAATATCCTATCATAGTTAAGGGTTAATTACATTATATCACCAAACTAAATCTGGCTATACTGAAATCTAACCATAAACTTACTCTATATTGGGAGATAAATGTGGAAAAAGTGATGTTTTAATATAAAACGGGACGTAGCTTACCATTAGATGACCAAATACAACTGTGATACAATTACTTATTTGGATATTATATTTTATTTTCCTTTTTTTTTTCTATTTTATCTCATCCTCTAGAGGCATTATGGATGTTATGTTTCTTGTTGATATAAGTCAGGATCATTTCTTAAAAGGTCCAATTTATTTTTCTTCTATCAACTATTCTATTTAGTTTTGAGTTAAGTAACTGGATTTTGGTACAGGCTGACAGGCAACATGCAGATAATTGTACGTCTTGACTCTAACCCTGTAAGGATTTTAGACAACATAGCTTACCAGTTATGTATGACCTCCTAGTTAAAGACAAGTCATAAATAGCATAGCCGATATAGTTAGGTATCACTGACATCCTTGCTTCTCCTCCATGGAACCATCACACACCACAGTCATCCAACCTCCACCTCTGGTCTGAAACTGCATAGGCTCAGGGGAAAAATAGATAAACAACACCCCACATAGTGTAAAAGATTACCTTTATTTGAATAAAGTATTGCACAAACAACAAACGTGACTGCGCACTGCACAGAGCAGCTACTCCAGTGTGAAATGACATGGGTGGAGCAATTTTTCTTTCATCTTACCACTATCTAGATGAAGGTTGTGGATCTACTTTGGCATTATTCTTTGGAGAGAAGGACTCTTTTCTGTTTATTCATTTGGGGCCTTTTCTATTATACACCTTTTTTTGCATATAACGCATGTTTTTTTTTTTGTTTATGAATTGGAAATTGGTATTTATTTATGTATTTATTTTTTCATATGTTGGTTATTCACATGTATATTGGTGGTACTATTTGCATTGATGTGCTTTTTTAGCACAACACAATTAATTTTTATAATAAAAAAAAAATGCTGAAATAAAACACGTTTGGATAATATGGCTGTATTAGATTTACCTACGCCAGATGTTTCTATCTGCCACAACCAGACAACTATCTAATGTTTTTTCCAGATTCCTGTGTATCAACGAAGGTAGATGAAAATTTGCAACCCAACGTTATATAAAAATGCTTTAAAATGTACCATAAATGGCCTACATCTGAAAAATGCCAATATTCAGGAATAGCTGGTTCACACCTATAGTTTTTAATGTACACAAAATGGTACTAGTGAGCCCTTTCTGTATATCTTAGAGCCAGTTAAAACTCTAAGTATGAGTTTCAGGGATAATGTTCTATTTTGTCATATCATTACACAATAATGTTACCTTACATTGGAAGATATTTCCAAATTAGGGCTTACGAAAAGGTAATTAGAGGTGACAAATTAAACTTCTTGAATTTCCAAAATATCAAGTCAATCAAGAGCTTTTAAATATAATGGATTTGGGTTCCAAATAATCTTCAACATTTTGCATTTTATCACTTTTAATAGTGTCAAGACTCTTCACAGTAGGGTTTACATCGGGTTTTGACATGTAATAGACTATTGCTAAGGCAAGCCATAATTTCAATCCATTAGACTAATGTATTGCAGCTGCTGTTAGCTGAGGCAATGTCATCGTTAAGCATAAAGATGCTTTGAAAGCATATCAGACTGAATAAACCTAAAAAATTGTGCAATTCTTCATCACACAATAAAAAAGAGCTATTTTATATGATAAAGTAAGAAGCTTCTTCTTTGCAAATTTCATTTTGTCTTTTATTTTCTGGTATAAAGCCCTGTACACATGATCGGTTTGTCTGAAGAAAACGGACCGATGGACCGGTTTCATTGGACAAACCGATCATGTGTTGGCCCCATCGTTTTTTTTCCCCATCGGTGAAAACAAATAGAACCTGTTTTAAATGTTTCCTATGGTTAAAAAACCAATAGAAAAAAACGATTGTCTGTGGGGAAGTCCATCGGTCAATCCACCCATGTTTAGAATCAAGTCGACGCATGCTCGGAAGCATTGAACTTCATTTTTCTCAGCACGTCGTAGTGTTTTACGTCACCGCGTTGGACACGATCGGATTTTTAACCGATGGTGTGTAGGCAAAACTGATGAAAGTCAGCTTCATCGGGTTATATGGAAAATTCAGGAAATGTGTGCAGTTTTGTTGATCCGTTTTGGCCACCAATTTTGAAATTTGACCAACCAAGCCTTCAGTTTAACCACTTAACCCCCGGACCATATTGCTGCCCAATGACCAGAGCACTTTTTGTGATTCGGCACTGCGTCGTTTTAACTGACAATTGCGTAGTCGTGCGACGTGGCTCCCAAACAAAATTGGTGTCCTTTTTTTCCCACAAATAGAGCTTTATTTTGGTGGCATTTGATCATCTCTGCGGTTTTTATTTTTTGCGCTACAAACAAAAATAGAGCGACAATTTTGAAAAAAATTCTATATTTTTTACTTTTTGCTATAATAAATATCCCCCAAAAATATATAAAAAAACATATTTTTTCCTCAGTTTAGGCCGATACGTATTCTTCTACAGTACATATTTTTCGGCCTAGTGGTCGCTTTAATAAGGACGTATAGCTACGGGCTCTCGCCCAGGAAAATGGAAAATTGTATCAAATACTTACCGTAATTTTCCTTTCCTGATGCCAATACATGGCAGCATACCTATGATATAGCCCCGCCTCTATATCCGCCCACAGGACACGTGACAACTCTCTATAAAACTCTGACTGAGAGCTACCTCCCCCATTCTCCGTATAAAGTACAAATATCAGAGGGAGGGTTCGTATGCTGCCATGTCTTGGCATCAGGAAAGGAAAATTACGGTAAGTATTTGATACAATTTTCCATTTTCCTGACGCCAGACATGGCAGCATACCTATGATACATGAAGAGCTTTCTAGAGGGAGGGTTTAATGCTGTAACTTAAAAAAGACAAAGAAGCTTGGATAAACTTCCTCCCAAACTCTACCGTAGTAAGAGCTGCTAGATCCACTCTGTGGTGTATTAAGAACATATAATGTGATGACCAGCTAGCCTCTTTGCAGACTGTCTACAGAGACAACCCTGCCTGTGCTATCCAAGAAGATGACATCACCCTGGTTGAGCGATGAGCTCTAACCATCTCTGGAGGATCCTTACCGCCTCCACATGCCCAGTGTGTATTTTCACGATTCAGGCCGAGATGGTTCGGGCCGAAGCCACTACTCTTTAAATCTTAATCATTCTGAATGTAGAAGTAGCCTGAGATGGACATTCCAAAGTCCTCAAAGCCTAACTTGAGCAGATCGGCATCTGATTGCACTGGGAAGGCTAGAAGCACCCATTCACTGAAAAGACAAAACATGGATCTCACGCTTTGGAACAAAAAGACTTCAGCCCAACCCTGTCTCGGAAGAACATAGAATGAGGCTCTGTCGCCCCAAACTTTGGAGTCAACGCACTCTCCCCCGAAATCAAGGCTAATAAAAAGCCGATTTTAAAGGAGATCTCCCATAAAGAGCAGTCTTCTGTCAAGAGTACAATGAGGGTTTGCTAGAAAATTGAGGACTACTGCCAGGTTCCATTAAAGGAAACCTATTTCTCTTGGGAAGGCATAGTCCAAGTACCTCCCATGAAGTGATCCATCAGCAGGTTTGCTGCCCATTTTTTATTTTTTTTTGGGAAAAAAACAAGATGGCAGAAATCTTCACCTTACGCAAACTGAGCTCCAAATCCAATTTAGATTGTAGAAAAGACAAGATTTGAGATAAATTTGGGTCACAAGAGTCAAACTGATGCCCAGCTGCAAAGCTTGTGGGCCTAATCCATACTCTGGAGTGGATAGCATCGATTGATCCCTTCAAAGAACTCTGCAGAGTTCTAATCCCCTCTGGAAAAAACTTTTGTAACCTCTGCCTTACAATTTCCAGGCTGCTAAATTTAGACGTGATGGTTGCCGATGTAGTGCATCTCCCTCAGATAAGAGGAGATGAGGAGTCACAGGCAGAATTATCGGTGTGCACACGGTGATACCCATTGCCAGAGAGACCCAAGATCTGTGAGGCCAGTAAGGAAAACCTGTGATGACTGTCAGGCTCAACAATTTCTTTAATCCTAAAATTCCTGGAGGGAAGGTATAGGTCAGTTGCCCAACCCAAGGCTTGGTAAAGGCATCTGTCCCCTCCACTAATGGATGAGGGTAGCGTGAGAGGAACCGGTTCCCCTTGTAGCAGGCCGATGAGGCAAAATAGATCCAGTTGAGCGAACCTCCACTCGTGGATGATCCCTTGGAACACTTCAGGGTGAAGGGACCATTCGTTGGGATCCTTGAATTGCCCGGATAGACAATCCGCTTCCGAATTCTGATAGGCTGGAAGATATATGGCCCTCAAATCTGGGAGGTATTGCTGGGCCAAAGCCAGGATTGGTTCCATCTCTCCCAGGAGGGACTGGCTGTGCATGTCGCCTTGTCGCTGTATATGGGACTGCTGCCATGTGGTCCAGACAGAGTAGGACTGGCAGACCCTATGTGTGTGGCAGTAAAGTGTTCAATGTCAATGCGAGTTCCAGAATATGGAAACTAGGCCCTGAGTGGGAAATTCCCACCTGCCCTGAATCCTGAGATGCTCGCAGGTGGTGTCCCACCCTGCTGTGCTGGTATCTGTAGCAATAATGATCCATGGCTACAGCCCTAATAGACTAAGCCATTTAGCAGTTTATTTCATTTTTTATTTTTTTTAATCACCAGAACTCTGGTGCCTCTGGCTAGACAAAATGCTTCCAATGCATCAGGACGTCTTGTTGGAAAACTGAGTTTCCAGTGAACCCAGAGGATCCTCGGAATACAAAAGCCATTGTCCCGAGAGGACTCATGCACTGGGATGCTGACATCACTGGTGCAGCCAACGCCTGTTGGAACATCTCCCTGACTTTAGGGAGTTTGAGGTGGCAAAGAAACTGAGGCTGCCTGAGTACTAAACCAGGCCCCTAGGTAGAGCATATTCCGCATAGGCGCCAACTAGTTTTGGCAATGCTTGCCCCCCGGCTCAAAACGGTTGGTATGACTGAAGGACCAGGACATGCTGATAGGTATACTGCAGGTCCACTGAAATCCTCCAGTAACCTTGTTGAATGACCTGGATTTATGGTATGGAGAGACTCCATCTTGAGTCTATCCGTATAGATTGATTCAGCCTCTTGAGGTAGTTCTGGAGGCTGCCGATTAAATAACCAATAACGGCCGTGCCATTGGAAATGATTAAGCACAAAATGAATGTGTGAAAAGCGTCTATGTGACCTTGTGTTTGTGTTTTTGGGGTCATCACTTTAGACAATAAAAGGAATATTGAAATTCCTGGATGCGCAGCCATTTCTTCTCTTACATGGCCTGAAACCGCCATTCTTCAGTAGTGGACTTACCGGAACTGGGTCACTTTGAGCCACTTGGCTCCAACTGCCTCCTGGGCAGGCCTGGCGTTAAAAGGGCTTCTGAATATCTTGGGGAGCCGCATGGGTCTTCTGACGCCCTTGGATGGGCGAAAGCCTCCAAAATCGCAGTACCTGTTTGGTGTTCCTCTGAATGGTTGCCCCCTCTGGCTCTTCGATCCTGGGGCAGAAGATCTGATCTTCCTCCTATAAGCCTGGAGAAGATAGTTTCCAGTATTTTGACAAAACAGCGCCTTCCCATCAGAAGGCAGCTTACAGCAATTCAGCTTTGAGGATGAGCCAGCCGCCCAGGATTTTGCCCCAGTGCACCTTTGACTGCGACTGAGCCAAGGATGGCTCTGGATGACCATCGAATGATGTCTATAGCTGCCTCACCTGTAGGGTCCGCTGAAAGTTCTCTCGTCAAGAGCCTTGATGACTCTTCTCTTTGGCAGCTGGGTTTAATCGCATACTCCAAGTTCTGCGCCCACATACTCACATAGCACTTGCTATGGATGTTAAAGCAATGCGTCTAACAAGGATCTTGTGAAAGGAGGAAGGGCCTTCCATCGGAAGTGTCACATTCTTGGTTAGTCTGGCGACTGCCGCATCCACTGTTGGAGGGTAGGTAAAGGAGTCGCATCCTTCCCCATTAGTGGAAACAACTTCTGCAACCTATTGGTTGAGGAGGATTTTCTCTCTCCCTTTCTCAGTCCTCTCTGAAAACAGGCTTCCTATTTCCGTCATAAGAGAAGAAAGGTAGCTTACCTGCTTCTTTAGATTCCTCCTATGGAACCCAAAGGCTTGCACACACTTGCAGCATGATCTGCCATTGCCCTAAAAGGCAATCTGTGCTTAGGTCACCTTTTAGAGGTATCTGAATTTGTCACTTAGAGTAGACCAATGTATATGCAATGCGATTTTCAAAGAGCGATTTGTACACAATGTTGCAAATCGCATGGGTGCGGCCCATTCACTTGGTTGCCCTATGTGCGCAAATAGAAGCCCCTGCTCCTATTTGAGGACGACCAACTTTGCACAATGTTTTGAAAGGTGCGTTCTCCAATGTGACTTATCACAGCAGAATCGCATGGCATTTGGGGTGCCCTGAAAGAATAACGGTACCTAATGCATATTGTACAGCGATTGTCACACAATTTTATATCAGATTGTACGGTGTGTAATAACTGGTTTTCTCCTTCCTTGGAGGAGGTACCGGATCCACCCATTACAGTGCAGCTTTACTGCAATAACAAATGAGGATATTAGCATAAAACAAAGCCTCAACCTTCAGGATCTTCTGTTGAGGAGGAGGCAATATCATCTCCCTCTGCCTGAAAGGTTGGCTATAATACTGGGTTTGGGGAACTAGCCTGCTTAATCTGCTGGGCTGGAGTCACCCCCGAAGTGCCTGGTACCCCTCCAGTTAGAGAGGGTTGAATGGCTTGGTTTAGACCTGGTGTAGTGCCCATACTGTCCATCCACTTCTGTCCCTGGCTGCCTGAGATGACTGGAAAATTCAGCCAGGGGGTTGGGGACTATTTTGCTGAGCAAGGTGACGCCTGCTGACTCCTAAACTCCTCTCTGGCAAGCTGCCTGAAGCAGTCGCTGCAAAGTAGCATTCCAGGCATAGGGTCATCTCCACATGACCAACATTCGCCTTTCGGGCGCTGAGCCCTCAGAGGAGAAGCTGTGTGCGTTCTCTTAAGTGTACATTTGCACCCTTTGTACTGGGGTCTGCCAGGACTGGAGGAGACATCTTCCGCCCTGAAAATTCTGATGATCCAGAGAGGGTCTCTGAACCTCCTTGAGCGGGTGCGAGCGGCCGGGGTTGCAACAGATAAGAAGGCACGCTCGTCAGGGCTCAATGCACTCTTTTCTCCCGCGTCTTCTTACTTACCAAAAGTTGGCCCTCTACCTGATAGTGGGGTGGTCTTTGTTATGTGGCAGTAGGCTCATGCTGATGGGAGTTACTGAAAGGTGCATGGGGGACTGCATGACCACAGAAATAAGGGAAGTGAAAGAGAAAAATATACATATATCTCAGCATTTTTACAAATAGTAAAAATAATCTGGCAGAACCCCCATCCCCCTAGTAAAACATTGCTCCTTACTCCTCTCTCCCCCATATATGCCCATTGCTAGGATAGATAAGACTTACCTCAGAAGGAGATGTTTAAAAGCAAAGGCATTCATTAGCTGTTTAACTGCTCCCTGCAATTGGATCACCTGAGACTCAGTCCTCTCCTACCTCTACTCTAATACAATTAGGAAGGCCAACACCCATCCACACAAAAGGACACCTTAAGCTGGCTACACACCATACAATCTTCAGCAGATTTTACCCTTCAGATTTATCAAAACCACACAACATGAGGCCAAAGCCTAAAGCCTCAACCTGTATGCAATCAGGCAGGCACCACATGGTCCTGGCAATTCTAAAGGAAATCAGACAACAAAAGTTGCAGTGTGTATGGGGCCTTTAAAGACATGAGAACAAGAAGGAAAACTGACAGACCTGGAAAAGGGCTTCCATAGGAAAGAAGTCATCATGCAGTCCCAGCTTGCTCAAATCAGACTCCATCGCCGGCAATGCCAAAGGAGGACTGTCGTCTCTGATTAGAGAACACCTCAACCCCAGAAGACCACCAGAAGGGGTTCCCCACCTTGTTGGTGCATTTAGCGTGCCTAAGATGTGGGACCTCGAACTGGGAGAGGCTGAACCCAGCCGGAACTTCGACAATAGTCGGCAGGTAAGAGCGTATCCTGAATGAAACTGTCTGTAGGCTGATATTAAGGACAAAAAAGAGAATGGGGGAGGTAGCTCTCAGTCAGAGTTTTATAGAGAGTTGTCACGTGTCCTGTGGGCGGATATAGAGGCGGGGCTATATCATAGGTATGCTGCCATGTCTGGCGTCAGGAAAGCCACATTCCCGCAGTAAAATGACGGCGGGCGGGGCTAAAGCGGTTAACCTCCTATTGCTACAGAAAAAAAATGTGGCTGGGAATCTATTTTTCTTTCTGGGAATTTTCTTTTCTTGCACATGCACATTACTTTTTCTATCATATTTCTCGCAGGATCCTCCCATCATTGATTAGAAAATCGTCATTTAAAAAAAAAAATAATCCAACATGTCTGATTACTTAAATTTGATGGCCGCATGGAAATCGGCTGTTGTTGCAGCCCACTAATGGTGCACAATATGAATGAAAATTCTTAGACAACATTTTTGAAAGAAAATTATTTTAAAATTCGACCCATGTATGGCCTAAGCCTCCAATTCACATGTTTTCTGGGATCTCCTTTCCTCTGTTGTTGTAAAGAAACTGTTTACAGAACTCAATAGTTAAAACTGAAATTCACAAAAAAGTGAATGAGCATTAGACAGGTGCGATTCGGTTTGTAACGAATGGATTTGTGTACGAATTTGTTAGTATTCGTATGTTCGGTTCAATTCGAACATCCGAATAGCTGAAAGTACTAAAATACAAAAATTACAGAATTACGAATAAGCAAAGATTACAAACAAGCAAAAATACAAACTTATGATTGGACAAACTTACTAAAATACGAAACACCGAAACAGCAAAAGAACAAAAATTACATCTATAACGAATTATTTGCATTTCGTATTTAAATCCTTTGTTCGTAATTTTGTATATTCGTATTTTCATTTGTGTGTTTTGTAAATCCGTTTCCTTGTCTGTTTGTAAATTTGTGTACTCAAATTGTTCTTTCAAATGGGCACTGGGCACAGTGTAGTTAGTGAGTGATGTATCTAAAGCCTTGTACACACGGTCAGATTTTTTTGGAAAACTTTTTTTGAATTTTGAAGTTTGTTGGCAAATAGTCCAACTGTGTATACGGGGCTTAAGAGAAAGTCTTAATATGGATAAGCCGCGTGATGAAAATGAAACTAAAATAAGTTACAAACCGAATCGCACCAGCTGGCTCCCAGTTCATGTTGCTGGCTTAAGTGATTTTCTAAACAGAAGTGTGATTTTTAAACACAAGTGGGAAGAGTTAAAAAAGAGGAGTTTGCTTTTAACTGTTTCTGCTTGCAAGTGTCATTTTTTTTCTCTGACACTTTTTAAACAGGTTTTTATTTCTCTCTGCTAAGGAAAGTGTTTAATTGTGATCAGGTTTTTTTTTCTCTGCTAATCAGTGGGGAGTGTTTAATTGTAAACAGGTGAAGAGGTGAGTATAAAAGTCTCAGTCAAAACTCCCATAAGGAGCTGGCACCCAGTTCATGTTGCTGGCTTAAGTGATTTTCTAAACAGAAGTGTGATTTTTAAACACAAGTGGGAAGAGTTAAAAAAGAGGAGTTTGCTTTTAACTGTTTCTGCTTGCAAGTGTCATTTTTTTTCTCTGACACTTTTTAAACAGGTTTTTATTTCTCTCTGCTAAGGAAAGTGTTTAATTGTGATCAGGTTTTTTTTTCTCTGCTAATCAGTGGGGAGTGTTTAATTGTAAACAGGTGAAGAGGTGAGTATAAAAGTCTCAGTCAAAACTCCCATAAGGAGCTGGCTCCCAGTTCATGTTGCTGGCTTAAGTGATTTTCTAAACAGAAGTGTGATTTTTAAACACAAGTGGGAAGAGTTAAAAAAGAGGAGTTGAAAACAGAGGTTAAGACAGGAGTCTTCTAAACTGTAAGTAACATCTTAAACTTCCTACAAGTAATTATATTGTAACTGGGAAATGTGTGCTAGCAGGGTTGAAGGTTTTGCTCAGTGCACAGTGTGTCACATGTATACAAAATTGGTGCAACAGCTCCAGGATGGATACCGCTGTGACAGATGTGAGCAGGTTGCCCTTCTGGAAGCTCGCATTAGAGATCTGGAGGAACAAGTTGCAACACTGGGCAGAAAGGACAACCTTGAAAGGGGTCCTCTGCTCGCTGAGCAGGTGGTCAGTAGGGTTAATGTGGAGGGTGGAGGGGCAAGTCAGGATTATCAGATAGGAAGATGGGTTAATGTAGTTAGAGGGAGTGGAAGGGGCTTGCAGACAAGGAAGGCCAATCCTGTGTTTGTGCATCAAAACAAATTTGCCAAGTTGGGTGAAGATGTGGAGGTGGCTAACACAGAGGTGGCAGCCCTAGATGTTACTGCTACCCCTAACAGCCAGGAGAGCAACCCATCTAGTAGAAGTGGTGAGGGGAGTGCAGGTAGGCCTAGACAGTTGGTGGTAATAGGGGATTCTATAATCAGAAGGACTGATAGAATAATTTGTCGCCAGGATCGCCTCAACCGAATGGTTTGCTGTCTCCCTGGTGCCAGGGTTCGGCATGTGGTGGACCGGGTGGATAAATTACTGGGAGGGGCTGGGCATGACCCAGCTGTCTTGTTTTATTTATTTTTATGGTTGAACTGGATGGACTTGTGTCTTTTTTCAACCTGACTAACTATGTAACTATGTAACTATGTAACTATGATTGCGAATGACCGCGCCGCAATGTATTTACAAAAGTACAAAATTACGAATCCATTCCAAGCACGGAAATAGACATGAATCAACGAAAACAAAACAATGTTACGAATCAAAAAAACTGGTTTAGTGCTGTTTGGTTGACAACTCTGAGCCTGGTCACATGGTTATATATAATTTATTTTCCATGTTTATATTTAATTGCATATTGCTAAAATCGTATCTCATTTAAAGTCCCAACCTGTTCCAGTTTTTATCCATTTACAGGGATGGAGGCCTATGGCAAAATTGCTATATGCCTCATTCAAAGCCCCACCCCTTTTCTTTTTTAAATGTTACGAAACAATGGAAAAGGCAATCTCACATAAGTAACAATTACTAATTTACGAAGTGTACCAAATACATGAAAATTATTATCTAACAAAATTACGAATTTCGAATCAACGAAAATTAATTAGACAAAATTATGAATCATTCAGTATCAACAGAAATAAAACTGTTACGAAAATACAAACGGGTCCGAATAGGAAAACTTGCGTCTTAGGAAATTAACAATGTTTACGAATCTACGGAATGAGATGAAACAAAACAAAGACATTTTTTTTTGTTGTGCACATGTCTAATGAGCATTAACACCCCCCCCTACTTCTGAACAAATTCTGGTATGAATTTAATTAATAGAGTTCCCTGGAATTTGATCAAAAGCTACATACTTGTTCCAGCTGTTGAGACCTGGGGGAAAAAGTAATAATTCAACTACAAAATCAATTTTTTATTTTCAGAATATACAGTAGCTATGTAGTATTATTTTGAGTATAGGCTGTAAACCTTGGTACTAAACTTACAAAATTAAAAAAAACATAACATCACAGGATCATCTCTAACTTATGATGTTGCTACATATTTCAGCCAGTTTTGATGCCCAAAATGTATGCTTCAATTTTTATTTACCTATGTTGACATCACACACTGGACCAGGAGTATGCAGTGAACATTTGTAGATTTGGCACTCTATTGTGTGTAAGGGCTTTCATCTTTCTATGCAGGTGATCAATTGCAAGACGGAAAGGACAATTTTAGTTCTCTACTTGTGTAATTAAGGATCTCTAAAAGGGTCTCAAAGCTTTAGCTGCTACAACTGAGTTTGCCAAATCACTTTAATTATTGAATTAGATGCATGACACAGAAACTTTGGTTGATTATACCCAGGTATCACAGTTATTAAATGTAATTACCTACACAATCTTAGATAGCTTGAAATTAAAAGGATTAGTTACAAACCATGTGGATCCCACTTTAGAATTGTTTGTTGCATTTGCCAGTTTAGGTTTTCACAACTGAACATCAATTTGCCGGTTTGAATTCTATGTATAACTGCCAAACTCATATAATTCATTCAGGATAAAAAGATATTTTCCCTCAGTAAACTTTCATGAAGTCATTGTATTGCTGGCAATAAGATTTCATAGTCTTAATACCCAATAAGACAATTAGCAATTACACATTGCGGCAAACTCAAGGCTATGAGAATTAAATATATTACCTACACCGCCTGATGTCAATTCCCTTAATTGTGATTGTTGCTGAAAAGAGCTAAAGTATGCTTATTACAGGCTATAATGTTTTAGTGTATTGCTCTTATTGCTAGTTTGGTTTGTTTCTGTGATCAAGAAGAACACATTTTAATTATTTTCAGCCTTACTCACAGCATGTCTGATGCAAAGAAAATTAAACCCTTTATTTTAATGTAACCTTGAACTTTACTAGAAAATTGTTCTGGATTCCATTCATATGGTGGTATATCTAATGATGTGGCATTGTGCAATCTGTGTAAATTGTTCTTTAGACAATTATTTTAACGAAAAGGTGACAAGGTAGATATTTATTAATGAGAAGAATAAAGATGATTTATAGAAACATCAATATAAAACTGTCATGAAAATAAAAATACAAGAAGATGTCTTATGCCGCGCACACACGATCGGTCAATCCGATGAATTGTCTGATGGACCATTTTCATCAGACTAAACCGATCGTGTGTGGGCCCTATCGGTTATTTATCCATCGGTTAAAAAATGTGAAACTTGTTTTAAAATTAACTGATGGATACCTAACCGATAGAAAAAAACGATCGTTTGTAGGCATGTCCATTGGTTAAAAATCCATGCATGCTTAGGATCAAGTCAATGCATGCTTGGAAGCATTGAACTTCATTTTTTTCAGCACGTCGTTGTGTTGTGGTGGGTCCTAAATCCGTTGGTAATGTTTGTTACATGCTCATTAGGGATGAGCTTCGCGTTCGAAATGAACGTATGTTCGACTCGAACATCGTCCGTTCGATCGTTCTTCAAATTTCGAACAAAAACGATTGTTCGCGGCAAATTCGAGTGAAACGAAACAACTGTTTTTAAAACTTTTTTTCCATTGATACTACTATCAATGGAATTTTTTTTTAAAAACAGTCGTTTTTTTAAGAGTCCTGCTCCTGAAAAAAACTACAGTTTTTAAGACTTTTTTCCATTGATACATGTTCCCTGGGGCAAGACCCGGGTTCTGAAAGACGTTTTCCAACAATAACCTGCTCCTGAAAAAACAACCGTTTTTAAGACTTTTTTTCCATTGATACATGTTCCCTGGGGCAAGAACCGGGTTCTGAAAGACGTTTTCCAACAATAACTTGAAAATTTGTCTTTAAAATTATCGTTTTTGAATTCGAACGTTCGAGTCCCATAGACTTCAATGGGGTTCTAAATGATCGGACTGTTCGACGGTTCTGGTGCGAACCGAACGCAGGGGTGTTCGGCTCATCCCTAATGCTCATTTATTCCTTTATAAAGACATCTAGTGGTCCTTTTCCACATATACAAGCCCACAAGGGCACGTGAGGAGGTACACCACATATCTTGTGTGACACGACACAAATTTAAAAATGTTATATTCTTTACCACTACTTCCTCTGGTGGCTCATTGCGGTGGAGCCTTGCACTTTGCAGATGGAATGATAAATGAATCGGAAACACAGACGTTTTTTTATAATTAATTGAGAGGAGTTACATTTGATTTGGATTTAGGATTGATCATATTCCGTGAGAGGTTCACAAGAGGAAGGACCCTGATTAAAAGAATCCTTTACATGCCCGATGGTCATTTTTGGCCGTAGAAAGTCGTTGAGCACATTTGAATGTCACTACTTTTGTATATGCACGTTGCACTTTTCAATAAGGCACGGTGTTGGAGGATAGAAGACCTGATTATAGCAATGCTTTTTAACTCTGTTAGATTGTGTGATTTATTTGCACAAATTTTGGACTTTTGTTGATTTTTATTGTTGTCACTTATGTAATAATTCACTTGCAGTGCTCTTTTTTATTGCCAATTTATTTTGATTTGTTTCACGTTCATCCACTTAAAGCAGATTTCCACTCACCTTTTTTCACTTCCCACCATGCAGTACTAATGTGCATCCTTAAAATGAATTGCCAATTTTTTTATTTTTTTTATGTTTGCTTACCTGATTTATGCCTATATATAATTTCACCAAGGAAAGGCGATACCCAGAAGTGGGTATAACGCTGCACACCCCCAATGGTTATACAAGAAGGAAAGGAAATTTACCCCAGGGGGCTTTGTGTTGCAGCAAAAAATAATGATAATGGTAAATATTATTAAGATATTAAGAAGTTTTTATTGGTGTTTTATATGTCTCATAGAGAACATGTATATAATACTAAAACACAAAAAAAAAGGTAAATGAATGTTCACAATAAAAAAATGTATACATGAATAGACACTATATTAAATTGGGCCGCAAGGGCAAACCAGCAAAAGCATGGCATGATATTAATCATACAAACATGATGAACGTGATAAATGACATGACCCTGATGTGTTTCAACCTTGTGGAGGGCGGTCATCTTCAGGGGGTGAAATTGAGATTCTCTAAAACAGAAATATGTTGTATAGGTGAGGTTGTTAAATAACAAAGACACTCTCAACAATATCTCAATATATAATTTCCCTTTCTACTCTAGGGGGCCACGGCACCGTGAGTCATTTCTGGTCTTGCATTAGCTCCTGGGAGATCTTGGTCGGCTTGGTACTGTATGGTGTCTATCGAAATTTTTGGCGAGCTTGGCATTGCACGGCTCCAATAACATTTAGCATTGGCATCTAAGAAAAATCCTGGTCAGCTTGGCATGCCTGTAACAAAGATACCAAAATTGTACCGCACTGCAAATGCGAAAGATCAGAAGGTGCATGCTGGGTAGCCAGCATGCATGGAATCTAGGAAGAAGGACACTGTGCCCTCAGATGCCCACACTGGGGACGGTCGCACTGTGCAGAAACGTTACAAAGTGAGAAAACAATACTGCACAAATAGAAAACTGGGAATAGTTTACAGCATACCTTTGTTACATTGCACGAGGCATGAGTATTCTAGGTGTGCTTTTATCTCAAAAGGCATATTTTGGCTGGAACTCCACTTTAAAAACCTTAGTTGATGTCTATTTATCGTATTATTCTTTGTTTTCACTCTGAATTGGACTTTATTAGCACCTTTTGGACTTTATTTTGGTGTTATTTGATTATTAATCAAATTGTTTTATGTTTATTTAGATATGAAGAAGATAGTCTACCTCTGACTTACGTTTCCAATATGAGTTGGAGACAGATAAGACATTTTTATATGTTAAAGATGGAGTCCTGTACCATTGTGAGAAGATTTTGTAACTGGATTCCTGAACTTTGGAATATATTGAGGACTTCAATGCTAGGAGATATATCTTCAAAATCTGTTCTGGTGTGAACATAGTTGCCAAACTCCCTTTCCAGGCAGCTACAAAAATGTGCTCAGGTATTAGTGTAGTTAAGAAAGAGTAAATAAACAATAATGAGTGAGGAGGACCTGTGTCAAAAATATGTTCTCAAAGCCCATCAGTTATACAGGATTTATATAGTGCCAACAATTTGCGCAACATTTTACAAGGGCAGACAGCATATAGTCCAATGGGCAATGTACTGAGCACATGACAAGAACCCTTGAAAAGACATGGTGGAAAGAGATTCCCATCTCTGTGTGGTTGCTGCTGCACAGAAAGTCTGGACAAAGATATATTAGGTTTGAGGATGAAACTTGGGTTCTGAGTGTGGAGATATCTTAATGTCTAGCGACTGGGAGACTTTGTGCGATAGTGATCGTTGCAAAGGGCAAGCCATAATATCAAGGTGAACAGCCACAGTGGGTTTGTGGCCAGCTATGTCAGGTTCTGGATTAGGCCCTGGCCAAGGTACATGCTGTCCATCCTCATAGGGGTCTTTGGCAATTGAAAATGAGTCCGGTGATGTGGCACTATCTCCCCAAGCTCCCCAGTCTGATCAGCATGGGTATGCAAATAGTTTTCTTCTGGTCTTGGAGCTCATTAGTTGGCCAGAGGGAGAGGAGTGGGCAAGACAGCAACTGCACTGGGGCTGGAAGAAACTTAACATGGCTCCAGAAGTTCAGGCACAGCTCAAGGTGATGAGAAGTAACACCAAAATGGCAATGAATCCACCCTTAGTAGAAAAATGACAGTAAAAAAGAACCAGCAAGTATAACTCCTCACACGTGTGTTGCCAATCCCTTTTTTTGGTGTACTTTTAACATACTATCAATGAATGTATAACTGTTAATCTTGCCAGAAATCTGTAATGATATCCTAGCACCCTGTCTGAGCTGGATTGAAATATAAGCAATACTTTTAGCCCTTTAAGTAATGAATAAGCACTGCGTGTGAAACGTGTTTACTGACTGTCCATGTACTAAAAGAAAACACAAAATACCTGCGCTCGTTAAAGACTACTAAATAGAGTAGTTACTAGGACAAGCAGCTAGGACAAAAGTTTCCTGGAAAACCAAAACCAAAAAAAACAATAAAATGCAGCTCTTAAAAGAAACAAAACCACCAAGTAAATCATGTGTTATTTGATTCCAATGTTAATTATAGATACAATGGGGCAGATTCACGTAGATCGGCGCATTATCATTCCGGCGTAGCGCACCACTTTTCCGTTAGACTTGCGCAATCTAGCCGCGTAATCCGGCGATTCACGTAGCTTTTACGCAAGAGCTTGCGCAAACGTAAGGTTTTTTCCGTAGGCGTAAGGAGGAGTAATACAAATTGGGAGGGACGTGGGCGTGTTACATTGAAATGAGCCGTGACCCCATGCAAATGAAGGGCCGGCCGACTCGCGCATGCGCGCGTGAAGGAAACCATGTCAGCTCCGTTGTGCGCATGCTCACAACTCGGGAGCGGCGCAATCATTGAAATTGGAAATGGACTAGGGCAATGTTGTGAACTACGCAGACAGCATAAATAGACACACACAAACGCCCTTCCATTGCAAAAGTACATCCCTTTGTGTCCCTTCCCATTGAATCAAGTGCTTTTGCTCTGTTGTTCGTTAGAGTGTGTTTTGTAGTTGTGAGATTAGTGTTCTGTGTGATCTTGTGCTTGTTGGTAGTTTTGTGAAAGTGTATTTTGATAAGTGTTTGAGACTGTTTGTTTGATTGATATATTTCTGAGCGTTTGTTTTCTTGCTTTATTTTTTCATCTGATTTTTTTGTGTCTGTTTCTTGCTGAGTGCTAGTGTGATTTTTGGCTGTTCTTTTTCTCTTTGTGTGTGTTCTTGTCTGATTGGTTGTGCTTGTATTTGTGACAGATTTTTGGTGACTGCTAGTGAGTTTGTTTGGAAGTATGACTGAGAGAAAAAGAAAGCTCAATTTTACTGTGGGGGAAAAAAGAATTCTTGCCCGGGCCATTACCGACTATGGGCGTTTTCTCCACGGCCCGCAGAGTGCCACCACCACCCCGGCCAGGAGGAGGGAGATATTGGATATAATCACGGAGCAGGTCAATTCATCGGGGGAGGGGGAGACACGGACCCGCTCTGGGATAGAAAAGAAAATAAATGACCTCCGGCGTGAGGTGAAAAAAAAACTGGCCGCAATAAATGCCCATGCCAGGGGCACAGGAGGGGGCCCACCATGCCGGGTTAGATTTTCAGAGACGGAGCGTGTGGTGGCCCTGACCTTTCACCGGCATGAAGTGGAGGGCCTGCCAGGCTTTGACACAAGTCCGGTCCCCGCGGTGCCAGGTAAGGTTTTTATTTCTCTCAGGTGTGTAGCATGTGTGGGGGAGGGGGTGAAAGGGAATATGTGGCAAGTGTGTGGATCCTCCAACCTGTGAATGTTTTGTGTCATCCACAGCTGTGCAGGAGGGTGCAGGGCCATCTGGACTGACCGCTCCAACCCCAGGACAGCAGCCTAATGAGGCCCCCCCAACAAGGCCAGAGTCCGCAGAGGAGGAACAAGAGGAGGGGGAGGATCATGCGGAGGACGATCATGAGGAGGAGCAGAATCATGAGGAGGAGGAGTCCATGGAAGGCACTGGCCCTTTGGTTTCTGCGGACTCTTCCCCTCTGGCTGCAAGAAGCCTGCCCTCCCTAAGGGTCAGCCCCCCCCCCTCCTCCCCCAACATGGCTCCCCTCACAAGGGCCTCCCCTTCTCCCCGGCCACAACCATCAGCAAGAGCCAGGAGGTCATCCCCAAGCACCAGGGGGGCGCCCAATCTCATGCCCGCCTGTCTGAGAAGGAACCTGGCCACCCAGACCCGCCTTCTGAGACAGCTCTGCCAGACTATGGGGCGGGTGGATCAGAGCCTGTCCTCCATTAATGATAGCCTGGGTAACCTGGACTCCCACTCCCGGGCCTCCACAACCTGCCTAAATGACCTGCAAACTACAGCAGCAGGCGTTGGGCAGGATGTGAGGGCCCTTACCCAGGCTATCCAGGGCAACACGGCAACACTTGGTGCTGCCCTGGACAGAATAGCCGTGGCCTTGGAGGGCAGGCCGCCAGGTGGGCAGATCTCAGGGGCTGCTCCTCCTTCCCCGGCTTTTCCCCTCCCCCATGCGTCTCCCCTGAGGGTCCGGGGCCGTGGCCGGGGGCGCCCCAGGCGTGGCTCAGGCAGAGGGCAATAATTTTTTTTTCCCCCTTTTGTTTGTTTTGAAAGCTTTTTTATTTTTGTTCTCTGCTTTTTTTTGTTTTTTCTAAGCATTTTTTTTTTCAATGCATTTTTGTTTGTTTGACTTTTTTGGCATATTTTGGGTTGTGAATGATGTTTGAATGTGGGGGTGACATTCCTGCTGGAAAAGGGGTGTCACCCTCAATTTTGGTGGAGAAGGGTTCCCCAGGACCAGGGAGAAGTGATTCCCAGGTCCGTGTGAATGGTGTATGAATGTACAGTGACATAATTGGAGCCTTGACGTGGCGTTACTGCTCACCAGTCTTGCATGGTGGACTGGTGCCAATCCAATTTGATGAGGATGTGGGGTGTGTGTGCTAGGGACCATAGTGGTGTGCATGCATGCATTCTCATTGTGCCATGATTAATGTGTGTGTTTAACGTGCAAAGATGCCCAATATGAGCTGCCTCCTGACTGCTCTTCCCTCAGAAGACGGGGTATCCTCGGTTAGGGGTTGATTTTCTGGTTGGGGGGTCAGATCATCACGTAGCTCAACCTGCAGGCCCTTCCTCACTGCGAGATTGTGTAGCATGCAACATGCAGCGATGATATGGCACACGAAGTTTGGGGAATACAACAGTGTACCCCCAGACTTATCCAGGCATCGGAAACGTGACTTCAGGAGGCCAAAGGTGCGCTCCACCACTGCACGGGTTTTGATGTGTGCTTCATTGTATCGTTCCTCTCCTGGGGTTTGGGGGTTCCGGATAGGAGTCATGAGATGGGGTCCCAGTGCATATGCAGAGTCACCTGTAAAGGAAAAGACAGGAGAATGTTAGTCATGCATGTGCCACTTCTGTTGTGCATCACGGGAGGGGATAGTCATGCCTGACTCCCATGTCACTCACCAACCAGCCAGGTGTTCCCATACACGTTCTGTTCGAATTCTGTTCGGATGTGGCTTTGATTGTAGATGTAGCTGTCATGGGTGGATCCAGGGTGTTTGGCACGAACGTGCCATATGAGGCCTTGGGCATCAACTATCACCTGTACGTTGATGGAGTGCCAATTCTTCCGATTGCGGTACATGTGCTCGGTCTCATGGGGGGGCTGGAGTGCCACATGTGTGCAATCTATGGCCCCGATGGTGCGTGGGAATCTGGCAATTCGGTAGAAATCTGCCATTGCCTTGATTCGAAGCTCCTCAGTGGTGGGTTTGATGATTTGGTTGGCCAAGCGTGTGAGGATTGCAGGGACAACCTGGTGCACACATCTGCTCATGGAGGATTGTGACATCCCAGCCACCACTCCACTTGTACGCTGAAAAGAGCCACTGGCAAGGACATGGAGTGTTGCCAGGACCTTGACCAGTGGCTGCACTGCATGTGAGCGTTGTGTTGGGCTGGTGATGTCCTCCTGCAAGGTTGTGGTTAATTCCAGGATGGCATGAGGGGGGAATCTGAAGATGCGAAAGACCTCTGAATCATTCATGCCAAACAGGTGTATGCGGGTGCGGTATACCCTCTCCCGTGCCATCCTCCGTGCCATCCTCTGTGCCCTCCTCCTTCTTTGGTCATCTATATTCACTAGTGCAGCTATTAGCGACGATGCCCCTAGCATGTTGGCAGTCAAATTGTAGTGCAACACGTGTGTGTGGTCTGCTCCTCAATAACGGTGTTGCTTTATCTGACAATTAGACTTTTTTTCAAAAGTTAGATCAGCTTTTATGTGCTCTAACTTTAGACAGGACATTTTGCAGTTGCGCACATCGCGTAGCCTGCGCAGCAACTGCGTTTTTTTGTGGATCCCCGTAACTCCCTCATTAGCATATTTGACTAGAAAATCAATGGTGTGTCTAGCGCAGTTTTGCGCGAAGGGAAGCGAATGTCTAACTCAATTACGCCGGACCCAAAAACGTAGATTTCTGGCGTATATTGTTTTGTGAATCGCGTCCAACTATACGCACGCGCACATTTAGACTTACGCACGCGCAACAGCAGTTGCGCACGCGTAATCGCTCTGTGAATCTGGGCCAAAGTCCATAACATCATGGATCAGAAATTCCAAAAGAGTCAAGCGATGATAATCCAAAACAATATGTGTCACAGTAGAAACCACCACCGATGAGAAGGACACACACTGACCCTTAGGCCTCATACACGCGGACATTTTAAAAAACGGGCTGTAAAGCTAGTAACGATGTTTGGAAAAAATCAGCATTAAAAACGTGATTTTATTAGCATTTTGACTTGGCGTCAATGCATGTTAAACATCGTTTGAAAGCGGTATCACTAAGGCGTTTTTTTTTTTTTAAATATACCTCTGCTATTTGCCACTCCCAAATTACCCACAATGCCAAGGAAAAGTATAAAACAACATGCAATATCACATAATAAACATTTTACAGCTTAAAGTGGCAACGCAAAAAAAAATTCGGTATAGCACTAATTCAAGTTTTTGAGCTTTTTTCGGCATCAGCGTGAAAACAGCTCTAGCACTCAGAACCCTTGTCCTTGTTTTGTTTTTTTTTAGAGCTAAAAAACGGCCATGCCTGTTACAGCTCAAAAACGCCATGGTGTGTATGAGCCCATTGAATAACATTGGAGTGGCGTTCTTAAGCAGCAGAAAAGCTAAATAAAATGCTTTTAAAATGTCTGTGTATGAGGCCTTACCCTAAATGTTGGTGTGACAGGAGTGACTTTGGGTCGGGGGTTTGTGCAGCTCAGCTTGTCCTGTAGCTCACCCTGTATCTCTAATAGGGGCACAGGGTGAATGAGAACCCTAGTCTGATCTGTACTAGTCAGATTCAATGCTGTATATATGTATATATTGTTTGTATATTGTGTGTTGGCTGTTGTGTACTATTTGCTGTGATGGTTTGGGGTTCTATTATTTTATTGTGGCTGCCTGCCTCAACTAGTATGAGATGTGTGTGTTTGTTGTGAGGAAAGAGGGCGGGGGGATTCCTACAACAGCCCCCCTGCTAAGACTGTTTATTGATGAGAAGGTAAACACATCTTACCTGTGTGTCCATTGTCATTGGACAGTTTGACCCGCCCTGTTTTCCAAGGGTGGGAAGGACGTGTTTTGAAGGGAGATATCTGTGTGTCCATGTGTGATAATAAAAGCAGTTTGTTTTTGCCACTCTACACTGAGGTGTTGTCTGCTGACTGGGATGGCTGGAGAGTCTGGGATAAGTGCTGGTTCTGAACAGAGGAAGCATTGACGGTGGACCCAGATCTGTTTGAGGACAGAGGGTTCATCACAGTTGGACTACCTGGAAAAAGTAGTCAAAACAGTATTATTTACAATATGGGCTTGAAGCTCTTCAGAATCCACAATGACTGTTATCATCAAATTAAGTCTCCTTCCCAGATGTTAATCGAGTCTGTGAAAGCTGTGATGGGGAGAAGGGAACTTTCACCTACAGATCCAGGTATGAATGTACTCCTTGAGGGTGAGGTGCCAGTATGTGCTACAAAAGGACTGTGACTGCTCTCATAGGATCACAGTTTTGCCTGGATGTCCTCTCTTCATCAACATTAAAGGGCCTAATACTGCTGGGTTAATATAATTTCTGGAAGCTTTCCTCTAAGTCTCTTCGTGTGCTTTGGGTAGCCTGCAACCTTGACCCTTCTCCATGCATTTTTGGCTGAAACCTTACCCACCGTGACGTCACCAACCTATCTTCCTGTGTGAATGTCTTTTTGCATCCTACATTTTATATTTTTTAAAGTGAGTCAATGAAGAAGCTGTTTCTATTATTGGAGTGTCGCCACCTTTACTTTTTTATTTGATTGCTTTTATCCCTGCCTGAGACCTTTTCTCCTGGACTCCCCAGGGATAACATAGGAAGAAAGAGGAAATCTTTCCAAAGTGAGGAGAAATCCTTCGACTGTTATATCCAAAATGTGTCCACATTAAGAGATTTCACCCCTGCTCCCATTTCATTGACAACCATTGCTTTTATTAATTTACCTTCACTTTCTGCAAATAGGGATGAGCCGAACAACCCCGGTTCGGTTCGCACCAGAACATGCGAACAGGCAAAAAATTCATTCGAACACTCAAACACCGTTAAAGTCTATTGGACATGAACATGAAAAATTGCTAATTTTAAAGGTTAATATGCAAGTTATTGTCATAAAAATGTTTGTGGACCCGTGTCCTGCCCCAGGGGACATATATCAATGCAAAACAAGTTTTAAAAAAGTTTTTTCGGGAGCAGGGATTTTAATAATGCTTAAAGTGAAACAATAAAAGTGAAATATTCCTTTAAATTGCATACCTGTGGGGTGTGCATAGTATGCCTGTAAAATAGCAAATTGTCCCCATGTTTAGAACTGTTCCTGCACAAAATGTCATTTCTAAAGGAAAAAAAGTTATTTAAAACTACTCACGGCTATTCATGAATTGTCGGGTCCCGGCAATACAGATAATAATAATAATAATAATGCAAGTCTTATATAGCGCTGTCTTACCCTAACTTGCCAGGCAAGCTATGAAGCCAGGCGAGCTTCTTGCCAGGCAAGCTTCTGAAGCCACAGCCGAAGCTGTAGCTCATCGGGTCTCGAGGCGCTTATATAGTAACATAGTCACTATTACCCAAATCAATGGTACTCATTTTACCGACCTCGGAAGGATTGAAGGCTGAGTGGACCCCGCCGGGATCGAACCTGTGACCCTGAGGGCTCAGGTGATCACAGATTGCTGCAACAGAGCATTAGCCTGCTGAGCCATCTTACCAGCTTAAATAAAAAAAAAGTCAAAAAAAAAATGTGGGATCCTCCCCAAATTCCATATCAGGCCCCATTTGAAGGCTGTTGAAGCCGAAATGCGTTGAATACTGCATCCTAAGCACCCCATATTGCTTTTTTATGTGATTACTTTTTTTATTCCATGTTATGTCATTTGTATGACTTTTTTTTATAATAAAACCAGTTTTGGTTTATTTGACCTGCACTATTGGAGCTTTTTCTTTTTTCCCATGAGTCCATTGGAGCTTTCAAGTTCCCCTTGTTCCTGCACCTGAAGGTCAAGTTGTTTTGGTACACCTTGGATCTTGTTGTTTCTACCTTCTTGGATTCCACCATAAGGAATACACTAACAGACGGTCCATCCTGGTTGCAGCGATCTAGGTCTCAAAGAGACCACCAAGCACTCTTGACTCACTGCTGCAAAGTAGTTGGAGTCCACCATATTTGGTAAGAGTATACACTGTTTTGTTTGTTACACATATTAGTGCTATTCAGTAGCATTGTTTAATTTTTTCTTTCACAAGATAGTTTTCACTTAGATATTTATTCTCAGTGTTTGAAACACTATTTATAAGCGCCACATTGTTTGTTGTCATTATTCTATTGGCTTTGTTTGTTTGTGTGCTGGCAGCTTTAATATTTTTTCACTTTGGTTTAGCGCAGTTTTTTCTTATTTTATTTTCCATATCAGGCCGTTCAGGTCTGGTATGGATATTAAGGAGAACCCCACACGAAAATGTAGAAAAAATGGCATGGGGTCCCCCCCCAAAAAATCTACATCATACCCTTATTCGAACATGCAACCTGGCAGGCCACAGGAAAAGAGGGGGGGGTGAGAGAACGCCTGAATTTTACCAGGCCACATGTCGATGGGGACAAGGGCCTCATCCCCACAACCCTTGCCCGGTGGTTGTGGGGGTCTGCGGGCTGGGGGCTTACCAAAATCTGGAAGCACCCTTTGACAAATTCGGCCTCCCCAATGTAAATTGGTAAGGGGTATATTGTACCCCTACCATTTCACAAAGAAAGGACTTATCTAAACTGTGTCTGTGTAGTTTTTTAAAAAAAATTCCCATTTTGTTTGTGAATTGGTACAATATACCCTGTCCCCCATTTAAATGGGGGAACGGATAAGCCCCCCGCCCGCAGACCCCCACAACCACCAGGCAAGATTTGTGGGGATGAGGCCATTGAGGGCATGTGGCCTGGTACGGTTTTTCTGCGGCCTGCCATGTTGCGTGCTTGGATAAGGGCCTGATATGGAATTTGAGGGGGACCCCACGTTTTTTTTTTATTTTGGTGCGGGGTTCTCCTTAAAATCCATACCAGAACCCAAGGGTCTGGTATGGAATTTTTGGGGGACCCCCACGCCATTTTTTTTACATTTTGGTTCGGGAGTTTCCCTTAATATACATACCAGACCCATAGGGCCTGGTAATAGACAGGGGAGGACCCCTGCCATTTTTGTTCAATGAATTTGATCTATATTGCTGGGACCCAACAATTCATGAATAGCCGTGAGTAGTTTTGACTTTTCTTTCCTTTAGAAATGACATTTTGTGCAGGGACAGTTCTAAACATGGAAACATGCGCTACTTTACAGGCATACTATACACACAGCCCAGGTATGAAATTTAAAGGAATATTTCACTTTTATTGTTTCACTGCTCCCAAAAAAACTATAATTTTTAAAACTTTTTTTTTTTCATTGATACATGTTCCCTGGAGCAGGACCCAGGTCCCCAAACACTATTTATGACAATAACTTGCATATTAACCTTTAAAATTAGCATTTTAGATTTCTCCCAAAGACTTTTAAAGGGTGTTCCATGGCTTTTCGAACTTGCCGCGAACACTCCAAATTGTTTGCTGTACGCTGAACGAGCGAACAGCCAATGTTCGAGTTGAACTCATGTGCAAACTCATCCCTATCTGCAAATTATGAGTAAATTGGCAACGTGTTGATTCAATCAACAGTACAACATAAATAATGTTAAACTCTTCTCCACTTTGCCCAGAACAAAAGAAACATTTTAGCTGGAATTCTGCTTTAAATACGTGTCAATAAAATTGATCAGTAGACTTCATTATCTTAAAAAATCACAGTGTTTGTCTACCTTGTGTTTTCATATAATCTGCCAATTACCTTTAAAGATACAAAGCAGTCCCTTTATTATGCAAGCATGTGTATCAATCATGCCGCTTTAAAACCCAAAGTATATGGTGCTCAATAACACTATGTAATGAGGTCTATTACCATAAATTAAAGCTGTTTGGTAGTAATTATTTCAAGTGACTGAAAGATAAGCTTTGTATCAAAACAGCAGGAGAAATCAGCAGGAGGCAGAGTCATAAAAAATAAGCATTAGCAGAGTGTTGATTGTGCTCACCACTGCTGAGATAATGTAGCCCCAACCATATTACGCTTCTTATTTTATTCATACATATGTAATGTGGTCATATATATGTTTCTTACTCAAGGACCAAAGCCGATAAACAACATCAATAGTTAGATGACAACTACTAAAGTGTTGCAAGCATTCAGGTTGTATCATTGCAACATGTATGTTTTAATGTACACCACATGCATTTAATGTACTACAATCAGTGGCGGCCCATCAGCTGATTGCAAGCTGGGAAGCTGATTTGCCCGTGTTAGGGGAGGGTTTGGGGCGCAAGCACTGTGCCCGCAAACACTCCCACCCTTCACTGATTTGTATGTGGCCTCCTTTCCGATTTTTTTATTGGTGGGGAGTCTGAATGAATGAATGAATGAATGCATGAATGAAAACTTATATAGCGCGGCACATGCGAACTGAATCGCCTCTGGGCGCTTGTTGTTCCTGTCTCCTTTGATATCAAAAGAGAAAAGTCTTGACCTTTTTCCTAAATGCTAGGTGGTTCTCCTCCAACCGAATGCTGGTTGGTAAAGCGTTCCATAGTCTGGGACCCTGGATCGCAAATCTTCTCTCTCCTTTGGACTTGAAGTTGGCTTTCGGAACCTGGAGCAGGTTCTGATTCGTGGATCGCAAAACGCGATTTGGATTATGCGCTTTTATTAATTCGCATAAGTAAAGGGGGGCACTCTCATGGACACATCTATGCATAAGACAGAGAGCTTTAAAAGCAATTCTGTCTTTAACTGGCAGCCAATGAAGGGATCTCAGTGAAGGTGAGATGGATTCCCAGGGTTTTTTCCCAGTCACAAGTCTGGCGGCCGTATTCTGAACGACTAGCAGACGAGCGATTTGGTAATTGGGGAGGCCGAGGTAAAGGGCATTTGCATAATCCAGCCTGGAGTTTACAATAGCTCCCACCACGACCGCTAGGTCTTCTTTAGGGATGAACGGAGTGAGTCTGCGTAGTAGGCGCAGTAGATGGTGAGATCCGCTGACCACTGACCCTATTTGTGCGTCCATTGTCATAAAGGAGTCAAAAATGACCCCTAGGCTTTTGACTTTGGCGCTAGGGGTGATGAGTTTGCCCAAAATAGGCGGGGGGGTCCACGCTGTTGAAAGTTTATTCCTACGCTTGGCGTGAAACAGAAGAAGTTCTGTTTTCGCTCCATTGAGTTTAAGATAACTCTTTGTCATCCAGTCCTCTATCAAAGAGAGACATGTCTCTAGATTGAGGTGGTGATCCTGTCTGTTGCAGATGCGGAAATACAGTTGCGTGTCATCTGCATAAGAGTGATAAAGCAGTTTTTGGCTGCTAATAATCTCAAAAAGAGGACAAAGGTAGATGTTAAATAGCACTGGTGACAGAGGCGATCCTTGAGGGACTCCGCATGTTACTGTGCGTTTTTCAGACGTAAACGGTCCTAGCTTCACTGTTTGCGATCGGTTTTCCAAAAAAGAGGAGAACCAAGATAAATCGCCTTCTGCGACCCTGGCTACTTCAGTAAGCCGAGTCAGTAACAGATTGTGGTCTACAGTGTCAAAAGCTGAACTTAGGTCCAACAGAACCAGGAGACAAGATTCTCCTTCGTCTGCGGCCTTGATAACATCGTCCCATACTTTCAGCAATGCTGTTTCCGTCCCATGTCCGGGACGGAAGCCTGATTGCAATGGATCAAGTAGCTTGTGGGTATCTAGATGCTGTTGCAGCTGTTGTACCACTACTTTTTCCATTATCTTAGAGAATATGTTGAGGCTTGTTATGGGACGGCGGTGGAGTGGGTCCTTGGGGTCCAGGGAGGGTTTCTTCAGGATGGGTTGGATTATACCCTCTTTCAACTGTGAGGGCACTATGCCCTCCAAGAAAGACTGGTTGATAAGCTGCGTAATGGGAGGAGCCAGGATGTCGGCGCATTCCTTCAGTAGTTTTGTGGGGATAATGTCATTTGGCGCTGTGCCATTGCGCAGAGTACAAATGACATTTTTAGTGGACTCAACGGAGATGGGTTCTAGGGTGAACTTACCTGATATCGAAGAATTACTATGGGTGCTGTGTGAGAGGCTACAGGGGGGGCTGAGGGGAGAATAGTTTTGCTGAATGCTTTCACGGATTGCCTCGATTTTATCAACGAAATAATCCGATAGCTCATTGCAAAATTCTTGTGTGTCAGGACTGGGGGCTTCAATACATCCTGGTTTCATGGTCTGGGTGACCATCTTGAAGAGTTCGCGGGGGCGGTTAAGGGCCCCGTTGATAGCCTCCGAGAAATAATTCTTCTTGGCTTGGAAAATTCCTTTGTGGTATTTTCTTGTTGTCGCCTTGTAGATGGATAGGTTTAGCTCTGAAGAACATCTTTTCCAGGCAGATTCTGCCCTTCTGCGTTCTTGCTTCAGTAACGACAGCTGGTTGTTAAACCAGCTGCGGTTGTTTTTCCGAATGCGGGTTCTTCGTTTCGGCGCTACCAAATCGGCTGACTGCAGCATGGCCGAGTTGATGGCTTCCAATGTTTCAACGGCCGTTTGATGCGGCTGAGTTGTTTCTATTTTTTTCCTTAAAGTCGTTCTGAAGAGTTCCGAGTGGAGCTTCTTCTGACATCTAGTCCAGTGTGTTGTCACTGGATTTGATGTTTTTGTTGTGGGGGGGATTGTGGAAATGAATTTAATTGCATGGTGGTCTGTCCATGGCAACTTTTCATTTTCCAAAATTTTTATTTCCAGATCTTGTCTGAAAATAAGATCAAGTGTGTGACCTGAAGCATGTGTGGGCCCACATACTAGTTGCTGTAACCCTAAATCTTCCAGGTGGTCAATACAGGCATCCGCAACGATGTCTTGTGAGGAGTTGGCCCAGAGATTGAAATCCCCTAACAGCAGCAGGTGTTTGCTGTTGAGGGTATAAGTGGAGAAGAAATCCGTCCATGGTGATAGCAGCTGCGATTTTGGGCCTGGCGGCCTATAGCAGAGCAGAATGTGGACGGTCTCCTTTGAATTTGCTTGCAGTTGCAGAGTAAGGGTTTCCATGAATGGAAGAGGGTTTTGAAGGGCTGGTTTTGTGATTGCAAGATGAGTCTTGTGGATCACCGCCAGGCCTCCCCCTCTTTGCCCTATTCTGTTTTCCGTGATAATACGGTAGTTTTCTGGCACCAGTTCTCCTAGAATGGTGTTACAGTCGGCTGCGAGCCAGCTCTCTGTAATAAAGAGGCAGTCTAAATCATGTTGTAGAATGAAGTCATGGATTTCAAGTCTATGTTTTACTGCCGATCTTGTGTTGATCAAAGCACATAAAATGTGCTTGGGCTGGGGTAAACGGCTACAATTTTTGATGGTCGATCGTCGATCGATCCTCAAAAGTTGCTCCATTCTTAGGGTCTTTTTGGTGATGGCTGGCAGTATTGCGGCGCAACTCCTCAGATCCCAAATGGTTTCTGCAGAGTACCGCAGATTAGCCATGGTAGCCAATGACCGGGGCAAAGTAGTTATTTTTTGGTGACGATGGGGGGAGGATTCAGTGAATCCTCCCAGCTTGATCCAGAGGAAGGCAAAAAACCCCTAGCCGTGCTGTGCCAATTTGCTTTGGTAGGGGAAAAAATTCCTTCCTGATCCCTGAATGGCGATCGGGCGAAGCCCCTGGATCAAGTATTATTAAATTGTGAAACAGGGGGGTGAGAGCTGTCACTGCTGCTGGGGTGTACCAAGATGGCCGCCGACCGGGAGCAGGACCAGGGACCCAGGCTGATGTATAGTCAGCTGGATGGACTGGGATGGGGGGGGACTGGTTGTTGAGGGGGGGATGAGTCCTGCAGGGGGCTGGGGGCGAACTCCTGGGAAGTTTCTGGTGGCTTGGAGGGGATTCTGTGTGTGAAATTGCGGCGCGGTGTTAGGCCGCAGGTGAAGCCGCGGACTTTCCTGGATCGCGGCCCCGCGTATGAGAGAGGCCTGGCGCGGAGGTCCCGAAAAACGACCTGGAATGGCGAAAATTGCCGTGGAGAGGTGGCAGGTAGGTGCCTCTGAATGGTGATGGCTGTATGGGGGGCGTATGGACCAGAGTGAAGGAGCGGGGGAGCGGCTGGTTGTTAGGGGGGGGCGGAGCTGGAGGAAGCGGATCGCGGGGGAGTTGTTTCTCCGCTGGGGGAGATTAGGCTGCCGCCGTGGCTGTCCTAACAAGGACGGCCACCTACGGGTCCTGGGGAGGTGTAGATCGCCCTGAGTAGCAGGGGCTTACCTGGAGGGTGAGAAGCGGCCAGAGAAGGCGGATGAGAAGGCCTGCTGAGGTGGGGGGGCGGAAAACCCTGCCTGTCTGGAGCCCAGGAGCCACACGTCCTACTGGTAGGTACGTGCGCCGATTACTACTGGGACAGTTCTCGCCCTGGGGGAGGGTCACTCTTTCAGACCCAACAGGAAGAGCTCCTGGAGTGTGAGGTGGAGATCCAGCGGCTGTTGGACTGATAAAGACTGGATGGTGCTTTTCGCGGCCACTGCTGCGTCACTTCCGGTTTCCGGCTCACTGCTGTTGTGGACAGTAGTAGCGTCACTCGCTATGGCAGTACGGAGCATCTCTTCCTCCTTCTGGCTTACCTCCTCCCTGTCCTCCAGCTCCTACATATAGGCGTGCTCCAGCTGGGAATCTCACGCGCTGTGACTGCCTCCAGGTAAGCAGATTCAGACCTCTCTCTGGGAAGCCTGCAGTGCTCTGGCTTGACGTTAGTGACTTGTTATGTCATGTGACTTTTCTCAGCTCTGCCATCCTGTGTACTCGAGGAACTGACAGGTCAGCAGATTAGCAATCTCAAGAATGTGAGGAGAGAATGTGAGTCAGCGACAGCATCAGTTTTAACCCCTACCAGGCATATTTTTGGAGATGGTGGACAAGTGCAGGAACAAGAAGGCAACATGTAGGGGGATAGGAGGGCCAATATGTACACCGAGGATGCAATACATGAAGGGATGTGTAAAAGGAAGAATGTGGGCAAGAGCGTGTACTCCATACAGAGAGGAAGGGTAATATGTACAGGGAGGGGGTTAATATGTACAGGAGGGGTTAATATGTACAGGGGGGTTAATATGTACAGGTGGGTGTAATATGTACAGGGAGGGGGGGGGGTAACATTTACAGGGGGGTAATATGTTAAGGAGGGGGCTAACATGTACAGGGGGTAATATGTACAGGTGGATGTAATATGTACAGGCAGGAGGGTAATATGTACTCTGTGCTGTGATGCTGGGGGCTATATACTCTGTGCTGCAATGCTGGGGCTGTATACTCTGTGCTGTGATGCTGGGGCTGTATACTATGTGCTGTGATGCTGGGGTTCTATACTCTGTGCTGTGATGCTGGGCTGTATACTATGTACTGTGATGCTGAGCTGTATACTCCTGACACTATGGGTGGAAGCAAATGCAATACAGGTGACAGAGTGAGTATTCTATAAAGGGTGGGGCTTATGGGAAGTGGGAGGGGTAAAAAAGAAGGGACGGGGTCTGGCGCCCCCCCATACTAAAACTTCACCAGCCGTCACTGACTACAGTGCATGTATTGTGGTGTGAAGCAGTGTATTGTGGTGGTAAACATTTTGAATAGCACCTCAAAGCACATCCCAAAGATTTACTTTATTTCATCATACCTTGTGATGCTATATGTTATAACATTTAGTGGTGATCCATTGTTATTGCTTTAGCAGCTAGTTAAAATGAATAGGCTGCCTTAACTCACTAATGTGTTTTTTTTTCTATGCACCACAATGGACCTGATAGGTCTGAATGGGCCCTAATGGAATCTAAGTAGTGAGACATTTGGGAGCTGGACCATCTATTTGAAAAATGCTAGGTTCCCAGCTGTCACATTGTTTTAATGACTTCAACATTCTGAGACAATCAATCTAAACGAGTATGAAAAAAGCAAGTTCTAACTTTACTGGTTGCATGCTGGTTTCAGGCTGGTAACAAAAAAAAATAGCAGAAGTCAAAGGACTGCCATGAATACAACTATCAGTAAAGTGGCACATCCAAGATGCATGCTGAATGGTGGTTGTCGCCATATTGTGCTAAGGCCTCATGTACACTGCTGCTGGTAAATGGATGTTTCGAAGCAGTTGGGCATTTTTTTTTTCAACTGCTCCTCTGTTATCTTATCAGTACATGTACACAGGGTCATTTGTAGTTGTTACTAGGCAGTTGAGTTTAGAGGATTTCTGGAACCCCAAAAAATGTATTCAGAAGCTGTGGTTAGAGGCATTTCGAGCGACAAACGCAGCTAAATGTGGTAACTTGCATTTAGCAGTGTTTCATTTACAGACGTTTTTCATTTTAACACCACAAACTCTTCTAGTCTCTAACGCAGCAAAACACGGAATGTAAACACAGTTAAACAGCGTTTTTTAGACGCCAGTTTCTAGCTGTCAAGTCAAATCATTCAGGAGAGGTTGAACAACGTCCCGTGTACATGAAGCCTAAGCTGCGGATACGCAACTCAGAACGCAACTGCCTAGAAACTACCATTAACAACCCTGTGTACATGTACTGATAAGATAACATAGAGGAGAGTTCAGGGGCAGCTGATAAAAATTATAAACTGCTCCTAAGTGTCTGTTTTATCAGCAGCAGTTTACATGAAACCTAACAGTGCAATGGTCCTAAAAGGCTTTAAGTCACAAACAAGAGTTTAACAGACATGTTAAATACTCAGCATTAATGAAACATTTACCTCTTTTATTACATATGCTTTTGAGAACTTCAGAAAATAATCAATGGCTACTTGACAACCAGCAACTGTTGAGACAATAAACACTTTGGTTAGAAGTATGCAATGTAAAATATAGGAGTATGAAGTATGAGTATGAAATGTACAACAACATGTATAAAGTGATGGACACTGGGGTAAAAATTGCACAGGGCTAAGGTATGTATAGTACAAACAGCACATGGCTAGGAAGTGCATATCACAAGGGTATAGGACTCAGATGTGTGTATATTGCAGAGGGCATGGGGCTCAGGAGTGTATATCACACCGGAAGCAGGGATCAGGACTGAGTGTTACACAGGGAGCAGGGTTATGGTCTGCATATCACCAAGGACACAGGGCTCCGAAGTATGTATCGCACAGGATGCAGGGCTCAAGAGTGCACATGACACAGGATGAAAGACTCTGGAGTATTGCACAGGGTGTAGGGGTTAGGGATGTGTATCACAGAGAGTGCAAGGCACAAGAGTGTGTATTGCACAAGGTACAGGGCTCAAGTGTATGTATCAAACAGGGTGCAGGATTACAAAACACAAAGCACACATAACATAGGAATTTGTGCTGCACAGAGCATAGAGTTTAGAGGTGTATATCACCCAGGGCAAAATACTAACGAGTGCATATTGAACATGGGACGTTTTTCAGAAGTGTATATTTCACAGGGAACAAGCCTCTGATTTGCATGCTGACCAGGGTTCGTGTCTTAGGGGAGTGTATCACACAGGCTGCAGGGATTAGGAGTGCATATCACATAGGGTGCAGGGTCTAGGTGTGCACATTGCACAGAGTGTAGGGCTCAGGAATGTGTAATGCACAAGGCATATGGTTCAGAGGTCAAAAGGATAAAAGTTTGCACATGAGAGAGAGTCCCAACAGTCACATAGGGCATTCCTGAGTACAACAAAAGTCCATAATTTTTTTTAAATAACTGACAGGGTAATTTTCGAGTCACTGGCTCAGTTCAGTCAGAAGCAGCCTGTCCTGGATGAGAGGAAGAGAAAGAACAGTGCTTCTAATGCTGCGTACACACAACCATTTTTCATGATGAGAAAAATGCTATTTTTTTAATTGGTCATTAAAAAAAATTGTGTGTATGCTCCAGAGCATTTATTCTCGACGGAAAAATTGCCATTAAAAATTCAGAACCTGCTCTATTTTTTCTCGTCATCGTTTTTCTCGTCATTAAAAGACGGTCGTGTGTACGCTCTAACGATGGGGGAAAAATGTGCATGATCAGAAGCAAGTTATGAGACAGGAAATTAGCATAATCATGCCCAAAGGGTGGCGCCATTCAAATGGAACTTCCCCTTTATAGTGCCGTTGTACGTGTCTTACGCCACCGTGCTTTGCTCGAGCATTTTTTATCACGATCGTGTGTATGCAAGGCAGTCTTGAGAGGAATCACGTCAAGAAAAACTTTGTTTTTTTCCAAGACATGAAAAATGGTCGTGTGTATGTGGCATTATAGTTTAAAACACCTTAATGGTTAAAAAGTTATGCACTCACAGGGATAGACAGGATTGCGCTTGTAAAAACATGTAAGTCCCTCTTGTAGTTCCTGGGTAGTCCCGCTGTCCCAGTAACAATGGCAGACTTTCGGCTGTGCTGGTGGATTCCCACAATAGTGCTTGTGGAGGCTAAGGATGCACGCTGCAGACCAGGATTTGACTTGCTTCTGGGGTGCAGGGGGAGGCGGGACACGTTCAGAGTATGCATGCTCCTTTATAAGGCTATTGTCTTTCTCTGGTGCACTTAGCTGATGCCCCCTAGTGTTTCTCTGTTGTAATTTCAGAGATTTGTTCCTGTTTCAAGTGCAGTTGGCTACTGAAGTACTTTACCCTTCCTATTGGATTTTTTTGAACTTCCTATGAACATTTTATGAACTACCTATGCTACACAAGCATATCTTTACTTTTATACAGGGGGGGGGGGGGTGTAGAGGCTTACTCATGTGGATATTGCATTGACAACGTCCAATGACGAAACACGTCTGGAAGGACGTGCAGTGACGTCATCACGTTCAGGAGGAAGGGCTCTGTTCATGTGTTCACCGGCCGGCAACAAACGTTTTTAAATGCTTGCTCATTTCTTTCAAAATGTGAGTAATTTTCTATTGCTTATTTTAATAAAATCCATTTGCCATTTCTGTGCATGATCGTACGGTGGTGTGCTATCATGTCTGCTGGAGCTAAGGTGTGGATTCTGTCAGTGCATAACTTTTTAACCATTAGAGGGTGCGCAATCACGGTAACGGCGCGCCGGCAAGTGCGGACGCCATCTTGGCACCAAAAAAGGACTATTTAAGGGTGCTGACCCTGGGGGCCTCTTGCTGCTTGATCTACAGCGCATTCCTGAACCAAACCTGATACCTGTTACCCGCTATCTACCTGTTCCTGAGACCGGGCTTGCCTCTGACTACTCTTGATCTCCGCCTGCCCTGACCTTGGCTTTTCTGACCACGCTTCCACCTGTCCCACTTACCAGTCTGCTGCCCACCAGTTGCCAACCCGACTTGGTCCACGACTCCACTCCTGCTTGGCCCCTGCACCTGACCCGCCTGCCCGTGTTGACCCGGCCTGTCTGAACCTGCTACTGTCTACCTGTACTATGGTACACCTCCCCCAGCGCTGAACCCGACCTGCTGCACCCGGCCCCAGCCACCTGGCATCCAGCCTTCCTCAGCACTGCTGAAACTGCTCCGGAGTGAATCAGATTCTAGCTCTGCCCGGCACCAGCGTTCTCGGGTTCCCTGTTTTCCATATCACGGCTTCAGGAGTGAGAGGAGCAAGAGTATCCGTTACCTGCACATCAGGCTCCACCACCAGGTGCGTGACAGAGGGTTTTAAACTAGTACACTTAGAAGCACTGTTCCTTCCCTTCCTATGGTTCAGGGGTCCATGTGACACAGGCAGTGGTGGCTGGTGAAGTTTTAGGATGGGGGGGCGCAAGGCCACGCCCTTCCTTTTTGACCCGTCCTACTTCCCATAACCCCACCCCTTATACAATCCACCGACTCCGTCCCCTGTATTCCACCCATAGTGTCAGGAGTATACGGCCCTAGCATCACAGGACAGAGTATACAGCCCTAGCATCACAGGACAGGAGATACAGCCCTAGCATCACAGGACAGAGCATACAGCCCTAGCATCACAGGACAGAGTATACAGCCCTAGCATCGCAGGACAGTGTATACAGCCCTAGCCTCACAAATCAGGGTATACAGCTCTAGCCCCACAAATCAGGGTATACAGCCCTAGCCTCACAATTCAGGGTATATAGCTGAGCCTCACAGATCAGGGTATACAGCTCAGCCTCACAGATCAGGGTATGCAGGTATATATCATCTGTCCTCTATACAGCTAGATATATACACCCATCTTCCTTCCTATATATAGAGACCTCCCTCCATCATCACTGACTGCAGATATACATCATCTGTCCTGTATACAGCTATGTATACAATAACAGGACATGCTGGTAGGTTAATTGGATCCTGTCAAAATTGGCCCTAGTATATGTATGAATGTGTGTTAGGGACCTTAGTTTGTAAGCTCCTTGAGGGAAGGAGCTAATGTATATGTAAAGCGTTGAGTAAATTGACAATGCTATATAAGTACCTGAAATAAAATAAATAAATAATAATGATGTATTTCTGCAGTCAGTGATGATGGAGGATGATCTCTATATACAGTAAAAAGGTGGGTGTATATAGCTGTATATATTACAGGACAGATGTACTCACAATTTGTGACTAATATGTAGTGTAAAGTAGTCCATACATGGCATGGCAGAAATCCCCAAAATTATGTATTGCAAAGCAGCCAGCGAGACATGATGTGGCACAGTCACTGACACCCTGATGCTCCAATGATTGTATTATACACCCATCATCACTATGCATATCCCCATCATCATCATACTCCTCATGATTGTATAATACACCCATCATCACTATCCCTATCCCCATATTATACACCCGTCATCATACTCATCCTTGTATAATACACCTGTCATCATCTTCATCCTCATTGTATAATAAACCCATCATCGCTATCCTCATCCTTGTATAATACACCTGTCATCATCCTCATTGTATAATACACCCATCATCGCTATCCTCATCCTTGTATAATACACCTGTCATCATCCTCATTGTATAATACACCCATCATCTTCATCCTCATTGTATAATACACCCATCATTGATATCCTCATCCTTGTATAATACACCTGTCATCATCCTCATTGTATAATACACCCATCATCGCTATCCTCCTCCTTGTATAATACACCCGTCATCGCTATCCTCATACTTGTATAATACACCCTTCATCATCATCCTCATCATTGTATAATACACCCGTCATCACTATCCTTTTCCTTGTATATTACACCCATTCTCATCCTTGTATAATATACGCATCCTCATTATTGTATAATACACCTGTCATCATCATCATAATCATCCTCATCATTGTATAATACACACATCGTCACTATCCTCCTCCTTGTATAATACACCCGTCATCGCTATCCTCATACTTGTATAATACACTCTTCATCATCATCCTCATCATTGTATAATACACCTGTCATCACTATCCTTTTCCTTGTATAATACACCCATCCTCATCCTTGTATAATATACGCATCCTCATTATTGTATATACACCTGTCATCATCATCATAATCATCCTCATCATTGTATAATACACACATTATCGCTATCCCCATCCTTGTAGAATGCACCTGTCATTATCATCCTTGTATAATACACGTGTCATTGCTATCCTCATCCTCATCTTGTATAATACACCTGTCATCATCATCCTCATCATTGTATAATACACCCATCCTCATCCTTGTATAATACACGCAACCTCATCATTGTATAATACACACATCATCGATATCCTCATCCTTGTATAATACACCCGTCATCATCATCCTCATCATTGTATAATACATACAACATCACTATCCTTGTATAATACACCTGTCATCATCATCCTTGTTTAATACACCCGTCATCATCATCCTTGTATAATACACCTGACATCATCATCCTCATCCTTGTAATACACCCGGGTTCAACAAACAGTTGAATTCTAAAATAGTTGATGCTTCTAATCTAGAAGCATGGAGCACCAGCCCTGGTTTTATGAGATGATCTTTCTCCTTTAGCCTGGGTTCACACTGATTGCGATGCGCGAACCAGTGCGATTCCAGTGCTGGTTCCCGCATCGCATCTTTTCTGCAGGCAGTTCACCATGCCCTCTGCGAATCACTGCGGGTGTCATTACAATGTTAATGACACCCCCAGATCGGTTCACAGATCACAGTGTGAACTGTGAACTCGCACAGAAATTGCATCACATGCGATCTGATTTCAGTGTGGGGGAAAACAAGTCCCTCTGTGCACTTTTTTTCTTGCAAATCTAATGTGAGTTCAGCCATTCAACAGTATGGCTGAACTCGCATCTCACAGACATCGCATGTGATTCGCACAGCAGTGCGGGTGCAAATCACATGCTATGTCTTAGATTGCAGTAGGGACTCATACCCTTACTCCAGTAGGTAATAGGAGAAACCAACAAAACAAATGCAGGGAAGTAAAGGGTTAATCTCTGTCTTCACCTGATAACAGAACATTCAGTGTACATTCAGGCTCAGCCTTATTTACTGCTGGGACAGTTTAACTGTAATTGGAGACAAGTTTTAACAGTCAGTGAGATAGCAGCACTCCAATGGCAACCTGTCATAGCGTAAGATCGGTATCTCTCTCTCCTACAAAAAATAGACTTTGCCTGAGTGTGTAGTGAGCTTTTACTTCCCTGCATTTGCTTCCCTGCAGTTCGTCCCTCAGTCCCTGCATATACAGAGCTGCTTCCCCTTCTCCCCCTCATAGGG
Source organism: Rana kukunoris (assembly GCA_029574335.1). Classification (NCBI taxonomy): domain Eukaryota; kingdom Metazoa; phylum Chordata; class Amphibia; order Anura; family Ranidae; genus Rana; species Rana kukunoris. Next base: position 567,061,865 of record CM056050.1, on the reverse strand, counting down.
GTTTACCTCTTCCATTATGGATCCGTGCTGGCACTCAGTCTCAGTCCATCATTGGTGTCCATTGCACTTCACTTCACACTCCACTGCATGGAGGAACCTGCTCCTCATACTTCCAGTTTTCTCTCTCTCTCGGGCGCAATGAGAGAGAGAAAACAGGAAGTGACATCATGATCCAACTCAGATGTCAATCAAACTGCCCGGCTGTAGTAATGGATACTACGAGCGCCAGGCAGAAGCTGTGGCGCATCGGAAGCGCCACAAGGTGGGACAAAAGCCCGCAAATGAAGCGCTGCGTCGCAATCTCATAATGCACGTGGCCGATGCCACATATTGCAGTTAGTATTAGTAAAAGGACATTTTAAGGAAAAAATTTATTCCTCAAAGGGCCCGTTTTTATTTTTATTTCTTGTGACTACAGGAGGGGGGGGGGGCGGCGCCCGGATGCCCCCTATGGATGAGGCTCCACTGGACACAGGGCTATTGGGTGTGCATCGCACAGGACAATTGCTCAGTGATGCATATTTCACAGGGCACATAGCTCAGTAGTGTGTATCACATAAGGCACAGTGTTTAGGAATTTGCATCACACAGGGAGCAGGGCTCAGGTGTAGGTATCATACAGGCCAGTGTACAACTAGAGATTATATCTCCCATATCCAAATCCAACCAGTTCAGAGCTCCCTACTACCACCCCTAAACTCCCCCACTGCAGAGATCCCCCTCCTTCCTCTATTTACCAGACCAAAGCATCAGTGCTTTGCGAGGGAAGGTCTTTACCTGTCTGGGCTATGTGACCAAAGTCATTAACAGACAGCATGGATTCATGAAAGACAGAGGTTGTCAGACAAACCTGATTTCCTTTTATGAAGAGGTAAGTAAAACCCTGGACAGAGGCTTGGCTGTGGACCTGATATACTTGGATTTTGTAAAAGCGTTCGATACAGTTCCGCACATATGGCTCATGTGTAGGGTAAAGTCTACAGGATTGGATATATCAATTTGTAAATGGATAGAAAACTGGCTGAAAGATAGAATTCAGAAAGTCGTGGTTAATGATTCATACTCTGAATGGTCAAAGTTTATCAGTGGTGTACCCCAAGGTTCAGTGCTGGGACCCTTACTTTTTAATATCTTTATAAATGATATTGCGTCTGAGATCAAAAGTAACATTTCTGTTTTTGCAGATGACACCAAGCTATGCAGTGGAATAACGTCTTTACAGGAAGCCGACCTCAATGCTCTGTCTAATTGGGCGACTAAGTGGCAAATGAGGTTTAATGTTGATAAACGTAAAGTTATGCACTTGGGGGCTAAGAATATGCATGCATCATACATGCTAGGGGGAGTACAACTGGGGGGATCCGTAGTGGAGAAGGATCTGGGGGTTTTAGTTGATCATAAGCTCAATAATGGCATGCAATGCCAAGCTGCGGTTTCCAAAGCGAGCAAAGTCCTTTCTTGTATTAAGAGAGGTATGGACTCCAGAGATAGAGATATAATTTTGCCCCTGTACAAATCATTAGTAAGACCTCATCTGGAATATGCAGTCCAGTTGTGGGCACCAGTTCTCAAAAAGGATATCGGGGAACTGGAGAAAGTGCAGAGAAGGGCAACCAAACTGATAAGAGGCATGGAGGAGCTCAGCTATGAGGAAAGATTAGAAGAACTAGATGTATTCACTCTTGAGAAGAGGAGAATTAGGGGGGGGATGTGATCCACATGTACAAATATCTAAGGGGTCCATATAGTGAACTTGGTGTTGAGTTATTCACTTTATGGTCAACACTGAGGACAAGGGGGCACTCTTTACATCTTTTTAACATTTTATGTTTTATTTTATCAAGAAGAAAAATTGACAAAACAAAATACACAATTCCATAAAGTTCAACGTCCAAGTGATATACTGTATAAATATAACACATCTATACCTACAGTATTCATTCTTATTCTTTCCATCTATATAACGTAATCAGACGTTTAATCTATACTTTATATATCCCTCTCTCCTTCATTCTTTAAACCCCCCCCCCCTTAAAAAAAAAACACACACACACACCCCCTGAGATGTAAGGCACATGATATTATATAGTCCCTTTTGTACCCGTCTGCCGATATCTAATTTCAGAGCAGTTAACTTTTTCCTCTTATCTCTCTTCCTAAATCTGTCCCTCCTCTGAATTAATAAATGCCTTCCATCCTGTCCAAGTTTCATTATATTGTTTCCTCCTGTGTTGTGTCAAGTGGACTAAGTCCTCCATTGCCTCTATCTCCTGAGTCCTATTAAGCCAGCCTGCTATGGAAGGAGGTCTAGAGTCCCTCCATCTTTGGGTGACTCCCACCTTTGCTGCATTGATCAAATGACACGCCACTGATTTCCTGTAATTCCGAACAGGAATCTGCGAACAGTGAAGCAAAAAAAAGGCGGGGTCCTCTGGTATCACATGTTTTGTAAATTTCAATAGTATCTCATTTTTTCACAGGACCAAAATATATGCAAGAGTGTTCCCAGCTCTCTCTCACATCTCCAGCACCGATCCAAATTTTCTTTTGCAAATTTATTAAGCCTTATTGGAGTATAATACCATTGCATAAGAATTTTATAACTGGCTTCTTGATTTTTTGTACAGATCGAGGAGTTAAATGTCAACCAGATAATCTGTTTACGCTGGATTAAAGTAAAAATCCTCCCCAGAGCCCCTTCCCATTTGCTAATTCCTGACATCACATAGTCTTAGGGGTGCATTCAACAGGCCATACATCTTGGATACCAGATTTTATTGCCAAATACAGAAAGGTTTCTTCACAGTAAGAGCTGCGAAAATGTGGAACAGACTCCCTCCAAACGTGGTTCTGGCCAGCTCAGTAGATTGCTTTAAGAAAGGTCTGGATACTTTCCTAAATGTACAGAATATAACTGAGTACTAAGATTTGTAAGTAAAGTTGATCCAGGGTAAATCCGATTGCCTCTCGGGGGACCAGGAAGGAATTTTTTCCTCTACTGTAGCAAATTGGATCAAGCTCTGCTGGGGTTTTGTGCCTTCCTCTGGATCAACTGTGGGTATGGAGTTGGGTGTATGGGATTGTACTGTGTTTTTTATTTTGTTTGTTTATTTTTTCTTGTGGTTGGACTGGATGGACATTTTTTTTAAACCTGACTAACTATGTAACTATGTAACAATGTAACTAGCTTATGGGAGCCTTTCTTGGCTTTCAAATGCTGCTTCAAATAGCAGCAATACCCAGGGGCACAAAGATGCTGCTGCTATTTTGCACTGAGATACTTTTCACTGTTCCTCTTCCGAACAATTAATTATGGTGATTGTGTGATTTTTGATTTCCCTGCTTCTGCTTCAGTCATTCAGGAAATATTTGGTTTCTCTACCTCTCCAACCCCTTTTATTTCCTTGTCAAATATATCTTTATTGGAATATGAAATAGGCGGTATACAAAAAATATAAGGAATATTAAACAAAAGAAAAACAAAGAGAGTACAAATATGCAATTGTAGAAATAAAGAAACTTAGCAGTGTTGAGAGGAGTTCTAACATGAAATAACATTCCTCTTGTGAAAATCGTTAGGGCGCACTTTACGGTTTTGCCATATAAGATTGGTACAGTGTAATAATGAACGGATCAAAGGAGATGTTTCCTTTTATGTTCAGTTTGTACCTTAATGTCTAGTAGATTATACGATAAAGTTAACTGAGGCATCTATATAAAATATCTGCCCATGAGTTACTAACAGTTCATACCAACTTACAAGAAAAAGAAAAACTCCTTAATAGAGTAAAAATTGTAACATCAAGAATAAAAAGAAAAAAAAAAAAGAAAAGAGAAATAAAGCATGAAGGGAGGGGATTGGGGGAGGGGTGTCTGCAGGACCGGACCGGGAAATCCCACCAACCGCCAAGATGGTTCAATTGCCGTTTCGATGGGTGGGCTACCATGGCAACAATACATCTTTATTAAAAGCTTTCAGTGTTGTGTATGTAATCCAGGGCGTCCAAATTTGTTCAAACCTGGTGATCATGTCATTTTCTATTGCCGTCATTTTGGCATATAACATCGCGTTACTCATTCTGTTGATTGTTTCATTCACTGGAATGCTCGAGGTTTTCCATGCCTTCGCTATGGTCTGCTTTGCTGCCGTAAGAAGCTGCTTAATCAGTTTAAATTGTATATGCGACAAGATACTGGGTTTTAGGTTGAGCAATGCCAGTTTGGGGTCTAATGGTATTTTTTTATTAGTTAAAGTATGTGCTATTTGAAAAATTTTGGACCAAAATGATTGGGCTTTTGGACATGACCACCAAGTGTGAAAGTATGTTCCGCTCTCTGTGCAGCCTCTGAAACACAGGTCTGAATGATTTTGTGAAAATTTAGCTATTTTTGCCGGCACCAAGTACCATCTTGAAAGCACTTTATAGTTTGTCTCAGAGGCTGATACATTAATTGAAGCAGTTTTGGTATTGAGCCAAATTTGATTCAATTCTGCGGGGCTCAATTCTGCACCAAGGTCCTCCTCCCATTTACTAATATATGGTAGTTTCCAAGAGTCAGATTGTGTTTGCAGCTGGGCGTATAGGGTGGAAATCACACTTCTGGCGTGTGGATTGTCCTTACATATGTTTTCAAAACCGGAGTATATGATGGGTGAAATTGGTGTATTTACTGGTGGGAGAAAGAAATTTTTTATTTGCAGGTATCTAAAAAGTTCACCATGTGGTATACCATGTGAATCACAGAGTGACGGGAAGGGGACAATGGAGTTGGAGTTAAAAAACTGGAACTTTTGAGTACAGTCTCTCTTTACCCATTCTTTGAATGTGTTAGGGAAGACCCAGGCGGGGTAGAAATCTGGGTTTTTAATAAAAGACAGCAGAGGGCAATGTGGAGATTGTAGGTTTTTCTTTACCTTGATCTTGTCCCAGAGGGTAAGTGAGTGTTTGGTGATAGGGTTGCTAATATTTTTACGAGATTTGGGGGGGATCCACAGTAAGTTGGATATCGAGATGGGATCACAATCTAAAGCTTCAATTGAAACCCAAAGGGGAATTTCACATTTAGCGTGATATTTTGTAAGAGTCGCCAATTGGGCCGCTTGGTAATATTTTGTGAAGTTGGGGTACCCAATCCCGCCGTTGGTTTTGGGGAGTTCCAAGACTTGTGGTTTGATTCTGGGTCGGGAGGGACCCCAAATAAAGGAAGAGATCCGTTTTTGGATTATTCTCATGTAGTATGCCGGAATTGGTATAGGGAGTACTCTAAAAAGGTATAGGAGCTTCGGCAATATTGTCATTTTTACTGCGTTTAATTTCCCAAACCACGACAGGGGAATTTGCGTCCAAGATTTCAGTAGACTTGATATATGTTTTAACAGTATGGGGTAATTATACGAGAATAGGTCTGCTATTTCTGCTGTTAGGTGGATTCCTAAATAGGGGATGCTTTTCCCGGGCCAGTTAAAGGGGAGTCCAGATTTGGTAGCTGTTAATTCTGTGTCCGATAATGAAATGTTTAGGGCAAGACATTTTTTAGGATTAATTGCTAAACCTGATATAGTTGCGAAATGATTCAGAATTGGGATGAGGTTAGGGCCGGACACTTGGGGGGAGGATAAGAAAAGTAAAATGTCATCCGCATAGAGGCATAATTTATGTTTAAACCCACCCAATTCTATGCCTAATATCTTAGGGTCCAATCTAATTCTTTGGGCTAGGGGTTCTATCAGGAGGGCGAACAGCAAAGGAGATAGGGGACAGCCTTGTCTTGTTCCTCTCTGGACTGCAAACGTATCAGATTTGTAACCTGCGTATTTGACGTAAGCTTTTGGATTGTTGTACAGTGCCATAACCCAATTTCTAAAATTTGGACCGAAGCCCCAATTCTGTAAGGTATATTCCATGTAGGACCACGAGACGGAATCAAAAGCCTGTTTGATGTCCAGAGATATGAAGCAGGCTGGGATTTTCCTCTCCTTGGCTGAATGAGCAAGCAAGCATGCCCTCCGAATATTATCCCCTGCCTGTCTAGTGGGCATGAAACCCACCTGGTCCCGGTGAATCAATGATCCTATAATCTTGTTTAGGCGGCTGGCTAGAATTTTACCTAAGAGTTTAATATCCGTGTTCAACATGGATATAGGGCGAAAATTTTCGCTATGGGTGGAGTCAGAGTGTGGTTTTGGGATCATGCAGATCGTGGCTGTTAGTGATTCCTGCCTGAAGGAGTTTGATTTTAAGAGGTCGTTGTATGCATCTGCTAAAGTGGGGGAGATTATGCTAGTGAAGGTTGTGTAGTATCTGGCTGAAAACCCGTCGGGACCTGGTCTTTTATTTAACTTAAGTTCTTTTATAGCTCCCATGACGTCATCGTGTGTTATTGGTTTCTCTAATTCTGTTCTTTGGGCTCCTGTCACTTGCGGGAGTTGTAATTGTGAAAAAAAGGAGTCAGTTTCTGATTTATTAACGGTATTTGATTCCGAAAATAATTTTTTGAGGTGGGCGCTAAATTTCTGCACTATTTTGATGGGGTTGCTGGTGAGGTTTTGTTTCGCAATTTTCAGTTTTACTGGGTTATGGGACTTGTTTATCGAGTTTAAAGCTCTTGCCAAGAGTGTTCCCGGTTTGTTGGAGTTCTTATAGTAGGAGTGTTTGGACCTGGTTAGAGTTTTTATAGCAGAGTTCGTAAGGAAAAGGTCATATTCCAGGCGGGTCTCGTCTAAGCGTGCTTTGGTGCTGGGGGAGTGATTCTGCTGAAAGGCTAGGAATGCTAAGTTGTAATCTGTTTCCAATTTTCTCCCTAACTGCAAGCGTTCTCTTTTATGAATTCCCAGTTGTCTTTGAAGAAAACCTCTAAGCACAGGCTTGTGGGCTTCCCAGAGTGTGAGGGGAGATGTTTCTGGGTGAGTGTTGAATTCTAAATATTCTTTTAAGTTTTGCTCAATTGCGGAACAGTGGACGGGATGTTTAAAAGGAACTTCTGGGAGATACCAGGTAGGGTCATGATTCTTAGGAATTGTGGATGAGAAAGTTGTGAAGACTGCATTGTGATCTGACCAGGGAATGGGAATGATGCTAGAATCAAGTACTTCTGGCAACATTCCAATGGTAGTAAAAATATGGTCAATACGGCTAGAAGATCTATGAGGGTTCGAGTAGTATGTATATATACGTTTCGTTGGGTTGGATTCTCTCCAAGTGTCCACCAATTTATGTTTAGATAATAGGTTGGGGAGGGACCCCTTAGTATTCTGTTTTGGGGGGGCGTAAGGGGTTCTATCCAAGAAAGGGAGGATAACCTGGTTAGAATCACCGCACATGAAGAGAGCTCCCATCTTGTGCGTGTTAACGATTTGGAGGAGATGTGACATGAACGGTAATGGGTTCTGATTAGGCGCATAGTATGACACTACCGTCGCTACCGTGTCCATTATGTGCCCTGTTAGGATTAGGTAGCGTCCCTCTGGGTCTTTTATTTCTGACTTCAAGGTAAAGGGTGTTGATTTGTGGAATGCAATAAGGGTGCCTCTTTTTTTGGTAGAGGCGGATGCTGTGTATACTTGTGGGTAGGATGCATTATAGTATTTAGGAGTGGATTGAGGGGTAAAGTGGGTTTCTTGCAAAAAAACTATATGTGCTTTCTTAGCCTGAAAGTGTCTAAATGCCTTGGAACGTTTCTGAGGAACATTGAGGCCCTGTACGTTGAGCGATAACAAGTTTAACGGAGCCATGGCAGCCAAACCATCATGAAAATCTTACCTTGGCCGTTCGCGGTGCGATGTCCCGGTCCAGCCCATGCAGACAGGAAGGGAGAAGAAAGGGGGGGGGTGTCAAAAATATTATCCTTGAAAAAAAGATAGAAAACATTACAAGACATAGAATTCTTAAACAACTTTATATTAACTGAGTGTCCAAGTCTGGCCCGTGAAGGGGAGAACAAGTTCCCTTCAGGGGAAAAAATGCCCACGCCTAGGTCCGGCATAATATTGCCGGGTCCAGAGGAGGGTCTAAGGTGGCGCATGTTGTTTCCGTGCACTGGAGACCCGCATACTGAAAAAAAAGAAACAAAAAGGCAAAAGATAAAACTTTCAGGCTCCCCTCAGGGTGCCTGAAGTTGCGTTGCTGAAGAGTGTCAGCTTGATGAGGGTAGGGTGTTTGATTAGCAGTGCCCTAAGGAGAGCATTTCTAAATAAATGGAGCATAGCTTAGATGGGGGCCTGAGGTGTGCAGGCGGGGTTGCTTTGCTTCCAATCTATGGGCAGGAATAAGTGGTACTAGGGAGAGCATCTATGTGAAAGTGCTGCAAGGGGATGTGTCAAGACAGCGGGTTTCTGCCCCATTCCATATAAAGTGGGTAGATGCTAAGTAATTGGAGTTGGGAGTTCTAGAACGTGAAAAAAAAAAAGGAGGGGGGGGGGAGCTGCTATAGGTTAGATAGAAAAGTGAGGTCAAATTTGGTGGGGTGTTGCGGCCTCCTGTGCAGAGGTAGAGTCAGATTGGGGTGCCAGATTAATCCAATTATTGGGTAAAGGGAGAAGTGCATTGTTAGAATGCTCTTGTATGGAAAGTTCAGTCCATAGTATCTGTTTCTTGTTCCTGGGGCTGGTCCATGAATCTGCCACGTTTACTTGATTGTTGCACGCCGTTATTTTGTTCCTGGTATGGTGAATCATTGCGTGGAGAGGAGGATGCTGTTCTCCTGCGTGTTGTACTTGTTGAAGTTGGCCTGTCGATTAACTTGAAGTCTAAAAGAGCTTGGTGAAGCTGGTCTGGTGTTCTGCATACAATTTTTGTCCCCTGATAGGTGAATCGCAGTGAGAAGGGGAAACCCCACTGATATTTTATATTGCGGTTTTGTAGCTCCATTAGGAGAGGCTTCATAGCCCTCCTTTTAGTTATAGTCAGTTGCGATATATCTGCAAAGATCTGGTATTTGTGGCCCTGAAATGAAAGACATTCTTTTCCTCTGGCGGCTTCCAGTATTTGTTCTTTTGTCTTGTAGAAGTGAAATTTTGCTATTATGTCCCTAGGGGGACCGTCAGCTTTTTTAGAGGTGAGTGCCCTATGTACTCTGTCCATTTCTAGCCTTTCTACCGGTATCCCAGGGAGAAGCTCTTGGCACAATGCCAGAGTAGTGGCTTGCAGGTCTGTGACTGACTCAGGGATACCTCTAAACCTTAGGTTAGACCTCCTGGCCCTGTTCTCGAAGTCCTCCAATCTGCTTTGCAGTATTAAATTTTCTTCTTTGAGAGTGTCTATTTCTGACAGGCATTCCTGGGTGTATATTTCTATTTCTTCTACTCTAGTTTCCAGGGCTTCCGTGCGGCTACCCAGCTCCCTGATTTCCTTGGTAAGGTTGGCTGTAATCTGGTCTGAGGTGACTTGCAGGGCTTTATGGAGCATTCTTTCAAATTGTTTTAAAATACCTGAGGGGATTGTGGCGTCCTGTGATGTAGATAGTTTTCCCACATTTCTGTCTTCCTCCTCACTGTCTGAGTCCAAGTCTCTGAGGGATGCCATAAGTGCAGCAGTTTTAGCAGCTTTGGCTGTGCTTTGGTGTGCCTTCACTGAGGTGTGGCTCTCTGAGGGGACAGGTGCTTTCTTTGCAGCGTTCTTAGCCAGCTGAGCACCACTGACAGGATTTGTTTTGTCCCTGTTTCTTGCTCTTCCCAGCACCATTTTTCGAATAAAAAGTGTCCCTCACCTCTGTGGAAGTTGTACCGAATCCCTGTTAGTTTTCGCCTTGATTTTCGGTACTATATCGGCGGGAATTCTCCTTCACGGAGTGGAGCTCTAGCCCGGCATGTCTGTCCCGCTAGGCTTCACGCATGCGCCTCTTCAACCCCTTTTATTTCATTATGCCACTAGATATTCACTAGATATTCACTAGATATTCATTATGCCACTAGATATTCACTAGATATTCATTATGCCACTAGATATAATCACCAGTCATCAGGCAGCTCTGCATGAAGAAGTAAAGCTTTGTGCATCTACCAAGCCTCTCCCAAACAGAAAAACAATGCAGAAGAAGGCATGGTAAGCAAGTAATGGAGAAAACATCAGTTCTAGAAAGACCAAATGCAATGCTAGCGACTAGTCAATTGTCATCTTCTTGCCTTTTTCGGTGCCTTCTTAAGCATCTATCTAATCAATTCAAATTTTTGCCTTGCTGCATGACAGTAATAATTCTTCCTATTTTTTGAATTAATCTTATCTTGTACTGATCACAGTGATCAGTACATGAATGCAGCATGAGAACCACAATGGCAAGCTTAGCACACAACTATATTGTAAGTACATTTTAATAGCTATAAAGGTTATTTTTGAAATTGCATTGTCTAAGTAAATGATCACTGTTTACACAGACTCCACAACTAATAACATTTTCATTTGTTTAATTAGACAACGCAGTGGTTCAATTACATTTTTTCCCTTTACATTAACAAGAAAAGTTATTTTTCACCCCGTTGGTAAGCAAATAAACAAAATTGATTAAATGCTTCTTCAAACTTCTGAGACTGATTAAGCAGGTGTTTTGCATACAAATCACTTATTTTGGCCTTGTACTCTAGGGAAATCTAAGCATGCTGAACAAAATGAACAGTGACACATCCACTATGACTTTATGCAAACAATAGAAGATAACATAAAGTTGAAACAGTATGCTTAAATGTTTTACTATTAGTCATATTCATAGGCTGAGATGTAGTTTACAGATTGTGGCTCCAGTGGCCCCTATGTACCTTCATTTGTTCATCCTTTCAGTTTATCTTCTTATGGACCTCACTGTTCTTCTTCTTTCTAACATTTAGTATTATGCCCCATACACATGCCATTTTTAACCACTTGCTTACTGGGCACATAAACCCCCTTCGTGCCCAGGCGAAATTTCAGCTTCCGGCACTGCGTCGCTTTAACTGACAATTGCGCGGTAGTGCGACGTGGCACCCAAACAAAATTGGCGTTCCTTTTTTCCCCACAAATAGAGCTTTCTTTTGGTGGTATTTGATCGCCCGTGCGGTTTTTATTTTTTGCGTTATAATGAAAAAAAGAGCGACAGTTTAAAAATATATATATATTTTTTACTTGTTGCTATAATAAATATCCCATTTTTTTTTTTTTTTTTATATTTTTTTTTCTCAGTTAAATTATTACAATAAGTGACTGCTTTGCGCAAAAGTTATAGCACCTACAAAATAGGGGACATAATTATGATTTTTTTTTTTATTGTTTTTTTTTACTAGTAATGGCGGCGATCTGCGATTTTTATTGGGACTGCGATATTGCGACGGACACATCGGACACTTTTGACACATTTTTGGCGCCATTCACATTTATACAGCGACGAGTGCAATACAAATGCACTAATTACTGTATAAATGTGACTGGCATTGAAGGGGTTAACACTAGGGGGTGAGGAAGGGGTTAAATGTATTGCCTGGGTGTGTTCTAACTGTATGGGGGGAGGGGGGTGACTGGGGGAGGTGACCGATGCTGTCTCCCTATGTACAAGAGAAACAGCATCTGTCACCTCACTGACAGGATGTGAAGCTCTGTGTTTACACTCAGAGCTCCACGTCCCTGCTGTCTCACCGACGATCGCGTGTACCTGACGGACATCGCGGCCACCGGGTACACGCATCGGATCCTCGGTGATGCGTCGGGACTGTTTTTCCCCGCCGCGCGCCACCCTGTGGCGCGCGTGGGGAATTACAAGCAAATCACGTCCAAAGACGTGACCCCGGCGCCTCAGGTCCGCGCTGTTCACGTCTTTGGACGTGAAGCGGTATTGAAGTGGTTAATGTCATGGAAAAAAACAAAGTTTTTCTCAACGTGATTCTTGTCAAACCTGCCTTGTATACACGCAATCATAAAAAAAAAAATGCTCGAGCAAAGCACAGTAATGTACAACACGTAAGACGGCACTATAAAGAGGAAGTTCCATTCGAATGGTGCCACCCTTTGGGCTGATTATGCAAATTTCCCTTCTCATAACTTGCTTCTTAGCATGCTCGTTTTTTCACCCTCGTTAAAGCCTACACACGATCATTTTTCACGGCGAGAAAAACGACGACGTGAAAAAATTTAAAGAAAAAATAGAGCAGGTTCTAAATTTTTAATGGCCATTTTTTCTCTAAGAGAAAAATGCTCTGGAGCCTACACACGATCGTTTTTAATGACCAATTTAAAAAATTGCATTTTTCTCGTCATGAAAAACGTTCGTGCGTGAGCTGCATTACATTTCCTTCCTTCCTATTGATCACTAAAAGCCTTTTAAACCTATTGGTCAAAGCAAGCCTGCAAAAACACATTTATCCATCTGTACCAAAATGTCCAAAAGTATTTTTTAGGCTTTTGTCCCTTGTGCAACTGCCACAATTCAACATACCCCATTCTGACATTCATTCAATTATCCTTCCGCATCACAATTATAACCACTAGTGATACATTTGTCCCTTTCCTCTTTTGTTCCAACTAATTGTGTCATGTCAGAAGGTAAAACATCCACAGCAGATATTAACATCTGCAACGTTCAAATTGGATTACCCAGTTTTCCCACTTTTTTTGCATATCTCTGCCCAGCCCCCTCCTCTTTTGCCTTCATAAGCACTCAAGCCCATTGGTCTGTATAGTTTGACAAAGGGGCGGTCATTGTCCAAAACACATAGCCACACCTCCACACCACCCACATCCTCCTCTAGGAACTTGCTAGTCTTGCAACACTTCCACCTTGCACTCTGACTCTAGCCCTGGTATACTCCTGGACACCAACTCTACCATCACAGCCTGCTGACAGGACTACCATCCTTGCGCTGCACCCAGATATCCAATTGCTACAGACTCCTGCCGCCACTGCCACATGGCTGATCAGTCGACATTCTCAGAGTCTCCATCAGTGGAGTCACCACAGCCTGCCAACTGGACCTCCATCCCCTCGGTAAATACCCCCAGATCTCTACAGTATCTTGCTGTCCCCATCTTGTGGCTGACCTGCCGCCATCCATAGCACCTTCCCAGCCAAACAGATGTCCTCTCCCTGCGATCCTACAGCCTTATTATAGAGACACAGCTGCAACCCTGCTGAGCTTTGCATAGTTTCCACCAGGATACACGTTTTTACAATTTCACCAAATGAGAGTGCCACCTTTTATTTATCTCTTGCTTCAATTGTTTTTAGACTAATTTCTCTTATATGGGGATGCTTCCCACTCCTCCTTGTATACAAAGCAAGCCCAGAACTGCTTAATTATAAATAAATGCTAAAACTGTATACAAAAAGCCATTTTTTTTACTATAAATAATAGAAAATATTATGGTTATGGCATTGCTGATGTCTGTAAGCAAAGCTAATTGTAAAAAAATAAAAGATTTAACATACAGTATGTGTACTGCCAAAGTATGCTGGTGTGGTGCTTTCCCTGATAATGGTGGAACATGTTTAAGACCAGGGCCGGCGCTACCACTAGGCAAGTTAGGCAGCCGCCTAGGAGCGCAACCACGGCCGCTGGCTACACTACTATCTGCTGGGAGGAGAAGGCGCCCGGAGCTTGTCAATGCGCCTCGACTTCCTACCCGGCTGTCTAGCACCAGAAGTATCTGTGACGGCACAGCAGCGGGCAGCAATCAGCAGCGCCAGCACCCTTGGGGAGGTGTGGGATAAGAGAGGCATCCACCGTGGCCCCTCCTCCTCCTCCTTGACCTCGTTTCCCCCAGGAGGCAAGCGGGCGCAGCATACTCCATGCTTTCAGAGCATGGAGTATTCCAAGTTCCTCCCTGCGCTCTAATGTGAGGCCCGGAGCTGGAGCACAGAGCTGTCACAGAGGACGGGCAGGAGGTGCAGGCTGCTGTGGGAGCTGCGGGAATTGGACAGATCATCAAAGCAGGAGACTGGCATCAGGAAGGTACTGTCTGTCATCTTACACACCTGCAGAGACTGGGACAGAGGTGGGACTGCAGGAACAGGGCTAGGGGTCTCATCTCCCCCCAACTCCCCCCTCTCTCAGCTCCCTCCCTTCTTTCTCAGCCCCCCTCTCTCTAAGCCCCTCTCCCTTCTCTCTCAGCTCTCACCCCCCCTTCTCTGTCATCACCCCTCTCTTAGCCATCCCTATACTCTCAGCCATCCCCCCTCTCTCTAAGCCCCCCTCCTTTCTCTCTCAGCCCACGTCTCTCTCAGCCACCCCCCCCTCTTAGCCCCTCTCTTCTCTCCTAGCCCCACCCTATTCTCTCAGCCCCCTCTTGTTATGCCCGTCCCTTTTCTCTTAGCCCTCCCTAATCTCTCTGGCCACCCCTCTCTATCAGCCCCCCACTATTCTTAGCCCCCACGTTCTTAATCCCCCTCTCAGCCCTCCCTCCCCCTCTCTCTTAGCCCTCCCTCTCTCCCCCTCCCAGCCCTCCCTCGCCCTCCCTCCCCCTTCCTCTCTCAGCCCTCCCTCTCCCCCTCTCTCCCCCCTCTCTCTCTCTCTCTCTCTCCCTCTCTCTATCTCCTCTCTCTCTCTCTCTCTCAGCCCTACCTCCCTCTCTCAGCCCCCACTCTCTCTCTCTCTCTCTCTCTCTCAGCCCTACCTCCCTCTCTCAGCCCCCACTCTCTCACAGCCTCACTCTCTCCCTCTCTCTCAGCCCTCCCTCCTACCTTTCTCTTAGCCCCCTCTCTCTTTCCCCCCCTCCCCAGTTAGCTGGTCTTGCCAAGGGGCAAAAATAGGCTCGCTCCGACCCTGGTCAGTGTATGTGTCAAGTCACGTGTTACAAGGGAAAAGAGGGTGGGGTCAGGGGCAGAGACAAAGTGGGGGGCAGCAAAATGTGGTTTCGCCTAGGGTGCCAAAAATCCTAGCACCAGCCCTGTTTAAGACAGCCCCTAAATTTCAAGTGACAGGGGCTTTCTATTTGAGTAACAATAGCTTTTCCACTAGCCCACCAAAGGGCTAACAATAATCAAAAACAGTTCATCATTGGTATCAGCACAATTCAAATTAACAAATTGGATCAAATTCAAACGCTGGAAATTTGATGTCAAATTGGAGTTTGATTCAAATGCCAAATCTAGTAAATGCAGAGAAAGCTGCTTAGAAATTGACTTGAATTACTTCAGTGCTTCTTCCTTGAACTTTAACCACTTAAGGACCGGACCAATATGATGCTAAATGCCCAGAGGCATTTTTACAATTCGGCACTGCGTCTCTTTAACAGTAAAATTGCGCGGTCGTGCGACGTGGCTCCCAAACAAAATTTGCGTCCTTTTCTCCCCACAAATAGAGATTTCTTTTGATTGTAATTGATCACCAGTGCGATTTTTATTTTTTGAGCTATAAACAAAAATAGAGCAACATTTTTGAAAAAAAAAAACAATATTTTTTAATTTTTGTTATAAGAAAAATTGAATAAACTAAATTTTAGTCAAACATTTAGGCCAAAATGTATTCAGCCACATGTCTTTAGTAAAAAAAAAAAAATCCCAATAAAAAAAAACTAGCTACCTAGCGGCAACAGTGACACTAATACAGCGATCTGAAAAATTATCGCTTAGTGACACTGGCAAAAGGGGTGAAAGGGTTAACTAGGGCGGTGACCAATGGGTTAAAACTTTATTAGGGGGGGTACGGGGGTATCCCTGGACCTAACACTAACTGCCTGTCACACTAACTGTCACACTGACACTAAATGCAGTGATCAGTACATATCTGATCACTGCATTCAGTGACACTGTGACAGGGGGTGGGGGGTGATCGGGGGGGGGTTTATGTGCCTGTGTGTCAGTGTAGTGTTGTGCAGACTCACTTGTGATGTCTTCACTCCTCAGCAGCAGTTGAAAATACTGCCGAGAGGAGAGATTACATCACTTCCCCCTTCCACAGGAAGAGGGCGGGTGGCGGACGCGTATTGGCTGGGAGCGATCCGGAGGGGGCGAACAAAAATGAACAGCCACCCCCTAATCCCAGATCGCTCCCACAGCCTACCGAACCGCCGCTCGTACCAGGGGGGAGGTCCGATCGGGACCCCTGACCCACGTCTAGGCACGGACGTACAGGTACGCCAATGTGCCTGTACGTGCCATTCTGCTGACGTAAATGTACATGCGGCAGTCCTTAAGTGATTAAGGATGCCTACATCTACAAAGTTCAGTAAGGTATTCTTTTAAAGCCCAGCTCATTCATGAGCACTTCAGAGTTCATTAAAGTTCTGGCTGCTGGGGAAGGAGACCAAAGTCTTTGAGTTCTAAGTTTCCAGCTCTAGAACAAATGGGAGACATCAAGGATGATTTCAGGAAATGTGTTCCCTAGTGACATTTAGGTAATAGGTAAAGGTATACAGTAGAAAAAATGCACCAATACCCCCTACACCACCAACATGCGCACAATTTTTGCAAGAAAGCACAAAAAATTAAAAATGAAGCTATATAAAAAAACTTTGAGCGATAGGAATACTATTGTAATTCATTATCAAGCAAAAAGCACTGTATGCATATGAAACAAGACAATACCGTTTGTCACATGTACAAAGAGATAATCAGTAAATATTATATTTATACATTTAGGAAAGTGCTGTTTGTGTCCCCGTAGACACTATAACTTCTGTGCAAACAAATCAATATACGCGTATTGCATTTTTTTTTACCAAAAATATGTGGAAGAATACATATCTGCCTAAACTGAGGAAACATTTTTTTGTTTATAGCGCAAAAAATAAAAACCGCAGAGGTGATCAAATACCACCAAAAGAAAGCTCTATAGGGAAAAAAAGGACGTACATTTTGTTGGGTACCATGTCACATAGTTACATAGTTACATAGTTAGTCAGGTTGAAAAAAGACACAAGTCCATCCAGTTCAACCATAAAAAAAATAAAAAAATAAAACAAAGTAAAACACAGTACATCCTCCCATACACCCAACTCCATACCCACAGTTGATCCAGAGGAAGGCAAAAAACCCCAGCAGAGCGATGATCCAATTTGCTACCGGAGGGGAAAAAATTCCTTCCTGATCCCCCGAAAGGCAATCGGATTTACCCCGGATCAACTTTACCTACAAAACTTAGTACTCAGTTATATTATGTGCATTTAGGAAAGAATCCAGGCCTCTCTTAAAGCAATCTACTGAGCTGGCCAGAACCACCTCTGGAGGGAGTCTGTTCCACATTTTCACAGCTCTTACTGTGAAGAAACCTTTCCGTATTTGGAGGTGAAATCTTTTTTCCTCCAGACGTAAAGAGTGCCCCCTTGTCCTCAGTGTTGACCTTAAAGTGAATAACTCAACACCAAGTTCACTATATGGACCTCTTATGTATTTATACATGTTGATCATATCCCCCCTTATTCTCCTCTTCTCAAGAGTGAATAAATTCAGTTCCTCTAATTTTTCCTCATAGCTGAGCTCCTCCATGCCTCTTATCAGTTTGGTTGCCCTTCTCTGCACTTTCTCCAGTTCTCCGATATCCCTTTTGAGAACTGGTGCCCAAAACTGGACAGCATATTCCAGATGAGGTCTTACTAATGATTTGTACAGGGGCAAAATGATATCTCTATCTCTGGAGTCCATACCTCTCTTAATACAAGAAAGGACTTTGCGGAGGCGCATGCGTGGCGGGCTCCGTGATGGACGCTTGAATCCGGAGCTCCGCACCACCGCAGCTGAACGGACACAATAGCAGGGGACACAGGAGCCTGATTCCCACCCCCATAGCCTCTACGGCTGGCGGAGCTTCTGGGGAACCCGCAGATGTTCGGCGGATCATCCCGGAGGGATCTGAGGCTGCAATTTAGCAGGGAAGAGGAGCGCTCCGGAGCCAAGATGGCGGGCGCCATGCTTCCGCACACTCCGGGTCCCGAAGAGACTCCCAGGGTAAGACTTCCTCTAGCCCCCGCCACGCTAATCTTTACACCTAAAATATCAGGTGAATCCCCTGTACCCCCACATTCTCCTGCCTCTACCGAGTCCCTCCTGGAGCAGACGCTGGAAGAGATGGCAAACTCTCCCTTGGGGCCTAACATGGAGTCAGGGAGGACTCAGCTAGATTCTCCTGGAGCTGCTCATGCAGCCATCCTTACTGTCCCAGACCTCCTATCTCATCTCACAGCTTTGCTGGACAGGGGCTTTTCCCAAACAGCCTCACAAATTACAGGGGACATCAGAAAGGACTTCCAGATGCTAGGGTCACGTATGGAAGCTATTGAAAATAAACTTGATATAACGGTGTCCAAAACAAATCAAAACTCAGATCAAATTCAAGTCCTACAGGACCAGCTAGATATAGCGTTATCCAGAGTGGATGACCTTGAGAACAGGTCACGGAGAGAGAACTTTCGTATTAGGGGGATACCAGAATCTATTACGGATTCCATCTCTGTGGTCCAGGATCTTTTGAAACAACTAATGACTGAACCCCCTCAGAAACTTGAAATTGATCGTGCGCACAGATCACTGGGCCCTCTGAGGAAAGATGGCCTGCCCAGAGACATTGTGGTTAAACCCCACTTTTTCTCGATCAAGGAGGAAGTGATGAAGCTCAGTCGTACGCAATCCCCCTTAACATGCCGCGGACATACTATCCAGATTTTTGCGGATCTGTCACCATTGACCATGCAGAAAAGGAGATCCCTGAAGCCTCTTTTATTGGTCCTGACCCAACGAGGGATTAAATATAAATGGGCCTTCCCTTTTGCTCTTAAATTTGAACTTAAAGGAAAATCTTACTCATTTCGCAATCTGCAGGAAGGCGAGAAAATTTTGCTTAGTCTTAACTTAATCTCTCAAGAGGCTCTGATGGACTTTGATGATTCCGGATCGGGTGCTTCGAAACGTCCTCCTCCGATGAGCCCCCTTTCAAACGTCTGGACCAAACCGAAGACCAAGAGGGCGAAGGACGCTAGACCGCCGTGACCTCTCCTATATTTAGTGTGTCTTATTTCGGGGTCTTTTTTAGGCCCAATTGAAGACTTTTTTGTTTTTTTGTTTTTTTATGCTTAATTGGGACTTCTTCCTTCTTAGGATTCCTTTGATGTGGTCTCACTTACTATATTCTCACTAGGACTGGTATGGGTCTGAGTGCGATAGAAATTTTGTATTTTTAGTTTTGTTTTTTTTTTGTTTTTTTGTGTGTTTTTTCACTGTTGAAATAATTTTGATTTGTCTCAGGGCTCCTTTTGCATTCGCCCTACGGCGATGAGAATACTAAAACCCTTTGCTCCGCCTTAATTATTGAGGTTACAAGCAGGTTGAGCGAACTCCCGCTCATATTTATTCTTTTTTCCTATTTTAGGTGGGTAGGGGTAATTTTGAGTTATTTTTATTATTGTTTCCCCATTTTCTTTTTATTATTATTGTTTAGCACTACTAACGTTGAAGTGTCCTGATGCTGCGGTATTTGTGCATTGCCCTCACCCTCCCTAGGTTCGGATTTTTTTTTTTTCCTACCCTTGGGTTGGGTCTCAACTCCATACTTTTAGTATGGGTTGGTTTTGTGTCTTTGCTGGCTTCGGGAGGATTTCTTCCCGATGTATGCAAAGGTCTGTTGTGTTCTTTAGTTCTCTTTGCTTTTTCTTTTCTTCCTTGCTTTTCTTCTTCTCTCTCTTCTTTTTCTTTTCAGATGTTCCTTGGACCTCATGCGTAAGACTCATACCTAAAGGACCGCCTACGCCAGTCGCCCCGGTTCCTTCATCAAGACTCCCCCGAGACTTCTGGGTAAGTGACGATGTGAGAGATGCAGTCTTCGTCCCTAGGCTCCATGGCTCCTGATACCACACAGGCTCCCCTCCTGAGGGTAGCTACCCATAATGCCAGGGGGTTAAATTCTCCAGCTAAACGTAAAAAGGTACTTGACTCCATGAAATCCCGAAACATAGACATACTTTTTCTTCAGGAAACACATTTTTCCGATCCGGTATAGGCCCAAGTTTATTCACGCTCATTATCCGTTTTTTTTTCTCTCCAGTGCAGAAGATAAGACAAGGGGGGTGGCTATTCTTTTCTCCAAAAAGTGTAGATTGTCTTTCAAGTCTGAATTTAGGGATGGTGAGGGTAGGATTCTCCTGATTAAGGGCTCCATTGATGACCAGCTCTTTTCTTTTGTATCATATTACGCCCCTAATTCAGGTCAAGCTAAGTTTTTTACATCCCTTTTCTCAACCTTTGAACCTCATTTGGAAGGCCTAGTTATTATGGGTGGAGACTCTAACACCGCATTCGACTTAGGAGTGGATAAGTCAAAACCTCTTTCAGCTCAAAACATACGTCCCACTAGGGCAAGTTCTAAAATTGCTAAGTTAATTTTTAAACAGGGCCTCTCCGACATCTGGAGAGAGTTGAATCCTTCTAGGATAGATTATACTCATTTCTCGCAGGCTCATCTCTCATACGCTAGAATTGATCATCTTTTTGTCTCAAATGCCCTGATTCCTTCGGTTCTAAAATCCTACATTTCTGACACGGTTTGGTCAGACCACTCGATAGTTACAATGTCGCTTAAAACTGACTTTTCTCCTCCAACATGTTTCCATTGGAAACTGAATGAGGCTTTGCTTTCGGATCCTGGCTCCAAATCCGAGATTGAAGCTTCCATTCTAGATTACTTTCGATTGAATGATACTGGGGAGGTCTCTGCGGAATCCCTTTGGGCGGCCCATAAGGCTACTGTTAGGGGTAAAATCATACAACTTTATTCTCGCCTTAAGAGAGCTAGACATATAGAGGTCGAGAGATTGGATAAAGCCTTCACTTTCTTACAGGCGGAACATAAAAAAAATCCCTCCAATGTCCCGATCTCCTCTTTAGACAAAGCTCGTTTGGAACTTAACTTAGCACTGACCGCTAACGCCGAGAAGAGTCTTAGATGGTCTGGTGCGAGATTCTATTACCAGAGGGACAAGGCTGGCTCACTTCTTGCCACCAAGCTCTCTCCTCGTATCCGCTCCCGTGTCTTTCCCAAGATCAAAATAGATGGGGGGCACCCTACTACGAATCCCGTTACTATCATGCAGGCGTTCTCTACATTTTATGAAAACCTTTATAATTCTCACAAACCTCAGACCCCCTCAGCCATTACTTCTTTCTTAGAGAGTATCCCGATTCCTTCAGTGTCGGCTGATCACAGGGAAACACTTGAGGCTCCCTTTTCAGTAGAGGAAGTGCTAGATGTGATCAAACACTCTAAAAGTGGTTCTGCACCAGGCCCAGATGGTTTCCCACTGTTGTATTATAAATCTTTCGCTGATTTATTAGCCCCGTTTTTGACCCGATTTTTTAACGCCAAGACTAAGGGAGACCCTTTAGATCCTTCTTTGAACATGGCTTTTATCACAGTTCTTCCCAAACCTGATAAGGACACTAGCTTAGTTAGTAACTACAGACCAATATCTTTGATCAATAATGATCTCAAGATCATGACTAAAATTTTAGCTGTCCGATTAGCATCCTTTATAGGGAGATATATACACAAAGATCAAGTGGGATTCATCCCGAATAGACAGGGGCCTGACCAAATTCGTAGGGCTATAGATATCGTTTCTATCCTGCAGTCGGGGTGGGATGGAGGTTCTAGGCAGGCTGGTATGCTTTTGTCGTTAGATTTACAAAAAGCGTTTGACTCTGTCTCGTGGCCTTATTTGTTTGCAGTTCTGGAGAAGTGGGGCTTTGGTCCTAGATTCTTAGGCCTGCTTGGGTCCCTCTATTCCAACCCGACTGCTAAAGTTCGTCTTCAGGGTCTATATTCGGAACCGATCACCATAGCAAGGGGCACCCGTCAGGGATGTCCGCTATCCCCACTTATCTTTGCTATCGCGATGGAATCTCTCGCTATAGCAATTCGTTCCAACCCAGATATAGCGGGAGTGAAATGCGGCCCAAAGGTCCATAAATGTGGGCTTTTCGCAGACGACCTCCTCCTATTCATCACATCCCCTGTAACTTCATTGCCGATCATTTGTAAACTTTTGGATGATTTTGCTAACTTATCAGGTCTAAAAGTTAACTATGCTAAATCGCAGGCTATTAATGTTTCTCTTAGCCAGGAAGTAGTGAATCAGCTGAAGAACTCTTTTCAATTCACGTGGGCTGAGTCCTCAATTAGATACCTGGGAATTAATCTTACCCCTAAATTCGAACAGTTGTATGAGGCGAATTATCCTCCCATGTTCAGAAAATTAGAAGCTGATCTCAAGAACTGGTCTGGTATTGAAATTTCTTGGCTAGGTAGGATTAATTCCGTAAAAATGACATTGCTCCCCAGGTTATTATACTTATTCCGCTCTCTTCCGATCTCAGTGCGGAGGGATCATTTACGCTCCTTTCAAAGTAAAATCGCCAAATTTGTTTGGGGTACAGCAGGTCATAGACTTCCTAAGTGTTTTATTTAGATTAAGGACCGAAGGGGGTCTGGGGCTCCCGAATTTTTATTGGTATTATTGCTCAGCACGCTTGGCCCAACTCTCCACTATTTATGCTAAGTTCAACAAACCAGACTGGGTAGATATGGAGAGACAGGCTATTCCAACTTATACCCTGGATTTTCTCTTATGGTGTCCATCTAAGTCTCGCCCTTCTATTCTTTCCCCCGCATTGTCACAGTCTCTGACTCTTTGGGATGAACTTAGAAAACTCCCTGCTTTGATCTCTCAGTGTAAACCACTAGCACATATTTTCCACAACCCCGATTTTCAACCGGGCATGAATATTAGAGCATTTAAATGGTGGCTGGATAAGGGCCTATACCGGATCGGACATTTTTTTACAGTAGCGGGTCCTCTTACCCATAATTATTGTGTCAGAAAGTTAGACTTACCATTATCTGAGGGATTTCGCTTTTCTCAGATCTCACACTTTCTTCACTCCATTTGGCTCTCTAAACCCATTCCTCCCCTTTTTACACCTTATGAACAATGGTGTGGCCAACTGGAGGAGCTTAGGGGCGGAGTCTCTATTATCTACTCATCGCTGGCCAAATCCACCTTGAAGGCCCCTTATATGACTGCCTGGGAAACTGACCTATTTGATGAATGGAACCTGGACTCTTGGCACAGATCTTTTTTTAGATCCTTTAAGGGTATCCTTAATATCTCTCTCTCAGAAGCTAGTATTAAAGTAGCTTTGAGATGGTATAGAACCCCTGCCAGACTTGCTAAGATTTTTCCATCGGTCTCCCCATTATGTTTTAGGGGCTGTAAGTCATCTGGCACCATGTTACACATCTGGTGGGATTGTCCAAGAGTTCGGAGTTTCTGGGACAAAATTTTTCATATTATTTTTAATGTCACTGGGTTTAGGATTTCGAAATCCCCTTCTTTAGCTCTTTTAAATTTTATGCCCTCCAATATCCCCAAATCCTCCCAGAGACTAATTTTTTTCATTCTCCTTGGCTCTAAAATTACCATTGCTAAGGCCTGGAAACTCCCAAAAATTCCAGTCATTTTCGCCAAACGTAAAATCTCATGGATCATGTCCCAAGAAAAAATGGCCAGCTCCTTACTAGACACCTCGATACAGTTCAACGAAATTTGGGAGCCCTGGGCTAAGTATATCGGGGTAGGGACGACTGGTGTTACATTACCTCTATGATGAGCCGCATGAGAGTTCATTGATGGTCTTTCTTTATCCTCCACTTTCCTTCCTTCTTCCTTCTCCTTTTTTCTTACTTACCTTCTTTCTCATTATTATCTTCTAGTTTTTATGGAAGCTCTTGCTTTTTAGTTTTTGCTTTCTTACATATCATTGTATTGATGGTTATTATAATCCATTGTGGTTTGAGTGCTCCACTATTCCGTTTCTGTTTACCTACTTCTTTATGTTTATATAGATGCTGTTTTCCTTGATGAGGATCCACATTTTCTTCCCCCCCCCCCTTTTTTTTTTTTTCTCTTCCCTCTCTTTTCTCCGAGACCCCTTTCACTTGCACAGTAAGTTCCCTTTAGGGGTGCTAGTGACTGGAGGTCTTGGACTTCCCCCTACCTTATTCCTCCCCCATGTTATATTCATTTATCCCCTCTTATTGTTTCCTTTTTTTTTTTTTTTTTTTTTTTCTTTCTTATTATCTCAGTTTCTATAGTAACATATGTCGGAATAGTGTACTTATGATTCCCTTCATTTCAATTCTGTCAATCCTGTTAATTTTGTCAATGCATCTTTATTGAGCTCTCCATGTTGTAATGATGTGAATTGATCTGTATTGCTCTCTATATAATTAATAAATATCTTGAAAGTAAAAAAAAAAAAAAAAAAAAAATAATCCATACAATTCCAATACCTAATAAACCAGTAACATTATTTTTCATGAAAAAAAAAAAAGAAAGGACTTTGCTCGCTTTGGAAACCGCAGCTTGGCATTGCATGCCATTATTGAGCTTATGATCAACTAAAACACCCAGATCCTTCTCCACTACAGATTCCCCCAGTTGTACTCCCCCTAGCATGTATGATGCATGAATATTCTTAGCCCCCAAGTGCATAACTTTACATTTATCAACATTAAACCTCATCTGCCACTTAGTCGCCCAATTAGACAGAGCATTGAGGTCGGCTTGTAAATTGGAGACATCCTGCAAGGACATTATTCCACTGCATAGCTTGGTGTCATCTGCAAAAACAGAAATGTTACTTTTGATCTCAGACCCAATATCATTTATAAATATATTGAAAAGTAAGGGACCCAACACTGAACCTTGGGGTACACCGCTGATAACCTTGGACCATTCAGAGTAAGAATCATTAACCACAACTCTCTGAATTCTGTCTTTCAGCCAGTTTTCTATCCATTTACAAACCGATATATCTAATCCTGTAGACCTTACCTTACACATGAGCCGTGTGTGGGGAACTGTATCGAACGCTTTTGCAAATCCAAGTATACCACGTCCACTGCTACGCCTCTGTCCAGGGTTTTACTTACCTCTTCATAAAAAGAAATCAGGTTTGTCTGACAACTTCTGTCTTTCATGAATCCATGCTGTCTGCTGCTTAAATAGTTTGTTTCCAGCAAGAACTCATCCACGTGGTCTTTTATTAAACGTTCCAGTATCTTCCCAACTATAGAAGTTAAACTAACAGGTCTATAGTTACTAGGTAAAGACTTTGTTCCCTTTTTAAATATGGGCACCACATTGGCTTTATGCCAATCCAGTGGTACTATTCCTGTCATTAATGAGTCCCTAAATATTAGATACAGTGGCTTTGAAATTTCAGAGCTCAATTCTTTTAGGATCTGTGGGTGGATGCCATCTGGTCCAGGTGCTTTATCCACCTTTATTCTGTCTAAATATTTCTGGACCATATCACTTTTGAGCCATTGTGGATTTGGGGCTGTGTCACTCCCACCCCCTATATCGACATGAGCTCCCCCATTCTCCATTGTATACACAGAGCTGAAGAAAGCATTTAATAAATTTGCCTTCTCTATGTCCTCAGTCACCCACTCTAGATTATTTTGTAAAGGGCCTACATGCTCAGACTTGACCTTTTTACTATTAATATATTTAAAGAATTTTTTGGGGTTTGTCCTACTATCTTTTGCAATCTGTCGTTCATTTTGAATTTTTGCATCCTTGATTTCCTTTTTACATATTCTATTATATTCTTTGTAACATTTAAACGACACTAGTGTTCCTTCATTTTTATATTTTTTAAAAGCTATTTTCTTATTGTTTATAGCTTTTTTAACTTTGACCGTGAGCCACATAGGTTTTATCTTTAGCCTTTAAAACTTATTGCCCATGGGAATATACTTTGCAGTGAGGTTCCAAAGAGTCTTTTTGAAGAATTCCCATTTCTGTTCTGTGTTCATCGGTGCCAATATTCCCTCCCAGTCCAAGCCCTGGAGAGCAGTCCTCATGCTTTGAAAATTTGCTCTCTTGAAATTAAGTGTTTTTATCTTTCCTGTATGTATTTCTTGCTTATAGTTTACATTTAACGAAATCATGTTATGATCACTGCTACCCAGGTGTTCCTTTATCTGAACATTAGTAATGAGCCGTGCAATTGTCAGTTAAAATTATGCAGTGCCAAATCGCAAACAGTGCACTGGTCAGGAAGCAGGTAAATTCTCCTGGGGGGCTGAAGTGGTTAAGAGATGTTGGTGATGCATGGACTCCCTTGCTTTAGTACATATCTCCACTAGCCTGTTGTGAATGACTGGGAAAAACACTTTTGACACATTGTTCAGGCACTGGTCTAGACGCCCCCTGTTGACACTGGAGGACAATTGCAACTAATATTTTCATTTTGGTTCTTCATTCAAGATGTACTCATAGGGCCAGATTTAGGTAGATGGGCGAATCTTTATTTTGGAGTAACGTTTGTCATTTACGTTACTCCGCCGAAACTTTATGAGCAACGACTGTTATTCACATAGCACTTGCTCCTAAAGTTGCGGTGGCATGGCGAAAATGAGCCGGCGGAATTCAAATTGGGCGGATAGGGGGCGTGTATTATTCAAACTAGGCGCGATCCCAGGGCGAACGTACTGCGCATGCGTCGACTGTCAGTGCGCATGCTCCAAATTCTGTCAGTGACCGTCAATGACGTCAATCCCCATTCAAGGACGTTTTACGCAAATGACGCTAAACTTTTTAAATTCTACGCAATGGCGACGGCCATACTTAACATAGGATACTCCACCTAGGTGGCATGTTTTTATTTACGCCGCGTATCACTTACGGAAACATCGGAAAGTCACTGCGTCGGCCCAGCGTACGATCGTGAATTTCCGTCTCTCGCTGATTTACATATTCTTGCCGTAAATCAGCGGGAACGCCCCGAGTGCCCATTTTCAAATTGCAGTTCCGATACGACGGCGAAATACAATTACGCCGCTCGT
This sequence comes from Rana kukunoris, assembly GCA_029574335.1. NCBI lineage: Eukaryota > Metazoa > Chordata > Amphibia > Anura > Ranidae > Rana > Rana kukunoris. The sequence continues at coordinate 567,035,071 of CM056050.1, read as the reverse complement.
ATCTGAACTCAATCCCGGCGTATCTTGCTTTCTGACTACAGAAAACAGATAAGCCGGCTCAAAGTGTGAGTTATGCTGGCGTATCACTGATACTCCAGCGTAACTCTACCTGAATCTGGCCCATAGCATATTAAGAAAGCAATTTCCTTTCTGTAATGTGTATGCACCCCTGAAGAAGGAAATCAAATTGTTGGGTGTTCGGCAATTCCCATCCTTTGTTCTCTATTGATTCCATTTTGAGTACAGTATCAAGAACCTGTTTTCCATCATTTTTAAGATGTATTGTAATGTTATATACAATTTGTATAAATAAATATTTGTTAATTGTTATACTACCTAGAAATATTGTTAATTTACTTGACACTATAATTACCCAATACCGTTAAAAACACATTTTGAGGGTTTTTCACATTTATTAAGCCTGTGGTCAACACAATGTAAAGGCGTGTTCCACTCACCCTGTGAAGGGGTTACAGACTACTGAGCAGTCTCCAAGCCTAACCAGGCAAACAGTCCTTGTCAGACTCTTTTAAAGATAAGATACTGACTACTGACTTTTATTTCCGCATTATCCCACCCTGGGTAGCTAGTTAGTTCCCAGTAGTAGGCTAACATGGAGCTGTCAAGAAATGAAAAATTGAATATCAAATACTTACCCCAATTTTCCTTTCCTGACAATCTCCATGCCAGCACTGACTTCCAACCAGGTGCAGAAATCAAGTTATGGAATGCCGGCCAGAGGACGGGAGTCAAATTTATGAGTTAGGTCCTGCAGGTGGGGGTATGGGCGGAGCATACCCAGTAGTAGGCTGACATGGAGCTAGTCAGGAAAGAAATTTGCAGTAAGTATTTGATATTCAATTTTCAGTTTTTTTTTCAGTGTAGAGCAGCCCTGGATCAAAAATATTCTGAGGCCACGTACACATGGGGAGACATGTCCGCTGAAACATGTCCGATGGATCGTTTACAGTGGACATGTCTCCTCGGATTTTGGTCCGATGGTGTGTACACACCATCGGACGAAAATCCCCTCGGACTGAGGATGCGGTGACGTAGCGATGATGTTGACGCCGCCACGTCACCACTCCAGGAAGTAAAATACTTCCACGCATGCGTCAAATCCATTTGACCCATGCGGGAGATTTATGTCCGCTGGTTAGGCATACTAACCAGCGGACATGTCCGACAGACAGGTTTCCAGCGGACAAATTTCAAAGCATGCTTTGAAATTTGTCCGCTGGAAAAACCTGTCCGCTAGGTCGTACACACGATCGGATATGTCCGCTGAAACTGGTCGGCAGACCAGTTTCAGCGGACATGTTAGATTGTGTGTACATGGCCTAAGGTTGCTACATTCCTTATTTATTTATTCTTATATCACAACTGTGCATGCCTATGTATCATGAGAAGTACTGTAGATATAATACTTATTATCAGGGGGTCACTGAAACCTGAAATGTATTTCAAAGGGTTCCTCTGTGATAAAAAGTTTGAGAAAGGCTGCCTCAGATGTTTCCTGCTGATCCTTGGTAGCTTGTCAGAAACTAGCCTATAAAACATACAGATCCCTTCTTCTTTTCTTCTCTGCATGTAGCCACTAGTGCCTGCAGATTGAACCTATCAATAAATAGAAAGAAATTCAAACTACAACACATCTCTCAGTGGACCAATGAAAAAAGGAAAAAGATGAAGAGTCATTTTAAACTTGATTCGTCTGAATATATTAAGGGGATTAAGATGATTTATAGGAAAACTCATTCAAGTTATTATAGCCGGAAAGAAATTATATTGTTAAGTAGTTTTCCAGAGGACTTAGCACAGTTAACAAACTCATCTTGGATTATGGCGATCAGGCACTAAATAGGTCATGTGGTAATTAATAATCCATCGCATTCACATGAAGAATCCATTAAAATTATGTTTTATTAAAGCATTCAGTATGAATCCTTAATGTGCATGTTTAAATGCATAAATGCATGCAGAAGATGGAACGGTAACTATCCCCTTGCTGTATTCATAGTTGCGCTACTTGAATATATATTTACATATATAGATATATGTATAATATCAGAAAATGTAAGGCAAGACACATATGTCTTTATTGGTATTAAAGAAATATCACTACAATAAACCCTCATATCATGTTGGAATCTAAAGTTCTCTGCTGGCAGTTGAAAAAACGATTTGAGCTTTAAAATGCTCCCTCACTAGATTTGGACAAAGTCACCCAAGGGCCCCTATGTGGTAGCAACAATTTTGGGGGCCCATTTGACTATTGCCCAAGTACAAATACTATTTCACTGGTAATGGATATACAGTATCTCACAAAAGTGAGTACACCCCTTTTTGTAAATATTTTATTATATCTTTTCAAGTGACAATACTAAAGAAACTAAAGAAATTACACATTGCTACAATGTACAGTAGTGAGTGTACAGCTTGTAAAACAGTGTAAATTTGCTGTCCCCTCAAAATAACTCAACACACAGCCATTAATGTTTAAACCACTGGCAACAAAAGTGAGTACACTCCTACCTGATCTAAAAAAATAAATGAATGCCAACATGTACTGTGACATACTGAAGCAGAGCATGATCCCCTCCCTTCAGAGACTGGGTCACATTGCAGTATTCCACTGCCTTGCTAAAGAAGCTGATGGTAAAGGTGATGGACTGGCCAAGCATGTCTCCAGACCAAAACCTTATTGAGCATCTGTGGGGCATCCTCAAATGGAAGGCGGAGGAGCGCAAGATCTCTAACAGCCACCAGCTCTGTGATGTCATCATGGAGGAGTGGAAGAGCATTCCAGTGGCAACCTGTAGAGCTCTGGTGAACTCCATGCCCAAGAGGGCTAAGGCAGTACCTGAAAATAATAGAAGCCACACAAAATATTGACACTTTGGGCTCAATTTGGACATGTTTGTTGCCAGCCATTTAGACATTAATGGTTGTGTGTTGAGTTATTTTGAGGGGACAGTACATTTACACTGTTGTACAAGCTGGACACTCACTACTTTACATTGTAGCAAAATTTAATTTCTTCAGTGTTATCACATGAAAAGATATAATAAAATATTTTAAAAAATGTGAGGGGTATACTCACTTTTGTGAGATAATGTAAAAGGTAACGTTTCTAATTAAATGTAATTGACTTTACTTGAGCAGAGTCTAGTTGTACATGATAGTGAAAGGGGATTGCAGGACTAGCCAGTCCCACGTCTAGTTTAAATGGTCCTTTAAGTCTCAAAGGGTTCTTGTACAGCTGCATATTCTACACAGATGGATTGTGTGCCCATGGATGGGGTAGAATGACATCTGCCTTTTCGATAGAAATACCACCACCACACAGGTAATCTGGTCCTCCAGTGTAAAGCATGATTTATTTCCCCGTTTCCTGTCACTACCATTCAACTACCTTCCTACTTTCCTTTGTATTCAGCATTTACATTTACTGTATATTTCATCCCATGTCCTGTCAAATGTTAAATTGTTTTCATGTATATTTTGTTTGGTTGGTGCAGGAGTCTCTAAACAAAGGGCCAGTTTACTGTCCCTCAGACTTTATGGGGCTGGGCTGTGACCAGTGGGAGTATTATAGTGCCCCATCATTGGTATCAGTGGGAAAAACAGTGCCCCATCATTGGTGTCAGTGGGAGGAATAATTGCCCCATGAATGGTGTAAGTGGGGAGGAATAGTGTTCCATCAATGGTATCAGTGGGATGAATAGTGACCCATCATTGGTGTCATTGGGAGGAATAGTGCCCTATCCTTGATATCAGTGGTTTGAATAGTGTCCTATCATTGTTATCAATGGGAGGAATAGTACGTCATTGGTGTCAGTGGAAGGAAAAGTGTCACATCATTGGTATCAATGAGAAGAATATTGCCCCGTCATTGGTATCAGTGGAAGGAATACACATTTTACTATCTTTCATTTTCAGTTTACAGCTGGCAGGTGGATTGTTGGTAGCATGCTCTGTATTAAGTCTCCTTTACATATCTTTACATACTGCTACCAAGGTTGAAACGTGTTGGGATTTTACACATAAATCATCATCTATAATGTTGTATGAATTCACATTGATTGTATTTATATATGTATAGGCTTTTATTGATGTTTTTTGGAGCTCATGTCCTGATTCCTATTAGATGTTTTTTCTACCTTATATATTTTTTCATTCAAAAAAACGTTATACTTTTTTATTACTTCCATTTGATTCTTTTCAACCTATTGCTGCAACTCAAAGCCCCTAGGGGTACCTTTTCCTTCGATGCATGAGGTAGTAGAGATAAAAATCGCACTACCCCTTTCACACATACCATTTATTCAATGTTGTTATAATATTGTTGCACTCTATTGTATATTTATAATTTGCAGTACCTATCTCACTAGTCAATACACTGACACTTATACCCTTTTGACCTATAGGGTGTGGGACAGCGCCACTACCCCTTTCACACATACCATAAAAATCGCACTGACTTGACTATTTAAAATTGTGCTACTGCACGTGAAATAGCACGATTTCAAAGTTGCATTCAGTGTGAGTGGTTGAACACTTCCAGATACAGGGCCAGATACATCTGCGCATTATTGGACTGGCGTAGCGCACCGCCTTTACGTTAGACTTGCGCAATGTAGCCGCGTAATCACCCTATTCTCGTAGCTTTTGCGCAGAAAATTGCGCATGCGTAACGTTATTTCAGAGGCGTAAGGCGGAGTAATACAAATTGGGAAGGACGTGGGCGTGTTACATTGAAATGAGCCGTGACCCCATACAAATGAAGGGCCGGCCGGCTCGCACATGCGCGCTTGAAGGAGACCATAGTCAGCACCTTTCTGCGCATGCTCACAACTCGGGAACGGAGCAATCAGTGAAATTGGAAATGGACTAGGGACTACGCAGACAGCATTAATAGACAGACACAAACGCACCTTCATTGCAAAAGTACATCCCTTTGTCCCTTCCCATTTAACAAAGTGCTTTTGTCCCGTTGTTTGTTGCGTTGTGTTTTGTATTTGTCAGATTAGTGTTCTGTGTGATCAAGTGTTTGTTAGTAGATCTTTGAAAGTGTTTTTTGATAAGTGTTTGAGAGACTGTTTGATTGATATATTTCTGGTCGTTTGTTTTCTTGCTTAATTGTTGCTGTTTGTTTTTGTGACTGATTTTTGCTGAGTGCTTGTGTGATTTTTTGGGTGTTAGTTTTCTCTTTGTGTGTGTTCTTGCTTGATTGGTTGTGCTTGTTTTTGTGACTGATATTTGTTGACTGGGAGTGAGTATTTGTATGAGTATGACAGAGAGAAAGCGAAAACTAAATTTCACTTTGGGGGAGAAACAAATTCTTGCCCGGGCCATTAGCGAATATGGGCGTCCACGGCCTGGACAGTGCCAACACCACCCCGGCCAGGAGGAGAGAGATTTTGGACATCATCACTGAGCAGCTCAATTCAGCGGGGGAGGGGGAGACACGGAACCGGTCTGGGATTGACAAAAAGATTAATGACCTCCGGCGTCTGGTCAAAAAGAAGCTGGCCAAAATGCTTGCCCATGCCAGGGGCACAGGAGGGGGCCCACCATGCCGTGTTAGGCTGACAGCGGAGGAGCGTGCGGTGGCCCTGGCCCTGACCTTTCATCAGCATGAAGTGGAGGGCCTGCCCGGCTTTGACTCAAGTCCAGAGCCTGTGGTGCCAGGTAAGTTATTTTTTTTGATATCAGGTGTGTAGCTTGTGCGGGGGAGGGGGTGAAAGGGAATATGTGGCAAGTGTGTGGATCCTCCAACCTGTGAATGTTTTGTGTCATCCAGAGATGTGCAGGAGGGTGCAGGGCCATCTGGCCTGACCGCACCATCCCCAGGATAGCAGCCTAATGAGGCCCCCCTGTTAATGGCCGAAGTCCGCGGAGGAGGTTGAAGAGGAGGAGGAGGAGGTTGAGGAGGAGGAGTTTGAGGAGGAGTCCATGTCAGGCACTGAACTATTGTTTTTGGATGACTCTTCCCCTCTGGCTGGCAGCAGCCAGCCCTCCCTAAGGGGGAGCCCCCCCCTCCTCCCCCAACATGGCTCCTCTCCCAAGGGCCTCCCCTTATCCCCGGCCACAAGCATCAGCTGGAGGCAGGAAGGCGACCCAGAAGACCAGGGGGGTGGCCGATCTCCTGCCCGCCACTCTGAGAAGGGACTAGTTCCTCCAGACCCGCCATGTGGGACAGGTCAGCCAGACATTGGTGCGGATGGAGGAGAGCCTGTCCTCCATCAAGGATACGCTGGGGAACCTGGACTGCCACTCCCGGGCTTTCACAAACTGCCTTAACGACCTGCAGACTACATCAGCAGGCGTTGGGCAGGATGTGAGGGCCCTTACCCAGGCTATCCAGGCCAACACGGCAACACTAGGTGGTGCCCTGGACAGAATAGCCGTGGCCTTGGAGGGCAGGCCGCCAGGTGGGCAGAGATCAGGGGCTGCTCCTCCTTCCCCGGTTTTCCCCCTCCCCATGAGTCTCCCCTGAGGAGCCGGGGCCGTGGCCGGGGGCGCCCCAGGCATGGCTCACGTCAAGGGCACTAATTTTTTTCTCCCCTTCTTTTTTGGGGGTTGTGAATGCTGTTTGAATGTGGGGGTGACATTCCTGCCGGAAAAGGGCTGTCACCCTCAATTTTGGTGGAGTAGGGTTCCCCAGGACCAGGGAGAAGTGATCCCCAGGTCCGTGTGAATGGTGTATGAATGTACAGTGACATAATTGGAGCCTTGGTGTGGCGTTGCTGCTCACAAGTCCTGCATGGTGGACTGGTGCCAATCCAATTTGATGAGGATGTGGGGTGTGTGTGCTAGGGACCACAGTGGTGTGCATGCATGCATTCTCATTGTGCCATGATTAATGTGTTTGTTTAACGTGCAAAGATGCCCAATGTGAGCTGTCTCCTGGCTGCTCCTCCCTCAGAAGACGGGGGACCCTCGGTTAGGGGGGGATTGTCTGGTTTAGGGGTCAGATCATCACGTAGGTCAATCTGCAGGCCCTTTCTTACTGCGAAGTTGTGCAGCATGCAACATGCACCGATGATATGGCACACAAAGTTTGGGGAATACAAGAGGGTACCCCCAGACTTATCCAGGCATCGGAAACGTGACTTCAGGAGGCCAAAGGTGCGCTCCACCACTGCACGTGTTTGGGCATGTGCTTGATTGTATCTATCCTCTCCTGGGGTTTGGGGGTTCCGGATAGGAGTCATGAGATGGGGTCCCAGTGGATATGCAGAGTCACCTGTAAGGGAAAATACAGGAGGATGTTAGTCATGCATGTGCCCCTTGTGATGTGTGCATCATGGGGGGGGACAGTCATGCCTGCCACCCATGTCACTCACCAACCAGCCAGGTGTCCCCATACACGTTCTGATCGAATCCCATTCGGATGTGGCTTTGATTGTAGATGTAGCTGTCATGGCTGGACCCTGGGTGTTTGGAACGGACGTGCCATATGAGGCCTTGGGCATCGACTATCACCTGTACGTTGATGGAGTGCCAATGCTTTCGATTGCGGTACATGTGCTCTGTCTCCTGGGGGGGCTGGAGTGCCACATGTGTGCAATCAATGGCCCCGATGGTGCGTGGGAATCTTGCAATTCTGTAGAAATCTGTCATTGCCTTCAGCCGCAGGTCCTCAGTGGTGGGTTTGATGATTTGGTTGGCCATGCGTCTGAGGATTGCAGGGACAACCTGGTGCACACATCTGCTCATGGAGGATTGTGACATCCCAGCCACCACTCCACGTGTTGCCATGACCTAGACCAGTGGCTGCACTGCATGTGAGCGTTGTGTTGGGCTGGTGATATCCTCCTGCAGGGTTGTGGTTAATTCCATGATGGCATGAGGGGTGAATCTGAAGATGCGATACACCTCAGAATCACTCATGCCAAACAGGTCTATGCGTGTGCGGTATATCCTCTCCCGTGCCCTCCTCCGTGCCATCCTCAGTGCCCTCCTCCTTCTTTGTTCATCTAAAGTCAGTAGTATAGCTATGCGCGACGATGCCCCTGGCATGTTGGCATACAGATTGTTGTGCAACACGTGTGACTGCTGAGCTCCTCACTAACAGTGTTGCTTTATCTAACATGTAGACTTTTTTTCTCTTTTTAGACCAGCTTTTATATGGTCTAATTTTACACAGGACATTTTGCTGTTGCGCACACTGCATAGCCTGCGCTGCCCCAATGTTCTTTTGTGGATCCCCGTAAGTCCCTCATTAGCATATTTGACTAGCAAATCAATGGTCTGTCTAGCGCAGTTTTGTGCGGACGGATGCGCCTGTCTAACGAAATTACGCTGGACCAAAAAAAGTAGATTTCTTGCGTATCTCGTTTTGGGGATGCCGTGCATCGAAACGCACGCGCACATTTCGGCTTACGCACACGCATCTCCTGTTGCACAGGTGTAATCGCTCTGTGAATCTGGCCCACAGTTTTTTTCTTCCCTTTTGGGATAAAGGTTTACACAAATTAATAAAAGCTGATCATTGTAAGCACCCCTGTCAGTGGTTACTGGTTTGTCTAAACCCTCTAACTTCTACTTTTGCTGAATAGCTTGTATGTTAAGTGAAGTTAAAGAATAAAAGACTTACTGGCCAGATCAACAAGTAAAAATAAAGTAGGAAAAGCCTAGAAAATGAAAATTGACACAGCCGCCACATTTAAGGATTGGTAAGCTGCAATATATCAAATTGTTGGTTTTCATTTGAACAATAACAGATAACATTTCAATATTCCCTTACCATATTATCACATTTATCATATTCTATACTTTTTCTTTTATACTGTAACTTAAATGATAGCCTTCCTGTAGGTAGTCTGCTTTTTCATTCTTCTGTGATAAACATCTCTGTTATCTGAAAATGTTTTTAAAAATATAGGTATTAGAGAGTTTTTTAGGCATTGATTATCCTAAAACACTTGCTATGCTTTGTACTCCATGACAGGTAAAATAATATGGTAGGAGCAACCCCATTGATAACATGTCAAGTTAGTTATTTTTCATGCATGTCAATGTTTTTTAGATAATAAAATATTTAAAGAACAGCTAGTTTCTTGAAAAAATAAAGCTTTGTTGGCAACAGTCCAAGCACATGTGTAAAAAAAATGTGTAAAACGCTTACTATGTATTTTAAGCCACACTGTTTGCAACCTTCTACTCCTTTCCATATTCAAACTTTCTATGTGTTCAGCTGCTCATTGTAAACAATAAATAAAAAAAAACTCTGCTGCCTCAAGAAAGCCAGCTCTACAAACCCCAAAGCTCAAAGGCTACGTTTTTTTTTTCTAAATTCCAGCTCCCCTATGTACCAGTATAATATTAATATACTTCTTTTGCAAACATTTCCATTAATTCTACACAAGCTTACCTCACTCTGTTCATTGTTGTTCATTGTTGTTTAAAAACACTCCTTAACTACTTCTGCCTTACTTCCTGAACAGACTTTAGGTCATAACTCAGGAAATAGTTGACCAGCTGAGGGTAGATGATTCAGGGTGTGTGTAAATGACATTAGCTGGTCAACTCCTTCCTGTGTCATGACTTAAAGTCTGTCCAGAAAGTAAGGCAGACAATTTTAACTGCTTCCAGACCACCCCATGCTTATATACTGTGGCAGGGTGGCTGTCAAGGCAGAAGGAGGACTCTAGGAGGGGCAGGAGAAAAGCTCAATGACCCAGCGTCTCCACCAGCACATCACATGGGCCTTTATAAGGAATACAGCCTTTGGCTGAAGTGCTATTTGACCATCTGCTTATTACCTGTGTTCCTGTGTTCCCTTGGTCCTGTTATCCTTAGTTACTGACCTGGCTTGTTCCTGACCTGTCTCTCTTATGGATACACTCTGCCTGATTCTGTTTGATCTTGGCTTTCCACCTGACTTTGTCTGCTATGTTATTCACCTGGCTCCTGATCCTGGCTTCTGACACTTCTATCCTTCTGACACTGTGATTCTGCAGACCTGCCACACCTCACAGGCGCCATCCGCCTGCAGCCTTTTCTCAATACAGCAGTATCTCTGAATACTTCTGCAAGCAACTCCACAGACGACCTTTGCTACTTTGTGCCTGACTCCTTCTGTCTCACCTCCAGGGGAATCCAGAACTTAGCTGCAAGGGAAGACCTCTCTCCATTGGCTTCAAGCACCCGGTACGTGATAACGGCTCTTCCATCGTGAAATCTTGTACCTGTAAGTGTTTTTTTTCTTCAGGTGGTGGGGACGCATGAGGGCCACAAACAACCCACTCCCGCTGTGATTTTACACAGCGGGAGCCTTCTGTAAACAAGGCAGTCTAAGCACACATTTAACCCTTTGATCACCCTTGATGTTTACACCTTCCCTGGCAGTGTCATTTATACAGTGACAGTGAATTGTTTTAGCACTTGATTTATAGTCACTGATCCCCAAGAAGTGTCACTTAGGGGGTCATTTACTGTACTGCTAATTAGTGCCCAAATTACCGCAATTGTGATAATTACCACTAAAACAGAATTCACTATAGCCCTGGTGAAAAGTCATTCCAAAATCAAACTTACTATAGCTCCCTGAAAACAGATAGCACCCAAACCCTTTCTCTTGTTAGGACCTGGAGAATTGCATATGAAAATAATTTTTAGAGCATGATATGATCACCTAAATGGTACAAAATATGCAGTATATTTTCTTTAAAGATAATTTGCTTTTATACTGTGTGAAAAGGAGATTTCTACACTAAAATATCTTTAAAAGTCTAAGGCCCCGTACACACGACCGAGCTTCTCGGCAGAATCCAGCGAGAAGCTCGCTGGGAGACATATTCTGCCGAGGTTCTCGGTCGTGTGTACACTTTCGACGAGCGTCCCGTCGGGAAGCTCGTCGAGCCAAAATAGAGAGCATGCTCTCTATTTCCTCATTGTTCAATGAGGACTTTGGCTCGACCAGCTTTTTCGACCGCTCATCAGGAACCTCGTCGGGCGGAACGATGAGTTTAGCCCGACGCGGTTCTCGGACATGTGTACGGGGCCTGAGAACCGATAAATTCCCTGTCTCTTAACAACTATGTGCCAGCACAATTGAGAATGCTGAGACATGCAAACTACTCTAATTTTAACTCCTATGGCTTTTTTATCAAGAGTTATAGTAAAAACCTAAATGAGCGCTGGGTTAAAAAGCATTTTTTGCTCAAAGAAATTGTCTTTGCAACAATGTTTCTTCTTCATCATCTATTTTGTTTTTAAGAATGCCAGAATGTGTAATGTTTTCATATTTTGGTAAAATATTTTTTTCTCTGTCACTTTCACTGTCCATCTCACAAAAATCTTTACCCAAACTCACACAGGTGTCTTTATAAACCACAAACAATACCATTGTTAATGCAAATTTAAAATGAGTCACAATTTTTGTGTTTTTTTATTATTAACACATTATCCTAATTTGAGCCCAAAACATGTGATATGTGTACTAACATCAGAAATAAAAATGTCATTCCCAAAAATCAGAAGGTAACATCACTATTCTACACTCACACACCAAGAACCACCAAATACGACAGAATAAATCAAGAAGAATAACTCCTGACTAATGTAGTTCCACCACTTATATGTCCAGGAGAGTTCCACATGTGGCAGCTCAGTGACTAATGGGTTAGTACTTCTACTTAGCAGCCCTGAGGGTCTGGGTTTGAATCCCAAACATGCCACTTCATGCAGGGACACATTTTTCCTATGTTGTTAAACATAACTCCTGACTCAGTGCCTTACATAAATGATGTCTTATTGTAGTATTAATGTGTAGGAGGGTTCCACCACTATTGCAAATTGAGTCATATGTTTTTCATGGGCAAGGACTCTAATCAGCCTTAACATTTCCCCACCAGCACTAATTGCAGCCTCTTATCAAGCCAAAACCACAAAATTACAGTTTAGCCCTCAGAATGCTGACAGTAATAAGCCACAACCAGCCTTCAAAACAGATGGCATATACCAGAAGCAGGTTGTTCAATGGCTCTATGGCCTTCCACAGTTCATCTTTATTGATTAACTTATTGCACCCCTGTGACTTAGAACTGTTTTACACCACAGAGATGCAGCTTAAAAACATGTAGCAACAGAGTGCTTCTCAGGTTAGCACTTCTGCCTACCAGCCCTAAGTTTGAATCCCAATCCCACTACCTGGCTAGAGATTTGTATGTTGTGGTGATAAAGTTTCTTTTTCACCAGTGCTAACATTTTTGATGTGTTGCACATAATGGAACCCCAATAAATCACATTATTAATGAAGCAAGTGTGTGTTTGCACCACATCTAGAACTGTGGTGTTTTGGCCTATATATGGATTTCTACATCTGGTGTGATTTCTACATCTGGTGTGATTTCTACATATGGTGTGATGCTGCACACGTATTTTAATTTTGCATGCTTATGATTTCCTGCTTTGGACCCTCCACATGCCCAACAACTTACAAGTTTGAGTTGGAGATTTTTGAGATCACTGATAAAGGGCAGAACCTTGGATATTTGTTATTTTGAGCTTAACTCTGCACAGATATTAATGCTGAGGCATTTTTTCATTTGTAAAGAGTGTGTATTCCTGATGAACAGGTGTGAGCACTTGAGGCTTACCTCAAGAGACAGAATCAATAACACTGGTGGGTGTGTCCTTTACTGGGTGGGTGGAAGTGTGCCAGCAAGCTTAGCTACAGTAGTTTATTTAAAGGCCAGCATTTGTGGCAGTTGTTTGGCCTAAGAACAGGCCTGAATTTTTCTTTGCAGTGTGTATATTGGGTTTCAAATAGATATAATTTTTGTGGGGTTGGGGTGTGCATAATTCCTGACCCACACCCCACTAAGACTGCTGTTTGATGATTTCACAAAAACAAACAGTTGAATCAAGCGCTCTCCAGATAAAGTAAAATAAAAAATATATATACAAATGACAAAAAGACTAAGTATGGGAGCAGGGGGGATAACAGATTCACCAACTAGTAACAGTTTATATGAAATAGTTCAGTCCAATAGATCACGTTCATATGACTGGTAGAGAAAATTGAACTGATGCTGAGGGGGCTGCCAGCTTGCCGAGAAGAAGCGATTCTGGAAACAATAAACAAAAACAAAAAGCGCCGCCCTCTAAGCGTAGTAATGGATTTATTAGAATAAAATTACAAATCAATTCTGATGAGATGGGTACTCACAAGACTGCAGGACATGAAGGCATATCAAAATAGAGTGTCATCCGTGGCTGGCTTCCGAGTAGGTGGGCTCCGCTGGAGAGATGGACAGATGTTCTCAACTCGCTTTACAGAGAGACACACACGATCTGTGGTTCGTCGGACCGGTACAGGCTTCAACCTCTGTGGGGGTCCCTGGATGGTCATCCAAAGCTAGTGGAGCAGGGAGGAAACAGGGGTGCCGTGTGACGGTGGTGGAACGCAGCCGTGGAGCGCAAACAGCGGAGTGTCACTTCCGGGTTAGGTCGCGGGGCGGTGCACGCGTTCGAGGCATGCGTACCTCTTCATCAGGCTCATAGAGCTCATCCAGCGGAGCCCACCTACTCGGAAGCCAGCCACGGATGACACTCTATTTTGATATGCCTTCATGTCCTGCAGTCTTGTGAGTACCCATCTCATAAGAATTGATTTGTAATTTTATTCTAATAAATCCATTACTACGCTTAGAGAGCGCCGCTTTTTGTTTTTGTTTGCTGTTTGATGATTGCTTCTAAATCTCACATGTTAGACTTACAACTGCTATGTAATGATTGAGATTAAATGATTTACATGAAAAGGAAGGATCCTGCTAATTTATTACTGTTGTATGTAGTTTGTGCGCTGCCTGTTTGGCCTTTGTATTAATTTTGGCTGATTTTACTTATGATAATTCTGCCATGTAACTTTTTGGGGGTTTGGGGCGAGGACTTCTGATCACAAAAAAAAATGTTTGTCATGCTTGTTTTTAGCTTGATATGTACAGAACCTGTCCGTGAGAATGTGTTTCCAGCACGACCGCATCACACTGGTTCTCGGCGACAAGTTGCCAACATCTCGCACTCGCTGCAATAGGAAAAGCACATTACAGCGAGCGTGAGATAGAAGTGACAGGGATCTGATTTGGATTCCCGCCAATTCCAGACACTGTGTTTGGTAGGAATCATGAGAGGGAACTCAATGCCAAATTTTAAATAAAAAAAGGCGTGGGTTCCCCTCCAGGTGCATACCAGGCCTTTGGGTCTGGTATGGATTGTAAGGAGAAGCCCCCTATGGTGAAAAAATGGCAAGGGGGTTCCCCCAAAATCCATACCAGACCCTGGAAATGAGTGGGGACGAGGGAGCACCCCTCCTCCTGAGCCATACCGGGGGGGGTGCTTTGGGGTGGGGGGGCCGGAGTCCCAGTATGCTCCGGGTGGTGACGACAAAGGGATGGGGTAATTATTTCATCACCACCCAGAGCATGCTGGGACTGTGACGTCATAAGAGGCCTATATAAATCGTTGTGCACTGAACACCCGGAATTACAGTGGGAGGGAGCATCGTGGCAACATCGGAAGAAAAGAAGAAGGAAGAAGGTGACTGAGGAAGACCGGGCCATTGCTAGTAAAAGAGCTGCAAGAAGAAAGCAGAGCAGCCCGGAGAAGGCACCGGAGAGAAGAATTGGGGAGTGCAGAGATGACACCGGAGAGCAGAAGAAGAGAGCGGAGAAGTCGAAAGAAGACCCCAGAAGTTGGAAGAAGATCCCTGGAGAGCGTAGAAGTTGGAAGGCGACCCCTAAAGTCGGAAGACTAATAAATTACTTTAAAAACCTGTGTAGTGTTTTTTTTTTACACTTTTTCTCCAGGTGAATGGGTAGAGGTACGATGTACCCCATACTCATTCACCTAGGGTGGGGGGCCGGAATCTGGGGACCCCTTTATTAAGCCCCCCTGCCCGCAGACCCCGACAACCAACGACCAGGGTTGTTGGGAATAGGCCCTTGTCCCCATCAACATGGGGACAGGGGGCTTTGGGGTGGGGGCCACAGGGCGCCCCCCTTCCCCAAAGCACCCACCCCCCCATGTTCTGAGCATTTGGCCTGGTACGGCTCAGGAGGGGGGCGCTCACTCGTCCCCACTCCTTTCCTGGATGGGCGGCGTGCTCGGATAAGGGTCTGGTATGGATTTTGGGGGAACCCCCACACCGTTTTTTCAGCGTAGGGGGCTTCTCCTTACAATCCATACCAGACCCAAGGGCCTGGTATGCTCCTGGAGGGCAACCCATGCATGTTTTTTTATTTAAAATTTGACGTGGAGTTCCCTTTCATGATTCATACCGAAACACAGTGTCTGGAATTGGTGGGAATCCAAGTCGGATCCCCATCACTTCTAAGTCGGACATATGTCGGCTTTTTGATGGGGCTCATAGGTGGTCAATCTCGCTGAGAAATGCAGTGAGATTGACACAAAATCACGGTCACCTACTGTATCCCTGCTTTTGTAATGTAACTTGTTTAATATGTCTAATAACCCTTGTAGGTTGTAAGGTCTTGTCTTATGTTACGCCTCTGCAACTTTTACAGGCAAGTGCTGTATTCACAAAGCACTTGCGCCGTAAGTTTAAATGAACGGTGACCCGATGTAAATGACACGCCGAACAAACTGCGCATGCGCTGGCCGTGGACGTATCCCAGTGCGCATGCTCCAAATCACGTTGCAAATAGTCAATGAAAACGACGTGACCGTAACTTACGCCCAGCCCCATTCTGAATCGGCTTACGCAAACGACGTAAAATTAAAAAATTTGGGCGCGGTCCCGACGTCCATACTTAACATTGGCTGCGCCATCTTTTTGTTGGAATAACTTTATGCCTGAAAAAGGCCTTACGTAAACGGCGTATCTTACTGTGACGGCCGGGCGTACGTTTGTCAATCGGCGTATCTAGCTAATTTACATATTCAAATGCGTATGCGTAAATCGACGGAAGTGCCACCTAGCAGCCAGCGTAAATATGCAACTAAGATACGACGGCGTAATACAATGGGAGCCGGGGGACATTAATAAGCTATTAGTACCACCTTCCACTGCGTTAGATGGACTTGTAGTTTCAATGGGCTGCAGGGGCGCTGATCAGTACTCTCATAGTCATCTGGATTTCAAAAGGTAAGCCTGTGTAAAAGTATGTGCTAGAAGTCAAAGGACATGTCTGCAGGAGCCCACATTGCACCCACAATCTACTCATTGCAGGTGCAATGCTTTCCAGGTTGCTCTAGGAAAAAAATAATAAATGCACATTTTGGTACATGTATTATTTTTTTGTAAAGATGAACTTATCCTTTAATTTTCCTTGAAATCAATTGAGGATTTTTTGCAAAGTACATTTTCACATAGCTTCATCTGACTAAGCTTAGTAAAAAGTAATTTTATAAAGTGAACATAAACCCTATGGAATTGAGGATGGGTGCTAAGCCGCTGCTATAACATGTTTAAATTATAATTTTAAATGTTAATTACAATCTCTTTAATAAATGTAATATTGCAGGTAACTTTAATTGTACTGCTAAAAAATTAATTTTTACATATTTTCACTATCCATTTAATTTCTAATATAAGAAATGTATTCAATACACTCTTAAACAACTTAAAGATGGCATGTGTTTGGTTTTAATCTTGTTATGATCTGAACAGTTTCTACCCCATATGAAGCAAGTTATGCTGGAAAACATTTCCATAATTGATATTGCTCTTTTAGGGATACATAGAAAATGCAAATTTAGAAACAAATGCCGTTAAATCTCTCCTTCCTCGCTGCACACAAGTTGTTCTTGAAAGAAATGATTAAGAGGCCTAATTAACCTTCTGAAGCCAGATGACTAGCAATTATCACCTTTACTTGCGCTCCCAGTAGTCATATATAGTTTCCTAAAGAGCCAGATTTTTACTAGGACTGGGAATACACACTCCAGATACTGCATGTGTTTGCTAGTAAGTCAAAGGACTTTTAATAGAGATACAATTACTTATATGTTCCTATAAAGTGTTCTCAATTTTAAACAATTTTTCTGCTAGAGAAATGTTAGCCTGTGAGAAATGTTTAATGTGAGTAAGAAAACCTGTAGAGTACAGATACCTATTGTAATTTCTGTTTTAGAATGCAAAAGCTATGCATGCCTTGCCAACACAGGGATGGTCGGTTTGACCCCAGAAGCCATCAAAGCCAAATGAAAGTTAAATGACTCTTGGTATTACAGTAGCTGCATTATGGGTTAGAATGCAGAGGCAGCAACCATGGATGGAAAACAGCTTTTACCTGCTGAAAACAAACTATCAAGACTTTTTAAACTTTAAAGTGATTCCTTTACTAATAAGAAGAGAAAAAAAAAACTTGAAGCATCTGTAACTAAACCAACCTACTCTCTACATTATGACCAGAGTGCTAAAATAACTTTTTTTTTTCCTAGCTGTACATTTTTGCTTTGTTTAGCAATGCGACCCTGCTAGGACTGTATGATTGAAATGTGGTCCCTAGGGCAACTAATGTCCAAAAATCACAAATGATGTGACACAAGTCATTATAGCTCATGCAATCCTTTCTGCTCTGCTGCCATGGGTAGAGGAAAATACCTAAACTGATTTTTTTTTCTATTACAATCAATATGCCCTTCAGTGCAAATTATATTTAATTCATTATTTTTTCTTTAATAAATGGAACATAACATTTTATGTACAATATGTATGAAGTGTACAGGCATAGCAATATGTGGAGGGGTAAGGCTACTTTCACATTGGGACCGGGGTGCATTAGCGGTAAATTGTCACTAGTTTTAGTGGCGATGTACCATCTTTTTAGTGGCACTTTCAGCTACTAGCGGGGTGCTTAAAAATTGAACTCCACCCTGTAACAGGACTCACTTTGAAAGTTTTCAACACAATAGCAATGCAAAAGTGAATTTCTTCCATATTCAGCCCAATTACACCCCTGAAGGACAATTCAGATTTCTCCCCTGGAGTTGGGAATCATATGCTTCAACCCCCACATTCTGATAAACCGATACTAGCAGGAGATTGCTTTCACAAAGGCACAGTTAAGATCTTTCAATCCTAAAACAAAATAGTAACATCATGCAACTCCGTCTATGGTCCTATATTCAGATCCGTAGTTACATTAACAGTAATTTGTGAAAATTGTATATTATTATACCCCAAATGGTATTGAAATCGGTCTGGTATTCTGGTGAGCAATTTAATCAAGGGACTTTGGTCACTTATTCTTGGCTCCAGTCTTCTTAGCTGCCTATTATGGATAGATTGAGGAGGAGCTGGTCAGCAGAACTACAAATTGACATATCAGATAAGCAATGGGAAGATGTGTATTTTATCTTACAAATGTTCCATTAGAACTAAAATGCAGGAAACAGCCTACAAACTCTTGACCCATTGGTACATTACTCCAGCAAAGCTACATAAATGGTACCCACAAACCCCAGAAAAATTCTGGAGGTTTCATGGGGACACTGGCACTCTGATGCATATTTGGTAGCAGTGTCAATTGATTACCCCCTTCTGGAACAAGGTGCACCACAAGGAGAGAAAATGCCACTATGCAGATACACTGCTATACAGGGACATATAGGGGCCATCACAGCGGCATTTAGGAAACTTTTTGGAGCCATCCACTGACTTGGGGGTTGCCTTATCGAAGGTCCCGATAGCACCACATCCTGACCGCTGAGCCCAGATTGCCCCATATGGGATTATTGAAAATAAGGACACCGTTGCCTACAAATTATCCCTAGGACCTGTATCCACCAGCTTAAAGTTCAAGTTGGGTATTGGATTAATGCTTCTTGATATCACAATTTCTACAATTTGTTCCCATTTATACTGAGTTAAAGAGAATTGTGACCGCACTCACCCATGTTCGTTACCCCCTGATGAAGGTTGTATACCGGAAAAGCATCAGGTACCAGGGATCATCATATAAAGGAGAGTTTCGGTCACATTCTTTTTGAGTTTGTAGTTTTTTATTATATGTTTTACTGATGCTTGTACTGTTACGCACATGAGCTACAATCATTTTGGTTCATGTTTTTTAAACTTTTGTACGTATGTCTGTTGACATTTTCCATTCCAATAAACATTGTTTCCACATATATCTCAGTGTCTGGATTTCCCAGGTGGAATCACTGTTTGTTCCAAGTGATTCCATAGAACTATTAAAAGAAAAGAACATAAACAGGACAGTGTCATCACAGCTTTCCTGCATAAGCGTTCAAAGTGGCTGATCTCATTACTGTATATTATCATTACAAAAGAGTCGAGTTTGAAAGGTACCGGGCTCCCAGGAGGACATCAGACAGCTAGAGACACTGAGGCCAAAAGTGGGTGACGCCCTGTAAATAAAAACAATGACGATGTGTAGCATAGGGTTTATGTAAGATAAACTATATTTGATTTTGAATTATTCTTATGTGTATGTTGAATAAATAAATATCCTACATGTGCCCTATGAAGACAAATATTGATGAAAAGATGGTTTGAAAGTATAAAGGTGGTATACACTGTAGAGCAATATATGCATGACAATAAATTATATTAATATACATATTGATATTCTATAACACCTCATTTTAATCAAATTTTATTTATTTATTCATTTATGTACTTTGTTTAAGTAAGATCATAGAATGGATTGTTTAAACTAGTATTTAGAAATAGAGAGATATAGTCAGTGCTATTTAAAATAAACAAACAGATAAATGGGATGTGTGTCTTATTATTATTGATAAAGTATAGCTTACATAGTGGTTAAAGCAGCAATGTGGTTTACACTATGCATTTATATGTTATATGTTCAATATGTATAAGTAGTTAAAAAGAGAGGGTCAGATTCAGGTACAATTGCCCTGGCGCAGAGTTTCAGAGATACACTACGCCGCCGTATTTTACCTGGCTCTAAGACAAATTCAGGTAGATTTCGGCCCGTAAGGTACGGCGGCGTAGTGTATTTCTCGTGGCGGAATCGAAATACGCGATTAGGGGCGTGAAGCATTTAAATTAGGCACGTCCCCGCTGCGATCGAACTGCGCATGCTCCGTTCAGAAATTTCCCGCCGTGCATTGCGCGAAATTACGTCGTTACGTCAGATTTTTTTTGAGTAGCGTCGTTTACGTACATTCCTATTCCCGGACGACTTACGCAAAAACAAAAACAAATATTGAAATTCCACGCGGGAACGACGGCCATACTTAACATGGGCTGTCTAACTATAGACCAGATTTTTGCTTCCCTAACGTTACGCAGCAAAAAGATGACTACAGATGCCATAACAGAAAGCGACGGAGGATCGTAACTTCGTGGATCGCCGGAAAAAGCTAATTTGCATACCCCGACGCGGAAAACAACGCAAACTCCACCCAGCGGGCGGAAATAAGATTGCAGCATAGATCCGACAGCGTACAAAGACGTAAGCCTGTCAGATCGAAGCCCGAAGCCGTCGTATCATGGTTTGAGGATTCAAACTAATGATACGACGCGGGTAATTTGAAATTACTCCGGTCTATCAGGAGATAGACCAGAGTAATGGCTCTGTGAATCTGGCCCAAAGTCTTTAGGCTTGTAATCAATATAATCCTAATATTTGTTTTCCAAACTGATTTAGAAGAGCTACTAAAAATAGACCTGAATAGAAAGACAGATGCTGTTCTATGTTTGGGTTAAGGTAATATTCTATTATTTTTACCTTGTATTAAGTTCTGGCATCTAGGGATGAGCTTCGTGTTCGAGTCAAATGTATGTTCGACTCGAACATCGTATGTTCGATCGTTCGTCGAAATACGAACAAAACGGGTCGTTTGCGCCAAATTCGAGTGACACGCCACGGCCCATAATTCACTGTGGCATTGCGCACTGATGATTGGCCAAGCATGCACTATGACCCGCATGCTTGGCCAATCACAGCACCGTCAGTACAGAGAGCCGTAATTGGCCAAAGCCAGGGTGGACATGCACCACACTATAAAAGGCCGCCTGCAGGGCGGCCTCATGTAGTGTGTTGCGGCGCTGGTTAGATGAGCACTTTTGAATTCGACCATTCGGGTCCCATTGACGTCAATGGGGTTCTAAATGTTCGCGGAAACGTTCCATCTGTTCGAAGGTTCTGGTGCGAACCGAACTCGGGGGTGTTCGGCTCATCCCTACTTGCCATGTCTCCAAGGGCACCTAAAATACTCTCCCCCCTCCAATCACAGGCATCCCCAAATGATTTCAGCTGAGCCTGTGTGGGAGTGGAAAGCTCAGAGCGTGTACAAGCTGGCCCTCCTATAAGGCCCAGGTATACTGGTGGTCACTAGGGATGGGCAAAAATTTCGGCCCAAGCATAAGTTTGGCCCGAACTTTGGTTGTTTGAATGTACTGGCGAACTCTGAACAATATGCTGAGTTATTGTCATAAAAAGTGTTTGGGTACCTGGGTTCTGCCCCAGGGGACATGTATCAATAAGAAAAAAACGTTTTAAAAAAGGCATTTTTTTCAGGAGCAGTGATTTCAATAATGATTTTGCACCAGGGGGTGTCTATAGTATGACTGTAAAATGACACATTTTTCCCCTGTTTAGAACAGTCCCGCAGCAAAATTACATTTCTAAAGGAAAAAAAGTAATTTAAAACTGATCGTGGCTCTAATAAATTGTCGGTCCTGGCAATATACATAAAACTCTTTGAGAAAAATTGCATGGGTTCCCCCCCAGTCCACTACCAGGCCCTTTGGGTCTGGTATAAATGTTAAGGGGAATCCTGAACCAAATTATTTTTTAAAAATTGCGTGGGGGTCTCCCCAAAATCCATACCAGGCCCTTCAGGTCTGGTGTGGATATTAAGGGGAACCCTGTGCCAAATAAAAAAATTGCATATGGGCCCCCAAAATCCATACTGGACCTGAAGGAAGAGGGGGGGGGAGAGCACCCTCCTCCTGAACCATACCAGGCCACATGCCCTCAACATCGGGGGAATAGGTGCTATACTCTGCGCCCCCCAACCCCAAAGCACCTGCCCCCATGTTGATGGTGACAAGGGGCTCATCCCCACATCCCTTGCCCGGTGGTTGTGGGGGTCTGTGGGTCGGGGGCTTATCAGAATCTGGAAGCCACCTTTAAAAGGGGTCCCCAGATCCCACCCCCTATGTAAATTGGTAATGGGTAATTTCACAAAAAAAGTGTAAAAAAAATGGTAAAAAAGACAATAGAAGCTTATTAAAAAATAAATAAAATAAAAATGTCCCGCGATGTAAATCCACTGGCAACAAACCGAAAAAAAGTAACAGTTCCGCTTCCATAGGAGGCTTATGTTGACTGGCGCTTCTCTCGCTTTGACAGCTGTTATATAACTGACGGCAGGGCCACCTGGTGACATAAACAAGTGACCCCACCCCCCTCTGACACCACGGGGGCTTCCCCATGGCGCCAGAGGGGGCAGGGTTACCCGTTACGTCTCCCAGGTCTCCAAACACTTTCTATGACAACAACTTGCCTATAAGTTTTTAAAATTATCACTTATGATTTTTCATGTTCCATAGACTTTAATGCGGTACGTGTGTTCAAACACATTTTTTGCCTGTTCGCAAGTTCTGGTGCAAACCAAATTTGCTGGTGTTCGTCTCATCCCTAGTGGTCCAGGTACAAGACAGTTCCTCACTGGTGCAGGGTGGAGATACCCTAATGCCACGTACACACGATCATTTTTTGTGATGAAAAAAAACGACGTTTTCTGTGAAGTAAAAAACGACGTTTTTGAAACGTCACTTTTCAAAGACGATGTTGCATACACACCATCGTTTTTTTCACAAAAAGCGAGGTTACGTTCACCACTCTTTTCCATTGAAGCTCGCTTCATAACTAGCTTCTGGGCATGCGCGGGTTGAAAAACGTCATTTTAAACGACGTTTTTGCTACACACGGTGACTTTTTGTGAAACAAAAAACGACGTTTTGAAAAACGACACAAAAAATTTAAGCATGTTGGAACGTTGTTTTTTAAAACGTCATTTAAATTGATCGTGTGTGGGCAAAACGTCGTTTTTTGTCTTCAAAAAAACGACGTTTTGCCCACACACGATCAATTTAAATGAAGTTTTAAAAAACAACGTTTTTTTTCATCGCAAAAAGCGACCGTGTGTACGCGGCATAAGAATCCAGCTGCTTTTCTGGGGGTAGTGCTGCCCTTTCCTTTTTTTTATGTGGTGTCACAGGAAAAGAAAATGATGGGAAATCATCTCACTGGGGTCAGAAACAAGAATAAAAATAATGTACATTGTAAGTAGTTTTAACTCTTCCACACTAAAACTAAAACTGAAAAGAAAGGAAAAACAAGCTTTGTCTGTAGATGGAATTTAAACAGATGAATCCTTTTGATGTTTAGACACCCTTAGGTTTAACTTTTTTGTCTTGATTACAAGACACTGTAAACTGCTTTGAAACACCAATGAGAAATAATTTGTTTTCAGCTTGCAGCGAAATGCCTTCATTCTCATGTTTTTCTATTGTTGTGAAAAAAAACGAATAAAAGCTATCGATGTTTGAAGCTGAACTCAAAGCTTACCTTCGGTCTGCAGCACCTGTACAGACATTTTTACTTCTACGGTACTCAAATTGCTTACTCTGTATTGACTGCATACTCTGAGCTTCTTACAGTGTGCATTGAAAGCTGAAGGAAATCAGATATAGACCCCCCCCCATTTTATATCCTGGATGGTGGACATCCAGCATCATTTAGCACTCCCAGCTTTACTGTCCCTGCCCATTCAAATAATTGAATTTCAGTCCTTTTAACCTTGGATGCTTGACAGCTCGACATGTAAGTGGGCAAATGCACCCTGTAATACTGGGCTAATGCAAAGCTGGGTGTGCAGCAGTTCTATTGTCATGTCGCAGCTCATCCCATTCATGTTGTCCTTGTGAAGGGCATACCATAGTGACCTTCTTTCTCCCTGTCCCACCTTTTTATTTCAGTTATACAATGCAAAAACTTTTAACAATTTAAGGCTGAAAACCCTAATAAAACGACCACCCTCTCAATCCAGAGAACTAACAGAACTAACAGATACCTGTCGTAAAAAGCTCAATCCACATAAGGTGCAGACAGTTTAACAGTTATAACTCTATGGCCGCGTACACACCACTAAATAAATCCGATCAAATCGGTCAGACAGACCGTTTTGATCGGATTTGTCTGCTGGGATATATTGGTTTCATCGTGTACACACGATCAAACCAAAATCCCCGTCGGCAGACAGCGCGGTGACGTGGTGGTGACGGTGACGCCGCCACGTCACTGAACTGGGAAGTAAAATGCTTCCACACATGCGTCTAATACATTCAACGCATGTGCGGACAGATATGTCCGCTGGTTAGGCGTACTAACCAGCGGACATGTTGGACGGACGGGTTTCAGCAGACAGATTTTAAAGCATGCTTTAAAATTTGTCTGCTGGAAAAACCTGTCTCCTCGCCCGTACACACGATCGAATTTGTCTGCTGAAACGGTCCGTCAAACCCTTTTCAGCAGATAAATTTGATCGTGTGTACGCGGCCTGAAACTTCAGTATGTTTTATAACCTCCAAAATAATAATAGTACAGCAATAATATGGACATTTTTACTCAGATAATTTGTAAAGTCCAGACACCCCTATGTCAGATAATATGTGGAACTACTGCCACCCCCTTATGCCTCCTAGGTACAATAGACATTGTAAACCTGCCATATTTATATTTGTTTTGAAGCTAATTTTACGCTGGTTAATAATCTGTTCATTCTCGGACTGTAAACTGG
The DNA here is from genome assembly GCA_029574335.1 of Rana kukunoris. Lineage (NCBI taxonomy): Eukaryota > Metazoa > Chordata > Amphibia > Anura > Ranidae > Rana > Rana kukunoris. The sequence continues at coordinate 567,010,291 of CM056050.1, read as the reverse complement.
AGATATTCTGAGATATTAAAAGGGTTGTAAAGCTCTGTGTTTTTCAGCTGAATGCATCCTATGCATCCTATCCTCCGAGCCTCCGTTTTACTTACCTGAGACCCAAATCTCTTTGGGCGCGATCCCGCGTTGCTTTCACCTAGCTCTAGTCGGCTCTTCAATGGGTGATTGATAGCAGTGCAGCAATTGGTTCCCGCTGCTGTCAATCAAATCAATGATGTGGCGCACCGTGGACAGGGCCGAGACATACACTTGGTGTCTATCGTGCTGAGTGTATCACACAGGAATGCGCATACAAGCTAACCCACTCAAGAGAGATCTTCTTAGAGGGAGTTAGCTCTTGTGGGGAGGAGCCATTGTGGGACCCAGAAGAGGACGTTCGGGCCCAATCTGTGCAAAATTAACTGCACCGTGGAGGTAAGTATGACATGTTTTTTTTTTTCTAAACAAACCCATAGTATCCCTTTAACACTTATCAGAAATTGTAGCTGAAACATGTTCATGAATGTAGAGACCTCCCAGCAGCCACCCCTAAGGCCGCATACACACGATCGAACATGTTCACTGAAACTGGTCCGCAGACCAGTTTCAGCAGACATATCCGATCGTGTGTATGGCCTAGCGGACAGGTTTCCAGCAGACAAAAGTTTTAAAACATGCTTTAAAACTTGTCCGCTGGAAACCTGTCCATCGGACATGCCTGCTGGTTAGTACGCCTAACCAGCAGATCGAAATCTCCCGCATGCGTCAAATGGATTTGACGCATGCGTGGAAGCAATTTACTTCCTGGTTTTCGGACGTCACGGCGTCAACGTCACCGCCACGTCACCGCGCTGTCTGTCCACAGGGATTTTGGTTTGATCGTGTGTACACACCATCAGACCAAAAGATCCCCGGAGAAATGTCCGATGAAAACGGTCCGCGGACCGTTTTCATCAGACATGTCTCCCCGTGTGTACGCGGCCTTAGACCAGATGACCAGATGACCAGACGATTGGTTAGAAGGTATTTGCCAACACAGAAAGGGGAGATGCCAGGACAGTTTGACAGTTATATTTTACTATCAAATCAGGAACATCTGTCATGTTTGAGAACCGATAACACCTGGCTCATTTAAACTCTGATAACACCCAGGACTTTAATTGCAAGTATCCTTCCTCCTCAATTCTGCCTTATTTCTCTGCTGAATTATCTCTTCGAAACACAATTTTCTGTAAATATTTATTGGTACCAATTTTGACCTTTTCATTTTTATAATGTAATATAAGCAATTTTAACATCATCTTTAACTTTACATTCACCCTATGTACTTGATGAAAAAAAAAAAGAAAAATATCCTTGTATAATATTACTTAACAGAGTGCGTGCCATTTATTAATATTAGCTTATGTTACTTAATTAATGTTTTTTAAAACACTGACCTTCGTTGTAATTTAATTTCTACGCAGTTAATTGTTAAAGTGTCATTAATAATAACTGAGAGCAACATTAATATAGGTATATGCACATTTTTCAAATAACAGCAGTTTTCAATCATTCATGTTTTTTTTTGCAATCATGTGCATTGCAGAACAATAGGTTCATCTGTTTACTTCAAGGTTTCTTTAGTTAGGGAGTTGAGATAATTTGTCTAACAGATTATGAAGAAATATTGTATTTTTTAGTTAGTATTGACAACAAACAAATTAACATATATAATTAATATCGCCACTAACCATTAGGCTTCATGTCCACTGGCGTTTTTACAGCCACTTTTCTGAGCGTTTTTTACACCTTAAAAACGCCTGTCCATGTTTATTTTAGAAAAAAATTATTTTTTTTTGAGCTGGAGCTTTAAAAACGCCGCAGCAGTGTTTTTGAGCGTTCTTGAGCATTTATGCGCGTTTTTGCGCGTTTATGCACGTTTTTTAATGTCTGGCGTTTTTACAGCTCTTTTGCTGGAGCTTCAGAACGCACTGGTCCCGCGTTTTTGCAGCTTAGCCATCTACAGCTCAAAAACGTCATGGTGGGCATGAGGCCATAGACTAACATGGACAGGCGTTTTTAAGCTGCAAAAAACGCTCAGAAAAGTGGCTGTAAAAATGCCAGCGGAAATGAGCCTTAACTGTTTTAAATATCTGAAACAGCTACATTGCCTAACTACTATTCATCGTAATAAAACTATACTGTAAAGATGAGAATGTTTGTTGTCAGTTGATGTTACTTCAGACAGATTCTATAAAGACTTTAAAATGGTAATGTGATTTACAAAATTGCTTTCAGTCTTTTAGATCTGTAGCTTTTATTTAAAGAATAATAAAGGTTTTTGTTCAGACATTTCCTGTTATGAGGTGACAACAGTGTTGCCAACCTACCGGATTGAAATTTACTGGCACGACACCTAAAATCTACTGGCGCAGCCACGTTTTTACTGGCATTTCACAAAAGTTACTAAATTACATATTTAGGTGCAAATTTCAGCATTTAGGCTACAAACAAGTACGCTAGACAAATAGCAATGTGATTTAAGGTAGATATTAAGGTATAAAAACATATTTTTGTTATTTTTGATATAATAAGGGCAAATTATTTAGTCACATCACCCCTTGCCTCCATCCCCCTCTGCTGTGCCACAATCTCCCCCTGCCTCCAATCTCCCCCAGCGTCCCCTGACTCCATCTCCCTCTGCGGTGCCACCAACAACCCCTGTCTCCGTCCCCCTCTGCGGAGCCACCAACACCCCTTGCCTCCAATCACCCCCTGCCACTAATCTCCCCCTGTCTCCAATCTCCCCCGCCTCCATTGCCCCCTGCCTCCTCCCCCCTCTGCGGTGCCACCGCAGCCAACATCACCCTCTGCCTCCAATCACCCCCTGAAAAAACAAAGGGTTAATTGAGCACACTCCTGATAAAGTGATGGAAACTACTGCTATAGGGACAACTGTAACTATGACTAAAAGTTGTAATAATAGTAATAATAATAATAATAAGTCCATTAAAAGTCCATTGGAACAATTCAATCTAAATTAAACTTCCACAGAGATGGCAGCCTGCTAGCAGATGAAGGTAATATTAAATGTAGCAAAAGAAAGGAGAAAGTGGCGCCTTCTAAGCGTAGTAAGTAAATATTTATTAAAAATATTTTAAAAACCATATACGGAAATACACTCACAAAGGAGCTATATGGCAAGGCTTATCTGTAAGTTCATCCGCTCTGATCCCAGGTACAACTGGTGTTTACTAGTGTTGCTCCTGCCTTGATGTTTATTAGACCGGGTCCCTGTAGCTCCTTGCTTCAGTCGGCAGCGGTGGAGATTCCAAGCACTTTCGGAGAACGGAGAAGGAGGACGGAGTTCCTAAGAGCATGGCCATAGATGATGTCACGTCCGCACCTCCCCACCTTGCCATATAGCTCCTTTGTGAGTGGTGTATTTGCGTATATGATTTTTAATATATTTTTATTTCAATATTTTTTATTGAAGAAATAGTGTTGTATAAGGCACAAATGACAAAGACAGGAATAACTATTGAGCTATGTCGGATAATATTACTTGTACAAACAATTGTAGATACAGAACCTATAAAGAAGAGACAAAGCAAGCTCGACACAAAGTGCAGTAAGTGGGAAAGCCTATTAACAAAACAATAATAAAAAAAAATAAAAAAACACATTGTCCCCTCTTTACTGCATCTTTCCCCTCCTTAGTTGCCAAGTCAGTCACTAAATGATGAAAAATTGAACAAAAAATAAAAATTAAACGATAAAGCCCTGATTCATCAGGGACCAATTGTTGACTGTCCCAGGGAACTACGTCGACATATAGCCCCAAGGATGACTCACCCAGGGAGAAAGAAGCATATTATAAAGAACAGGGGAAAAAGAGAAGAAGAAAGAGAAGAAAAAAAAAAGGGGGGGATAGGAAAGGGTAGGGAAGGATAGGGGGGGATAAAGAAGGGTAGGGAAGGGGAAAGTAAAGGGAACCCCTGTGTATATCTCTACTAACATTGTGTCGACATAGAGATAGAAATTCTGTCAAGGCATCCCATAGTTAGCAACAATAACAACAAAAACCAATTCAACAGTAATTATTTTAAGAGAAAAGAGAAAAGGAAAGAGAAGAAGAGAAAAGAAGAGGGTCAGCAAGAGAAGCACTTTAAGGTGAAGATAGGTAACGTATCCATGGGTCCCACGTAATATCGAATTTCTTGGTAGAATCGCAAAGGATACAGGTGAGTCTGTCATTAACCATGATCCAATTAAGTTTATTCTTCACGTAATCAAGAGGAACCATCGACTGCTTCCAATATTTAGCAATAGTTATTCTAGCTGCCAAAAACATATATGTGATTAGTTTTATCGATTTTTTGGGAACCTCCCTGGGTAACTTATGAAAAAGCGCTGATTGCGGGGATCTACGTATATTAACCCCCGTTACAGAGTAAATTAGATTAAACATACGAATCCAAAATCTAGTGACCACGGGGCACTGCCACCAAACATGAAACATAGTACCCATCTGTCCACAACGCCTGAAGCAAATGGGCGATGTAGACGGGTGCATCTTAGCAACTCTGGTCGGGACCAAATACCAACGTAGAAGTGTTTTATAATTTGCTTCAATTAATGTTGTATTAACAGATATTTTGGATTAAGCGTAGGCAACACCTTGCCAGTCTGATAATTCCAATGTGGTATTCAAATCCCGTTCACATTGTTTCATGTAAGGGAGCTTGGCATTCGGGTCAGTAAGGATAGTGTAGATCGTGGATATCCTTCCCCGTAAAAGGCCCTTTGTTTGGCATGATAATTCAAAATTTGTAAGAACCAGGGGTCCATCCAACCGGTTAATTATAGATCGTATAAAAGAAATGATCTGGTTATATCTAAATAACTCGCCGGAGGGCATCTGAAATGTATCTTTAAGATATTGTAATGAGTGCGGTTGATCCCCAACAAGAAAGTCTCCTATCCTAAGAAGCCCTTTGTTTAACCACCACAGAAAAAGCATTGGAGTCATTCCGGGAGAGAATTCAGGATTAAAAAATATGGGAGCTAATGGAGTATGTGGGGAGGACAGAGGTTTACGATGTTGTACTCTGTCCCAGACCGCTAGTGAATGGGACAGGGTAGGGCATAAGATAGGAGGGCGAAGACGGCCAGGGAGCCACATTAAAGAACCTATAGCAAAGGGGTGGCATGAAAGGGCCTCAATAGAGACCCAGAGGGGTGTAGATCATTTGGCCGTTGTATAGGAGAGCTGGGTTATTTGAGCCGCCTGATAATAAGCTTGCAAGTTAGGGAGGCCAAGCCCACCAGATTGTTTTGAGACATACAGTGTCAATTTATTTATTCGCGGTTTCTTATTGTTCCAAATAAAACGGAGAACATCTGATTGTAATCGCTGTAAATCTCCCCTCGGAACCGCAATCGGTAAAGTCCTAAAATAGTAAAGCAACCTAGGTAAAAAAAGTCATCCTAATAGAATTGATTCTACCAAACCAGGACAAGCCGTCGTCTTTTGGGTATTCAAAGAGAGCCCCGAAATCCGGGAAAATTGATGGAACAGGGTCAAAAGATTAGGTAAGGTCAATTGAGGATTGGTGACATACATAAGGATGTCATCGGCAAATAATGAACATTTATGTTCCCGCTGCCCACAAAAAATGCCATGTATATCTAAATGAGATCGAATTGATACAGCCAGAGGTTCAATCGCCAGGGCAAATAACAAAGGGGAGAGCGGGCAACCCTGTCTCGTCCCGCATCGGATAGGAAATGATGCCGATTTATAACCCCAAATAGAAACCTGGGCCGATGGGCTACTATAAAGTTGTTTAAGCAGTAAAATAAAGGCAGAGCCAAATCCAAATGCCTCTAGAGTAGCAAATAAGTAGTCCCAATGTAAGCTATCAAAGGCCTTGTGAAGGTCCAATGTTAGAAGTAATAATTCCCTCGACACAGGAGCATCCCATTTAGAGCGTACTGCAGAGATCAATGCTATGGAACGACGAATCTGATCCAACGTTTGGCGTCCGGTTATAAAACCGGATTGATCTTTGTGAATATATTGCGCCAAAAATGTACCAAGCCGCAAAGCTAAAAGTTTCGTCAGAATTTTGAGATCGCAATTAATCAAGGATATAGGCCGATAATTAAGAATGTCTGAGGAATCCTTATGTGGTTTGGGAATAACACTAATGTATGCTCTATTTTCATCTAAAGGAACTTTTCCGCCATCCCGCAAGAAATTGAAGTAGAGAGCCATGTGGGGAACTAACTGCTCAGAAAATTTCTTATAGTAAATATTAGAGAGGCCATCCGGGCCCGGAGATTTATGTAATGATAATACTTTGATAGTATTAAGTATTTCCTCACAGGTAATGGGCTGGTCCATAAGTTCTTTATGGGATTCAGTGAGAGATGGCAGTGATAAGGTGTGCAAAAAACTATCAATGGAAACAGGAGTGTGGTCCAGGGAAGGATTATATAATTTAGTATAAAAATCTTGAAATTCCTGGAGAACCTTATGAGGATGTTGGGAGAGATCACCATTTGAGAGTCTAATTTTTGGAAAAGCTACATGTGAATGTTTAGGGGAAAGTTTACGCGCCAACAACGAACCCTGACGGTCCCGCTAAGTGAAAAACATATGATTAGTCCATCGTAAATATTTGTCTGCCTTTGTGGTGAGACAAACGTTAAGTTCTGTACGTGCCTGTTCAAGTTTAACCAACAGATCAGGGTGCGGGGAACGTTTGTGTTGAATCGCTAGCTCTTCATATGCCCTAGTTTTGATACGAAGTACTTCATCACAAGCTTTTTTCATTTTAGATGCCAACTGAATAAAAAAGCCCCGTATGGAGGCCTTAAGGGCCGCCCAATTAATGGCGGGAGTGGTATCCTCTGCCTTATTAATACTGAAATATGTTTTCAAATGAGAAAGGATATCTAAGCAATATGATTCGTCATTAAGTATAGATTCATTCAATCTCCAATGAGACTTAGCTAATCTGACAGATAAATCAGTGAACACCAACACTACGGGGTCGTGATCAGACAAGGGCGTCGCAATTATCCTAGCCGAAACCAATTTAGGTAGTAAACCCGAGGGGAGAAACACATGATCGATACGTGAATAACGATTATGGGCTCTAGAGAAATGGGAGTAGTCTCGAGTGGTAGGATTGGCCTCCCTCCAAGCATCAACAAGGTCATAGTGATGCAACAGCTGAGCAAATTTGCGGCTTTGTTTAGAAGGGGATTGAAGGTGAGAAAGATGGGACTTATCCAATATGTGGTCCAGCGCCAAGTTAGAGTCCCCAGCTACAATGACATCACCCTCAAATTCAGATGCCAAAGAACGAAGCAAAGAATGGAAAAAGGCCACCTGGTTTGTGTTGGGGGCATAGTATACTAGAATCGTTACCAAATTGTCCCCCAAGTGCCCTTTCACCAACAAGTATCGTCCCTCTTTGTCCCGCAATATTTTGGATTCAGTAAATGAAAGCCGTCTTGACAGACAGAGCGCCACCCCTCGTTTTTTCTCCGTAGCATTAGCAAAATAACAAACAGGATAATTCTTATGTATATACCGGGGAGTAAAAGAAGAGAGAAAATGCGTTTCCTGAAGGGCCACAATATCAGCCCCTATAGACCTATAATAATTAAACATCTTGATTTGTTTAGATGGAGAACCCAGCCCTTGAACATTATGTGAAAGCAGTCGTATGGTTCCTATGGAATCAGCGAACTTGGACATGGGCAGGGACAAAGACAACCGCAGACTTCAGACTCACCCACCGATGGACGGACAACATGAAAATCCAAGCGAAGTTCCGGCTGACCCTCAGAAAAGAGAAGGAAAAAAAGGTTAAAAATAGAGAAAGTAAAGAAAAAAAAAAAGAGAAAACGATACAGGGGCTTAGAAACGCCCAGTATCAAGAGGTGTAGCATATAGAAATGATTAGACAAAAAAATATACTAATACACGTAACCAAGTAGTCCAGAAGTTCTGGAAATGTGGGAGTCTCCACCAAAGGTAACCAATGGGAAGAGTCCAACAATTCAGGAGAGAGCGTAGCCACCTCCCGGCACAGGTATAAAAAAAGATTGAAACGACCCCCCAACCATGCCCTCAAAAAAAAAAAAAAAACCCAAGTCCCCATATCAACACAGCCAATGCGTCCCAGAGAACAAAAAAAACAAACAATACAAAAATAAACATGTTCAGAGAAACTTAGAATAATAGCAAAACATAGGTAGCGGCTAAAGTCCCACAAAAGGACCACTGAGAAGCCGCTGCCACACAGGCAGAGAGAAGAAAAAAAAAAGGGAAAAGAGATCATCTGATGCCAATCAGGGAGTTCTCAGGTAACTCGGCGTGAAGTCGCAGATTTCCGTGACGATGGGGAAGACCAAAGGGTGAAAGCGGAGAGCCACTGGATCTTGCTTGCTTCTGAGATGAGGGATCATGGGAGATAAATCCCAATTTCAGCAGGATTTTTTCACCTTCCGCAAACGTGGAAAAGGAATATGATCTATTGTTGTAGGTAAATTGTAAGCGAAAAGGATAGTTCCATCGATAGCGAATATCACGTTGAACCAAAGATGAAAGTAAGGGCTTAAACGCTCTCCGTTTTTGAATGGTAGCTTGGGAGATGTCCGCAAAAATCTGGAGCTTGTGGCCTTCAAATTCCAAATCCGGGTGTTCCCTGGCATATCTCATGACCGCTTCTTTGACCCTGAAGAAATGAGGCTTCACAATCACATCTCTGGGAGGCCCATCAGGCTTCAGAGGGACAAGGGCCCTGTGAATACGGTCAATTTCCAAGTGAAATTTATCAATATCAGGGATAGCTAATTGCATTAAATAATAAGCGACAGAGGAGAGATCCTTAACCGTTTCTGGCAGACCACGGATACGGAAATTATAGCGCCTGGCGTGGTTTTCAAGGTCGTCAATTTTAGCGTAAGCGTCTTCTAGGCAATCATAAAGTTCAGTAATCATGGTAGAATTTTGCGCCACTCTATTAACAGTGTCATCAACCTTAGATTCAATGTTGTCTAAGCGACAGCCCAACTCCTGGAAATCTTGCTTAATGTCAGCAGCCAGCTTAGTAGTAGCTTTCCCCAATTCTCTTTGCAGCATATCTGCAAAACGTGCCAGAAGAATAGCATCAGGAGAATATGGCAGCGGTGCAGGTAAGGGAGCCAGGGATCCTTCAGGGCTACTAGGACATGCATCCTGGCTACTGGGCTGCATACTTTCATTGTCTGCCTCCTGATCACTGATCTGGCTAAGAAATATGTCAGCCATGTCTCTATCTAGGGCAGAGGAAGTGTGGGAAGCATGGCTTGGAGATGACAGGGGAGCCTGTGAAAAAGATTTAGCAGGGCTGGATGGAGCACATGGAGGAACGGGCAGCTCACCTGAGATCTTAGGGGCTGTAGCTGGAAGCATGTTGCAAAACCCTGTGGCAGGGGGCACCCCCTTATTCCCCTGAGGCTGTATTAGGGAAGGCTGTTGTACCTGCTTCTTCTCCGTCCGCATGGCGCTAGTGGCGGTCGCCATCTTGGAGTCCTTCCAGGACCCACGAGGCTGACAGCGGGAATCGCCAATCTTCCCCGCCGACCGGGTGGACATGGAGCGGGTCTCCGTGGTACCTGCAGCTGCCGCTTCTGAGGGTGAGCAGGGTAAGGGGGCTGCTAATTAAAGCTTAAAGTGCCGGGAGTGTGCGGAGCGGTCTAGGAATGCATCCGCTCCTGCCGCCCACGCATGCGCTCTCCTTTAATATATTTTTAAGAAATATTTACGTACTATGCTTAGAAGGTGCCGCTTTCTCCTTTCTTTACCAATAAACCCCTGCCTCCAATCAAACCAATCTCGGCTATTTTTAATGGACATTTGCGAACGGGGGGGAAAAGTGCCCGTTTTTACGAACTGTCCGTAAAAATACGGACGGTTGGCAACACTGGGTGACGACTGTCTTCCAATTTCTGTCCTGTACTTCCACCATGTTACATATGCCCCTGGGGAAGAGCATACGTACACATCTCAAAATACTTTGTGTATTCATGGCCTACCAATGTCACTATTAGAATAATAGTTCAGAGCAGTGATGTAAATAAACAAAAACACGACCTGGGGTGTATCACTATGTAACCATTGTATTTGAATTTATGAAGAAGTGGTGTGAATCCGTGCCACGGAAAAAAAACTCGAAATATATGTTGCAGTGAGGACGGTGAAATGTATATGCCGTAAGGGAGATAGAAAATCCGTTACAGTGGCTTCCCCTACAGGTGCACCCCACCAAGATGGAATATGAATAGTAGAGAGAGGATTAGTAGGTGGTGGCGCCTACTGTGTAAGTAATAAGTAATGAAAAAAATGTGTTGTGCACATGATACTAATATAAATATTCAAGTGAAAATAAATAAATACATTTATAAATATGGTGCAAAAATTCGAAATTAAATTGGTGTAAAGAAACACTAATAAGCTGATAAAAACTAAATAAATAACTAGTTCATATCAACCATATAATTTAATGTGCTGAATAATTAATTTCTGTAAAATTTATGCTACAATGTAAAGTGCTGTATAATCCGTGAAAAAGTGCTGCATGCCACTCTTAATAGACAATTCTGGTGACTCACTCAGTGCACCATTCCTCCTTGCTCTGGTATTTCCCACACTCACCAGATCATAACCCCCTCCTGGGGTAGCGAGCATCCACAGTGTACGCCCTGTGCTGCGCTCTGGCAAATCTTTATTGATCCCCTGTGTATGGCTTTTTTCCAGTGTTTGCTCAAAGGAAAGAAAGAGGATTCTCAATAGTGTGATACTGCATAACAAGTCTATTTTTATTGATTAAAATCACTGGGTACTCACATTTAGTAAAATCAGTTCAGGCGTTGTAAATACTTGTGGAAGTGTTGTAACAGCGTGCGTCCGCTCGACCGGTTTCGTCGTGATGACGTCGTCTGGAGCGTGCAGGCCGTTACATTATTTTCTTTATTTGAATTTATACCCAGCGCTGTCTCAACATTACAACATAAAATGTTTATCATATTCCACATGCACAGTTCCTATAAACTTTCATAACAAAAAGTGCAATTAGTGCTTGTGCAAAAAAAAAATCATCAGAAGCTTTCTGAGCGGAGCAAAATGCATTAAGTGGGTGGATACTTCCGGTGACGTCACATCCGCTTGTCAGAACGCAGATTGCGGCTCTGGAGGTCCAGAGAGGTGGTTACAAAATACACATAACACATACAAGAGGAATGCTTTGTAAGTGTAAACGCGGTGATGTAAAACACAACGGCGTGCTGAGAAAAATTAAGTTCAATGCTTACAAGCATTGCTTCGACTTGATTCTGAGCATGTGTGGATTTTTTTTTGTTTTCAATTAGTTTTTATTAGAAACTTTTGTATACAGAGGTATATAAAGAGAAAACAAAACATGAGGAAACAGGCATTATCATGAGATACATCAGGCGTAGAGACACTTGATCTTTCACATAACCAAGGGAAGTTACAATACCATAACATGAAACAATCCATGGAACAACATTTACCCTCAGATAACAGGTATTACCGCACCGTTTGCTCGTAGGAAAATTGTAGGGGGGAGAAGCAGGGAGTTGGGGAAGAGAATGCAGGGGGGAAAGAGGGAGAAAGAAGGGGAGAAGAAGGAAAGAAGGAAGGAAGTGTGCATGCCAAGTAACTATTACAGCAAATCAATCATCAGTAAATTAAGTTATTTTATTTTATTCTTTATACCAATCGGTCCAAATTTTCCAAGCCGAGTCGAACCTGACTCTGTCACCACGGCGGTAGGCCAGTAAAGATTCATGAACATAATTCACCTGAGTCAACCTTAGAACCTCAGAGACGTTCGGAGCCCTATCTACTTTCCAGTGTTGTGCAATGAGTGTTCTGGCTGCTAGGAGGATATGTGTGACAACTACTCTGAAGTCAGAGGGGAACATGTCAATGCCAATATGAAGGACTGCGAGTCCAGGGTTAGGTCTTGTCAGGATACCAGTCATCCCTGATATGTAAGAGAACACTGAGTTCCAAAAACTGGTCAGATTTTGGCACGACCAGAACATATGCAATAAATTCCCCACCGCCCCACATTGTCTCCAGCATAGAGGGGAGCTGTCTGACCCAAACTTTGAGATTCTATAGGGCATGAGATACCACCTGAGAGCTATCTTCTGAGACAGCTCCCAGTGGTTGACACATCTAGAGGCCCCATATATCACCCGAAACGCCCGCACCCATTGCTCCTCATCAAAGGTTGTCTCCAAATCTCTTTCCCATTTGACAAAGGGTGAAGATTTTACAAACGTCAGCTTATCTTAAAAAAAGTTATAGAAAAGGGCGATGCTCTTCTGAGGAGAGGGGGAGATAGAGTAGAAGCGCCAAATTTTGTTTGGTAGAAAAATGCGATGCGTAGGGAGGGAGCTGAGGAAATGAGAGATCCTCAGGTAGTTAAGTGTTCGGAGGAAGGTATTGCAAATTTTTCCTGTAGGGATTTGAAGGGATAGATTGAACCATCTTGAAAGATATTATGAACTAGGTGTATTCCTTTACCTTGCCAACAAGTAGTGGAGAGGTCGGGGATGGCCTGGGATAGGATGCTAAATGAAACTGGCACCTCCACGAGATCGTAACAGGGGGACATTGCCCTGCGCAGATCTCTCCATGCAAGGACAAAGGCCTGGAGAGTAGGAGGGAGGCCCCGAACGGGTAAGGGCCTCCAGACGTCTAGGAGGAGAAAGTCTCGAGGGGCACAAGTCTTGCTCGATTCCTTTCCATATAGGGTTGGTCCCCGGGTCAAGCCAGCACTTTAGTTGTGTCAGAATAGAGGCACGCAGGTAATCCTGAATATCCACTAAGCCCATACCTCTCGCCTTTCTGTGTTTAAGTAGCAATTTCCTAGAACACCTAGGCCTACTAGTTTTCCAAATGAATTTGGTAAGAAGCGACTTCAGGGTTTTAATGTGAATGGGAGGGACGGGGACTGGAAGGGTTCTAAAGATATAAAGGATCTGTGGGAGGAGTAACATTTTGAAGGTAGCCAGGCGGCCGGACCATGAGAGCTCTCCTATAGAGTACTTAGAAACATCCCTGCGAAGTCTGTCAATCAGTGGGAGGTAGTTTACGTCAGCTAAGTGATTAGGGTCGTTCGAGAGTTGCAGTCCCAAATACGTGATCGTGGAGTTACTCCACGAGTATGGAAAGGTCGTCTGCAGCTGGGATTTCAGTGAGGGTGGAATCCCCAGGTCTAAGATAACGGATTTTGAAAAGTTGGCCTTATAGTAGAACACCTGGCTGAATTCTGTCAGGGTGAGATGGGCAAAGCGTAAGGAGAATGCTGGAGACGTCAAAAAGAGAATTATGTCGTCAGCAAACAGATTGACAGAGTGGGCCTCGCCATGAATGTCAAATCCCTGGATATTCGGATGGGACCTAATCCTCTCCGCCAGAGGCTCTATTAATAGGTTGAAAATAGAAGGGGACAGGGGACAACCCTGTCTGGTGCCGTTTGAAATTGTAAAGGTACTAGACAACAAATTAGAAGTAAAGACTTGGGCACAAGAGGAGGAGTAGAGAGCCAGCACAGCAGAGAGGATAGGTCCGGTAAACCCGAATTTTTGAAGAGTGTTCCTCATGTATCCCCAATGTACCCTGTCAAACGCCTTCTCCACATCCAATGAAAGGAGCAGAGAAGGCGTCCGAGAGGCCTTACCCCGCTGTATCACCCCAACCACCCGTCTCGTAGCGTCCGAGGCCTGTCTTCCCGGAGTAAAGCCAGACTGATCAGCACCCACAAGATCGGGCAGAATGGGTAGAAGCCTATGGGCCAATATCTTCGCATACAACTTAACATCAGTGTTCAACAACGATATTGGGCGGAAATTCGCTGGACTGTCAGGGGTCTTACCCGGCTTGGGAATGGTGACCACATAGGCCTTGAGCATCTCAGAGGGAAATGAAGCGGAGGACACTGCGGCTTTGAACACATCTTCTAGAGCAGGTATTAATTTGTCTTGAAAAGACTTGTAGTAGTCATTAGGTAGACCGTCGGGTCCAGGGGACTTACCCAAGGGAAGTAGTTTAATTGTTTTCCTGATTTCTGACTCCGATATGGGAGCGTTTATCCGGTCTAATTGGGGTTTGGATAGAGTCGGGAGCTTATTTTTGGATAGGAAAGCCTGAATGTTTTCTTCAGAGGGCTGAGGCGTATTAGCATCTGTGTTCAAGTTGTACAGTTCAGAGTAATACTGGGCGAAGGAGTCTGCAATTTCTTTGGGATTTATAATTTTGTGCTTATCAATAGGGTGGAGGAGATAGGGGATCTTAGATTTAATCCTGGCAGATTTGAGTCTTTGGGCCAAAAATCTACCTGCCCTGTTCCCCGCCGAATAATGGGAGAGTTTCAGAGTTTGGACATACTTATCATGTTGCTCAATCAACAGGAGTCTGAGATCAAAGCGACATTTAGAAAGTTTCTGTGCTAGGAGCATGGTAGGGTTGGTTTTATTCTGAGCTTCTAAAATTTTAATGTCGTCAAGTAGCCGATCAATTTTTTGTGTCCTTCACTTCTTCTGCCTCGCACATATTTGCAGAATTATACCTCTAATAAATGCCTTATGGGCGCACCATAATATGGCGGGGTCTGAGACCGAGCCCACATTTTGAGCAAAGAAATTCGATAGGGAATCATTGATAGTGGCAGCATGTGCAGGCATATTGAACACACGAGAATTTGCCCTCCATATATAGGCGGGGCTGGGGGTGTGACCCTCCACCACCACAATTGACACAGGAGCATGGTCAGACCAAGAAATATTATGGATGGTGGAGGATGACACCGCCTGAAGCAAACCTTTGTCAACAAAAATAAAATCAATTCTGGAATAGGAGTTGTGTCTGGCAGAGTGAAATGTATAGTCCCTTTCCATGGCGTGTTGGCACCACCATACATCATATACATCCTCGGAGTGAAGCAAGTGTTGAAGTTGAGGAACAGGACGCTTCACCACAGATGAGAAGTCCAAAGAGTGGTCCACAGTCAGGTTATGATCCCCACATATCACTAAAGACCCGTGTCGAAGGGAGGCAATTTTGGAGTACAGTTTCTTCAAGAAACGAAGTTGGTGGGAGTTTGGTGCATATAAGTTAGCAATGGTGAAGGGTTTATTGTTAAATTCTCCCACCAGAATGACAAACCTCCCTCCTGGGTCTGCGTGAACTTGCGTTAGTTTGAATGCAACCGAGTCTCTTACTGGAATTAAGACTCCTTTACGCTTAACTGGAGCAGAGGCCGTGAAGATGTGGGGAAAGTACTTGTTCTGGAACCTAGGCGGGTTATCCGCCAAAAAATGTGTCTCCTGGATACAGAGGATGTCCGCCTGTAGGGTCTTAGCCTCTTTCCAGACCGAGGCCCGTTTAGCAGGGTGGTTTAAACCATTAACATTGAAAGATACTATTTTCAGAGCCATTGTACATTCAAAAGGTGAAAAGGATAACAGTACCTTGCGAAGACGGTCTGGCGGTCAGTCCATCCAGCACTCTGGCAGCAAGCTTGCGAGACATGGTGACTCATTGGCACTAAGGAAGGGATGCAAGACCCCGAAGGGTGGTTAGAGGAGCATGCACAGGAAACCAAAGAAATAGGAAATGAGAGCGAAATCAGTAGGGGTTCAAAAAGGGAAAAAAATAACAGGTTGAGAAACCAAAAATATGATAAAAAAACTTGTTCAAACAAGGACCAGAGGGCAGAATCTATGCTCATTCTCAGGGGGGGGGATCGAACTTCAGAGCAATTGCTCCAAACACAGGAACTGTAAACAAAGCAGAACTTGTAGAGGCGTGTGATCTATCACTACGGTCGCTTCTTGGAGCTTTTCCTGTTTTTCACCGTTTGCCACTCATACTGCTGATCAATTCTCACGGGAGGAGAAGAAGTTTCGGCAGGTTGGTCTGGGAGGATGTCTAGGGAGCGGGGAAGCTTAAGCCCGGCGTCCAAGTCGGAAATGATTGTATTTTTGCCATCGTGAGTGACCGTGATCTTCACCGGAAAACCCCAGCGGTACGGAATGTTGTGGTTGCGGAGGGCCTTCGTTACTGGAACCAGCGATTTGCGCTTCTGCATGGTGAACTGCGAAAGGTCCGCAAAGAGCTGGATATGTGTGAATTTCTCCGGAAGTTGTTGGGTTCTTCGAAAAGTAAACATAAGTTGCTCTTTCACTTGGTAGAAGTGCACCCTCATCAGTACGTCCCGAGGGACATTGTCCGGGAGATGGGACGGTTTGGGAAGCCGATGAATACGGTCAATCTTTAACTCAGATTCCGAGACAGACGGGAGGATTTGGAGCATAAGGTCCTGGGCGTACTGCTGGAGTTGTGCGGGTAGCACCGTCTCAGGAACTCCCCTAATCTTCACATTGTTTCTCCTCGACCTGTCTTCTAAGTCTGCGACTTTTGCTTTTAGCCAAGTTATTTCATCGGAGTGGTCGGCATGCGCATCTATTAGTGTATTGTGGGACGAAGCAAATTCTCCCATTTTCTCTTCAATGTGAGCCACCCGACCTCCCAATTCTCCTATATCTGACTTAAAGTTTTGCATGCATTGCATTAGATCTGTGTGCATGGAGCTGCGGAGAGATACAAGCATGTCTTTAAGAGTGGTATCAGAGACGGCCTTACCCGTGGTAGGGAATGCAGTGAAAGGGTCCACCAGCTCCCTCGTGTCTTCCAGAGATTCGCGGCCTGCAGTGGACCGTTCCGCGTCCGCTTCTAGGCGGGGTTTGGATTTGGCTGGGCTGCGGGTTGTCGGCGTGGACACCCCAGGTGATCCCCGAACAGGGCCAGTCGAAGTTGTGGGGCTCGATGCGGTGGACCGGGAACCAACCGAGGAGGTGGGTGAAGGCATGTTGGAGTCGGTACCTATTTGGAGTAGTCCCCTGTTCTTCGGTGGGTAAAAGTCGTCCAATTTTTTAGGGTTCAGGGTCTCCTTACGTTTGCCGGTCATCCTCCAATAGCCCACAGGTACGCCTGAGAGAAGAGAAGAGGGGTACTTCTAAAGCAGCGAGGTCGGTATAGTTGTTAGTAGTTCCCGTGTCTGGAGCAGGGGAGCGAAGTTATCAAGCCATTCAGTTGTGTGGTAGTTACGCTCCCCTTAAGCACTCCTGGATAGGAGATTACATAACGGTTGGGATAAGTGTCAGTGTCTTTGCATCTAAGTCAGCAGCAGTAAGTATATGCCCCAGCAGTGTATAGATGAATCCAGCAGGAAGCTGATCAGGGGTGATTGGGTATGTGGAGGAAGAATGGGAGTGCCTGGAGCAGGAAGATGACCTCTAACTTCCAGGGGTAGGCCGCAGCAGCGGACTTTCCTAATAGAGGGGGACGGCTGGGATATGCAGAGTAGCCTAGAGTCTCCCTCTCAGTCAGCGATTGGACCCCCTCCTCTAGCGGCTGTATACAGAAAGTCTAGGGGGCCACCTCTATGCTATCGGGGCCGGGGCTTAGGTACTCACTGTGTGTGGATGGAGGCGGCACCCAGACTACAGGCCGCAAGATGGCGCCGCGCCGCGTCACGGAGCTCCGTAATCCACGGCCGGAATTAACTGAGTTTTCCAGGCCCCTTCCGTAGGGTTAGCAGGCGGTGATCCCCGAGGGAGCTCCGGTGGCGGTGTGCGTGGATTTGCTCGCCCGACGCCCCAGATACAGGCACGGAGAGCTCCGGAGGAACAGGCCGCAATATGGCGGCGGCGGCATGGAGCGGAGCCCTTCCCGGCCCCAACAGGGGATCCCGGCCAGCGCAGTACTCCGGAACCACGGGATCGTCCACGGGAGGCTTCCTAAGGTAGGTGAGGGTATGCTCAGTTGATTTTGATGCGGGTTTGAGCGGGGATGGCCGCAGATTGTCAGCCGTCTGTGCGGAGCTCAGCATCCGCACGTCCTCCCTGCTGCACGTCCGGACACACCCCCAGCATGTGTTAGATATCGGTTAGATATCCATCGGTTACATTTAAAACAAGTTTTCTTTTCTTTTTTTTTTAAAGTGTATTTTTGTGCGTGAACTCGAGAGAGAGGAGCCGGACTTGGGAGTAGGCAGACCCTTCCCCCGGAGGCAATCTGCCATCCTTCTCCATGCCCCCGGGTGGCAATGGCTGGTGTGAGGGAGGGACTCCCACTCACCCCGCCCTACCTGCTCCACTTGGGAGCCCATCAAGGCCCAACGGGACCCCAACGGGGCAGAGGGACTCCCCCTATGAGGAAGTGAGGGGGTCTAGCCCGCTCAGCCAGCCCCGCAAGTCCTCTGCCTCTCTTTTTTAGGAGACCGCATGGCCAAAGTGCATGCGTGTTAAAACAATTTTGTGTGTGTGCAAGTGTGGTGGTTTTTGTGGGGGGGGGGTGGGCGTACTAAGCACAGGCGTACCCTGCATAGCACACCCACCGGGAGCCAGGCTGAGACCACCAAACTCAATTCACATGTAGCCGAGACCGGGATCCGAACCCATGGCTGCAGAGGTGAACGGCGTGTCAGCGCAGTGCCAATCACATTGAGCCACCACAGCTCCTCAAGTTTGGTTTTTTTAACTAATGGATAAATCACCGATGGCTCCCACACACGATCAGTTTGGTCTGATAAAACGGTCCATCAGACCATTCTCATCGGTTTGACCGATCGTGTGTACGCGGCCTTAATAGTGAAATGTGTGTAATTTTTCAGGTTTTGGATTACCACAGTTAAGATGACAATGCAAACAGGTAATTGTTCAATAGATTACTATATTTAGAGACACCATACTTTAATTGGTAGCAATTTCTCCTTGTTTGTATTTGTAAGCAGATCTAAAATGGAACAAGAAAATGATAAAAACAATGGGCCAGATTCACAGAGCCCTTACTCCTGTCTAACTGGTGTTAGACTGGAGTAATTTCAAATTACGCGCGTTTTTTAGCTAGTCGGAAACCTCAAACCATGAATAGATGGCTGCGGGCTTGAATTTAACTGGATTACGTGTTCATACTCCTTCGGATCTACGCTGCAATAAAATTGCGGCCACTAGGTGGACTTCCCGTCGTTTTCCGCGTCGGGGTATGCAAATGAGCTTTTGCCGGCGATCCCCGAAATTACGATCTTCATTCGCAATCTCTTACGGCACCTTTATTCATCTTTTTTTTGCGTAACACTATACCAGCTTTTTGCTGCTCTAATATTAGACAGCCCATGTTAAGTATGGCCGTCGTTCCCACGTCGAATTTCTACATTTTCCGACGTCTTTTATTATTTTTGACGTAAGTCGTCCGGGAATAGGAATGTTCGTAAACGACGCTACTCAAACAACGAATGACGTAACGGCGTGATTTCGCGCAATGCACGGCGGGAAATTTCTGAACGGAGCATGCGCAGTTCGATCGCCGCGGGGACACGCTTAATTTAAATGCTTCACGCCCCCTAATCGCGTATTTCGATTACGCGGCAAGAAATAGACTACGCCGCCGTAGCGTACGGGCAAAAATCTACCAGAATTCGGTGTAGAGCCTGGTAAAATACGGCAGCATGGGGTATTTCGATTACGCAGCGCAATATTAAGTGTATCTGAATCTGGCCCAATGACAGTACTATCATATTTTATCATATATATGGTTTACTTACACTCTGATAAAAAGCTAAACAACAGCACTGTCACTGGTTTAAAAATGTCCTCCCAGTGATGTATTTAGCTATATTGACACATGGATCAGGGCAAGAACATACACAAAAACAGTTCCTGGGTATAAAAGGTCTATTTAGTTGCATATCACATATCCAGCTAGAAAAAATGAAAATAGGTTATATTAAGATGCTCTTACAGCTGTTCTTTATAGCTTTGTAGATGTTACATTTTGGATATAATCTGAATAAAAATTAGTACAGCGGTATTTACCATAATTACACTTGAGGACCTAGGGCAGCAGTGTTAGAGGAGATAGACTCAACAAAGAAATATCCCCCCAGCCTGCTCTGGACACTCTGTGGGTCTGAGCGCTCCTTTTCCTGACCATCATGCTTCAGGATTCCCGCACTATACACAGAGCTTGGGGAAGCAGAATAGTCAGGAGGAGGTTTGCTATGTCCTACACTCTTCAAGGTGCAGATTCTTTCAGAGACTTTGACAGGCACCAACCCCCCCCCCCCCCCAGAATCAATCTCTTGCAGCACCGCTTATACCCACCAGCAGCACCAATCCCCTGTGGCTCACCTGCAAGTTCCGGCTTCTCCTCCTTTCCCCTATTTTTAGTTTAGGAAGGATCAAACTGTCTTTCTTTTCTTGTTTAATGGTCTATACGATTAATAAGTAGTTCTAAATTTAAAACAGTTCACACAGTGCATTTTACATCTCATTCTGTTAATAGTGTTTACAAACATTATTATGTGATACAATAGAATGAGCTTGTACAAAAATACATAATTGGCAATGTCTAGGGCAGCATGGTGTATAAATATGGCTATGACAATAAATATGTATTAATAGAAATAATAACAATAATAATATCACTCAACAGCTATCTATAAACCTCTGAGATTATTGAACTGCCCATACAATGGCCACAGCAAAAATTATACAGCTTTTCCAGCAAGCAGTAAACTCCTTGTCCTCAGTACTTTAAAGAAATACACGAAAATGAATCGAAGCAATGTGACATTGTACTTAGGGTGAAGAAAACATATGGGGACCAAAGAGCACATGATTGAAGATAATGCTGCTTTTATTAAGCATTATTGTTTGGTCAATTATTCTAGGACGGGCAGTGTAATGTTAGGATTATATCATCAATACAAGGAATTATAGCATTTTGTTAAGTCACGCAAGCAAAAAATGTAGGACCTAGCTAAAAGGCTTACAATTAGATACAGGTTGATTTAAGCTTAAAATATGTTGCATGTCTCAAACTTTAATGAAATCTTTAAATAGTCCCTTACAAGCCCACTCCCTGACCCATTTATACAAGTCTTTGTTGACCTACAGCTCTGTTGCTCCGCCACAGCCATGGCCAAAACACTGTCATCTGATGAGGAGGATTCTGTCATCAACATTACTCGACATAGAGTTTACAAAGTATATGACTCCTAAACTGGCAAAAAGTATATATATCGATATACCTTGTGACAGGACTGACTTTGGGTCGGGGGTTTGTGCGGCTCAGCTTGCCCTGGAGAGTTCTGGAGGCTCCCTGTCCAGCTTCCCCGATGCCTCTTATGTGTAAATCACCCTGTGTCTCTAATAGGGGAACAGCGTGAATGAGAACCCCCACTATGATCTGTACAAGTCAGATTCAATGTTGTATATATGTATATATAATGTGTGCTGTATATATGTATATATAATGTGTGCTGTCCCATGCTGTTGGACTATTTGCTGTGATTGGGTGGGGTGTGACTATTCTATTGTTCTATTGTGGCTGCTCCAAACCCTCTGCTGATAAGACTGTGTATTGAGAAGTTTGAACACACCTGACCTGTGTGGCCATTGTCATTGGACAGTTTGACCCGCCCTGTTTTCCAAGGGTATGAGGGATGTCTTTTTGAGAAGAGATATCTGTGTGTCCACATGTGATAAAAAGGAATACAAAAGTGTAGCGCTGAAATGACTGGGTGAAAATCAATTACCATACAATATATGTTACAACATGTAAAAAAGTGAACAGTGAAAAATAAATGTGCATATAAGTCCTTCTAATGAAAGAAACAGCTATTGTGCCTGTCTGGCACGTAGTGCAAGTGGACAATTGCACCAGAAAATCCTGGTAGTCCTAAAAAAGTTTGTCTGGTGATTGAATCAAGTGAGTGAGTAACTGAACGTGAAAATTTGTGACTTCTTCAACGTGACGATCCCACCACCTAAAGAATTGCAGGCTTACCAGAACGTGTTGACCAATGGTGACATATGCCACAAGAGGTCAAACAAGGCTTTGAATGACGGATGTCATGAACAGTCCTCAGCAGGAATCATGCGCCCGATCAGTCAAGATGTCTTGCAATGGGATAGGATAGGCTGGAAACTGTACTTATTTTGAAATCACCATTGGTAGGCTCGATATGTTAAAAGTGCATGTAGAAATAAAAAGAGGGTGGTCACATAGCGTAATTCCGTTTAACTAACATTAGGTATTTATTCACAGCTAACAAACTCACATTTGGCTGGATTGAAAAGGTCCTTGCAAGTAAAATTAGGCGACAGTGGAGTCCTCCCGACGCGTTTCGTGGTCAAAGCACATCGTCTGGGGTGTCACTCCACTGTAGCCCACTCCAATTTATATACAGTCCATACAAACATATCCAATCAGTGAAGATCTGACTCACCTCAGACTGTCAGCAATCAAGCAACATTTCCCCCTGTCCAAGATGGCGCCGCGGCTTGCACACCAAGCCTCGATATGGAAAAAAACAATCCTGCACATGTAGGCAGGAAGTGAAAGAAGCACTTCCTGGTATTGGCTGGTATAGTCTGAAGGCTGAGTGTTGTAAATTCTACATGAATATGGGGACTGACACACTATTTCTATCTGAAGTTGCCACATAATCCATACAATAACCAAGCCTCTCTTTAGTTACACTGGGAGGCAAGGCGCATGTGCGTTAACCAAGCCTCATGGTGGGGTAGTTGAGGCTTAGACGATCAAATCAATACCGGGATCTCTGAGTGACTATGGCGCATAGACGTAAATCGCGAATGCGCGCGAACCGCGCCTCGTTCTCAGAGAAACCATTCGCAATAGGTCAAATCCTCCTTTGGGGAAAAGGGTGTGTTTATCGCTATGCTAGGTCTGATTAACCCCATATGGATGTAACCACCGTCCATCAGACGGCAAATGCATTGAAATCGTCTTGCCTCTTCATAAACAGTACCGAGGTATATGGACTGACTACGCCTATCAGGCAGCTAAATGAAATATGTTAAAAGAAGGATATTATATATTAAAAGGTGGATTGTCACCCTGATCAAAAAAGGAAATATGAAGCTTTCCTTCAATATAAAATGGGGACTGGCCAAAAATGTATAAAATGATTAAAATTAGTTAAAAATTATATGTAGTACGTGCCACGTGCTTCTCTATATAAATGGAATAAGCAAGTGGTTGAAATGGCACAAAACTAAAAATGTGTATAGAATAATATACAATATATTGCAAATAAAATATATATGAACATTTAACTAAAAAACCACTGCCTCACATCTATCGTGAGTCAGATCTCCACATACAATAGCATAAGGTGACATATATAACCGTTAATCGACATACAGTTAGCATTGCAAAATAAAATCACCATTGAAATTATGATCAGAGTACAATGCCAGTTGTTGCAAAATTCCCTACGGACCCAGAGTGGTCATGACCGACAATATATATTTTAGGACATGTTGATGAATGAGTTTATGTCCCATTCGACGTTGAGTCCTAATGGGGTATGAGTCTGAAGTTCATATATCCAGAAAGTCTCTAAACGAGAGACCCCCCGAGTCATGGCTCCACCTCTCCATGGGGGAGTGTATTTGTCAATAACAACAAACTGAGTCCCCTTTGGATTTTTATGGTGGTGTTGTTTGTAATGTCGAGGGACAGGGTGTTTGGTGTCACCACCTATTATGAGTGCAATATGTTCACTCACTTTGATAGAAAAATTGCGGATGGTGCGACCGACATACTGCATGCCGCAGGGACACGTTAATAAGTACACAATGTACTTAGTCGCACAAGTGCAGAATGTTTTTATAGTGTACTGCTTACTAGTGACCGTGGATGAAAATCCCAACATTTTTCGTGTGGTCAAGGCATTAAATTGGCACACTTTGCATTTCCTGCAGGGGTAAAAGCCGACTAAATTATAAAAAAAAGAGGGTTTGACAGGAGGGTTGATGATGTTTGGGGCGATTTTGTTCTGTAAAGAAGGTACTCCTTTAAAAACTACTCTGGCCTGTTCGGGCAGTAGGGAACCCAAAACTTTGTCACCTTTGAGGATGTTCCAATGTTTGTTAAAGATGTTCCTAATTTGCTTATATTGACTAGAATAAGAGGTCAGCATAGCAAATTTAAAACTGTCGTCAGCGGGACGTTTAGGTTTAACAGATATAAGTGACTTCCTGTCCAATGAAAGAACTCGCTGTAATTCCAAGTCAACATCGTTGATGGAATATCCCTTTTCTACGAACCTTGATTTTAAAATCTCGGCTTGTGCAAGATAGGTGTTGTTATCCGTGCAGTTCCGGCGGAGCCTCAGAAATTGGATGCGCGGAACTGAACGGAGCCAGGATGGATGATGGCAGCTCCCCATAGGTATATAGCCATTACGATCAGTCGGTTTGAAATAAGTTTGGAAATGGAACTTCCCATCAACTATACTTATCTCAAGATCCAAAAAATGGATTTTGGTGGGACTGGACTCGTATGTTAGGGAGATGCCCCTATCATTGGTATTCAGAGAATCAAAAAAGTTTTTTAGTGATTCAGAGCTGCCATTCCACAGGAGGAGGATGTCGTCTATGTACCTGGCCCATAGACCCAGAGACGGGACTGACTGGGCATAGACGACATCCTCCTCCCACTTGGCCATAAAAAGATTCGCTAGAATGGGTGCGAATTTCGCACCCATCGCTACTCCTCTTAATTGCAAAAAATAGCGTTGGTCGAACCAGAAATAGCTATGTTTAGTAGCGAAATCTAGAAGTTCAATTATGTAGTCGCTTTGAAACGAAGCGAGAGAATGTTCATTCTTTAAAAAATACTGAACAGCTTCTATACATAGATGTTGAGGAATACAAGTGTATAAAGAGGCCACATCTGCCGTGACCATAATACAACCCTCTCGCACCTCTAAACCTTCTAAGAGGCGGATAGTATCCCCTGTATCCTTGATGTATGAAGGAGTCCGTCTAACCAGGGGCTGTAGATAGAAATCTATATAGCGGCCTATGCGTGAAGTGACTGAATCTATGCCACTCACGATAGGTCTGCCTGGTGGTTGAGTGGGATGTTTATGAATTTTGGGCAGGTAATATATTGTCGGAATTCTGGGTACTTTGGGAACTAAATACGTTTTCTCCTTTTTGTTAAGGATTTTGAGGTCAAAACCCTTGTTGACGAGGGTTTGTAACTCTCTCTTGTATGTGGCAGTCAGATTATTAGGGATTTCTTGGTAAGTACCGGGTTCCCCTAGAATACGATGCATCTCTTGTTCATATTGTGACTTGTCTAAAATTACAATCCCCCCACCCTTGTCAGCCGGGCGGATGATCAAATCCTTGTTATCACACAAGGAGCGAACACCCTGACTGGACAAGGGTTGTGAGGAATGACGCTTTTCTTTTAATAGAGACAGGTCTTTAAGAACCAACTCTTTAAAGATTTTCACAGCAGGAGCCACCGCAACGGAAGGATTAAAGAGTGATGGATTCGACAATCCAGAATGCACCGTCCCCGAAGTAGCTGCCCTGGTCTCTGTGGAATATGTGTTAGAAACCATATATCTTTGAATATTTATTTTGCGTATAAATTTCTGCACATCAATGAATGTGCCAAATTTATTTAATGGTTTGGAGGGAGCAAACTTGAGGCCTTTATCCAGAACAGACTGTTCAACCGCAGGCAATGTTTTGGAACTCAAGTTAAACACTCCTTGGCCACTTATGTTCTCCTTCTCTTTTCTTTTCTGTATGCGCCTTCCTGCTCTGCATCCTCTCTTTGGTTTGGACCTTTGGAGTACCATGGTCGGTCTCCACGAAAACCCTGCCCACCATGAACATTGGAATCATGGTGGCCATGACCATGGGGTGATGGTTCGTAACCACCACGTGACTGTTGTTGCCCATAGTCTCTATGGTCTCTGAGAGGAGAAAATCTGTTTTGAACAGGTACTGCAGGTAAGTTGTAATATGATTGGTGAGGGTAGCGATCATCATACTGTTCTCTGTATGGAGCTGGGGATGCCCATCTAGAGTAGCCCCCTTGATCCCGAAATGGTCGTTGTCCGGAATGGTGGGAGTCACCCCTGTGTTGTCCTCTACCTCCACGTTTTCCTCTATTGTTCGCTCTTCCCCTGACAGGGTGATTAGGTGTACAAGGACTTTGGTATTGTGATCTTTGTGGCATTGGAGGTGGTACTTGGGTAGAGGAAACACTCAAAGGGGGTAAGGATTTGACCCCAAATTGGGATGCCAAACTCGTGGGACCACCTGTGGACGTAGCTGGTGCTGCTGTACCAGCATTGGCAGCAGGAGCAGTGTCCATTGGGTTGGTAGGCGTAAGTGTTTTTTGCCACCCAAATACGGCATTAAGTTTATAATCGCTAACATCTCTAGCATATTTTTTGTGTTTTTTTATTCTCTGATCCCTGTCTTCCTTCTCCAAATGACTCTGGAGATTAGAGCACAAGGAATTATATTCTAGAGAATTTTTATGCGACACAGGTTTTTCTTTAAGTACCTTGATTTCTTTGTCCAGCACAAGTAATCTGTTCCTCTTTCTAGGAACAAGAAAACCTAAAACATTGGTCCCGGCCTCATTAAAATATTTGTACCATGATTCTAAGTCAGGGTCTTCTTGTTGGGGATGTATTTCCCACCGGAGGCTGCGTGGAACCATTTCTTGTGAGATATATTGCTCCAAAAAGATAATATCCCATTGGAGATGTATCTCCGAAGTCATGACATTTTTTAGACGCATGAAAAACCCTCCAAGTTCAGTGTCATTGCCTGTGACAGTAAAAACACCGCCACCATGAGGCTTGGTTAACCCACATGCGCCTTGCCTCCCAGTGTAACCAAAGAGAGGCTTGGTTATTGTATGGACATGGCCAGAATATATAAAAAAATATGTTCTTGTGCCGCACTAATTATATTTCCAGACCTATTACAATATATATGGCAACTTCAGATAGAAATAGTGTGTCAGTCCCCATATGCATGTAGTATTTACAACACTCAGCCTTCAGACTATACCAGCCAATACCAGGAAGTGCTTCTTTCACTTCCTGCCTACATGTGCAGGATTGTTTTTTTCCATATCGAGGCTTGGAGTGCAAGCCGCGGCGCCATCTTGGACAAAGGGAAGTGTTGCTTGATTGCTGACAGTCTGAGGTGAGTCAGATCTTCACTGATTGGATATGTTTGTAAGGACTGTATATAAATTGGAGTGGGCTACAGTGGAGTGACACCCCAGACGATGTGCTTTGACCACGAAACGCGTCGGGAGGACTCCACTGTCGCCTAATTTTACTTGCAAGGACCTTTTCAATCCAGCCAAATGTGAGTTTGTTAGCTGTGAATAAATACCTAATTTATGTTAAACGGAATTACGCTATGTGACCACCCACTTTTCTTTTCTACATGCACTTTTAACATATCGAGCCTACCAATGGTGATTTCAAAATAAGTACAGTTTCCAGCCTATCCTATCCCATTGCAAGACATCCTGACTGATCGGGCGCATGATTCCTGCTGAGGACTGTTCATGACATCCGTCATTCAAAGCCTTGTTTGACCTCTTGTGGCATATGTCACCATTGGTCAACACGTTCTGGTAAGCCTGCAATTCTTTAGGTGGTGGGATCGTCACGTTGAAGAAGTCACAAATTTTCACGTTCAGTTACTCACTCACTTGATTCAATCACCAGACAAACTTTTTTAGGACTACCAGGATTTTCTGGTGCAATTGCCCACTTGCACTACGTGCCAGACAGGCACAATAGCTGTTTCTTTCATTAGAAGGACTTATATGCACATTTATTTTTCACTGTTTACATGTTGTAACATATATTGTATGGTAAGCGATTTTCACCCAGTCATTTCAGCGCTACACTTTTGTATTCCTTTGTATTTTTGCTTTTTTGTAAAAGTTGTGTTAGCTGCTACCATTTATACTTATCTGGCAGCGCAGGGTATCCACTCTTCTTACATGTGATAAAAAAATCTGTTTGTTTTGCCCTACTCTGAGGTGTGTTGTCTGTGGACTGGGGGGCTAAAGAAGCTTGGAAGGTGCTGGTTCTGAACAGAGGAAGCATTGACAGAGGGCCTGTATCTGTTTGAGGACAGAGGCTTTGTCACATACCTATATATACTCTATTTCCAAAAGTATTGGAACACCTGCCTTTACACTTACATGAACTTTAATAGCATCCCAGTCTTAGTTAGTAGGGTTCAATATTGAGCTGGCCCACCCTTTGCAGTTATAACAGCTTCAGATCTTCTGGGAAGAGAGTCCACAAGGATTAGAAGCGGGTCTATGGGAATGTTTGACCATTCTTCCAGAAGCACATTTGTGAGGTCAGACACTAAACTGGGTGAGAAGGCCTGGTTCGCAGTCTCTGCTCTAATTCATCCCAAAGGTGTTCTATCGTGTTACAGGCCAGTCGAGTTTCTCCACCCCAACCTCGCTCATCCATGTCTTTATGGACCTTGCTTTGTGCACTGGTCCAAATTTTTTGTTGGATGGGGGATTATGGTGAAGGATTGTTTTTCAGGGGTTAGGCTTGGCCCTTAGTTCCAGTGAAAGGAACTCTTAAGGTGTCAGCATAACAGGACATTTTGGACAATTTAATGCTCCCAACTTTGTTTGGGGATAGCCTGTTCCAACATGACTGTGCACTAGTGCAGTTAAACATTCCTCTAAACACACTCCTAAATCTTGTGGACAGCCTCCCCAGAAGATTTGAAGCTGTTACCGTATAGCTGAAAATATTGCAAATATTAAACCCTACGGACTAAGACTGAGACATCATTAAAGTTCATGTGCATAAAAAGGACAATATAGTGTATATATACCGTATAAATTTACCACTTCAATACCCAGCCATATACAATTGACGGCCTGGGATGGGATTTACCATCCTAAGTGGCCGTCAATTGACGGCCTGGGTATTGCAGGCGAATATCTGGATGATGCCTGCAGCCAGAGGCATCATCCAGATATCCTCTTCTTCAGCCGGCGATTCTGCACAATGTAAGAATGATCATAGCGGCGGTTCCGCCGCTTGATCGTTCTTACAGGCCGCGGGAGGGGACATCCCCCCCCTCCCGCCGCCATCCGGTGCTTCTCCGGGCTTACCTGTACCTTCGGGGGCCCGGAGAACGAATCGTCGGCGGCGGCAGGAAGCATAGAGATGACTGGTGACCAGATGGTCACCAGTCATCTCTATGACCGTCGGAGGACCCGGGCGCGATCTGATGACGTCACGCCCGGGTCCCCGTATGTAAACAAAGCCGCAATTGCGGCTGTAAGTCACCATTTATGAGATTGGTGAATTTTTTTTCACCGATCTCATGGTTTCCAGCCTGGAGGTGAGATGTGAGGTCTTATTGACCCCACATCTCTCCATAAAGAGGACCTGTCACACACATTTCCTATTACAAGGGATGTTTACATTCCTTGTAATAGGAATAAAAGTGGAAAAAAAAAAAAATGAAAAAAAGTGTAAAAAAAAATAAAATATAAGTAAAAATAAAAAATAAAAGATAAAAAAAAAATTAAAACGCCCCTGTCCCCGATAGCTCGCGTGCAGAAGCGAACGCACACGCAAGTCCCGCCGACATATGTAAACGCCGTTTAAACCACACATGTGAGGTATCGCCGCGTGCGTTAGAGTGCCAGCAACTAATCTAGCACTAGATCTCCTCTGTAAATCTAAACTGTAACCTGTAAAAAATAAATAAATCGTTGCCTATGGAGATTTTTAAGTACCGAAGTTTGGCGCCATTCCATGAGTGTGCGCATAATTAAAGCGTGACATGTTGGGTCTCTATTTACTCGGTGTAACATAATCTTTCACATAATACAAAAAAATTGGGCTAACTTTAGTGTTTTGTTAGTTTTTTAATTCATAAAACAATTTTTTTTACAAAAAAAAGGCGTTTGAAAAATAATTGCGTAAATACCGTGCAAGATAAAACTTTGGAATGACCGTCATTTTATTCCCTAGGGTGACTGCTAAAAAAAACATATATAATGTTTGGGGGTACTGTGTAATTTTCTAGCAAAAGAATGATGATTATTACATGTAGGAGAGAAGTGTCAGAATAGGCCCGGTATGGAGGTGGTATAAAAGCCTAGTATTGAAGCGGTTAAAGGTCATATTGTAAGTTTGTAAGTTGTACGTTTGTAAAAAATGAGCATTGTTTAAAAAATGTAACATTCTATGTGCTGGGTTAGTCAATAAATGGTATCTTCGTAAAGCTTAACCCTGTGATAAGCAAATATTGCCTAAAAACAAAACGCATATGTATCCTTACTTAATTATTTAAATCCATGTGTGGCCCCAAAAAGATATAAAAAAAGTTTCTAACATCTAACAAAAGAAAAAATATCACTGTGAGGTGAAATGACCCTTCAATGAACAACATTTTTTTTTTTGTTTGTTTTTCTTTTCTGTTTAGTGAAGTAACTGCACTGATGTGATATAAAATGTATATTTATATAGCACTCTGGTAAATGCTATTGATATAAACATAGGGGGCCAGATTCAGATACACTTAATATTGCGCTGCGTAATCGGAATACTCTACGCTGCCACATTTTACCAGGCTCTACACCGAATTCTGGTAGATTTTTGCCCGTACGTAAAAGATGACTAAAGGTGCAGTAAGAGATTGCGAATGAAGATCGTAATTTCGGGGATAGCCGGCAAAAGCTCATTTGCATACCCCGACGCGGAAAACGACGGGAAGTCCACCCAGTGGCCCCAATTTTATTGCAGCATAGATCCGAAGGCGTATGAACACGTAATCCAGTCGAATTGAAGCCCGCAGCCGTCTATTCATGGTTTGAGGTTTCCGACTAGCTAAAAAACGCGCGTAATTTGAAATTACTCCAGTCTAACACCAGTTAGACAGGAGTAAGGGCTCTGTGAATCTGGCCCATGGCCTTTAGATTGCATTAACACTGTAGATACTACTGGTTCACTTGAAAGAGTGCTATGCAATATTTCTCATATAATATACATGTGAAAGCCTAAACTCCTAAAATAATATAAACAGTGTCTACGTCCAATGCTAATAGTGACAGATGTACATTTAATTAGATGATGTACTGAGGGTAATATAAATCAAGATTTCCAGACCAAATTATTCTGGTATTATATGCATAAAATAGTCATAGTTTCTTTAATTTCCCAGATCAGAAAAGATGGATGTTTTTAAATTATTCACAATATTGGCATGTTAAGAGCATGTGCTTTTTTT
Organism: Rana kukunoris; assembly: GCA_029574335.1. NCBI lineage: Eukaryota > Metazoa > Chordata > Amphibia > Anura > Ranidae > Rana > Rana kukunoris. The sequence goes on along the minus strand of CM056050.1, from coordinate 566,979,070 downwards.
TATAAGTGTAACTAATGGTAATTCTTTCCAGAGAAGCTAAGAAATGTATTCTAATCAAAATGATGAGAGGACAGTGCACAGCAAATCTTCTAAATGCATTGCTGATACACAGAACATCTGTAGTCTGCAAGTTGTTGCTATAGGGCATGAATAAACCCATTTTTAAAAGAAAACTCAGGGCAAATGTTTAGAAATACAGTTATAAATTTGTTCACACATTTATTTGTACCACTGCTTGTATAAATTACTGAAATGTATTCTTTATTAGCTGCTAGGTATGAGCCGGAAATTTATGAATTTGTGTTCGCTGAAGTTTTGCCAAAAATTACCCTCTCATTTTGTCATGAAACACTTTAGGTTAAAATTGTTTATACAAAAAGAAAAGTTCCAATTTAACCACTTGACTTATAGAAGATTTTTCATGACCAGGCCATTTTTTGCAATATGGCACTGCATTACTTTAACTGATTTTAACTGAAAATTGCGCTGTCGTTGGACACTGTACCCAAATAAAATGTATGTTCTTTTTTCTCACAAATAAAGCATTATTTTGGTGGTATTTGATCACCTCTGCATTTTTTATTTTTTTTGCGCTATAAACAAAAAAAACAATGTAAAAATAATTATATTTTTTACTTTCTTCTAATCATATCTAATAAAAAATAAAAATAAATCAAATGTCCACATAAATTTAGGCCAATGTGTATTCTGCTACATGTTTCTGATAAAAAAGAAAAAAAATCCCAATAAGATTATATTGATTGGTTTGCGCAAAAGTTATAGGGCCAGATTCAGGTACATCTGCGCATTATTGGACCGGCGAAGCGCACCGCCTTTATGCTAGACTTGCGCAATGAAGCCGCGCAATCACCCTATTCTCGTCACTTTTACGCAGAAATTTGCGCATGCGTAACGTTATTTCAGAGGCGTAAGGCAGAGTAATACAAATTGGGAAGGACGTGGGCGTGTTACATTGAAATGAGCCGTGCCCCCATGCAAATGAAGGGCCGGCCGGCTCGCGCATGCGCGCTTGAAGGAGACCATGGTCAGCACCTCTGTGCGCATGCTCACAACTCGGGAACGGCGCAATCAGTGAAATTGGAAGTGGACTAGGGCAAATTAGAGAACTACGCAGACAGCATAAATAGACAGACACAAACGCACTTCCTTTGCAAAAGTACATCCCTTTGTATCCCTCCCTATACAGCAAGGTGCTTTTGTTCTGTTGTTTGTTAGCGTTTATTTGTTTGTTTGTGACATGTCTTTGAGATATTTGGGGACTGTTTTGCAGAGTGATTTTTGTCTTTTATGTGTTTTCTTTGTTGTTGTTTTTTGTAAAATTATATTTTTGCTGGGCTTATTTTTTTTTTGCTGGTCATTTTTTTTTTGTTCTGTTTATGTATGATTTGGGAATGTGGGGGTGACATTCCTGCCGGAAAAGGGGTGTCACCCTCATTTGTGGTGGCTTGTGCCAATCCAATGTGATGAGGATGTGGGGTGTGTGTGCTAGGGACCACAGTGGTGTGCATGCATGCATTCTCATTGTGCCATGATTAATGTGTGTGTTTAACCACTTAAGGACCGCCTACTGCACATTTACGTCGGCAGAATGGCACGGCTGGGCACATCAACGTATTTTAGTACCCAGCCGTGGGTCACGGGCGTGCGCCCGTGGCACGTTCCCGTGACCCGGTCTGAAGCTCCAGGACCGGGACCGCGGGATTTGCGGACCCGATCGCCGCTGCAGTGCGGCGATCTGTCCCTGGAGCTGAAGAACGGGGAGAGCCGTGTGTAAACACAGCTTCCCCGTGCTTCTCTGTGGCCGCAGCATCGATCGTGTCATCCCTGTAATAGGGGGACGCGATCGATGATGTCACACCTACAGCCACACCCCCATACAGTTGTTAACACACACACAGTCACAGCGCCACCTGTGGTTAACTCCCAAACTGCAACTGTCATTTCCACAGTAAACAATGCAATTTAAATGTATTTTTTGCTGTGAAAATGACAATTGTCCCAAACATGTGTCAAAATTGTCCGAAGTGTCCGCCATATTGTCGCAGTCACGAAAAAAATCGCTGATCGCCGCTATTAGTAGTAAAAAATTTTTTTTTTATAAAAATGCAATAAAACTATCCCTTATTTTGTAAACGCTATAAATTTTGCGAAATCGCTTATTGCGATTTTTTTTACCAAAAATACGTAGAAGAATACGTATCGGCCTAAACTGAGGAAAAAAAATGTTTTTTTATATATTTTTGGGGGATATTTATTATAGCAAAAAGTAAAAAATATTCCTTTTTTTTTTAATTGTCGCTCTATTTTTGTTTATAGCGCAAAAAATAAAAACCATAGAGGTGATCAAATACCACCAAAAGAAAGCTCTATTTGTGGGGAAAAAAGGACGCCAATTTTTTTGGGAGCCACGTCGCACGACCGCACAATTGTCAGTTAAAACGACGCAGTGCCGAATCGCAAAAAGGGGCAAGGTCCTTTACCTGCATTTTGGTCCGGGTCTTAAGTGGTTAACGTGCAAAGATGCATAATGTGAGCTGGCATGAGATGGGGTCATGAGATGGGGACGCAGTGCATATGCAGAGTCACCTTGAAGGGAAAAGACAGGAGGATGTTAGTAGTGCACGTGTCCCTTGTGATGTGTGCATCATGGGGGGGGGGGCAGTCATGCCTGCCACCCATGTTACTCACCAACCAGCCAGCTGTCCCCATACATGTTCTGTTCAAAATCTGTGGGGATGGGGCTCTGATTGTATATGTAGCTGTCATGGGTGTCATGGGTAGTGTCATGTGTTGGGCTGGTGATGTCCTCCTGCAAGCTTGTGGTTAATTCCATGATGGCATGAGGGGTGAATCTGAAGATGCGAGACACCTCAGAATCACTCATGCCATACATGTCTATGCATGTGCAGTATATCCTCTCCCGTGAAGAGTGAAGATTGAGGGGCTTGTATCAGATAAGAATATTGTATTAGATTAGATTAAATTGTAAAGTTTATATAAGCAAATTAAAAGTTAAAAAAACAAAACAAAACAAAAAAATCCCGTGCCCTCCTCAGTGCCCTCCTCAGTGCCCTCCTCCTTCTTTTCTCATCTAAAGTCAGTAGTATAGCTATGAGCATGGATGCCACTGGCATGTTGGCATACAGATTGTTGTGCAACACGTGTGACTGCTCAGCTCCTCACTAACAGTGTTGCTTTCTCTGACATGTAGACGATTTTTCTAATTTTAGACCAGCTTTTATATGGTCTAATTTTAGACAGGACATTTTGCTGTTGCGCACACTGTGTAGCCTGCGCTGCCCCAACGTTCTTTTGTGGATCCCCGTAAGTCCCTCATTAGCATATTTGACTAGCAAATCAATGGTCTGTCTAGCGCAGTTTTGCGCGGACGAATGCGCCTGTCTAACGAAATTACGCTGGACAAAAAAAGTAGATTCTAGGGATGCCGTGCATCGAAACGCACGCGCACATTTAGACTTACGCCGCGCATCTCCTGTTACGCAGGCGTAATCGCTCTGTGAATCTGGCCCATAGTGTTTACTAACTATTTTTTTTCTTTAATGCAGCTTATAGCAGGACTGCAATATTGCGGTGAACATTCTGACACTAACTGACAGTTTTGACACTTTTGGGAACCAGTGACACAAATGCAGTGATCAGTGCTTAAAATATGCACTGTCACTGTACTAATGACACTGGCTGGAAAAAGGGTTAAACATCAGGGGCAATCAAAGGATTAAATGTGTGCCTAGCAAGTGTTTTTGTGTACAGTGTGAGGTGCTTTTACTCGAGGAAGTTATCAATTTAATTCCCTACTTTTCGGGGGAAAGTTAATCTATTACTTCCCCTCAGATAGGATATAGCTCTACTTTGTTTACATAGGCATAGCCCTGTCCTGTGTGTGTTTCAGACAATCGTCGGGTGCTGGCGTTAATCTATTAACCAGCACCCGGTGATTGGCATCTGTTGTGTAAAATCACAGCAGAGCCAGGTCACTGGGTACGGGATCTGGCACAGAAGAGTCACCTTGCCACTGTATATCTATGTTATATGGTCGGCAAGCAGTTAAAGGAAAGAGTGAACAGTGCTCTTGGCTGTGAGGCCCTATCACTGTATGACATCTGATTGTGACCCCTAATATTGTGGCTTTATTTAGCAATAGTGTTGAGCAGAATATGCCATATTCGATTTCGCGATATATCTCGAATATATAGTCGAATATTCGAGATATATTCGCTAAATACGAATATTCGTGATATTTTTTGAACATGAAATGATTGCGAAATTTCGCTATTGCGAATGCGAATGCGAATTGCGAATGCAAATGCGAAATTTCGAGAAATGCAGAATGGAGCACTCTGATTGGCTCAGAATATTCGTG